>OU383774.1:7961766-8643204 GCA_910950805.1 Acrocephalus scirpaceus scirpaceus | reverse complement strand
GGGTTATCCAGCGCATGGCACGGTGCTCTAGGAAAAGACTGTGAATCATCCTCCTTCCCAAAACTGAAATTGCAAGAAACTCAGGCCCTGTTGATACTTTATTTAATCATTATGTTTTAAATCTTAACCAGAATTCAATTTAGAAGAATAATTATTTAGTCTCTTCTACCTTTGATATGTTAAACTCCCCACCAATAAATGGAATATTTATTCCATTAAGCAAGCTTTTTGTCTGTACACTGTGGTTCAGAGAATAACATCTTAAATAAAAAGAATGCTGTATGAAACGTATAAGTTCGCAGAAGAATCTGAATATTACATGGTCCCAAATGATCTCCTCTATTAAGCAAATTATCAATTTAGCTGAGTATGAAAAATAAGGAAAATAGAGGGGAAAACCAGGAAAAATATTTTGATGTATTATTATTTTTCAAAACAAAACAAAGAAGGTTAGATCCTACAGGTAAGGTAAAAATTTTACATTTAGTTAAAAACCTGCAAAATCAAAATTGAAGGAATTTTTAAAGGAATTTTTCCTCAGCTTCATCTTAGTTGCATACTCACTAGAAAGTTTTTCTTTCTGGATGAAAATTCTCTTTTTCAGGAATACAAACAAGGGTCTTCATGTTCCGGTACAAATAAGCCACTTCTAAATACCTTTCGATGTAGTTTGTGATTTTGTTTGTTCTTTTCCAAAGTGAGTATTATCCAACATTGAACTGCTTTTCTAATAGAAGTTACTGTCTAAAATGGAAATACTTTCTGGTTTGTTTCACAAACTCAATGAGAAGATGTATTGGCTTAACTGCAGCGAACATTTATTACAGCTCTTAGAAACTTATTTGTTTAGATTACTTTATAGAAGAACAGCTCTGTAATCTTCTTGAATGTCACAAAGACAAACAAACATGCTTAGGTTTCTGATGGAAGACAGGAATGCTGCACATTTAGAAAGCAAAACCTACTATGGAAAAGTTCCTGTAATATATATGGCCATGAGTGGACTTAAAAAAAAAATCAGCCAAATAAACTTTTCTGCCTTAACTAGGTTTGTTTGTTTGTTTTGTGTTTGGGTTTTCTTTATCTAGCAGTTGTCCTGTAGTTCTAACAAATTAAGCCTTTGAGGCTGGTGGGTGGGTGGGTGGGTGGATGGATGGATGGATGGATGGATGGATGGATAGAAAAGATTTTCCCAAATCTTCATCAGATTTCATTTGCAATTTTTTAAGGAAATCTTATTTTTCTCAATAAGCTCTGAACAACCAACGTAGTAATACACTGTTGGAACACACAATGGCATACCTCCACTATCACTTCCAGAAACTTCTCTGACAAAACCTAGAGGATTTTTATCTCGTGTTACCACCACTGAACATCTTGATTAAATTAAACATGAAATACAACACACGTGTCCCTTATCTACGTCACTCTAGTTCTGAGTCTTGGTTCCACAAACCACCTTTCCTCCTGAGATGTATCCACTTAGGTCACGACTAGATAGAGATTAAGTGGGGATTATTCTAAGGTTAATTCATTCAGTAGAAACCCCCAGACATTCAGCCTTATGGTTCTGGCATGCCAAAGTTTTCTTTTCTAAGTGGTCTTAATAGAAGACAGAGCCAGAAATTTTCATGGCTCCATTTAAAGTATTCAAACTGAAGTTTGTAAGCAGAATACATCCTAGAAAGTTGTAATGAAGGAAACTGGTTTCATGTCATCCAAAGACCTATGATTTGGACAAGAGAATGGGAGATTTAAAAAAAATACAGCAGGAAGAATTTCTTCCCTCCTATTGTATCAGAGTAGTTTATTCTCATTAGGCTGCCTCTGGCTGCTGATTCTTCCTGCCAATACATTGCTGGTTTACCCCATATTCTTTTTTAACAATGTTTCATCCTTCTGGTCTGCTTTTCATTTACCCTATTAACAGGAACAGGAAAAGAAAAGCAAGGGAAAACCAAACCCTAAACAAGAATATCTATTCATTGGCTCAGAAAAAAAACCAAAACAAATCCCACATAGAAAGTCATAACATTTTACTATTCTACTACTCCATAATACTGATTAGAAAATGAGACAGACTGGCATATGTAAGTCACTAAAGTTGAATATATTTATGAACCTTGAGAAAGTAAAGTTGGTTAATAGTAGAGTCTTTTAGAAATCTTATTTTTGGAAAATGTAGTGTAATTTCCATTTTAAATAGTTACCTTATCCTGAACTGGACATCTAAGACTAGAGGAATATGTACTCCTACAACTTTAATTAAAGAATCAGAAAAAGTAATGAGAAATAATTTTTCCTACTGCAGGGTTCAGCTGAGTTACTCTTTGCACACATCAAGTTAAGTATGCAATCGGGTTTTTTCAGAATATGAGAGAGGCTGAATAATTTCATTTTAAGGGTATAAGCAACAGTATAATTTATTAAAAGTTCAAATTTCAATGCTCCTGTGGCAGGCGTTTGAAGGTTTGGTGTTGCAGCAGATGGAATGTTTTACAGCAGGACTTTAATTCTCAATCCAAAAAGGCATTGCTTTTGCTTCTGGTCAAAGGTGAATTTATTCCCTCTGCTAGCTCTGTCCTGAGGCTCTCCCTAGGCAAGGTCTGTCAACTGTTCCATGCTTCTGCCAAACTACATGATGATTTTGTCATGTGGGCTAATATTCCCCAGTGATTCGGTTTTAATCAAATGCATAAAAGTGAAGCTTTGTTGAGCAGCGCAGTAACAAAACCAAGTGCTTTAGAGAGATATGGAAGAAGTACAGTTGGGTTTTAAAACTTGTACATGTGCAAATGTAAAAACCTTTCCCCATCTCAGGAAGGCTCTGCAAAGCAGGTACTACAGAGAGCAACACATATATTTATAGGTAACTTTATAAATCTCTATAAATGTTTGTCGCTGTAATAATAGAAAATATAATTCATATTGGAATTTAATCTGTGGAGCAAGGGATTGAGCTCCATGCTGGTGAATTTTAGGGCTGCTATTTCATACACACTCCAATAACATCCAACTAACTTTGTAGAATTGCACAGCAGCTTGAATAATAACCTGTTCAAGTCTGGGGATAAGGTTTTAAAAGACAGTGGCAGCAGCAAGAGATGGCTCCGACCACAGAATTCAGCTTCTGCTGAGAGATACAGATCATGCAGGTTTTGCAACAATCTAATATTATACAGTAATGAAGCTGTTATAACTGGCCATCTCACTGGATATATGTAAATACTTATTTTCTGCTGCACTCTAGCAGTGCCTGCTATGGTTGTGTAGGAACAATGTCTAATCCATCCCATGGAATCACAAATAACATGCATTTAAAAAAAAAAAACCAAAAAAAAAACCCAAAAAAACCCACACAAAAAACCAAAAAAAACCCCAAAAAACCACCAAAAAACCCCCCAAAAAACCCAAAAAACCCAAATTAAAAAAAAAAACCCAAAAAACCAAAAAAAAAAAAAAAAAAAAAAACAAAAAAAAAAAAAAAAAAAAAAAAAAAAACCACCAAAAAAACATACAAAAATCCAAAGGCCATTTCTAGGTTAGCAGATGGTTTATAGATGGATAGTGGCAACCCTGTAGAGAGAAACAGTTGATGCTGACAACACGTGTCCATAATGTACACCTTTCAGGGCTTTTTATTTCAGATTAACTCTATCTGGCTCTCTGGACTGAATGCCCATTTGCAGCTGGAGTGCATTAGTTACACTCCTGGAGTGTGCTAAATCTTCCAAATCTGAATCTTAGTTTCATCTGAAAGGAATCAAGTTGAGGCACTGCAAAAGCTCCCCATGACATGAACCAAAGCTCAATAAGAAAGAAAGAAAAATGTGCACTTCAAAAGCGTGCTCTTGATTCAAACTAACACACTAACAAAGATGTGCCCTGAAAATACATATGCATATCTCAGCCCACACACATATGCATAGAAATATATACGTTTTTCCAGCTTCAAAACAAAACAAAACAAAAACATTTCTAGCATAAGTAAGTGGATATCATTTATCTGTTTTCCTTATGAGTTAATTTTCTTTGCTACAAAGCAGCATAGCTTTATCAGGATTAATTTGCCCAGTATTTTTTTTTTTAACTTTGGTCTAATTAAATTTTAAAATCTTTTAATGAGCCTTATCATACAACTTTTTTCCTCCATTAAAATTTGATCTCAGGATGGCGATCCAGTAATTTGAAACTAGTTAAAATTGTTCATTAGCATGGAATTTTGAATACTGAATCTGATGTTGCAGATACTTGTAATGTTGCATGCTAAACAAGTTGGTGTTCTGTAATACCACACATCTTATCAGGGAAATTATTTAGCTTACAGTCTTGCCAAGTGCCTCAGTTGAATTGCTTTGGCAATAACTTTCTCTTTGTAAATAACAAGCATTCTTTATTTCTAGGCAACAGTGAGAAAAAATAACTTTGAGTCTGATTCTAGAACAATAAACTCAAAGATGGACCTGTGAAAATACTCATTTAGAAATAAGAAGGTACAGAGCCACAAAACACTCAAGTACTACTTAAAAGACTGACAAACATAACTTCTTATCTATAAGGATAGGGTAAGAAGGACTTGTGTATTTAGTCACTCATACTCACACTACAACAGAGTTAGAAGACAGAATTTAGGGATATAAAGTGCTTGGTGTTCCAGATTTCTGTGTTGATTTAGAAGACCCTTTGCTCAGTTACAACCAGCAAATATTTGGATTTTTTTTTTTTTAATTGGGTGTATTGCTCATTTCCCAACAGTTTTCACTAAGCATCTAGAGCACTTGCTAACTGAAAAATGTTCTCTTTTAAAGCATGTTATGTTGCTCAGAGTTTTGCATTCCACAGCTTGGGAATACATCTCCTTTGCTTTATACTTGTGCACCCTGAACAGTATATGCTCAGTACACACAGGACTGTACACTGAAAAAAAGAGCAATGTAATTGCACTGTGCTACAGTAGGCACTCCAGAAGGCACCTTCTTCAGCACATCACCACTTCCTACGGGCAGCAACTCTGCTTGTCCCTAAGGACCTCAACTGGCTGATGCAGGGTAGGATGCAAAATGTCTTATTAGGATGTCTTCATTGAGTAAATATCCCAGAAAAATCAGGGCCTGGCCATAAATTCTCTGCTGTTCTGCTAATTTAAAATAGTTTGTGTTTCTGCCCGTATGTACAGCCTGTGTACTCCACTGTAGCAGCGCTCACTCCACAATAGTGCTTGTGTATGCATCCCATTTATATGGCATTAGCTGAATTTTTTAGACACCTGGATGCTCTGATATGCTCAGAATCATTTGATGTTTACAGCAGTCAATGACATGTGGGATATGGTGATAGGGTGAGCACCAGCTTTGAAAAGCTCCTGTCCACAGTACAAGTCCACAAGTGTCTTCAGCTGACAGCATTGTTGGGAATGAAGGCAGTTGCATTTAACGTGGAAAATGTTTTCCATGAAGTTCTGAAGGAAGAATTGTACTGAAAATGCCTTTTTTATGTACACCGCAGAAGCAGAGCAATGACAAAAGCTAACATTTAAAATGCAAAGCAGCCAGCGTTGTGTGACACAGTGTGAGATGTATCTCAAAGTCTTAGGGTTGACTAATTGAATTGCCATTGATAAGATGTCACTTAAAGAGACATCTCTGCAGTGAAACATGGGTTTGCTGTAAATGACCTGTCATTAGAGCCATGGGTAATGTCCGTGTCCAGACTGAAAAATATTGTAGCTCCCAGCAATATGCTCAGTAGGAATTAAAACAGCAAGAATGCTAAGAAGTCAGTGTACAGAACCACCAGAGAATTATGCCTCAGGTGCTACGTTAATTTACTTGTTGGCATACATTAATTGAAACCAATCAATAAGGCTGGTGCTACAACAGAGGCAATGCAAAAGAAGTAATCGATTGCCACACTTACTCATTTTAAACTTGGAAAACAGGAATAATTTGGTCCAAGATTTTTCATTTCTGTCAATACAGATAATGGGATTACTTATTTATTTTCTATTCTTTCAGTACTAATTATAATGACTATGATGTCTTTCAACAGCCCTTGTGCAAACCCCAGTATTCTGATTAGCAAGCTGTTAACTTGCATAAAATGGGAGTGACTTCTTCCAACTGAAAAGTTAGAAATTACATGTTTCTGCTATTACAAATACTGCAAATCATTTTGTCACAATGAAAGCAATTATATATTTTAATAGTCATAAACTTGAATTCAATTTGATTTTTCCATTTATGGCATAGTAGCTTTTAAAATTTTTCATTCCCAAACATAAATATATTCAAAGTAATTGTGCAAAAAGAACAGAAAGACCTGTGTTTCTGATTTTTTTTTGTGCTCAGTTTCCTCTAATGCATTCATTCTATATGTCCAGTGTTGACTGATATAATTTAATTTTTAATGTAGATTATTTTAATGTAGGTTGCTGTGGTTTTTCTGTTTTTTATCTTTTTGCTGTTGTTATATTTTCTACAATATTTCTGTGAGCTCCAGCAGTCAGTTCTCAAGACCACACTGCCTGAAAAAGCCAAAATAAATAGAACCATTGCTTCCTGTGTTGCATTTATCAGCCTCTTTTCACAGAAACTGCTCATCCTTACTCTTCATCTGTTTGCAGAGAGATCAGTGTAAATCAGCACACTGGTATTCATAACTGCTTTGCACAAGGAATCGGAATTTATTTTGTGGTAAAAGCGGTGCCAGACATTTTCATTATGCCTTTGGTGGCACTGAGTTTTCTCAAAATTTGTCCATAAATGAATGAAACCTAAAAATTTAACCTCTTCCAAATCTATAACAGCTTTACTTTCCTTCTGATCATGCTCAAAGGCATTAACTCCACATAATAGTGCTCAATTGAACCTCCAGACAAAGAATGGATCTGCAACTGTTGTCCTTGTGTTCACTGAAGCCATGGATTTGGATCAGGTTTGATGATGGCAAGCTGATTCAGTAAACATTGTTTGCCATGGTTTTGGAGGGGTGCAGGAAAGACATGAAACATGCTTTTCAGGAAAAAAAAAAAAAAAAAAGGAAAAAAAGAGAAAAATTAACCCATACTGATTGGTGGGCAGGATACTTAGTAAGGGGGCAAGTTTTTCCCACACTGACATGTTCAGCTCGTGAGTGAACTGAACCATCCAGCTGCAAGTTCCATGTACTTGTATTTGTCTCCAAACTCTTGCTTAATTTGGTTCTAAAGCATCACTTCTACAGGATTATTTTCTAGTGCAGTCTAATTACTTCTTATTCTTAGAGGAAAAAACCAAAACAAAATAATAGGAAAAAAAACACCCAAAACTACTACCTTTTTGTTAGACTGAAGACACCATAACCCTGCAGATGTTACTTTTACCACAGACTGGGATATTGGTGAGTATTGGAAGAGTAGACAGTGAGGGTAGTGTTCCTGCTAGACAGGCCTGAAAGCAAAACAGTAATTAACATCCAACTGGAACCCCAATTTTCTGTGAACTCAACTAAGTTTACTGCAGGCTTTAAAATTACCTCTCGACTGCTAATGTGGCAGAGAATTGTGAAACACTGAGAAACAGAATCAAACTCAGGCCCTTTCCCAGGACAACGCTGTACAACAGTGTGGAGTTATGGATTATACATTTTTCAACAGTTCTCCAGCCAAAGGTTAATTCAATTCCCAGAAAGGAGAAAGTCCTGTCTGCCAATTAGTGTGTAATGTGTGAGACTGAAACCAAGTACCGAATCCCAGGTTGCTGCTTCAGGAATTCAAAGTTAGGCTGAAGCTCATTTTCCCTCTCATATTCTCTAAATCTTATTCACGATTAACAATTTCTATAGTTTGAAGCAGTTTGAGCTTTTCATTTTGAAGCTTGAAAGTAAGAATACTGAAATCTCCTGTCATAAGAAGTTAGACTTGAAATATACAGACCATAATTATAGAAGTGGAAATAGATACTTCCATATCAAACTTTAACTTTTTTTTTTCCAAACACTGGTAAAAGAAAAAAGTTTTATAGCAGGCAAAGAAATAGAGTATTCTACATTAGGCTGCTTAAAGTTTTTGCTCTTTACTTGCAGCTACAGTGTAGGATTCAGAGACACCTATTAAATAGGTCTACTAAAGTAAAAAAAAATCATCTTTATGTAATTTACACTATTCATTTAAGATAACTAACAATGTATGATAAAAGCTGAAGACATACTAAATCTCCTTTCCTACAGTGACAAAGGCTAAATATATTGCATTTTCTACAGTCCCATATACTTGGTCAAATCCAGATCTAAAATTATGTCATATACTTTTATTTGAATGGAGAGATTTAATAACTGCAATTGTGAGGGACAGAGCAACAGCCAATTTATGGATTTGTTTCCTGTCAGTAAACCTAGAGGATGTTCTCACATTTTCAGGAACTCCTAATGATGGCAACTACATCCTATTTTCTCCCTGTTTCCCTCCCCTTCCTTCTCCTTTGCAAGTTGTGCCATTCAACTTCTTCTGAAAAATCTAAAGATTCAGGTCCTCAATCCCTTCTCCAGCTCTATTACAACAGTCCTAGTAATAATTCATTTGCCTTCCTTCCAGTCCCAGAGGAATATTGTGCACATCAGTTCCACATTTCCCAGTTTCCCACCAGCACAAGCCTAAGTCATGCAGAGTGACAAAATGGGAAAGGATCTGGGACTGGTTTGGAGCAGCCTGCTTCTCTTCAGCCAGCCAAGAAGTGCACACTGCTCAGTCACCCACTGAGACTCACAGAACAGATAAATGCTGTGGTCATGTGGACCTTAATTTGGGTCTCTCTCTTCTCCTCTGCTACTTGTAGGAACTTAGATATCTTTGAGACCTCAGCCTCTCAAGCAAATTGAACTGCAGGGTCAGTAATTGTACACACAGAGTGGCTGTCATTGTAATTGTTTATGTTTTGGCTTTACTGTTTGAAGCACGTGAGGATGATGTAGAATCATCCCAATTTCAGGTACTAGATCTCAGCTCTGTTGGCCAACACCATGCTGAAACCCAGCCTGACAACCAGTGTGGCTGAGTCCCCTCCTTTCAGACAAGTTTTATCTTAAAGTCTATGGCTTTATCAAGCATGTTTTAAATAGAATAACTTTGCAAAGAAGCAAGCAGAATGTATCCTACCCTGAGTTGTTAAGTGTCCTAAGATAAACAACAATGAAGAACAGATTTCTTATCAAAAGGAGACAAAATGGACAGACAAGGGACAAAGCGACAATAATAATAATATTATTTAAAGGCTTATTGCAGCAGCACTTGTTCAAGTTAGGCTAGCTAAAAAAACCCCAACAAACCACTAGCAGCTTTGTAAAGAGATGACAAAGGTCAGAATTATCCAGAGTACTTCAGCTACACTTTTTTTCTTTGTCTTTTAATATACAATAATTCACTGAAGTCTCACTTGGGGTGGAAAAGTATCCTATAAGCAAGTACAGTACACTGTAAGGACATATAAAGCTTGAGTATCCTCAACTCAGTGTCTCAAATTTACATTCAAAGATCCACTTTTAAAGCATTGTATAAATGGCTTCACAATTTAATTAAAGGCTTATAAGCTTTATTGAATGAACCCTTCAGCATGCTCTGCTCACCAGCTTATGACTACAGAGACATTATTTAGGGAACATTAACCTCAATCTTTCACTTGAATCAAAACTTATAATTTTAAACTTTTAAAGGCAACTTATCTTGCACATAAAATTACAAACAAAAAGTGGGTTTCAAACATGATATAAAATAACTGCCTATCAATCTTCCCTAGCAGACCTTCCACGCTCATACTATCTTAGCCTGCAGATCCAATTATCCTCCAACATTTGCTGCTCAACCATGCTGAGATTATTCACCAGCCCTCCAGTTAGACTGTAATAAGAGGTCTGTGGGTGCATTTACACTCAGAGAAATAAGGTATAAATGCTGGAATTGCCGTCACATCTTTTTGAGTTACGTGCACAGCCATAAACTGTACAGCAATGAATCAGACCATTTCCAGCTGCTTTATCCATTCATTTGCATTATATTTGGACTAGCTAATACAAAAGAAAAAAAAAACCAACAACAAAACAACCTAGGTGCAGTGTGCCTTTAAGATGATGATGATGCATCTCTTGACCTAAAGGCCTTACAAACAAAGTGCTAATATCCCATGGAAGATATTTCCTCCTGTGCCCAGACAGCCAAAGCTCCAACGTGGATATGCGATTACCCCCTGTAAAGGCAATCTCAGGCCTTTACTATTTTTATTCTTTTTTTGAGCTTTACATCTTAAGAAAGTAATTGTACACACTGAAACTGCATTGACCTCAAAGATTATGTTCTGCACAAAATCTGGCGGACTTTCTGCTGCTCAGCAAAAAAAATATAGCAGCAGATTAATGATAAAATGGTTTCTGATACTCCAGTCTTCATGGTGTTTTCTCACTGCAGTAGTTGTACATCGTGGCCAAACAAAAGCCCTCTGCCACAGGACATCAGTGTACATTGCCAAAAATGTCAGAACCAGTTTTCAGCCCAAAGCTGCAACTACTTGAACTGCAGGAGTCATTTCATTAGCTGACAGCTGCAATAAGCTGTTCTTTCTCTGTGTGGAGAAGCTACTGGTGGGAGGTACAATTCACACAGGCAGCCTCCATAAATCATATACCACTTTAAGAAAAACATACTTAAGGAAACATTCACAACGTAATGTGCAGTACCTTTCCTATTTATTATCCCTGGGTTCTTAGTGTATTCACTCTTTACCGTTCTGTATTTCAAAAGCTCTCAGCAGACTTTAAAGACATGGACAAAGTTCAGGAAAATTCAGACATTTTGTTCCCATTTGTACTATTTTTGCTGATCTAGAGAATCTAGAGCCTTGGTGTTTCTCGATGACCTATTTCTAGTCAATATGTTCCTACTGACCCAGGGAAAACAGAATTAGGTTCTTTAGTTACAGGTTGAAACCATGATGCTGGTGTTTATTTGTTGTGTTGCTACTACGTAAGGTAAGAAGAAATTGTAACTGGAAATGTAATCCGCTGAAAAAGCCACTAAGACATTTCAAAACCATATGTTATTAATTAAATATGGTGTATCATTGAATAATTAACACACATAGACATTTTCAAGTCTTTAATGCTGTGATAACCTTTAGTCTCCTAAAGTCTAAGGAAGTTGTAGATGGATTTGAGTGTTCACCAGCCACTGCTGAGCCAGGCAAGTAACAGGTCCTCAGATCTACCTCTTCAAATGGTTTCTCTATTACTCAAGAACTTTTCATGGAAAACATTGTAAATTGCTGACAGGTAATACTGCAGCTGAACACCCAGCTTTGTTTTGTTTCCCTAAATCATGTTACGTTCCCTACACGAACCCAAATCAGGTGCATAATCTCCATTCTCATAGCAAATCCCCTCTATTCTTCACCAGTAGCTTATTGTTACAGAAACAGAAATGCTACCCTTGAACAAAAATAACATTAATAGAAAGATGGGTTGTGGAATATTTGATATTGCATTTATTGCCCCTTTCAATTTTTTTTAGTCACATAACATTATACAAGCAATCACGTAGCTTGTTTTGGGGTTTTGTTTGGGTTTTTTGTTTTTTTGTTTGTTTCTCTGGTTTTTTTCTCTTTTTTTTTTTTTAATTTGAAAAGGATTGATATGGGCATTTTACTTCTGAACTGCAGTCATTCTACTTTAGCTGATTAGTACCAACCAATTAAAAAACTACCTCAGTTGAAGCAGATTCTTGGAGAGGGGCGGCACATCTCTGTGACAGACACAAAATTGGCTGTCACATCCATAGGGCATTTCCTGAGCACCAAGGAAAAACAACAAATCAGAGCAAAACAGGCACCTTCCTCCTGCACCCCAGCAGTGACTCTAACCAGGAGGTGGTCCAGGTGGAGCAGCATCTAAGTTGTCTTAATGCCTATGGGAGCAGTTCTTATCCCCTCAGTTTTCTGAGCCAGTTTAAGAAGTCACAGAGAAGAAGCAAAATATGCTGTCAAGGTTATGTATTTCCATTCCATTTCTCCAGAATTACTGATGAGAAGAGTATGTGTTCCACTAGAGGGAGGAGCAGGCTCAGGAACAGAATTTCCAACTAATATTCCAGTGCCACCTATACTAACAGATTTACTCCTACATGAAGAATGGCCTGATGTCAGAAAGTGTTGAAAGGGCACAACTGGAATAGCAAGTTTTGTAACAAAAATAAAAGAAAAAAGGACTTGAGGTACATTTTGGATTTCTTGTTTTGTCCCTGTTTATCCTGAAAAGGGGATGTGGTTTTAGTCAAAAGTAATTTCCTTCATAACATATATAGGTTTCTAGACCCTGCTTTTCTTTGACACAGAGATAAAACTCCTGGAGCAGATCAGCAATTTGGAGCTTCTTTCCTTTCCTGTAAAGGGCTTTACGTAGATGATTATTCTCATGTATCTTGTTGTATTGCTTCTTGTTGCAAAGATTTGATAGCAAGGTATTCTCTTCATCTGAAAACTGGTATATTTAAGAACTTCATAGATTATTCATACCTTTTAAGTGTGAAGATATTAATACTTCTAATTCTGGTGGGTTTTTCATGAAATATAATTGAGATAGAACAGACCTAGAGATTTCAAAAGTTCAATTTTTCCCCAAAGAAGGCTCGAGAAATACAAAGATCCCATGTCAGAGCTTCTATCTGTTCACCTGCATGTAACTAGATGGCAAATCACTGTCATGAAAAGATTAAAGTCACTCACTACAGAAACTATTTTTAGTGACTTTGGCTGGGACAAGTCCCGTGACTCTCTAGTGCAGCACAAGGAGACAAAGGAGCAGCTGTATCTCATGCAGACAAGCAAGGCTACAAGGAGACATGGCTGCAGTCCAACCTATCCATCTTACCTGCCAGAGAATAGCTGTAGCAGAACAGGAGGACATTCATGGGAGAGCTGGAACCTGCCACACATTCCTCTCCTCCTCCTCCCACTCTGAAACAGGGCTCAGAGTGATGCACAATTTCTCCCTCAGGCACTTTGTGATGCCATCCATGCAGTATATACACAATACTAAGCAGGTTTCTGTCTTCTGGGTGGGTTTGACCAGTAGCTGTCACATTTGACTCTCTCACTGACGACTGAGAGACAGTCTTCAAACAAAGCAAACAAACAAACAAACAAACAAACCCCTCTGTGTTGTGCAATCAATCCAGACATGACTCCAACCTAGAGGAGTGCTGTATTCAGAGAGGAGGGTGCACTTAAATGTGTTCCTAAAGCCCCCAGGGAATAGGTTTCATAGTGCTTCAGCACAAACCCCTAGAAGATCTTGTCTCTTGCAGAGGTTTTACTGTGTTTTATATTCCATCAGGCCAGAAAGAGACATCTACAGAGCTTGAAAAATTCTGTTTATGCTGGACCAAAAACACTAAACTCCCTGGATATTAAGACAGAAGCCTTGAACTCGATGGGATGCAAAGTGTAGGGTCAACATGCTTCTGGCAGCCCCAGCAGGAAATGTGCTGCATGATTTTATATTGCCTAGTGTTTTCTAAATATTTAGTCTCTCATGCTTCTCATTACTGTAGCTCAGCCAAGAATCAATGAAAATCTGAGTAACTGAGGTCAGCTGAAATTTTCCTGCCTTTCCAGAGATGTGTGAGGGTTTGAACCATTCTCCCAAGCAACATGTTATATTATAGTCAGAATAAAACCAGAAAGAGCTTTAGAATCACCCACAATCATCTCAGCAGAAAAGGGCAGAACTGTCTTGTACTAAACTGCAAGAAATGTCCAGTGGTTGTCTTATTGCAGGTTATTCCTGACAGCAGGATAAGAAGATGTGTGTAGTCTGAGATTAGAAATGCATTGCAGAGTCATATGGAGGTCAGTGAGGAGAAATTTGCATTATTTTTCTATTCCCGAAGTATATAGATTTCCCTTCTGACTGTCTCGATCTGTGAGGATAAGCAGATGAGCAGAAAAACTGTAGGCTTCACACTTGATTCCTGTTGTCAGAAAGAAACAGATTCTGAATAATATCTTCCACCTATGGCTGGGCTCTCTCTGGATCAATGCAAGGTTATGGCCACTGCCTCTTTTGATCTCTGCTGATTAGCACAGAGCTTGTGTCTCATTAGTCAGACTTGGGTGATGCTGGGCACACAGGGCACTTCAGCAGCAGCAGATTATCAGCTATGCAGCCTCCAAAAAAATATCACAATAAAATGGAAGCATTTTGCTTCTCAGTATTCTGCATGCCTTGGCACAGGTCAAGATGGGTTTCACCCAATTTCATCTTTCAAAGTGCTGCCTATTGCTGGGAGTTGCATAAAGTGAAATTGTTTCATTGGCACGAATCAATGGGAATAGGTATTGTACTTGCACTTAAAGTTATTTATCAAGTGAAGCAAACACATACCCATTAAGAAATGTCCTAGAATAGCAAGGAGGGTAACCATCAGCAAAAAAATCAGGGAGCCACTTTGAGCCCATAGGCATTTTTGTCCTTACATATAAATATCTGTTGAGCTCAGATAATAAACCAGAGATTTACCTTAATGACAGTAGAAATTTATTCTAACAGATATAGGATAACCTCTCCTGAAAAACAGGCTGCAATATTTAAATCAACAATATTCAAAATACATGTTTTTACAGAAATACAGTTGTGAACTACGTTTCCAGTGTGAATGGGCTATTGCATATTTGCACACAGGCTCTGTCATACATGACATTAAAGGAATTATATAGAGAGAGGATAAAGAAATCATTCAGATCACCAACTTCAAATTTCTCCTAGCAGAGATTTGGAGACTTACTTCTTATTTGGGGGAAAAAAAAGAAGTTCACAGTTTCACAGTCAGGATGGTTGTTCATATTGTGACTATAAAGTGAGAAATTAAAAAAAAAAGGCAATTGAAATTTGCATGCAAACACAAGAAAAACCACTTAATTTACACAAGTTACTGATAGAAAAACAACACCATTATGCAATCAAGTTTGAGTATGGCAAGACATGAAAATGCCCATCCTTCTCTTAGCCACTTATGCTTACTACATTTTAATATTGGTTACCAGAACTTCTAAGATGAAAAACCTCACTAGCTCAAAACATGTCCAAGAGCTAAACTTTGTATCTTATACATTACATGTACATTTCAAGATTGAAAGAGTTGTACTTCTCAAACTGAACTGTTATGGACAGAACCCTGTGCATTTGATTAAAGTATGGTTTTCATCTTTTTTAATCAAGATAATGCTTCAAAGTAGAGAAATACCCCTTATCCTGTACATTGCTGAGGAACCAGAAAATTAAAATTCTGGTTTGGGTAATGTGTTGAACACAAATTATGCAATAATCTTTATTCCTCCATGGTTGTAAAATTACAGAAAATGTACTCTTTTCCCTTTAGAAGAGAAGAAGCTTCTTGGTTTTGCTTGCCATCTAGTCATTATCATTATTTAGATATTTATTTGGTGGTCCTCTCCTTACTGTGGCTGTTTCCTGATATGATGTTCATTAATAAACACAGGCTCTGAGTTACTCCAAAACACCCTTCAGCAAACAGAGATAAATTTAACTCACAGTGTCAAATCTCCATGCAAGATGAAGAATATTTGGACCTTGTAATTCCTTCTGCCATACTTTCCATTCTCTCATTCCTCTCGTATTTCACCCAGAGGAAGTGTTCCTATCTTTGCATAACAGAATGGAAATAGTTCAAAAGAGTGCCTTGCTTTCATCCATGTACAGCACACCCAATCTGAAAGTTATTTGAAACAGTTTCTTCAGTGCTTCATTTTTAAGCCATGGGCAGTTAAACTTGATAACCATACCCTGATATGGGAAACAGTGACACTTTTTGAATTTCCTTAGACCTTATGGATGCAACGTTCTCAAGAACAGCTTTTTTCTTCTTTTGAAAAATATTCAGAAAGGTTATTAGCCAAAAATACTTAGCTGCATCAGGGGCTTATCTAGGGACTGAAGTTGGCTTTATTATATTCAAATATTTCAGTTAGAATTGTCTGCAGTCCTGTCTGCCTGCAGACAATTTGTTTAATTTTCCTGTTCGATTTTTTAACACAGAAAGGATTTTTTGTTTCAGTTGTCAGCTATGAAAATTCAAACATGGGTTCAAAGAGTCAAGCCATATCCTTAAATTCATTTATCACTAATAAAATTCTTTACAAGCTAGGGTGGACTTGAGACATAAACTTGCAGAGTAATTTATCTGAGTCACAACTACCACTGGTGATAAAGGAGAGTGAAAGAAAAGCATTTGACTTTCACTTATTATGCTGGGTGTGGCAGGAATTGCAGTTAGAAGAAGTTTAGTAAGTTGGAGACTTTTATAAGGAATCAAAATAAGTTTACAACTCTTTTGTCCAGCTGTTCTTAGTAAAATCCAAAAGTATTTGCATTCTTGGAACAAAAGCAAGTTACAAACACTGCTGCAGTTTGTTTAGATTTCCATATTTGCCCTGGGCAGTACCATATGCAGTGAATCTCCTCCTGTAGTTAGGTAGTTTGTTCTAACACCTATATTGGTTTGGAGGATCACTTCACCTTTCATCTTCAGAGGTTTTTTGTGCTTTCTATCAATAGTTTATTTTGAGTGTTGAAGTGCTAAAAAAGACTTGAAAAAAATTCCTTAAGCCTTGGGGTTTTTTAGAATGTACTGCAGGACACTAAAAAGTGTGATTTAAACAACACAACACATTTGCTCACAGTAAGTGTCTTACAATGATAAATTTCTTTTAATAAAATAACATTTCTACAGTTACTTTTAGAAAGAAAAGAGCTAGAAAAAAACAAAAGAAGATACATTTAAAAACCAAGTGTTTAATTAAGAATTGTGTCTGAGGTCAAACAGGCACATAAAATAGTAGAAGCATCAAGGAGTGATATATTAGATGACATAGATATGGTTCTTTTTGAATATGTAGTCTATAGCCAACTTAGTGTGAAAAGGCACCATTGTTGGCAAGAATCCTATTTTAACAGATGAGTCAAATTGTTGCTTATGCCACTTTTAGGAGCAGAACAGACTTAATTGTTATGGGGAATAACAAAGCTGCGGACTCAAGTTTAGTTTTCATGCCTCCCCATTTCTTCTCTCACTCAGAGGCTCTGAGAGGGAAATCCAGGGTTCATGCAGAATGATTTCCCCTAAAGTGAAGAAAGTGATTTAGAAAAAAACACTTTCTAATTGCTAGCTAATGTGTTTCTTTCCTCAGCTTCAAAATTTCTCAAGAGGGATGGGCATGACACAGAACTTCCTCAGGTAGGGAACTTCAATCAACCTCACAACAATACAGAATCAGGATGAAAAGACTTTTGAATTCAATGCCAACCTTGGCTGAAGGAATCCCTGTGCTCTGAGCCAGGTGAAGATCCAGGCAGCATGAGCTACAATACAAACCATGGCAACTACTTTACCTCAAAAGACTGAGGAGAAAGAGGAGGAATGATACATTGGGAAGGAATTGCTTCTTGTGGAAGTAAGGGACCTCAATTCCAGCTCTTGCCAGGTCTCATGACTCTGTTTTAGGTCTCTGATACCTCCCCAGCTCTAACAAACTACTCAGTGTTATGGTTCAAGGAAGATTAAAGGAAGATGGACAAGGAACATTTTCCATCTCTATTGTCCCAGGCTGCAAGGAGAAAAAGATGACACCTGGGGCCCAAACAGCACATAAGAAAAGTCTGTGGCTCAGAAACTCAAGCACCTGCCTGATGACAAGACTTTCTGGGCTCTGGTTCCTACTCTCCTTAGGTTAATTTTAAACATTATAACCACAGAGTATTTGTCTGAAACCAATTGTATTACAAAGTCAGACCAACATTAGCAGTATTTCCCCTCAGATGGGGACAAGCAGTACCAATCCACACTGCTGTTGCCTGCAGACTCATTTTCTCCTGCCACATTCATGTTGTTGGTAAAAGGATCAAACCAACTTACTCCTCTTACTGAGGAGCAAGAGATGAGCTGAGTGTGGAAGGAGGACAAATACACCCAATGTGTTCACTACTGCCAAAGGAAAAATCTGGAGGACACCTGGGGAAACAAATTTACTCTATGAGAACATGACTTGGCAGACCTGGAGAGCAGGTCTGACAATGGCTAAGAAAAGATGGATGATACAGGATTGGAAACAAACAAAAATGCCCTTATGGAAGTCACACAGAGATGGCCAGGGAAGGCAGGAGGATGGTCCACACTTGTATCTCACTATGGGCAAGGACAGATTAATGAATACAGAAGTTTGGAGGACAGAGTTAGTTGAAGCCAAGGACTGATGTGTTTGGACAGACTATAAATTGGCAATGGTAAGAGAGAACTGATGTGGCTGATGAATAGGAGAAGGATCGAGAATGAAAGATTTATGGACTGAGAATTTTAGACAGATAGAGTATTGCAGGTGAATCTTAGCATTTCTATTAAGTCTCTTGTAGATTGGAAGAAACATTTCATTGTATCTCCCTGAATGCTAGTTGAGGATTACTTGAGTCTTGTGAAATCTAATGTCCTATTTAACCTACATGCTCAACTATAGATCCTTGTTCCACAGTTCTTTGAAGGGCTTTAGCGTTATTCATTTCCCCTGTCTTTTCTACTGCTTTTTTATTTTAAGTCTATAATGTAATTGCTGGGGAGCACACAGGATGATTCTCTTTGTATTTCTGTTATGTGATGGATCATTTTGACGAATGTAGAAATTTGAAATTATCTAAACTTTCCTTGAAGAGACTCTTCCCTATAATACAGGCAAATGTGTGTGCAAATCCACTCAGATTGCTTGAGTTATCATGTTAGCTGATGGAGTGATAGATGATAGAGGTGGAAGAAACATCAGGCCATAAGTTCTTCCTGAACCTGGAACCAAGGATTGAACTATTTCCACAGGGCTTGACTAATACAACTTAAAGTGTTAATAAAAATTGTTACCCAGAAACTTTAGCAGTGATATGCAATTATTCCATTATTTTCCTCAACAGAAGAAATGAAAATATGTAAAGTTCCTGATCTTGCATGTAGTTAAGGAGGTAACAAGGTTGTACAGAAATACATTAGTACAAGGGCATATACTATATATGTTAAAAATATAAAATTTGCATTTTAAGACACAGAAAAGGGTATCTGGAAAAGACATACAGGTGGATCAAGTAAAGTTTAAACCCACTATCCAAATCTCCATCTCTTTCTTTCACGAGCACAGGTTTGTAACCTCAGATGGATTCACACATTACACACAAAACTTCTGTCTCCTGCTACCTGAGAGTCCAGGTCTGGCTCTACAGCAAAGCAACATGAGGTTGTTACATGTTTCTGAGGACACAGAAAAAAGGGCACTCAAAAGGGCAGATGCAAAATTTGGGCAAAAGTCACAATGTCCTAATAATTGTTTTTACCTAAAGACTCATTTGCTTGACAGCTTATTCCACCACAGAAGCATCAACAACCCATGGAATTGCTCTCAAATAAGAGGTCTAGAAAATATAGATCACTTCCTTTCTCCCATCATTCTTTTTTTTCTTTCTCCTTTGTTTACACACTTACCTGTTGACTCATACAAGTTTGCTAAATTATGCCACAGCAAATAAGTCAGGGAATCCCAGACAGGAGAAGAGAGACTTGTCAAGTCTCAGTTCTACTTAATACTTTACACATGGGTAAAACATATTGCATCTGCTTATCTGTATACATTGAAATTTCCTATGGTTTCCTAGAAAAATGATAAAAATCTGAGCCTCCTATGAATAACATATTTGCCTCTATTGCTTAGATTGAAGTTTGGTTGTGCACATATGTCTTGAAAAGTTACTGGAAGGAAATACTTTTTATGTATAAGGTCCAGGTGGAATATGTTGCTTATTGTGATCCAAACCCAGTTGTATCAGAGACAATATGAAACGTCCACAAAATGGGGGGAAAGAAAAAAGCCCCAAACAAAAGAAATAAAGAAAAGTAACAGCATTCAAATAACCTTCCCTCTTTTTAAAAACCTATTGGGATCTCTTTGTCATCTTGCAGATGCCTCATTGTAAAACTGGTTGAGTCCTCCTCACTTCTCCAATATTCAACTTGTCAATATCCAATAGGATTCAATACTGAGGATTCACTATTACCAAGGAAAGCAAGAGGAAAGGGTTGAAATTTCATTTCGCTGACTAAAAAGTCAATCAACAATCACCAAGCTAAGCTGTTTCACTTTTCCACAATGGCATCCTTTGTTTTTATGAGGATTCTTATGGAAATCAGTGCAGCTTCTAGGCAAGTGTCAGCCATGGTACCAAAAATGCTTGCAGAAATCTTACTGTAGAGGGTTGGAACAAAATTGCTATACAATTTGCAGAAGTTTGGCTGTGTTTGCTGGAAGCAATAAATTACTCTGAGAAGCATTAGAATCATTTTACTACCTTTCTGCCCTCTTTCCTTGCCCTTAATCACCAAAACCTGGGTCTCTTTCCACACTCCTATAGCCTCTTCATGCCAGTGTAATGCCCCTGGAATGTACTGCATTGCAAGATGTAAGCAGAAGACACACATGCAGACAAATATAAAATGAGTTAAGAAAAGCAGCACGTAGTAAAAGTCTGATGTGATTTTTGGAGATTAGCCTTACTACTCCATAATACAACAGGACATTCTTAACCTGTTTTGTCTACAAACAGCATACAACAAAGGCTGCTTTTTCCTTAAGTGAAGAAGGCGAACTTCAGCTTATCAAGAAACCTTCCCAAATGCCACTTCTTGCCTATCAGTTGAACCTCAGCATGTTATCCACACACAATGCTCTACTATTAGAGAACTGTCCCTTCTACCCATGGATCTGAGGAACATGGGTATGACACAAAACGTTTTTCCCTCAAAACAAAAAAAAAGCCTATAAAGATCTTCAACCTACTCAGCAACACCAGCAACTTAAAAATATCTATTTTTATAACTAAAATGTGAAATTTAAATAAAAAACCCATCTTAACTCCATTTAAATCCCTTTTGAGTCATCAGTCGCTAATTAACACTAATACATCCCGAAGAACATGAGAAGGAAAGAAACAACAACCAAGAAAAATTGGATTCTGATCTTGTTATAGGTAAAGTTAATAGCATCCTGAATTTCGCGTGTGTGTTTTGCACTTCTCTCTCAGTCTTTTTTTTTTTTTTCTTTAATGCCTTCACACTCAGGTGCGGCAACATTCCTGCTGCCAACCCTGCGCCGAAGGAGCAATTCTTGGTCCATCCCCCGATCCCCCGCGTGGCAGGGACCGAGGGGAGCCGGCCGAGAGCCGCCCCCCGCACCGGGACACGGGCTCCGGTTCCCCCCGCCGGCCGGGCCGGGCACCGCGCCGAGCATCCTCCGCCAGGGCGATGCCCCGCGGGGCGGGGGCGACGCGGGTCTGCGGCACTGCAGCAGCAGCAGCAGGAGCAGCTGCTGCAGCGGAGCCGGAGACGACCTCCCTCCTTCTCCTCCTCCTCCTCCTTCTTCTCCTTCTCCTCCTGCCCCCGCCCCGCCGCGCCCGCCGGGGGCTCTCCATTGTGCGGGGAGGCGGCCGCACAGCCGCGGGATGCGCATCCCCTCCGAGCGCCGCAGCGCCCCTGCGTAGGGAGAGAGGCGCTCCCCCCGCCCTGTCACATCCCCCTCCGGGGCTGCGCTTTCCATTCCTGAAGATACTTGCGCACCTACATGTATGTACGCACACACGAACAAATACATCCACGCCTTTCCCCCCTCCCGCGGAATTCCGCTCTCCGCCCCGCGGGGAATGGTCGGGGGTAGAGGAGGGCGCTTCCCCCGCAGCGCTCCTCCCCGGCGGCGGCATCCCCACCAGAAGGGAAAAGGTTACTGCCAGCGCGGCGAAAACAAAGCCGGCGCTGCCCGCCCCGCCAGAAGTTGCGGTGCGGATCCCCCCGCCCCGCTCCGCGGCGCCGGGACAGCCGGAGAGGCGCCCCGAGGTGGCCCGGGGGCGGCGGGCACGGCCAGGGATGCCGGCCGCGCAGCGTTCAAACTTCTTTGTTAATCACACCCAGGCGAGGGGAGCGAGGGATGCAATCCGCAGAGCCCCCGGCAACTTTTCCCGACAAGGCGCACGCCGCCGGTACCCGCGCAGAAACTTGTTGGACCGCTAACCCAGCGCTCCGGCGGCTGCCGCATCCCCTCTCCCGCGGTGACCTCTCCCGGCGCCTCCGGGAAAGTGTTCGCCGCCCTCCCTCGCTCGGTGCCGGTGCCCGGGGGCAGCGGGGAGCGGCCGGGATCCCGTCCCCGCGGCTGCCGGCCGAGCCCGGAGTTGGGGGACTCACCCTGCGGGATCCGGGGCTCTCAGAAAACCGGCGGTTCCATCATCCAGGCAGTCCTTCCCAACTTTCCGCGCATAGGGCGAGGACAGAGCTCCGAGTATTTATATGGAGAGGGAGAGCGAGGGTGAGCGAGAGAGAGAGAGGAAGCGCGCTGAAGTCGACAAGCTGTTCAGCAGACTTTTGAATCAAAGGGGGATGAAACCGGATTCTTCCCAGTTATCAGGACCCTGGAAAAAATCAAATCCTTCTCCGGAAAGGGATTCTTTCGGCGCCGCTCTCGGCGTTACTCTCGGGGCGCGGAGCGGGAGGCATTGCATACAAATAGAGCCCGGCAGCGGCCGCGATTGGCGGCGGCGGCGCCCCCCGGGTCCTACAGCCGCGGCTGTCGCCGGGCAGCGACAATGCCGAGCGGCGGCGGCTCCGGGGCGGGCACGGGCTGGGGGACGGCGGCGGGGGCGCGTCCCGCTCAATTGATTCGCTACCTCGCCCATTGTGAGGCGCGTCGCGGTGTTGGAGCGGGAGAGAGGCGCGCTCCGAAAGGATGCCCTGCCATCTCCCCTTCCCCAACTGCTCTTGCAGGGCTATTGTGCGGTGCGGCATGAGAAAGGTGCCTGATTTTTAAAAACAGGGCTTCATTTGCTCTTTTTTATTTTTTTGCTGTCACAATTATCTGTCACGTTCCCTAATAATTATGTAGTTACTTCAGTAATCAATTATTCATTGCATTCCACTTACCTATGCTTTTTCTTTCTCAAGTTATGGCTTTCCAAGGGCACATCCTCTCCTCTGCGCAAACAAACATTCTTTAAAATTAAACAACTTACTCCTAATTAAAAGAAAATAAAAATAATACACACACACACACACACACACACACCCCCAGTTATCAGGGTAAGTTTTCCTCATTACAGAATACAAAGACAGTTAATGATATTTAAATTATGGTCCATTTTTTGGATGCAAGGGATCGTTGGACTAGAGAAAATACCCCATTTGAAAATCCAAGCAGTGAAAATACCAAAAAACAGATGCAGCATGTATGTATCAACTGCTACATGGAGGGTAAATGTGAGATAATGACAACATAGGTCAACATAATGAGAAACAAAAGCAACATAAGCACTTACATATGCAAGAGCTAAACACACAGCTAAACTTCTTTTACTGCCTGTAGATAATATACTTTACATTATAACCATACATTTAGATAATAACCATTAATAGGCTTAAAACTATGTATGTAATGAAGTCTTTTAAATAGTGCATGAAGATTATCTGGGAATAAAGCCTGCAATATCTTGCAAAGCACAATGAAGTTGCAAGTCTAAATATGCCACTTGTCCTACACAGAAGAATGGGAATCAGAGACAAGGGGACAAAAGGTCCAGTGTGTAAGGTGTTGTATATATGGCAAGGTGCTTACAGTCTAGTTAATATAGATATTACAAATATTATTGACAAGTCATACACAGAGCAAAAGGTGATTTCCCACTGCCCCATCATTTCGCCAGGTATACACATAGAAAGAGACAAGATAAAACACAGAGGAAAATCACATGTTTAAGCTACTCTTGGACTCTAAGGATCACTCTTTCAATGAAGTATTCTGTACACCTTGGAGCAGCGCAACAGAGAGGGCAGGAAGGAAATCAACATTTTGTCCATCAGTAGGTTCTGATGAGAGAAATGCTGACGAGTATGGGATCAAAATCAGTTCTTCAGTGTTGCACTTCAGATCTACCTCACACCTTGCATCTTTAAGTACTTGAATCTTGTTGCAAGAAGCCTCTAACTCTCTGTCCTTTGAATTCTGTTGCTGTTTTGGTTTGGCTACTTAATCTTTCAGAAGAATGCTATAAACAAATAGCATTTCTGTTGTCAGAGAAGGTATGCTAGACCAATTAATAAACAATTTCTATGAATACACATCTTCAGTTATCATTGTAGCTACACATACAATATTTTTTTCTTGTTAAATAGAAGAAATTTAAGTTTCAGTTTGGTTTCTTTGAAAGCAGCTGCCTATTGCACTAGTAAATATGAGTTGTAAAGGAAGATGTTATAGTTGTTTGCAGTTTTGACCAAATACTGTTTCACTGCTTTGCTTCTGTTTCTCTTTAGCTCCACTTGGGACAAATTGTGTTTACCTGAGAGTTCAGGATATGCCTCTCATAGTTTATTACTTCTGTTACATGTGCCATCATCACCTTAAGGACACTTCTGGTTAACATCAGTTTAAAAGATAACAGGCTCTGGGTTATTGTATTTAACAAAGTAATGTGAAATCATTGGCAAATTTGAAAAAAAAAAAGAGTGCATTAGTATAAGTGTGGATGAAGGAGGCAATAATGCTATCACAATTAAGAAATTGCCCTGTGAAGGAGAGAAATTACTCTGCCCATTGTAAAGCCTACAGAGATTAATGGAATATGGCTGTGAAACTGTTTTAATAGATAAATTGGGTGGGTGGTTAAACATCTGAGCGAAGATGATTACTTTGTAGTGAAACAAAACAAAGAGGAATAAATCACAAAGCTGCTCTATTACCACAATTAAAATGCAATTGCTTGATCAATTATCACTCCAGCTAATAGCTTCATGGAAGACAAGCAAATAAATAAAACATTATGCTAACCAAAGTTCTTTGAAACATAATAATAATACCTGTACACTTACATGTTCCTTTTTTGAATTCATTTATGCCTAATACATGTATAGTGCATTACATGACATAAACAAGGCTGTATGTAATGTGTTTAGGTATTCCTTTGTAGTTTAAGAGTAAACATCCATGATACATAATTATGATAACGCATGCAGTGGGTAAATATCCAACACACATTTAGATAACTGCTGCATTTCAATATTTTCCAGATCTCTAAGAATCTTCTTGCTTTACATACGTACCAGCCAGAGGTGACTTGGGAGAATTTCCCTTTGGAATAGTTTCCAAGGTCAGCATATGTGATGACACGTGTTGGTTTCCAGCTTGCCCTTGGAAAATGCCTGGAGTTTATGTGGACATGGGGAGGCAGTAAAGCAAACTGTGGCTGTCGTATATCAGCATTACATTTTTATGTCCAGCAATCAGCAAAGCGTGCATTCCTCTACAGGGAGGTAAGTGGTAACACCTATGTTTGCATGAAATAAACCCCAGGGTATAAAGGTAAGTAGCTTGGACAGAATGAGCACCCTGTGATCCAAACCTGATCCAAAGTCAATGGCAATGACCAGATTTGTCCCAAAGTCCTGCTCAAGTATAATACTTGATTTCTCCCTAGAAGCATCCATATAATATAGTTTAAATACATAGGGAACAAACATTTTGTAAAGATTATTTAGCACGGAGAAAAAAAAAAGTCTCTCTATTGATTAATAGCAACAGATTGTGTCAGAAGTTGAGTAATATATGAGAAGATGCTCCTCAAGTATAAAACTGCAAGTAAATGGCAAGTAGTTCCTAGATCTAGTTGTAGAGAGTCATGTCTGAGGTTTCTTTTTAACATTTCAATGCTTTGTCTTGTGCAAAAAGATATTTGGCAAACTTATTTTTCCTTTCCCAGGGCAAGAATAATCAGAAAACACATAGGGCATATGGAGACATTTAAAGTGAAAATACATAGGTATTGCTGGAGTGTACAAATGAAAGAGCAGAATTTGTGCTCTCCCTAAAGCCATAAGAGACTTCACCAGATCCCTTCTGCTCTGTCTTTGCTCCCAGTATAGGTGACGTCCACATTAAATCCTTTCAATTCTGTTCTTGCAGTTAATTTTTATTCTTGTTTGTCTGTGTTCAGTATTTTATTTGGAGAAAAGTCTGAGAGACTCCTGCCATCTCATCACTTCTGACTAAAACAGTTTGAGAAATGGGGACTGCTTCCTTTCAACTTTCCCATTCATAAAGGCAAGACATGCCTCCTGACTATCAGAAGGAATTTACTGATGAAGGCAGAAATTCAGTGTAGGGAAATTTTGCAGGAAAAACAGTAGAATGGTCTCTGAAGAACAATATTTGAAGGTGAAACTGGGCTTTGAAGGTCTCCTAGAATTCTGGGCTGGACCTTCTTCAAGTACCCTGTATTACTCAAGATCAAGTACATCTAGTGATGAAAATGTAGGAAGGAAGGAAAGAGAACAGAGAAAAGAAAATTTAGAATGACTAAAATGAGATTTCAAAAAGGAATTGAGTAGCATCAGAGAGAGAATCAGAGAATCAGAGAATGGTTTAGGTTAAAAGTGGTGATAAAAATTATTTCTTTCCAACTGTCTGCTGTGAGCCGGGACACTTCCCACTATTCCAGGTTGCTCAAAGGCCCATCCAACCTTGCCTTGGTTGGGGCAAGTTTGGGGCATCCCCAGCTTCTCTGGACAACCTGTGTCAGTGCCACAGCACCCTCTCAGGGAAGAATTTCTCCCTAATAGCAAATCAAAGCCTAGTCTAGCTTAAAACTATTCTCCCTTGTCCTTTCACTACATGTACAAACCTACATACATACAGAAATTATACTGTATTGAACAGTATCTATAGCTAAGAGTAGACAATAGAAAAAATAACAAGCTTTCTTACAACAGTCATGTAGGAAAGACAGAAGTAGGACTAAGGACTGATTTCACAAACTCAAGCTGGCAGTGTTCTTTGTTGCAGTGCATGAAGGACACAATTCAAGAGGAACACTCATTTAGCACTTCATCCTCTTAGAGAGTCCCATATGTAGCCCCCCATACAATCCTTTTATTCCAAAGCCCAAAGCACTTTCAGTCTCATTGACATCTGTTATCAACAGCAAGCAATGGTTGCAGATCACAACTCCATGTGCCTCCAACATTTTGGAATAGTGAGGGCTTTCTCTTTGTCCCTATTTTTTTTTTTAACGTGAAGGAGAAATTAATAGTTTGGATGTTTTCTACTGTAGTTCTGCATTATCTATTGAGATATATTGTGAAATTGGATACCTGACCATTGGTAGGTCGCTTTATATAGTACATGTTTAGTGTTTTTTCAGAATTTAAAAACAAAAAAACCAAATAAACATATAAAGAACAAAAGACAAAGCCATGAGCTGCAGTGGTGCATAAGGTCTGAAGGTTAAAGTGAGCTTAAAGTAAATGTGAAAAATAGGAAAGCTACGTATATACACTTAGTGAGGGCTGCAGGGAAAAGATAGTGTCAGGAAAAAGCTAAATGAGTTAGTGCATTCCAAAAACTGTAGGAGAGGAAAAAAAAAACCCCTTCAAAAGTGTTTATCAGGGGAAAGTGAAGTGTCAGGGAGAAACTAATTGTTGCTATTGCCAAAGAAGAAGAAGAAAATAAAGACTGAAGAAAATTGATTCAGACACTGGTGTCTTTAACTTTCTATATTCTTTTTCCTTCTGATAAAGAAATCCAAAAGGTTGTTTTGAAAATAGTCTTGACAGAGCTTCTACCAAAAATTTAAAAAGCATGGCTGTTATGGAAGATAACAGTTCTAGATTATATCACATTTGATTTTAAGAGAGTAGACATAAAAAGATATAATAACTAGACTCACTGATGCAGCTGGCAGTTTGGCTCATTCACATCCATAGACCATGACAGCTTCAGCAACATGAAAACTTGTATTTTGGTTTGAAACATGGACTTGGAAAAGTGCTTCCTTTGTCATCAAGTCTTCCTTTCCTAGAGGAAAGCTTGACAATTTTTCTCTGATTTAGAGGATACCAAAGTAAGTTGAAACAGGAAACTCAAACAGTGCAATTCCTTTTTATGTGATGTAGATAATGCTGGTTTCAATATAAACTGAAATAACAGTATGGAAAGCATATACAATATCCACTATAATAGCACAAAACTGCAGCTGTACATAAAATTTTGAGCTGTTGCAGACATCTGAATCTCAAGATTAGTGTCCCCTGAGGAGCCTATGATGTGGCTGCTGGACATGGAGCAGTGGACACCTGGATTCTAATCACTCCTTGCTCTACAGGAGTGCACAAATCTCCTCCTTACAGACAAATGGGGTCCTTCAACAAAACCTTCTTGCTGAAGCAGCAAGAGATTTAAACAGGGTGGCAACTCTTGATATTCTCTCTCTGTTATTTTAACACTTGCTTTCTGCTTACAGAGGGTAAACAGGCTGTGCTGTTTGCACTCCTGCATCCTGTGAATCAATGGTTTGTAAAGGATGACTCGCCCCAGCCACACTTGATCCTATTTGAAAGGCCTCTAAGTGTTTATGGCAGAAGAGATTTTTGTCAGGAACTCAATACAACACTTAAAAAAGTTAGTGAAGTGCTTTGGCTTTTTGTGTGTGGATGGATCAAGGGGCTGGAACACAATTATGTCAGCAAGTTTACTGCTGTGTATAAAATAAAATCCTATCTTCTTTCAGATCCTTGTTGCTCAGAAGCTGGGAAAGAATGGGAAGATTTTCATTAAAATGTATCATAAATTTGGAAGGCAGTTCTTTCAACTCAACAATGCATGTGTTTAACTGTTGGGTAATAATGTTTTGTTAAGGCAATATTTTGGGGAGAGAATTGAGTATTTATCTAACAAAAAGGTAGATTTTTTTTAGGGAAACACTAATTTCCCATCAAACACAAATTCTAAAAAAGCCAAAAAAAGGTAACTGAACCCTTAAATTCAGAAGCACTACCTTTGTGTCTCCCTAGTACAGCTGTAATGTTTCTGCATCATTTTATTCTTGGTTACTCAGTCATGCTCCATCATGGCTTGTACATTCTTTATGTACAGAAAAGAAATGTTTGGAAGGGAAAGTAAATTTCCAGGATCTGTACACATCAGAGGAGAAAGATTTTAGTAGACCTTTTTTTTTTCTTTTTTAAAGAGCTTTAACATGTAGAAGAAAATTATCCCAGTCAATAGGAAGACAGGTGTGGCTGGAGGTTGTTGTAGTTACCTTTGCTTGACACTATCTTTTTTTCAAAACCTGGATTTTTTTTAGCTGCACCATATGACATACAGGAAGAATAAATCCAGAGCTAGAAGATAGTAAAGGGTCTTCCTGTTCTTAACCAACCTCCTGAGATGAATCACTGATGGGAAAATGCTGATTAAGTCACTGATGATGTGTGCAGGTGTTTCCTTTTTGTTTGGGAAACCTTAAGAGAGACCCATGGGAGGGAAGGGGTGGAGTTGGAGAGTGCTTGTGGAAGGAGTGGTGTAGCTGAGAGTGTGTGCAGGCAAGTATGTGGATGATATAGGTTGTTTATGAGCCTTATAAAATTTATGTTATTCTGGTATGTAAAATTTTGTTGAATCTGTAAACTTTGAGGAGGGAATCATTTGCTGTTTTGTGCAAGAGGGGAATAACTCATTCTGGTTGAGGTAAAGTTAACTTAGCTAAATTAGTGCAATCTCATTTATGTTAAGGGCTTGATTAGAATGGCAAATGGATTTTGTTGTCTAAGGTATTTCTGAAAACACTGTGTAAATAGTGGGAGGCAGGGATAAAAACTGGCAACAAAAAGGACAAGGAAAAAAAACCAAGATGTTCAGCTGGACTTTGAATATGTTTTAAAGGATGAAAATGAGTAATAAAATATCTGGAAGGGTTCCCAGGACCTAGGCTTGTTAAATGATGAAATAGGAACTAAAAAACCCTGAACACCTGACAAAGGTTTCTTAATTTGACATATTTGTGCTTATTCTGCAAAAATAATTTAATGAGTGTTTGATAGGGAGCAATTCTATATTTGTACAGAGTTTTTGTGAAGTGATTACTTGAAATTTATACCTTGTGTGATTCTAAGATTTTTTTTCCCTTTGCTCTTGATATGCTTCTTTTCTAAAATACTGTATTTTACAATGATTTAGATTTTTAAATTTAATTTTTAAAGTTTTACTTCTATTGTAAGTGATGGTTTGGAGAGGGCCTTTCAACTTATTTTTTAATGCTCCTCAATTTTCACCCCTGACTTGTACCTTGGAGAAAGTAATGTTTTTAGGAAACATTAAATATGATTTGCAATAAGAAAATGAGGAAATATAAAAGTCAAGAATTAATTCTTTCTTTTGTAAAAACTGTGATTTGGAGTTTTTCTGAAGATGATCTGGTGTGTTGTGTCATAGGGGAACAAAACTTTTACCTAATTGAAGGACTAATTGAAGCACTTTTAAAGCAAATTGGTATGGTTTGGTCATCAGATAAACAATTTCTATACCATAACCTTAAATTTCATCCCAAAAAATCTTACATTGCACCACTGAAAGATATTTTTACTTGTCTTTTTTATTTTTCTTTTGTGGTTTTGGTTTTTTCCCCTCTCACTGGAATTCATTTGCTGTGCTGGGGTTACAAGGTCACATGCTGTTTCTTCATAAGCTGGAACTTTATTTTTGGCTATGTTTTCTACAAATCAGCTTTTTATTAAAGCAGTCTCAAGAACACAGGTTTGCTTTTTGTTGTTTCTTTTTCCCCCTTAGTTAAGGTTATCAGAGAAGCACCAGAAATCAGTAAACAGTCTCTATATCTGTGTCAGCTGATTGGATTAGACGCAGTGATGTTCTCCTTTCCACATCTGTTTCCCTCCTCTCTTGACACTGATACTCAAACATGTATGAATGTTTGGGCTCTGTTTGATGCACAAGGGCTGCTAAAACATTAGATGTTGCTATTGGCTGCTCTATTAGATAATAATTAATTAGGTAATCATTAATGCTTCTGGAAAGATAACCTAGGCTTTGTTTGGTTGACACGAAGAAGCCCATGTTTATATGGGGGTTGTGTGTTCTCCAAGTTTTGTCTAATTTTAGGGATAAACCTAAAAGAAGAAAGATTCCTTGTGTTTTCACTAAATTTGGGGGAGTAGTAACATAGAGCCAAGGCGTTTACTTCAGTAATACACCAAGCAGGAACAAAGCCCTAAATTCTGCATGCAAATATGATTTAAGGTGACTTTTAAAAATACGTATGTGTATGTCTACATTACGGTGTTTATTCTCCTACTGCTGTTTTCTCCTCTTTCTCTAATTCTGCTTGCTAAGCCTCCCTGTTCCCAGATATGAGAAGAGATTGGGTCATTGAGTCCAGAGGATATATTTTACCAGCTTGCCTAAATTTGAAGCTATTGTCAACAGCTGATTTTTGGTAGGAGAGTGATTATTGAATTTTTCTCCATAATTAGGGTTGTTTGGCTGATTTTGAAGCTAGGCAGAACATGAATAAGAAGTGATATTTAAATGAAAAAATGCCTTTTTCCCTACAAAGTACCAATATATAGTCATTTATTCTCATGTCTTCTTCCTTCCTCTCATAGGAGTCTCTAGAAAATGAATATAAATTTCTTTGCTCTCTTTTGCTCAGTTTGAGCCTCATGTTTTTGATGCAAGTGGGAACAGAAGACACATAGCATGGAAACAAGACACAACTCAGTCTGAGTGAAAAATCAATGATCAATTTTCTGTTATCTTTCATTTACTGCCACTTTTATCCTTTTCAAAATTTAAAAACAATATTGTGGATAAAAGGCAAAGAGATATAATGCTTCTGGAAAGCTGTATCATGGAAACTTGTCTGAAACTGAGAACCAAGCAGATTTTGTAATTGTGGAAGTATCTTCCATTCTGTTTTTGTAAAAGGCATGTTACTCTTGCAGACCTTTCAGCAGTAAGGATGTGCCCATCTGTTCCTGAGTCAGGCAAATGCACATCTCTTCCTTCAGTGAAGTTTTACAAGAGAACTCTCTAAGCCCTGACACGACCAAAAAAACCCTCCCCTGATATGTGCTTTTCCAACTGGCAACTTGTACTGATGATGACAGGCTTGGCAGCTTGGCAAGGTGAAGGGAGTTCTTGGGAAATCAAGAACTGAAACTCCAGCTTGCATATGAGGTGATTTTCAGTGCGGTTTTAAAAGTGAATCAATGCAGCCCTTGATTTTTAGGGAAGGAATGGAGGCATCCCAAGCAGGTGATAGCTGGAGGGTTAAAAAAAAAGAGAAGAAAAAAATTTAGAGGAGTCTGGAGAGAGAGATCTGTGGTGGGCAGGGAGCCTGTTGGACTGCCTGCTCACAGAGGTCACGCTGCAGCAGAGGGAGAACAGAGGCTGAGGAGATGAGTAATGGCTGCTGGGAGCCAAACAGGCTCTCTCTGGGCTTCAGCAGGAGAGCTGAACAGTGAGCAGCACTGACAAGCTGAATCCCAGAGCCTGAGGAGGTAAGGAATGATGATGTCCAGACCAAGGAAGGAAATGTGCACCATGTGAAGCCCATGGTAATACCTGAGATACAAATAAGTTTCCTTTTTAAAACCACGGATACAGCAAATGTTGAAAACACTAATCCTAATGATGGCTTCTGCAGTAATTATTTTGTATTTGAGGGGGGAAAAAAAGTAACAATTTTCTGTGTTTTGAAATAGATCTCCAAGTTAGTAAACAGGGAATAACCACAGCACTGCAGTGCCTTATGAGTAGGTTTTATTCAGGAACTGTGTTTTGTGTAAGGAGAACATGACTGGAGGCTTCAATTAGTAGAGCCTCCTCAGAGAAAAATGTTGATAGAAATATTTTGATCAATAAAGTTTATATTAATTTTGTAAGTAATGTAAATATAGTTCCTACACACTTGCTGAATTTAAAGTGTCTGCCTATATAAATATATAAAAGTAAGATTTTTTACTATCTACTCAGTGAGTAGTCAGGGAAAAGTTCTCACTTCCCTCCTTCACTTGCACTAATCCAGTGAAGTTAGGTCAACTAAAATAAGGCACATATGTGTAACTAATACTGCCCTTGATATTATAGCACTTATGCTTGAAGTTAAACCTAAACTAAAAGAATTTAAATGAAGAAGAAAAATTAGATAATGGTTGGCATATCCACTATTACAAAAGAGGAATGTAAAATTCTTCCATTTTATTTAACAAAACTTCTTTTTCAAAACTTTTCTAATTTGAATTTTTACCAGTGCTTTCAGCACTGAGGAAAATGTGTTTTAATGAAGACCATATCTGCCTATTTAAAAAGCTTCAGAAAGACAGATTAAGTAGAGTCAACGTTGCTGGAGGTGATGAAATGATTGATGAATAAAGCAGCTGGGAAATCCTTGAAGTAACTGTTAAACAAAAGTCTACAATAGAAGCTGAAATCTCCATTTGAATAGAAATTTCGGCAGAAGAGGGAAAACCTTTATGGAAAGTTGGGTTTTCACTGTTCTACAATGAATTTTAAAGGAGCAGCCGTCCTATTCTGATGTATAACTGGAGATAACTCTTATCAGTGTTGATAGTCCCATCGCTAGGTGAAACAGCACTAACACTTATTTTGCTGATTTTATGTCAGTTCTCAGGTGCTTGGAATGTACATTTTCTGTGTGCTAATTGAAACCTAGAACTTCATTTTATCCTATTAAATGAAATTTTAGTGGATCCAGGAGAAGAAAATGGTGTCAGTTTTAAGTAGGGAGGTTAACATCTTTCCCCATGTGTCAGCAACAGCATCTGAAATGAGAAAGCAGCATCTTGACCCTCCTTGAGCAGGGAGGTTGGCCCAGCTGACCCACTGTGGTCCCTTCCAACCTGATCCATTCTGTGATTTGTTTTCCATGCTGAAAATTCTGCAACAGAGCTGCTATCCCATCAGCTGACTCACAGCTGGGGTATAACATCCTCTATACCCACAATTTCATGGGAGCTCCTTGGAGGCATCCATAGGTATTTTCAATGTGAATTGTATGTATTATTCTTTGTGTAGCATTGCACAATGGCTGGATGTGGATAAAATTATCCCTTGGAGAGCCAGACATTTTGAAAAGCTAGATTTACACATAAGATACAGAAGCATATTTGGTACAAGGGCTTCCCATCTAATCTTGCCTAGAGCAGATTAATCTTTGTCACTCTCAGGCTTCAGTTGTTGAGTTTACAGACACCAGAAATGAACTTGCAAAGACTGAAACTTATTACAGCTTCAATTTGTACTTTGATATACTTTAAATATATACAGTGAAGCCGCCTTTATTTTTTTTTTGGTAAAATTTTACATCATCTGATTAAATTTAAACTGTATTTCCAGCTTAAACCTAGTAGGACTTGCTCACTTCAGCAATTTAAACCTTTCAATAAACAACTATAAAGAAACTTAACAATGTATATGGGAGTTATCTGAGATCTGCAGGCTTCTAGACTCAGGCCTGTAGTGCTAAATGTTTTGCTTGAATCCATTAAAATGCTTAATCACACAGTTTATTTGTGAACACTAAGTAGTTTCAATTAATATACATTAAATGGAGTATTGCATCCCTTAATAACTTGGATGGCTCAGGAGTGCATGGCACATACCAACCTCTAATCACCTAAGAATTTCTGGAACATGAAAGAATAACTGAAACAAAGCAACACAATGAGCTCGGCTTTGTTTTATTCAGTTCATTGTTATGACCAAACTTCTATTGGATTTTCATGTAGATTGCCTCAGTCTGCATTTGCATTACAAATTTTTATTCTTATTGGTGTTAAATAGATATATAATACTCACATGGCTGTAACAATGAGCTTACAGGCTCACTTATTTTATTTTATAATTCAGTATTGTAGTGGAATAAAAAGCAGATATTTTTCTGTAATGGTTATGCTAATTGACTTTTAATGTTGTTTTATTTTCCAGCTACTCATCAGCAGTCTCCCAAGTTTAATAAAGCTAAAACATTTAATTTTATTGCCTTGCAGTATTGATTATCTGTTTAACACTAAGAACAATGTGATCTGTTGTCTTTGCCTTGCTGATTGTCTGAATTATCTAGAAGAAATAAGAGATGTGCATGAGGAGAATCTCATACACTAAAAAAGTCACTTTTATATATTACTCATGGCTATTGTACCAAAACCACAAGCATTTAATCTCAGATTCACAAGGGAAAGAAGTCTTACTGTTTCACAACTGAACTCAGTATTCCCTCAGGCATTACACCACCATTTAAGTTTCTTTTTTGATTTTTATTACCAACATAAGCTTATTTAAAAGAATGAATGGCATGCTGTCTAGTTTGAGACAAATATTTAAATTTTACTTAAAAACTCTACTAGATTTATTAGAGAGGGTATTTTTTCAGTCTTAGAGGTTAAATTGTTGAGGGAGACAACATCTGTTTCAAAGAAATAACAAAGAAATATAAGAACCATGGAAGACTGCATCCATTCCACCAGTATGAAATATTTTTCACTTATCATAATGTGCCTATGAAAACTTGGAGAGGGGGAAGACTAAAGGTATTCACAAGAAACGATGAGTAATGCTTGAGATATCATAATCAAAGGAGACCATGTTTTGCAGCACTTGTTGTGCACCATTTCATGACAACCATCAAAATTTGTGTGGGTATATTTTCACTGTGTGTTAATCACATGCTTGGAAGGAACTAGTCACTTCTGTCAAATGCATCGCATTTGTCTTATTGCACAATTAATTCTTTTGAAAACTGCCATGGTGTTGACTGTCCTGCATCAGTTTCTTGCTTGTGAACTCGAACAAATTCCAGGTGTGGCAGCAGATGTTTTACTCTCAGTGAGTTCATAGAAGCTGCCATTCTAGTGAATCACCAAGTGTGACTTTGTGCTTGGTCAGCTGGAACAAATCACAAGTGTTGCTGCCTTTATTTTAAATGTATCATGTGTTGGGTCTCCAAATTTTTTGAGGAGTAACAGGCTTAGTAGGGACCCCTCATTTCTCTACCCATCTGCAACTTCAGTTGCTTAACACTGCTACTGGGAATATCCATTGAATTCATTGGAGAGAGGAAAACAAATGAGAGAACAAATCATGTAGGATATTACTTTTGAGAAAGTAAATGAAGGTAGATGTGTACAAAATGTGTTGGTTGTTTTTGGGATCTCTAACTTGTTAAGAAAATTTGTGTTTTGTTTTCATATAACCTGGAATATTAATATATGCTGTTTAGCTAGAAAAAATGTTGAAGAATGACTGAAATGCAGTTTTAGCAATTCCAGGTCTTCTAGAGTTAAGAAATGGGAAGTGTTATCAATTCCATTTTAAAAATCTCCTCTCAGTTGAATTTTACCTTTAGGATTATACTATAGGGAAAATGGCACACAGAATCATGGAATTGTTTGGGTTGGAGGGGACAGCTAAAAATCATTTAGTCTAACTACCCCTGTAACGAGCAAGAACTTCTTCAATTAGATCAGGTTGCTCTGACCCATCCAACCTGACCTTGAGTGTGTCCAGGGATGGGGCATCTGCAGCCTGTTCTTGGATTTCACAAGATATAATGTATTAAGTTATACATGAAAATAACAATGTGGTCCAGATTTGGACTACTCTTACCCTGGCTATGATTTTTCCTTAGAACAAGAAAGAAAATTTTCAGCAAAAAGCATTAGTAAAGACTAATGTGTTTTCTAAGTCCAAAATAGGCTGCATGCTTTAATTTTTTGGTAACCTTTTGACCAGATCTAATAAAGGCTACTAGTGCCTGAAAAATACAGGTTTAATATTGAATGTTGGGACCCTCCATGTCAATAATTTGGCATTTGGTTTGTCTCTTACATTTGTGGAGAAATTATAAAAAAGACTTAGAACTCCATTTCTCAGTGTTTAAATTCAGGGACAGTGAACCAATTTTCTTCCTCAATTTTCTTCAGCCAAGCTTATTTTTTGGTTCCATCTCAGTCACTAGAGCCTCTGAATCATGTTGCCTCCATAATATTCCTTCAGAAATCATTCTTAACAAGTCTTTTGTGAGCCAGAGTTTTGAATATGCATGACACATTAGGTAATTATTATAGAGACTATTTGATTATTTTAGAAATTTATCAGAGGGAATTTTTGTGTAACCTTTTGACCTACATGCAAATATTTTCAATGTTTCTTACTCTCTTCTGCTTAAAATTTAAATCTCAAAGTGATCAATAAATTACTGCTCTATCTTGAAGGCTATATAAATTTTTCTTTTTAAAGGTGATATTTAAACATGGAAAACATGCCATTTTGGAAGGGTTTTGCTTGTTTTGACTTTTTTTTCTGGAGAAAAATCTTTTATCAGCTCTTGCAAAATTTTTTTTTATGTTGCATAGAAGTTGAATTGAGAACCAGTTGGTAATATCAGTTCTTGATATCTGGACATCTCTCTACAAGTTTGTATATGCTACCATCACTGGTGAAAAATGTTAAAAATATTTCAGGAAATATTGTTCTCCATGTACTTTACCTGTGGGCTTAGTAGGAGCCAAAATGTTCTGAATAGTTTCCTACTTTGGACAACAGACAAATCAGTAAGACACTGACTGCAACTATTGATTTTGAAGTGTTTTTCACAGTGTTGTTATAATGTTATAAGCCTTAATATAAAAATGCTGTAAATACACAAAGGAAAATTGGATTTGAGTCATATACATTTGCTTTTTGCAAGAGAAATAGTTTAGAAACTTGAGTAAAAATAAGTTGATATAAAATATATTTCATGTGAAAATTTCAAGACATATTTTGTTGTAGCTTAATATTAAATATTATTTTCTTGTACTTTGAGTATAATAGTTATTCTATATTTTCTCATTAATTTTACATTTTTTATAAGACAAAATAAACACAAATGTATTTGGGCTGAAAAGAAGAAAGACTATTTCAGTGTAAGAGTACTTAGGCTGCTTTAGAAGTCAGGACTTGTAAATTTTAATGGCGTACCTAATGGGTCACCAAAAGCATCTTTGTTTTCTCTGTCAGCTGCAGTAATGACTTTAGTTTTTTTCTAACCAATGTGTAAAAATTATTTTAACGTGGCCCATAAGATTGAAACAAAATAAGCTGTAACACTGTGTGACAAAACTATCCATAAAACACCTCCAAAACCAGAAGATTTGATCTTAAGAATTTGCATTTTTTTACCCTGTGAGATTTGGCTAATGGCAACTATCTCCTGGAGGAGATGTGCTCTTAAAAAAGCTTTCTGCCTGTCTGTCATGTGGGCTTAGTTGTCAATGTGAATCTGTGTTACAGATTCCTCCATCCATCCATCCACCCCGGTGGCAATTGTTCTCTCACATTTCTGTGGCACTGCAAAATATTTGAGAGGAAGATGCAAAATACAGAGCAGAACTGCCAACTATCACCTTTGTGGCAGGAGTATGAATGTCCAGCACCCACCCAGACAAGTGTGTTGTGGCTGGTGTTGGGTTTTTCTGTCCTTTTTTAATCAGATTCTCTGGGGAGTTGAGAGGTGAAGGTTAGGCTAGGAAGAAGAAAGGTGTGAGGTCCAGATCTTTTCTTGTTGCTCCAAGGCAGAGAAATGCAAAAATGACACAAAAAGCTCATGGATAAGGTGAAAAAAAACTGAGTGATGGCTTAGAAGGCAAACAAGGTCTCCTTAATTTTCTGAGAACACAGTCAGACACTGCAACAGATTTCCCTGATCAGTTGGTGGATGTCCCATTGCTTGAAGTGCTCAAGGCCGGGACAGGTTGGATGGGGCTCTGAGCAACCTGGTCTAGTGGAAGTTGTCCCTGCCCATGGCAAGAGGTTGGAATTAGATGATCTTGAAGGTCCCTTCCAACTCAAACCATTCCATGATTCTAAGTGAGCAGCACAGTTACCAGTGTGCTCTGTCACGTGTGTTGGGGCCACCTTCTTGTCCCTCACGCTGTGAGCTCAAGGCAAGCCTGGCACCACAAGCCCTGGGGACATGGAGGCTGCTTGAGGGACCTTCAGGGACTCCAGGATATAGATGTGTTGAGCCCATGCTTTAAAAAAGCTTTCATGACCTCTCCTTGCTTTGGAATCATCAGCGGTTTAGGGCATTTCTGAAAATCTTCTCTCTGAGTTGCCTTCTGGCTGTGGCCTGTGTGCTTCAAGAAGCTCAGGAATAAAAGTCACTCCATATGTTGAATTGGAAAGAATAATCAATTGCTGAAGTGTAAAGAAGGTGAAATATGGAAATTTAGTCTGGTTCAATTCATTTAATTGCAAGCTCTTGTCATTCCTGTGTGTGCAGTGTTAATTAGCAAATTTTAGCCTGTTTTTACCAGAATTCTAAGAAAAACTTATATAAACTGTATTATTTTGTTCCACTGGGAATCTGAATGGAAGAGTGATTGAATGATTTTTTTGGAGTTCATCAAAGGCAGAGCCAGGGATAAAGTGGTGTTTATGAGACCTTGACCTTTATTTACTAGATCACAGAACTATCAGAAATATGGTTAAATTCTGAGATACAGTTCCCATTACAATGTTAATTCAAATATTTCTATAAATTCTCTTGTTTACAGATACACTGGGAGAAGGATGTTAGTTAGGATCATAACTCTAAGGTATAACCTACAAGTGCTGTAGTTCTTTTGTTTTTCCACATTTTTACTAGCAGTTAAGATAATTTGGGAGGGAATGCTTAATATAATGAGCTTTATTTATCTGGTTGGTGGAATCTTTTTTAAAAAATTTAATTTTGTAATGGTTTTGAATTGTAAATCATCTTTAAACTGGTCAGGCTTGACTTGCTGTGTTTGAGAGGATTCACAGTTTAAATTCAGGGCTTATTTTCTTTTTGCTTTCTCTTGCACACACTTTTTCTCTCTGTTATTTGTGTGATTCTAAAATCTGAAAAAAACAAATGTGATTGCTTTGCAGATTAAAAGAGAAAATTGGTTATCTCATGAAATAAATAGTGAACCAGGATTGCCATTTTTATTCGTGGAAGGGTGAGATTTGAATTGCTATTGATCAGAAAAAAAAATAAGGATAAACTCAAATTTATTTGCTGAGGCTTTGTAAACAATTTAGATCTATAACAGACTCTTAAAAGAAAAATCTGTTTGCTGAAAGCCATTGGACTTTGTTAACTCTGTACTGCTCTCAACCTTTTAAATGACTATAGGTAAATTTAGAATTTTGAATCCTATTCAATTAAATGTTAAAATCATAGAAGAGAGAACTAAGGCCTTGTTGTGGTTTAACCCCAGCCAGCAATGAAATATCACACAGTCACTTCTTCCGTCCCTCCTGTTGTTGGGATCAAGAAGAGGATCAGGGGAGAATCAACCAAACAAAAAAGCTCAAAGGAAAAATAAAAGCATTTGTGGGTTGAGATAAGAACAGTTCAATAAAATAATAATAGTAATAAAAAGGAGAGGGGGAGAGAGATAAAGTGCAATAAAGTCAAGTGGTGCACAGTACACCTGCTCACCTGATGCCCAGCCTGTCCTTGAGCAGTGATTAGCCCCTCACAGCCAATTCTCCCCAGTTTGTGTACTGGACATGATGGTCCCTGATGTGGAATATCCCTTTGGCCAGTTCAGGCCAGCTGTCCTGGCCATGCTCCCTCCCAAATCCTTGTATCCCCCCTCACTGAACACTTCTTGACTTAGAGCAAGCACTGCTCAGCACCAACCAAAACACCAGTATGTAATTAACGTTATTCTCACACTGAATCCAAAAGTCAGCACTGCACCAGCTACCAAGGAGAAAATTAACTCTATCCCAGTAGAAAACAGAGCATACCTTAAAGTTAGATTTTGAACTATTTGTTTCTGACGTTAGGAATAACTTCAGCAGTTGGGTAGGTTGCTCTTTTGATTTTGTTTTGTTATTCCTGTTTTTATTAAAAGGCTAAAACTTGGAAAAATTTGTGATGTGCATGATCTTCCTGGAAGGTGAATGTTTCTCCATATTCTCTGGGATGACTGGGTTTATTTCTGTTCTTCAACCTCTTGCCCTGCAGAACAGCAGGTGATCAGAATGCTCTGAAGCAGCTGCTGGCACTTTTGGAAGGTGTTAATGCCCTTTGCTGCTGAGCCATCACATGTTAGTGACACTTTCAGACTGTTAGTGAGTAGTTCTTTAAATATTTTTATCCTGAAGGGTTATTGTGATATTGACCTCGTTGCACGTAAAGAAAAAATCAAGGCTAACAAACAAAAAATGTCTCACTCTTACAGGGGATCTGAAAGATCTGATATTTGTTTAACATCTTTGTCGACTAAAAAGTCTCCCCACATTGCTTGGTTTTTGATGGTTAGAATGTTTCTAGTAGGGTAACTATAGAAGGTTTCTATCAGGTGACTATGGCTTTCTCTTTCCATTTTATTCTGTACAGGGTTTTTTAGATAAAAATTGAATGCCTTTCAATATTTTTAGAATATTAATAATAGTGCAGTTTTGGTCTACATGAAAAGGAGTCTTAACATTTCATTGTTTTGGTTGCAGTGTCTATTTTTATGCTAAATTGGCTTTCTGAAGTACTTGTAGAAAGGTATAAAGAAGCTCCCAGAAGGGACCTTTTAGTTCTAAAAAAGGTAGGGATTTCAGTGTACTTATCTTTGCTTTTAAAGGCTGCCTCTCCATTTTTATTTTTCTCTTTCATTTTTTTTTCCTCAATGTGATTCATCTCGCTGTTTATGTTTTTCATCTTGCCTCTACTTTGCCTTTTTTGCTGTGCTACTAATCTGCTGTGTGTGTTAGGACTCCCTTTTCCTTCCTCTGAAGCATCTGCAGTAGATTAATGCGAAGGTCAGGCTAGTAAAGTGGGTGAATTTCTGCTGTGCCTAAAATACAGACAGAGAATTAATTTTCATCAGTGATTCTCTTTGAAATATGTAAAACTCAGCCCTTTTCAGCATGTCATTGCTCTGTTAGTGTGCAAGATTTTAGGTATATACACCTTTGTAAAAAACAGGTCAGCACTCAAGGTACAAGATATAGGGTGGTCTTTGCTTGAGATTCAAAATTTTGGCTTTATAGCTTGGAATTTTCCTAAGATAAGGAAGGAACAAGGGAAGAAGGAAAGGAGATGTAAAAAGGACATACTAAATTTGGCAGGTTTGAGTTTTGGGGGGCTTAGGTGAGTTATTTAAGGCTTCTCATTGTCAGTAATACAGAGGGCTTTGTCCTCTATGATTATTTATGCATAAAGGTAGATTGCTGGGGTTTGGAGGCATTTTGCCCTTGTCCTTCTATTACATGTTTTTGTTTCCATGGATACAGACAGTTACCTGAAAGGTCCAGAAATCTTATATAACCCAATTTGATGGACCCCAAAATTATAATTTTGAACCAGAATGACCTTGATTTAATGGAGTTCTCCTCAACAGGCAGGGCGAAGTTTGAGCTGTTATTCATCTGAGGGTGTGAACTATCCTATTGCAAAGATATACTGATCCAAATGCATGGTGATGAGGATTTTATGACCTACTCATTTCTTTAATATCATAAGTAGGATGAGGCAATTGGCTGACTAATGAGATCTTAATGGGCGCAGTGGTCTGAGTGAGGGGAGTGTATAACTGTCTTCATTTAGGCTGGATCTGTCCTGCTTAGAAATTGACTGCCCTGAGAATTTTTCTTGTAATACTGCAGAACTGGTACTGACAGTATTACCAGTGTATGAAATGGTTAGAAAAGGGCAAAGACAGAGATAGAGAAAGTATTCTTAGCAAATGTAGTATTGCTGGTGAGGTTTTTCTGAGGGGACCTGCATAATTTTGGGAACCAGACAGAATTTTCTTTTGTTAAACCCCAGGACTTCAAATCTCTCTGGGATTTAAATAAATAATAAATAATTTTCCTTAGATAAGGTTTCATGCTAATTTTGCACCAGAGATGCAACAAAATGTAGGAGAGTTATCTTAGTTACATGGAGTTACATTAAATGTAGGAGAGTTAAAATCTTAGTTACATGGGCTTTCATTTGTGTCTTCTAGTTTTATCTTCTAATTCACTCCTATTTCTTCCTATCTTTTTTTTTCCCCTAGCTTCTGATAGAGCTTTTCACTTGAACAGTTTACTTTTAGCTGATGTGGCTTTTCAACTTTAAAAACCTTGGTTTTGCTCTCTCTTTTCCCATCTCATCCATTTCCATCAGATTCTTCCAAGTGTCTTAGCAGACTAGCATAGTAGCTATGACTCACAGTTTGTATTTACTTTCATTTCCCCTTTGGTTTAAAATTGCTTTCACGGATGCCTCTTTTACTGCCATGTGTTTGGAAGTTTAACATCTTCAGGTCAATTAGGTTTCTGAAATTTATGTAGCACTTGGTTGCAGCAGCAGTACTATAGTAGCTGTTATGCTCTACAAGATTTTGGCTGAAAGTAGCATTTTAGACCAAACACTGTAGTCTGGAAGGAAATCTGCAGCTTGTAGGGATATGTGATCTTCCTGTCTGAAAGAGAAACAGCAATCATTAAAACCAAATACCAGTTGAAAACAATTATTCTAAATTAATTAGCTGCGTTACTTGGACCATGGGATAATAGATAATTGGCATCTATAAGGAGGTGTTAACCATGCCTTTGCCTTTTTTCCTGACTTAGAAAGGAAAATTCACTCTCTCCCTAGCATCTGTGGGATGCTGTTGGTTAACAGAGGGAAATGAGAGTGTTCCATAAAGGCAGTGCTTCAGTGGAGTTCCTAATTGTCAGTATCCTCTAGTGTTATGTATTCCAGTCTCTAGTTTTTATGTGAGCTAGTCCATCTTTCCCAGGCTTTTGGGGAGCCTCCCTGGTTGGGAGGAGAAGGGAGTCAGAGTTGACTCAGGATAAATGCCCTGCCCTGGATGCCTGTGCCCTTCATCCGCTGTCTTTGCAAGGTCACTGTGAGGCTGTTGTTCCACACAAACTGTCTGTGGGGCACCGATGGTGCTTTGGATGGTGTACCCTGCCTTTTGGAAAGGGTGTGGGCTGGGTATGGGATGATTTTTTCCACTGTGAGTGGTATCTCCCATGGGTGTTTAAATTCGTGATTTTTTTTTTTTTTTTTTTTTTTCCTGACATGAGCAGGTCACGTTGATATAATGTATTCGGGGAGTTTAATGACAAAAAGGGCTGTTTGAAAGGTAGGACTTTCTGGGAAATGTCTTTTGAGACTGAAAATTCTTCTAGCACAGGCTGTAAGTTTTCAAATGCTGTATTTTTGTGAAAAAGGATTGCCCATAAGAGGTGTTTTCCGAGAATACTGCTCTAGTTGAGTTAAAAATCTTTTCAGGTAGTTAACTGGTATCACAAAAGTTCTCCTCAGAAGATATTCCAGTGTTTGAAGGGGTGTCTCATATTATTTAAATTTTTTATCTTAAATTCTTAAAAATTAATTTATGATGACTGATTAGAACAACTGCTATTGCTACTTTGACAGTAATAGTATCAACGAGTAATAATTCTTCACAATACTGTTTTGAGTTCTTTTTCATCTGGATGGAAAGATTGTTGGAGGTAGAAATTAGTCTGGGAAAGCTCTTGATTATTTTCTACTGGATATCATCATTTAGAGGGGACGAGAATCCAAAAAGAGGCTCAAGATTCCTCAGTTTCCTCAGGGTTTTTTTTAATATTTTTAGAATGACAGTTTGAGTATAGACCACTGGTACACAGGAGGGATAGAGATATAACACTTTTTAAAAGTTTGCTGTAATAAATAATTTCAGAGCTGCTTGTCAGCCTCATTGATGTATTCTTTCCATTTCATGATTACCATCTCCTTTCCTTTGTTTGCTACTTTAATTGCTATTTTATGGTTATGGACAAGTAAGGATTTTCTGCTCTCTAGTCAGAAAACATCTCTCAGATGCACTGACTAACATATGCAGTTAAACTTAATTAATCGTTTGCAATTTGTATACAGCTTTGAATTTTCCTCTGTTTTAAATCTGGAGAGCTCATTTACCTGAAAGTCTATTTTCTTTTCCTGACAAAGGCTCTTTTTCTGTAAATCTGGAGTGGGAATCTGCCTGTCAGGCAGCAGCACAGATGGAGGTGAAGTTGGTAGTATGCTTTCTGTGTGATTACATATTAGCTGAAGTGCATAAACCAGTCTTTAGAGCGGGTTTGCAATTAGAGTCCTCCTCTTTCAATAAGGTGAATGTCTTAATGATGAAAACAAAGGGTTGTGGCTTGCTTTCTCCACAGAAAGGTCAGGTTCTTCGTTGCTATGAGGGCACGATCACTACAACTGAAGTCCAGAGAACAGAGTAGGAGAATAAGCACCACAAGGGCAATTTTTATGCATTTAGATAATTCTTTTCCCTATGCAAAATTATCAAGTTTTATACTGTAAATGCAAGCACACATCAGGACATCTGGAGGAACAGCAAGCATTTGAAGAAAACCAAGATGGACATCAACTCTAATTTTCCTGGAGATAGCTACGGATATTGCTGCTGATAATATTTTGCAGCAGAAAGAGGAAGGCCCACTCCATTATTGGAAGTGAAAAAAAACATAGCAGTAAAAGCAAGAATAAATTAAAGGGAATGGATTTACTGTAGCTGCCAAACAGGTGGGAATACAAGAGTTTGACAAGGGTTTGCCTTCATGTGATCACAGGGACACTAATGTGCAGAGCAAGCATTTAAGGACAGGTATCCACCAGGAGAGAGAATTGTCTTGTTTTTCATGTATTTTAGGCCACTTACAACAACCTCTGCTGCTTGTGTGGTGTTTTATTTGCCTTCAAGCCTTCCAACAAGCTGCAACAGAACCTCTTTGGGAGATACTATAGATCCTTCTACTTAGTGGTTGAGTTCAAAACTGGATGTGTTCCTTTTTCCTGGAATAATAGATTAAGAGTTAGAGGATTTTCTTTTTTTTTTAAGGGACTGATATTGTTTATAGCTTTACCTCTAATTACCTGTTTGAAATAATTTTTATGTATTTCTAGGATATATGACTGGCCTGGTCCCGCTCTTGTTAGTGAGGCTGCTGTAATCTTCCAACCCATTTTTGTTTTGGCACTCAGTTTGTAGCTCTATTTAGCCTGTCAAACCTTCTGACAGCAGCTCTAAGCATTTGCCAAGCCAGCTATCTTTAATTTGAGGAAGGAAACACTGATAGAGATGGTTTTTTCTGCAAGTGTTGATGATTTTTTTTAGAGGGACAAGTTCCAGACAATGAGTCATGCATGTCTTTGGGAAGCAGTCTGTGCATCCAATTAACCAACGGGAGTTAGTACTTTATCAGGAATAGGATGAACTCTAATGCTGCAAAACACTGTTTATAGAATTTTTCTTTGACTTGAGTGAGCAATAATCTTAATTTTATGTGATAATACAGATATTACTAGCATGGCTAATTAAATGTGTCATCTTGATAAAGTTCTTTCATGTTAAGAGCCTTGATGTAGCTGATGTAAACTGGTTTTTATTCAATTAATTTATACTGGTTCCAGATCTGGTCAATTATATTCTGATTATGTCCCCTTGTAAGAGGAAAATAACAAGGACTAAATTCTTAACCTTGTGCCTCATTAAGTAAAGCAGTAAACATAAAAAAAAGTTCATTAAATAATGATTCTATTTAATTGAGCACACTTGTCTTAGGTTGAAGATACAGGTAGAATGCATTTATAATTGACAAGAAAAGAAAACAAATTACAAAGAGGACAAGTTCAACATAACCTCAAAAATGTGTTAAAATTAATTCAAACTCACTGTTGGGAGTTATGGGGGAATACCTTCATTTTTACCTCACTTGAGGAGTTAGAGTGCACTAAGACAACTAAGCCAAAGGAAAAACCCTCATATTAACAAACAGATCTTCAAATAATCACATACAACAACAGCTTCAATAAATTTCTGGTGATATGGTTATCGTTGTAACTCAATATGTCCATATTGATGGAATGTTTCATATCTTATAGAAGTAATGTGGACTGGAATGTGCCTTTTTTAATCACAGATGATGAAAACTTATGTGGTATTGGAGATTTAGCAACATATACTTGTGATCGTTTGAGGTGTTTGAGATGATAAATCTAAACGTTTTCGTGAATAAGACTAGGATTAATTAAGGGTTGAAAATCCAACATGTTATCAAATTTTATTGGGTTGTTGTCTTGATACAGGCAAATATGTAAACAATATTTTCTCCTCTGCCTTGTAGAAAGATACAGTGCTATATGGTTTTTGGACTGAATTCCATCATTGTGTTTCTACTCTCTGCCTAATTTCTGTAATAAAAAAGTAACATTTAATTAGAAGTAGTTAGTGGGAAACACAAATTAGCTAATTTTTAGAATTATGACCTGGCTATTTTGTGGTTAGTTTTCTTCCTTGTAGATGTGAATTATAATTTCTCCCCAGTTATCAAGTTTGCACACGTGACATTCTAGTTTATGTGGAGCAGTATTTCTTCAGTACACTGCTCACTGTGCTGCCAGAGCTGGAATTTTGGGTGGACAGGGCTGCTCTAAATCAGCCTGAATTAGTCTAAACTTTGCCTTTTGCCCACTTGATTATATAGGCAGGAAACAAAGTAGTAGAGAATTGAATACATTTTATAAGTTGTTTAAAAGATTGATGTTTGACCTAATAAAGTGACCAAGGTTTTCAAGACCATTTTCTTTTTGTGACAGATGTCTCTGTCTGTTTGCTAATTATAAAGTTAATTTATATTTTAGCTGCAGTGCCTAATCTTTCTATCTGAATGGATACAGAGGTACACACTATCCAAGTCAGTGTCCTGCAGAGGTTAATCCCAAATTCCTTCTACCTGCCACCACTCTAAGCCTAAATGGTGAGTATTTATTCATTCCTGGACCTACTTTGCTCACTAATATGTTATCTTTTCTAGTCTTTGTGTTCTCCCTTATTTCTTCATTAAAGGGATACTTTTTACTACTCCAGATGAAATTAGCCAATAATATCTGTCTGTAGTGATCAGAATAATGAGCAAATGATATTTTTAATATAGGTAGCTTTGCTTTTGAGCTTTTATTCAAACTAAGTGGAGTATTAAATTAAACAATGATTAAATTTTGGGGAAAGCATTGTACCAGCTAAATTTTAAACTGGGTTTTAATATTGTATTTCTAGTAGAACTTTCTAAAGGTGGTCTAATATTCTTCAAGCATGTTGAGATTTTCTGAATGACCATAGACATATTAAATGTTATTTTAGCCTGTTTGTACTGGTGAACTTTTCAATACTGCTTTTTAGATAAAATGTGTATCCTTGATTTGAGTTCACTTTGTACATCTTGTGCCATAATCTCTTCTGGAGTATGGATCAAAAGGCACTGACCTGTTCATAAGATTGCAATTTGGAGAAACCTGATTTTTTTATTCGTCTTTGACATTGTTCCTATAGCCTTGTTTAAAGATAGAGGTGCATTTTTCCACCTGTATAGCTTGAAATTTTTTTTTAGGTGTGTGGATTCCTAATTTTTTTTTTTTTTACTAGTGCACTAATGGCTCCTGAAATAATAAATTCGAGTGTTTATCTGGTTAAAGGCTCTCACACCTTAGAGAAAAGGGAAGCTGTCTGAGGTCACAAGCTGTGTGCTACCACTTCAAATGGAAACTTTTTGTGGGGCTGTTGGTTTTTTGTGAGTTTGGTTTGTTTGTTTGGTTTTCTCTTAAGCAGCTATGGAAAAATTTTAAAGCAGAAATTCAGAGTTTGGCAATTTTCCATTTTCAAATGGGAAGACTGAGGGTTGGTGACTGGCCCACTGCCACCGGTCGTGTCAGTCACTGGTACCAGCACTGACAGAGGTGTTGTACTCAGAGTGTCTGTCTGCTTGGCCAGGATGCCTTTGAGCTGAAAGGTGCTTGCAGCTTGAATGAAGGGTGACACCTCTCATTCTTCGTTCAAAGAAGTTATTAATGAGCTTATTCAGCCTGCTGTCTTGCTAATATCGAGGATCAATACAAATATGTAGTCTTAGATACTCATCATCCTTCTTGAGAAAGGGACTATGATAAAAGCAAGAAGGTTTACAGACAGCTGGAGTATGCCAGTTTTGGGAAGGGGGGATAGGGGGTAATACAGATGGATGTAGGGAAAAAAGGGGTAAATAAGGGATTGCCAAAACACAGCAACAGGAGAGGATGAAAGCAGGTGGAAGTATGTAAGTCCATCTGCAGTCAAATCTCCTGAACTGTTTACTATGAACTGTTAATATAGCTGTAAATATTATCGATAAACCAAAGTGGAACTCTGGCAATCAGGATCCTGAAAATTTAAAGAGGTTAAAGTCTGGAATATAAAAGTTAGAAATGTCCTTCTAAATTAAAGAATAAAAAAGTGTCATCTTTGTCATTAAAGAATGAGACACATTATTTTTACTCCCACTGGCAAGGACCAGTGGATGGGAAAGATTAGCAGGAAGCAGCAAAAGCCTGAGGGGAAAAATGACCAATGTCACCTTTCAAGCCACAAAAGCTGCAGCAACTGAATTTTTATGTTGCTTCCCAGCTCCCCACAATGACTTACAGTTAACATTTGCAGCAGTGGCTGCTGAGAACTAAAGGCTTACTCAGCAGAAGTAACCTGAGGTGAACACGCAGCGCTGGCTCGTGTGGGGTCAGCGTGAGATGAAAATGCTTCACACCCCACCACCATCAATATTGCCAGATAGGGAGAGCAACCACATGATAACAGGGCTGGCTGTGACCTTGGTGGAAGTGACAAACACCCCACATTACAGCAGTTCACAAGTGGCAATAAGTAATGGGGCTCGCAGAGGTGGCCATCAAATATAAGTAATTAACTGGAGCAATGCAGAGAGAATGCATGAGCCTGGGAAATGGTCCAAGGGAGAAGTATAAAAAATACCCAGACAAGCTGGAGGAAAAAGACATTTTTGTTTTAAGACAAGAGACTTATGAAGGTTGCTGATAGCGTCCTGGACTGGCTGGGAAGTGGAGATAAGTTGGATGAATGCTATATGAAAGAATAAATATCTTGCATGCCTTGGATAGTATCACATTGGCAGAATTGGTATTTTTTTTCCTGCTCACAAATGGAGCATATAGCAAACCAATACACATCTCACGGGAGGGGGAAGGGAAGGGCATGTCCAGACTGAGGCTTTAAACATAAATACATCCAGGCCCAACATCATGGACTTACAGTAAAAAAATATTGCTTTAATTTTAAATACTTTTTTTTTGTTTGTTTTTCTTATTCTCACCAGTGGAGAGGGAAAGAGATGAGACTTGAATACATCTCCAGAATGTAATTGAAGTAGTGGTGCCTTCCTGAGTCAGCAGCTGAGGAGTGTGGTGGGGAAAGATGGAATTAAAAGAGGCTATTGCAGTGCAGAGGTGTGTGTCAGAACTACAGGTCCTGCAGAAGCATTTCTGGCAATGAAGTGTGTCTTGCAGATTTTTCAAGCATGTGCACCCTTATTAAAAGTATAAATTCAGAAGAAAGCCGTTTCTGCTGGCTTTGTCTCTAAGTGTCTATCACTTTCCAAAGCTTTGAAGTCATCTGTGATGGAAGCTCAACCTTCAAACTGCTTCAGTGTCTCCCTATGAGAAGAGAATGCTATCTAACAAATATCAAAAACTTGCATTTTATTTTTGCAGCAGATCAAACCTTATTCTCTGTCTTCATCATATTCTGCCCTCCAACTTTTCTAAAAACTCCGTGTTATTAAGTACACAAAGAACATTTGAGGTATCCTGCAGTAGGGGAAAACCACACGCTATGCAGCTCTAAAATCCAAGACTTTATACCTGAATTTTGTGTAATCTCTGGAGGACACTTGAGTTGAAAAAATGAAGAAAAATATATCTCTTTTTCCCCTTCTTTGTGCTTTACAGGTATGGTTGCAAAATAGAGCATTTGGGTAATCAAGGTCCAGGGCAAATGATAAGAAAGTTCTAAGTAGATCATTCATTTGCAAATCTCTTTTCTTTTTTTCTTGTATTTGAATAATTTCATTTTTATAGTGGGCAGCAAGCACTTTTGTGTGCTGAGAGAAATAGTACTGAACTCTTAGTCTGCTTTTCTAGGAATTCCATAACTGGGGAAGGAAGTCCCTTTTCTGTTTAAGAAGCTGGGGTAGTCTTAAACAGGTGCCATGGAAAAGAAACAACAATTATTTAAGGTTGTCCTGTGGCTCGTATCAAAGGTGCTTCTGAAACTACATGACAAGCAGAGAGATTTGAGAGGGAGACAGAAATAGAAATTCTTCAGAGGCTGTGATTGGAGAGAGGTGACCCAGGGAACACTTGATCAGTTCATAATCATTAAGAACTGGTTGCCTTAATTGGAGTGGTTTTTCTTTTATACCAGATTATTTTTTTGATCTGCAGGTTTGAAGGTTCAGCTTCTGCAAATCGGCCAGAATTTCGTAAGTGCTCAGTATTCAATGTGCAAATTCTCTTTACAAATAGCTGCTTTCCCTGAAGATAAATCAGTTTAGCCCTCTTGAAAGTCAAGCCCAGACTCTTGCAAAAGGCAAGGACAATTTTGCCGTATATGAATTAACAGCACAATTACTTAAAATGCTACAAAAAATTAGAGCTTGGTGTCTTCAGCCTCGTGTATTCCAGTGTTTCTTAAAGAAATAAAAAATAGTAGTAGGGAGGTTGACTATGAATAGATCTGAGACCAATTGAGAAGTGGAAATAATTACGATTGCCCTGGAAATCTTCAGTTTTGTTTTTTCTATATGTCAAAAGTCTACCAGTTATAAAAAAAGAATATAAATTATTGAATAACTTTGAAAACTGATTTTTTGAAGATGCTTTATCAACAAGTCAGATGTTTTTCGTGATATCTAAATCCTGCAGTGAAGGACAAATATCAAAATCACTAGAGGATTTAAAAAAATCAAAGGACTCTGGAAAATGAGATGTTTATAGGTATTTCAATGCTTTTGAAAATCCGCTCCTGAATACTACTGTTAGGAAATATTTAGAGCACCTAAACAAAAAATTATATGAAATGTACCACATGCAATTTTAAGGTAAAGTCCGTGAACATTTCTAGAGTTTTAGCTGTCAAATAATTACTGATGTATATATTTCTTTTGATTATTTTTCAGTAGCCACACACTCTTGTCCTCCTGTTTTTTTCAAGCATGTACCATACTTGATAATAATAAGTAAGCTTCTCTTTTCTTGAACACACTCCTAGCTGGAAATCCCATTGAAAACAGTGTGCTTGACCTTGTTCACATCATCCATGGAATCATTCCTCTGCTTAGGTTTAGAAACTGTCTGGTCATGTTGAATATTATTCTGGCGAAAATCTGCAGGAAACTTTGGAATTGTCATGGAAACCTTTCAAGTGAGAGCTGGTAAATTTGCTGCAAGCACACAGTTTTCACTGGCTGCCTTCAATTCCTGAATCCCTGACTCTTCCTTCATTTTATCCAGTTCCCTAAAATATAAGTTTCCCTAAACGATTAGACTTTTGTGGATGTGTGCATATGGTTCTTCCCAAGACAGGCACCCTTTCAGAAGAGAGAAGCCACTGTTTTGGGATGAAACCACCCAGAACAGTTGCTAGAACATATTTCCACCCACAGCTGATGGCCAGCTGGCAATGGCTCCTTGCTGGCTGCCAGCTACTTGCCAGAACTAAATGTGGTTTTGTCCTCGCTGCCTTCCAATTTTGCTCTCTCTATTTTAATACTTCCTTTGTTTCTAATATTTCAGAATCATCTACCCTGTGACCCTTTGTAAGGCAGCTAAAAGGGCATGCCACTCTTTTCCTAAATATATATTACTGAGGTCAAACAAGTATTCCTCAACTAGATTGGAAGATAAAAAATCAATATTTTATACCCAATGTTGTGCTTCTTTTATATTCAATTCACAGTACATTTTGTGATGAAAATTCTACTGAAATGTTTATCAACTATTTCCCCAACTAATATTCTGTTTATCTTAAAGATATTTTTAGAATACATTATCTATCTCTTGATAATTCTTGGGGGGCATAATATACATTCAATTTACAGAACTCAAGATATCTTTCAGGATGCTGAACATTGCCACAAGCATTAGTTAGATCAAGAAGTATGAAACATTTTAGAAAACAATTCTAACCAGATTTATTTTGTTCTCCCTATGGTAAAAAACCCAGGAGTTTGGCTATTGGTAGAAACTATAATTTTACAACTTTTCAAGGGAAGTAAGAGTTAAATGTAGACTCACATTGGGTAACTTTGTGTGGTTTTGGGTTTTATCCCAAGTATTTAAACTTTAAAAAATTAAATTAAAAATGCAGTTGCACTTCATATGCACATTATATTTTGTATAAAAAGCAAGATTATTCAATGCATGATGCATATTATTTTTGCAAACTATGGCTTTTTTTGTTTATTTTTGCAGTGTGCTAACTGAAGAAAATTTGAGTAGAAGATTTCTATGTATTAGATGTTATTTTACCTAATAATATTTTTTAAAATCAATCTAATTTATAACATTTTCTTTATGGTCTGGTGCCTAATTATCATAACAGTCTCTTCATAGAATTTTAAATATAGCAGGAATTAAAAGAAAAAGAATTCCGAAGAGCATCTCTAGAAAACTGTTGCCATCCATTTGCTTCATATAGAGGTATTCGCTGTATTTGCTTGATTATTAATTTTTCCTGGCTGGAATTTACCCTCTAGATAAAATCATGGAGGGGTTTTTATGTGCCCAGGAGAATGTCTGGAAATAATGGGCTCTACCTTAACTCTTTCTGCACTTACAGCTGGAAAAGAGATGGAAATGCTCACTCCAGCAGTTCCCAACAGCCTTGCCATGGAAAACCAGGCTGTTTCCTAGGACTGTTTTTATTTTCCAGAATTCCAGAACCAGGATTAGATTAGAAGGATAACTTGACTGATTGAGTACCATGAATTTTGGGGAGGTTTTTAACCCACTTATCACTGAGTACCTAAATCCAGAGCAATTTGCTGAAAGTTCTCCATTTGATTTTCAACTTCAGGTGTGAGATGAACTATTCGTGCTAATTAAAATGAAGAAGGGGAGATCCAGCTGCTTGTCTTGGCAATTTGGGGATTTGGAGCAGAGCTATTTCTGGACCTTATCAATGTCTTCCTATCCCTGGGGGTTTTGGTGTGCTGTTAAGAAATCTGAGAGCAGCTCTTGTGTGTAGAAATCTTGTTGCAGGCTGAAGTTTTCCTCCAGAACCATGGTAACCAATCAACTCCTTTGGATTTCATTTGCCTTGCACACCCTTTTGCAGCAGCAGACGGCAACACTGCAGCAATGCTGGAAAAAAAAAATCAGCATTTTGGGGCTTTCACACAACTTCCCTGCTGCCTTGGATTTTCCTGGCATATCTGCGCCTTTATTATGTTCTGCACCCTTTTAGTATGAAAATATGCACTGCCTAATATGCATATTACGTGCTGCGTACCCCAAAACCCGACCTAAAACTCCAAAACCCAACCTAGAACCACAGAAGTGAATATCTAGAACCTCATAAGATGCATACCTAGAACCATGAAAGGTGAACACCTAAAGCCACAAAATGTGAACACCTAGAACCCCATAACCTGAGGTTCTGGATGTTCCTGATGTTCTAGTTTGGGTTCTGGATGTTCTTGACGTTCCAATTCTAGTTTGGGTTCTGGAGGATCTAGAGGTTGGGATTCTAGGTGTCTTTTTAACGGGGTTCTAGGTGTCCCTGGCCTGGGTTCTAGGTGTCCCTGGCCTGGGTTCTAGGTGTCAGTCACAGAGTTCTAGGTGTCCCTGGTCTGGGTTCTAGGTGTCCCTGGCCAGGGTTCCAGAGGTTCCAGGGCTTCTGGAGGTTCTAGTTCTACATTGGGCAGTTTGCATAATACATGATGCATAAGCATTACAGTGCCCTTAAAGAGACTTTTTAATAGCTATTATGGGGAGTTAAATTCTGCACTGTGCTCAACCTTGTCTTTGAAACATGCTTCTTGTAACCTTTTAAATCAGTAGAAACATCTTATTTTGGAGAAATCCACTGAAATTCATTACAGAAAGCCAAACAGAAAATGGCAGCAAAGAACCATCTCATGCAAACTAGCAGTAGCAAAACTGTACTCTAAAAAATGTTTTAAATTTCACGTTAACTCCTTAGAAATAATCATAAAATCAATGCAGAGCTACTTCTGGAAATTTCTATGGCTGATCACCGTTAATTATTTCTGAAACACTTTAAAATGTTTTTTGCTAAGTGCTCAGAGTGCTCAAATCCCTTTCTGTGTGGTATCATAATTTACATACTCCAAATGTTATCTAGATTAGAATTACAGATATCAGGCATGGTATGGTTTACATCAAGGAACATTCACTGTCTAAATATAAGTCTGGGAAGTAGTTTTACGATAAATAAATTTTTTGCAAAAGTTTTTTTACTTGCATGTTGTTAAGTCTGAGATACACGAAAGATGCAAGTTTTAAACTCTGTCATTACACAAAATTTTATCCATGGCTCTCTAGGTGAGTTTTGAGATGTTGTACATACAAAAAGAGAAGCTACAAGGCTTTTAGACCTTTTTGGCCCTTGAAGTGAAAATAGAAGTGGCAAAAAGGCGAATACTGAATCTGAAACTTGCATGCAGCAGGGCAATGGGATTTCTTTTGAAGGGAATCAGGGAGGTAATGATCCTAAAAAATCCTCCTCTGTGCACGAATAAGGAGGTATCAGAAAGTGGTAATGATGAGTGAGGAGAAAAAGGAGAGGAAGCAAGGTTATTAAAAACTAATCATAAATTAGCAGTGAAGATTGATAACGATGTGCCACACCAAAAGACAGGAGATAAATAAGAGGGTGAAGGAGGAAAGAAAGAAAAGGTCGAGGTTTCCTACTCTCCCATGCTGCTTCTCCCATCAGCCTTGGTCTCTTTTCTGTCCCTTGCAGGTGTGTTGGGAACTGCAGCCTTTATTTGCCCTGGTTTGGGGGTTCCAGACAGATCCTTTCTGTCCTTATCCCTCTTTGCTCTGTGTTTGCAGAGGTCTGGCACTGAAAGACATAATATACACCTAACTGGCAAAAATTCCCCTTATTTGGGTTGGCTCTTTTTGGAATTTGGATTCTTAGTCTCTTATCGTATTAGAAAAGATAATTATAAGAGATTATTTAGTTATGAGATAATCTAATAAGAGATGTTATGGAACCAAATATGTGTTTTTGCATGGTGGTCATGGAGCAATGACATGGGAGATGGCACAGAGAGGGGGAGAATATCAAACCTGGTGTAGTCAACCCCTGGACAGTTTTAAAGTGGCAGATAGGGACCAAATCAAAGTGATGGAGTAAACACATATAGGAGCAGTCCACATTTCCTCTCTACTGCAGCATAATGTCTAGCTCCAAATATTTACTTGTGTTTTCCTACAGGCTTGTTGTGAATTTTTTGGTGCTCATTGGTGAGGGTATGGAACAGGTGCCTTCTCAGAAAGACTAAAATAATGATAAACACTTGAAATTTGAAAAAAAAAAAGTGTAAAACATTCACTTAGAAGACTTCACACTATTATTGAAATTAACACTAAGGTTTATTCAGTTCTCACTCATTATATTTGTCTTGTGTTGAGTAGTGATGATTACACGACACTGATGCATGAACTAATATTCTAATAGATTTTTAATTGAACTGTGGAAAATACTTGTGGGGTCAAAGTTTTTAATGAATGAGCAGATTAAATGTCCCATGAAAGGTACCATATGGTTTTTTAAAATCTGAAAATTAGTTGCAAAGTCACAGTTAATTTAATTATATGCCCTCTCTGTCTTGGGATAATAAAGTAGACTGAGAATTATGATAGAGAATGAAACCTTTGCTATTGAGAGACCTTTTAAAGAAAGATATGTTTGGATAGCTGCTTTTAAATTACTCTACTCATATTTATGAGGATATTATTTTAAAGATAATGTATTTAGGTCATAACACAATAGTGATTGGTGGTGTGTCATCTTCTCTGCTGTACTTCCTTGCTGTGCCAGTATTGCTCCTTATGCTCGCACATTTTGCTCACAGTAAAGCAATGATACTCTTGTAGACACATAAGAAGCAAATATTTTGGGCTACTTACAGGGTTTCTTAGTTTTAAATATACTGACCAACCTTTTTGACCAGTAGAGACTGACTTTTACAGCATGTCCTTGTAAGGAAACCTCTCCTTTCAATACACCTGCAGTGGTCATTAAAATGGATTTTAAAAAAAGTACTAAACCCCAAAATTTTACACAGTCCTTCTTGACCAACAATGTATTCTGGTAGTCCTTATGGATCTCTATTTGATTTATGCTCGTAAGTTTTGAAATTTTCCAATGTCTCTTCTTTCCAGCGTAGTGATATTTACCAGCTGTGATCATGACCAAGATATTTTTTCCTTTTTTTTTTTTTTTTTTTTTTTTAGTGTTCCAGTTCTAGCTTGGGTTTTTGCATTGGTTTTCTTCTTCCCAGGTGAATGAGAAATAAAGTCAAATTTTTGATTCATTAATTTGAATACTTATGAAGATCACGGACCAAAGTTTATCTTGTGGTTAGAAGACAAGAGAGAACTTGTGTAAGGAATTAAATGAGATTATTCACAGAAACAGTTCTCTACACCAGTGAATATTCTGCTTTTAATGAAGCAGAGAACTCAAGAATCTATTCAGCATAAAGTCAGTCACTGGTGAGAAATAAGGCTGGTCCTGATTGCATTTTTTCAGATGTAGTGTAAAAAAATCCTTTAAATGTAGATTTCTTTTTATTCTGGTCAAATAACTTCCTTGAAGACGTACACTCAAGATGTTAAGACGTGAAATCAACTTTCATGTTCTCTGAAATGGGTTAATTTATTTAGGATGTCTGGAGAAAAGTAGACTCAGAAATCTTCTTAATAATTTTTAAAGAAGTAAATATATGTGTTGGTTTTGCACATAAACCACTACAATATATAATAATAGAAAATGAATTGGTTAGATTTATTTAATGAGAAATCTACTTTAAAAATTTTCATAAAAGTAGATGGAGAAAATGTAAAGTAAAATTTCACTGATCAGCAAGATTCAGTTATTTTCTTTACTAACAGCTTGATGAAGCATGTATCTTTTCAAATAGATCGATCAGAATCTTTAAGTATCCATTCTGACTTCTTATGCCAAAATGAAACAATAATAAAAGGCTAGAAGTTGTCATGCTTCAACACTTCCTTAGTAGAAAGAAACCCAGATTTGAAATAGTGAATACCCAGAGGAAACTGGGATAGATAACTTGAGTCATTAAACTGCATTGTTAAAAGAGATTTAATTATTTTCTGTTCCTTATCTCCTGTATTTTCAGGGGCAGAGGTGTTTCTATAGACCTGTGATATTGTCTTGTACCAGACAATTTCCTCCTCAAACCTATTGGCCTTTCTTTTTCAAATGAGCAATTTTGAATACTTTCAATTCACAAGTGTTCATAGTAGGGTAATAAAGTGAATCTTACTGATTATATTTGTGGTGAAATATTTCCTATTTCTTGTCATATTTATTAAATTATGCAGCACAGGACTTTTATGGCATAAAGGGAACTACATATACAAACAATTTTTGCTGATCTGAATGACTGTGCTACTGAGTATTAAAAGTGTATTTTATGGGAGATGAAGGAATTGGAGTGCTCCTCTGAGCAAAATACTTTTGTTAGATAGGGAACACTTCTTTATTACCTCCAAAAATTCCACTGAAGACGACGTTTGCAGACAGATTGATTAGCATAGGAAAACAGCTTGGTTTTTATTTATATGCCCTAGGATGTAAGTCATTCTCAACTACTTTTTTCCTGAATCTCAGTTCCTTGAAACCTATACCCAAAAAAACATTAACATATCAAGCATGTGAAAAGGTGAGGTTAAAAATTTCAAAACCTTTTTCCAAGGAGCTGGTTGGATGGAAACCTATGCAAAATACTTTAAAAAGTAATAGCTTAAAAATGCAAATTTTGGCATGATTTATTGTCTTCAGAGACAGGGAAAAGGAATATTAGTAGGCTTGTGTCTGGTGCCCTGAAGCAGAGGTGTATCCAGCCCAGTCATGCCATGTAAATGGAAAGCCCAGATCTCCTCTGGCCTGTAAAGGCAGGAGAATATAAAAATCTGACCTCACTTGAGCTTTGACCTTAGTCTTGTGTTGGGGAGCTGGGCTTCAAGACAGCAGTGCTTGGTCTCGCTCAGAGTGCCCAGTACCTCTGATGTACATTTGCTCTGTAAACACCTTTACCTTCTAATTTGTTTTTGTTTTTAAACCACAGGACTAGAATAAAAGTAATTTCTAGACAGTGGCTCTTCAATTCTGCCCACCTTATAATGTGAGTAATAACTGTGACTGTTCTTACATTAAATGCAATCTTTGGTTTGATGTATGCCATTTGCAGTAGCTCAAAAGCTGAAAGTAGATTTAAATTGACCAAAAATAGCCAACTGAATTTTTTACCTGTGAAAGCTGTTTTTTTGTCACGTGGGGGTTTTTTGGTGTTTTTTTGTTTTGTTTTGGGGGTTTTTTTGGGGTTTTTTTTGTAGTAGCTGAAATCTGAGAGAACTCTGGGCCCATGTTTCTACCCCTGGGGGTTCTTAGCATGCAATAGGAATGGAAGAATATTTAAATCTGGGTTAGAAGCAGGTAAGATGTGAGGAAGACATGAAAGAGTCAGTGGAGGAGAAGTGGAAAAAAGTTACTTTTATATTGACATACCACGTGTCAATAATATCAAAGTGTTTGATATTTATATCATGTTATTATGAGAAACAAGTTTGGGTTGCTTATGATCTATTAATTTTATGTTAAATCTAATGTAAATCATCTTTAAATCCTGGTTTTAAATTTTAAAAAGTGAATGAACAACCAAAAGTAATACTTAAAAATTATTGAAAAAGAGTTTTCATTCTCTGTTGATTTTGTTATTTATTACATCTGACTGTATCCATTGATAGCCATAAGGAAAATCACCCTTTATGATGAGTTATTCCCATTGTACCTTCTTTATACTATTGGTTTTTGCTTTGCTTAAATTAGACTTTGTAGTTCTTCAGATTATAGGTCTCTGCAACTAAATCTGATAGGTTCTGATAGGTTTTGTGTTTTTTAAGGATTCTGCATAACACCAAGTACTCTGCTTTTACCAGTCATACTTGGAATAATATATCCAGTAAGAAAATCCCCAAACTATACTGTAATAATAAAAAAATAGACAATTGATACTTTAAATAATTACTGAAGAAGGTGTTCTGGTGAAACTGTCAGGGTTGGTACTGTGTGGTTGCAACCAATAATGAGGAAAGCTGAGAGAAATTTATTCAAGTGGAGCTTTCTTAGCTGAAAACCAATAGAGAGAGAGAAAACAAGAGGGCAAGTTTTTATTCTGTGATAAAGGCATGCAATGTTGACTGAAGGACAAATAGTGGTGAGAAAAACAAACAACACAAAAGCACAAAAGTCAGGTTCTGATTCCTGGACTTCTGCCTGTACAGAAGGTGAGGGAACTGGTCTCTAACCAGTTATATGTATGAAGGCAGCTTGGCAGTGAGTGACTGATGGGGGCAGTGCTGTTGTCATTTACACCGCCAGCCTCTCCAAACTACAGGGAGACTCTGCTGGACTGCTCATGCAGCAGCTCTGTTTGACAGCTTGAACTCTTCTGGAATTACAGCGGGAATTTGTTCAGAAGCTCCTGCATTTTTAGCACCTGATCCTGAAAGTATGAACACGGATAAATTTCTACATGAGGCCTGTCCCACTGGAATGCTATGCTGAAAGTGAATGACATGCCTAAAATTGTTCTTGTGAACAAGGATTGGTGAGTAGAAAGGACGTGGTGTTTTCCAAAGGGATATTCCACACCCTATGACATCATGCTCAGTATCTAAAGCAGAGGAGAGAAGGAGGAAGGGAAGGATGTTGGGAGTGATGTTCTTTGCACTCCCAGGTCACAGTTACGTGTGATAGAGCCCTGCTTCCCTATGGATGGCTGAACAGCTGCCTGACCATGGGAAGTTTGAAACAAGGAGTTTTGAATTAATTCCTTGTTTTACTTTGCTTGCTTGCCCGGCTTTTGTTTGACTTGTTAAGCTGTCTTTATCTCAGCCTGTGGGTGTTCTCACTTTTATTCTTCCAAGTCTTTCCTCCATCCCAACATGGAGTAAGTGAGTAGCTGGTGGTGCTGGGTTGCTGGCTGAGGTCAAACCACAACACTTTTCCTTTTTTTTTTTTTAAAAAAAAAAACCCCAAAACAGAAAAAAAACCCCAACCAGCTACATTTTATGGAGAGGTTTTAGTTTCATGAGTCTATTAAAAAATGCAAATGAAAACCAAGAAGTGACATTTCATAGGTCACCTGCATGGCTGGAACATGCTAAAGCCATTATATGGATGTTTGCTGCCAGACCTAACAGGGGAACTAAAAAGAGGAGCAGCTTACCCTTTTTGTGTGCAAACTGTTGCTGGACTTACTCAGCTGGTGCATTTCATAAATATTTGCTGATAGCTTTAGGCAAATGCTACAGTAAGCATCACTTTCAAGCATTTTAAGTGGATGTTCTGGTGGCTGCACATCTCAAATCCTCTAATAAAGCCAAAAACATATTTCATAGAAAATTGGTGTGTTCGTAACTTTTATACTCCTCTTCTCTTTTATGTAACTTTGCTTCTGCAGCTCCAGGTTCACAGGGAACACATCAGAAGGTGCCTTTTTTATGCTCTTCAATCTGTACACATCTCTTTCAGGTTCTTCATCTCAGTCCTTGTTCAAGATTTTTGCTAAGCCTCCTTGTTTTGATAGTATTTCTTTTTACTTCCTTTTCTTTCCTGCCCTATGGCCTTGTTCAATTATTCTTTCAAACTTCAGACCATAACCTAATCTTATGCATACTCAATTAGTACTTCCCCCCTCAATTTTCTGTATTTACCAGATCCATGGATCTCTTCTGAGTTAGCTTCTATTTTTCACTCTAGCTACCAATCATATTTTTTTTTCTGATAGCTCCCACCCAAATCCTCTTTTTATTTATAGCAGCCACTTTTGTCTCTTTATCACCCGAAGGTGTGAGACATTTTGCAAAATTCAGCCTTTCCAAACGAGGCTGTTATTCTCCCCTACATTAGGATATTAATTTCTCCAATGCCTTGGAGATGCAGATAATTTAATAAAATCCCCAGTAAGCATCATACTGTTTCCTCTAATCCCATTTATCGTATTTCTGCCAGGTAAAATGATATTGCTTGTGAAGAAAGTAACAGCTTGACAAGTTTGAAGCAACTGGTGTAAATGTATGGCTTGTTTCTGTTATTCTGTTTCATATCACAGTGTTTCAGCATCCAAAGGGTATCTTTTATTTTTTTTTCCTTTTGCTAAATGTGGAGGATTGCCAGTAGCAGCTCTGTATTTGCCAGCATTAGGAGGACAGGCTCAGCAGTGCTAGGAGGCTGAGGCAGCTTTCCTATGCATTTCCAATTAATCCCAGCAGGTTGTCTCTCTGTGGCAGGATGACACAAAGTGCACTGTGGGATTGTGGTGCTTCCTCTTCTACAGATGGAAAAGAGAATACTTGTGTCTGTAGTTCAGATGCAGAGCTAGACAGAGCTTGCCTGCAGCTTTTTATCCATGCATATCTTGTGAACAATCTCGAGTGTACGATGCAATCTAGCAGGTGCTCTCTCCCAGCTGAAGATCCCATGACTTATTTTGAAAATCAAGAAGAAAACCTGTGCTCAGTCTGGCAAAAGAGTGAGATCCTGAGAGTTAAAGCAGATGAAATGATTATTTCTAAAGTTACCATAGCAGACTGGATTCTGTTTTGCTTGGCACATCTATTATTGATATGCTTGCTGTGCAGATGTTATTCATATAAATACACGAAAGAATTGTACTGAGGTATCAGAATTGCTGGTACCTGCCCTACTTTGATGATGAACAAATGAAAGCACTGATTCCCATTACTGCTAAAGAAGAGCTAAATGATGTACTCAAATGTACAGTCTCTTATAATTTCTGTAAATTATTAAATACCACAATACAATTTTGATTTTTTTCAGGCAGAGGGCTAATTAATCAACACTCCTAAACTATCAAAGTCATTATGAATGATATTTTACTACAACAGATTGTATTTCTTAGAGAGTGATGGTGTTATGCAGGCATTTTGAATTTCAAATGAATAGCTACACATCTTTGGGATCTGTTAATGCACACCAGCTCAGAGCCAAATAGCCACCAGCTATTCAGATAGAGTGTGACATTTCTGAGTTCTCTTGTTTTCTTCTACAATCATATTTGCAGAAGTGAAAGCAGTTAACACAGCAAACATTTTTTTTTCTTAATGATTTTTCCATCTGTACTTAAACCCTTTTTATTTAAAGGCATAAATGGTTTTCCTAGTCTTCATATGATGTTTAGAAAAATGTATATATTACAGCTGTGTAATGATCCAAAATTAAGGGGGTTTTATGTATTTATATTCTCCCTCATAAGATTTAATCCTTTTCTTAGCATTTATTTGCCTGTGATTTGGATAAAACCCGCATGTTTCCTCCCCAAATCTGCTAATTTGTGTAGAACATGTAATTGTCTCCTGGAAAACAAAACAAAAAAAAAACACCAAACAAACAAAAAAACCCAAAAACCAAAAACAAGCAAACAAGCAAAAAAAGGAGCTACTTAATGTGTAACATATTGGTGTTCTGACAGATTTGTGAAAAATTATTGTAAATTAAAAATGTTACTTTCAGACATAGTTAAAAATAACTTAAACCTTTCTCTGCTATTAAAATATATGTACCTACTGTCCATGGCTAGAAAACAATTATTTCAATGAATCACTGCACATTAGTTACTGAAATGTGATCCTGAGGTCTCATTTTGCAGTGGAGGTGTGTAGTAGGTGACTGAGCTTGAGAGGTGAGAGCAGGATATTCCATTCAATAGGTAAACTCGAGGCTTCAGCACGGTGATAAGATAAATATTCTTGCTGGTAACAGCAGGAAATGCTCTTTGATGTGTTCTCTGGCAGCTTGGTACAAATGGGTCTATCATGAATACTGATGGAATTGAAAACTAACCAGAGGAGTCAGCCTTGAGAACACAACCCCTTACAGTCCTGTTTTGGAAATAGAAGTATAGTGTTTTATAAATAAGGAAATAAGCCAGGCTATCCAAACTTATATTACCAGTGTATACAATGAATAATTTTCAGAAGATGTTATTAAGTTCTCTCTGGAAGAAATATTTATCCTTAAAGGCAAAAGTCATTGAGATTTTTGCATAGTGAAATTGTAATCTGTCCAGAAAGTAATCTTTCAAAAGGTGTATTATTTTCAGAGAGGACAGGAAATCAAGATTCACATTTCTCAGAAAATTCTGAAGATTTATTAAAACTATTAATGTTTCACTGGTATTGTTCTTGAGGTAGAGCATTTAAAATAAACAGATACACAATTTTATTAATGCCAGGTTTGTGTGAAATGAGTTGAAAAACTTTCGGTTTTTATATTATAATATTGAACTTGTATCTCCATATACTTTCCTGGTATTTCACAACATGTATTAAGTATCTTTGTGTGCTATGCTCAATCCAAGTAGATTTCCCAATATATGTAATATATTGGGAAATATATTATTCCTCACCTCATGTAGACCAAGTAATCTTCCCCAACACCATGATATATGTGCTTTAGCCAGGAGGAAGCCAAACACTTTTTTCTAAAAAATGCTCTAGTAGATTCATGAAAAATTAGGTGTAGCTGAAATTATTCTTCAGCCTCCAAAACATTGTGGTCTTTAAATGTTTAAAGGATACTTATAAGAAAGATGAGAATGGATGTTTGAGCTGGGCCTGTTGTACTAGGACAAGTCGTAATGTTTTCAGGCTAATAGAAGGTTCATTTAGAACAGATAGAAGGAAGAAATTTTTTACAATGAGGGTGAAGAAACTGGCACAGGTTGCCCAAGGAGGGCGTAGATGTCCTGCTCCTGGAAAAATTCAAGGTCAGGCTGGACATGGCTCTCAGAAAATGTTACAGGGTGTTGGATGAGGTGACCTTTAAAGGTCCCTTCCAAACCAAAATATTCTGTGATTCCATCCAAATACAAATGCAGGCTTGAGTGAGAGCAATATACTTTACATCCCATGCAGAATACATTATTTTTATTTATGTGTTTTCCTGGCTGCATAACCATACAAATGGAATGGGTTGGAATAATTTATTTGAAGGATAACATATATACTCTATTTCTAATTTATAAATGATCACATTGTACAAATAGCAAAAGCCAAGCCACTTGCAGTGAAAATTGAACCTGGAAATAAAAATAGATGGACTCTTGTCCTTGGGGAGAAGTTTGGGTCCCATGAATGCTCTACTGCTAGAGAATATTTTACTAGAGACAGAAATTATCTTTGCCAGGGAAGCATCACAAGATCACAGTTTTTGGATTTTATAAAATTCCATATTGCAGGCAGGGACAAGAAGATACTGACATGAATTTCACTAGTTCTTGAAATAATCACTCCGTCTAAACTGAAATGTTTTAAAGAAGATTAAGAGACTACTTCTGGTTGCCAAATGTGAGACATCCTGTAGTGCAAGTGCTAGTGACCTACCCAGCAACAACTGGAAGCCTTGGCTTTAATGTTCCCTTGGGAAAGAGGACTGTCATAGGGGGAATATGGTTCTGGATTTGAAATTGACAAATGTTGAAGACAAATTGCCTTCCTCAGCTAGAGGAGTAATTTTGATTAATTTATTTTTGTTTTCCCATGGTTATGTGGATCACGTTTCAATTATAATGGCTGGAAGTACAATGGTTATTTAGACAACAGAGTCTGTTCTACTTCACTACAGGATTTTTTTGGGTTGGTATTTTGGCTCTGAAACGATTCAGGCTATTGAATAAATGCAGCCTACAACACCTATTCTGAAGAAAAAGCATTGAAAGGTGGAAACCAGTGGTAATAAAAGGGGAAAAGATTTAGCAGTTCTCTTTTCTTCAGTAAGGGTTTCAGAACTGGTTACTCCATTTTTTCATTGAATGAGTAGAATTGGCTGGAGGAGAGAATGGGCAAATAAAAGTTTAGAGGCTTATCTAATACCAAACTCATGTGTCAGCAGTTGTGAATGATGACAGTTTTACACAGCTAGATACTTTAATGTAGCACTATTAATACAGCTAATGCTATCCTGACTATGGAGAAGTTAGAAGAAAAAGCTTTCCTCTATCAATTTGTCACAGTGCTTTGCCAGCAGGAATCTACTTAATTATATCTTAATTGGTAGCTTTAATGAATGCCATGAAGTTGCCTTTTTTTTTTTTTTTTTTTGGTGTGGTAAGAAAGTACTCAGTATATTCTAAAAAAATTGAGTTACAATATGTACGATATTAAATTAATTTTTGATAAAAAGATCATGTTGAAAATGAAGTATGATCCTAAATCTATGCTTTAAACAGCTGCTCTAAAGAAACTAAGGAGTTTGTTGTCTAAAGATTTGGTTTCATGTGCAGATTAAACTTTGGCCACACGTCAATTGAGAAAAAATTCAGATCATCTTCAAAAAGTCAGGCAGAGTAAAACCTAAATTGTTACCTTAAAAGAAACAAAATAAAACCAATACATTTTTATATCAGTAATAATTTTATATATGTATTTAATTGCACATCCTCATAAAAACAGTTTTATAATATTGTTTAGTAACTATGTACCTTCTATGGTTTTACAAGATGTAAGTTGTTTCATGAATTTTTTTTTATATATATCTATTGATTCAGAAAATATCTCTTACTGTTTTCTTATCCTTTTTTTAGGGGAGTGGAATGCAACAAAGTCGAGGTAAGTTAATGCCACTGAAATCAGTCCATGACAAGAAGTTCCTCAGAATAAGAAAAATAGAAAGCATAAACAAGACTAATTTAGAGCAGTCTGTTACTTTCCTCTATCAACATATACTCCAGAAAAAAGCATTGAGGCACCAGAAATTATTTGCAGGGAAACTAAAATTATTCTTCAGATTGATGTTTGCTATTTCCTGTTTCTCTCCAATGAAAGAAAATAGAGTTCCTTGCTATACAAAATCTGTAATATTCATTCATAGTATAAATGGCTCCCAAATGATTATTTAAGCCCAACAAGGTTTCATTGTCACCAGGGAATGTCAAGCAAGGTCTTGGGATTTGCATAATAATTGGTTTGAAACAAGTGATATTCCATACAGAACTATGTATACAGAGAGTAATGAATATGGTAGCCACAGTCTGTAAGATCAGTATCAGCACCATAATGAAAACTGAATATTTTTCGGTCTTTGGAGGTTTTCAAACATCCATAAAGCTAATGAGCTAATTTAGATAAGCATTAAACATGAATTTAATCACATTACTGGTAATTATTAGCAGACGCACAATATGAAGGCCTTACATTTTCCTTCAAAATTGTAATTAACCATAAAAAAATAAATTGTTTGACCTAATGCACTGCATACAAATGATTCAACTGAAGACTTTTAGATTTAACAAAATGCTTAGCTTAGAGTCATTTTTCCTTATATATTTTTAGCTGAAAGTTAAAGTGTGGTTTTTGCCACACGCTAACTTAAGAGCAAAATCTCATATGTCTGCAACTGTTCCTCACTGAAATCCAAACCCATTTCCCAAATAAACACAGCAAAATTTTATCTGATCCATGGCCTCCTTCCTATGCTGGTCATGAGCTAGCAGGTAAGAACCTGCTGCCAGTAATTCTCCCCAGCTCCTGGGAAATAATTAAAGTTAAGCATGTGAGCAAAAGTCTTGAGTTTTAGAATAAAAACTGAGCTCAAATAAGATTTGGAGTTCTGCTTGGCAAACATGGACCCAAAAGTCTTGGTAGAGACAAAAAAATCTTCTCCCTAGCTTCCTACAGCTACATTCCTAAAGCATTTCAGCAATAGAATCCAATGGCTGGAGCATAACAAGAAGCATATAATTTTTTTAAAAAGGATTTTTGAAATAAAGTTTCCAGCCCTGGAAATGGGTGACCAGACAAATAAATATTTTCAGTTTGCCTGTGTTAAAGTAAAAGTAGCTCTTTCACAAAGACTTAAAGCTGGAGTATATAGAGTGTGGTCCCTGAAGCTACGGTTCTGGAAAGAAATGCTTAATGATCTAATTTCAAATGATGGAAGAGAACTGTTTTTTGAAAGCTGGCAAATGACTGTGACTCCTCAATTTCTCTCAGGCAGAAGGAGAGGGCTTTTTTATTTAACAGAGTGGTGAACTCGTCTACTTTTTCATTTTTCAATGGACCATTGCTCAATAACACATCTTCCGTGCCTTTACTCATGTTACTCAGAAGTTACACTTTTTCAGCAATATTGAAAAATGGAGATTTATATGAAAAGAGATAAAGGGCTTCTTTTTCAATGGATTATCACTGATATAAAATTATTATCTTTTTAGAGGCTTGTAGAAATCCATATTTTTCACTGTAAAATTGGCAGCAAAACCATTTTCTGTATAATAAATTTTCAGTAAAAAATGTTCAACCACCTCTCTGCCTAGCTATGCTAGCTGTGCTCTCTATGTCTGTGATTAAACTGGAGCTTTTTTTGGGCTCTTGCAGGTCAGCTCTCAACCTAGGCTGGAACCTGCTTGTGCACACAAAGATGCGGGCAAAGGGGAATCAAGCCAATTTCTCCTGTCTGAGAAATGAATAACAAAATGGGCCATGGTTAAATTTCAGGTGGCCTTTTTTTATGAAAGCCCCACAATATTTGGCATAGGATCAAGCAGAATTCCTCAGGTGGGAGAGTAGTTAATGAGTTGTAGGGATGCAGACATCAGCAGTCATCGGGTGTAGGGTGCTTCTGTTGTGTAAAATTCTCCTGCTCCTTACAGCTGTTCCTCCTTCCTGTCCTCCACCCAACTGTTCCTCACTCTGCTTGAGAACACTTCTCTCTCCTTCTGCCTTTCCCTGCTCCTGATGCAGTCTCTGTTTCTTCTTTTGTTGTTCCTCCAGCTGGGTAATCCTTGCTCAATGGAGCTTTCCTGAAATTCTTCCATTTATTTATATTATGCATCCTTCTCCTATGCTATGTTTATGTAAGCAGTTACAACCGTGGAACACACTATCTATAGACTAATTAGAATTTACTATAATAAACACAGCTATGAATCATGACTTTCATTATTTCCTGCTCTAATAAACTGTTGATATAATCCAGGACAATGACAGGGAAATGATCATTAATAACAAATATTTAGTATTTACTAATTAATTAAAGCTGCTCATTAATTTATTTGAAGGATAAAGGTTAAAGAAACAGGCCATTCATGTAATTTACTGTAAATGAAAACCAAAATATCTTCTCTTGGAATTAAAATTTTCACAAAATTTTGCATATTGCATTAAGGACCTTGTGGGTGGAAAGCTACAACTGTTTAATGAATAAACTTCCTCATTTAATTCTCAGTCAGAGCACTCAGAAGCTGTATGGTGTATATGTGAAATTACATTAAGCAAATAAAAAATGGTATTTTCTTTTGCCTGCTGACTTAATGGGAAGTTTATTTCTTGCTATGTTTTTATGCTTTGTCTACAGCAAATGGAGCTGTGACCTTAACTTCATGTCCCACCTGGACGTCTCTTGGTTCTGATGTGTTTAGCTAATATAACACAAAAATACAAAAAATAGAAAATATCAATTTCTTGCAAGAATAAAAAATTGGACTGAGAAAGGGATTTTAACTTTTTTTTATTGTTGCCTCAGGCACAGCTTGAGTTAAGTGGCTCCCATGCCTGTGAAACTGATTTCTGCAGCCTATGTACTGGAATTACCTTACACAACTACTCCTGCCTTCTTTTGCTGAGGTCTTTCCTAGTCTGTTTTTATAATACTCTAATCACACCTAGGCATTCTCCTCCTGTTGTTTCACTGCACCAAATTTGAGTATGAGACATCTCTAGCTGTTAAAGACTTGGGTTTAATTATGGTGCTGTCTTACCTCTTTCAGAGTCTTCATCAAGAGCCTACAGCATTTCATGTCCTGTGTTGACATACAAAATTTTCCCTAATTTTCATGTATACTGGGAAAGCATGAGATGGAATTGAGAATGTGTGGTGATGACTCGAGAAAGAGGCTATTAAAAAAACCTACCTTTAATAAATAATAAATAATAAACTCTTGAGTTTCCCCTGTTTATAACAGTGATTGCCTCTCATGGTGTTGAAGGGCTGCTTGATGGTGCTGAGGAGGTTGTGGAACTGCACAGCCACTTCCCAGGGTTGTGGTGGAAAATATCCTTTGGACAGAGCAGTCCTAATTCAGACACTTGGACTCCACTGCCTGATTTATGTCTGGAAATCCTCGTCAGGGCTTTGGAATCATGAAAACAAATTTCCTTGAGGTATGTTAAATGTACTGATTCACTGAATCTGTATCTTTAATAAAAGGGTTATTATTAAGGAATATCCCTTCAGGATATTAATTTATAGGGATTTTATTAATATTAACATGATTTTAATATATAGCAATATTAATACTGGATAACAATATAATAGGACTATAACTTCAGGAATATTGTCCCAAACTAAGAAAACTATTTTTTGAAACCAGAATAATTGAAACATAACCACAGTGGGTGTCAGCAGAACAAAACCTGAATTTTGTTAGTGTTTCTTTTTGTTATAAATTATTCCATGCCTATGATGTCAGGTTTCCAATAATCCAGAACCAAAAGTTTGATTTTTGTAAAATGTTTTTTGAAGCTTGTTTGTTTTTGGTCTCTCTGAATTCAAAATTATCTTTTCAAGTTGCAAAATTTAGGTGTGGATTCATTCAAGTAGTACAATTCCAATATGCTTTTGGAATGTGATTTTTTAAAGTCCTTCATGGTGAGACTAGGGCATTCTCTTAGACCTTGGCAAAGGAAACAGTACGCTTCCAAAGGCATTTGAGGAGTTTTTTTTGTAGCAATTACTTATTAAATTTTATGTCTTGCAAATGTCATTTTTAAGCTTAGTCTCTTATAAACAAGGGATAGGTATATTCATCAATAATCTGTGACAGAGTTACAATAATTTATATCTCATGATAGTAAAAGAATTTAAGGTAGCCTCTCTTTTTTTCCCATAGGAAATGTACTTTAAAAATTATAGTAATTCTTGTCTCAGTGAATCAGAATGGGTTATAATAGACAGAAGAAATATTCCTACACCATGCTTGCCATCCTCCTCTTCTTTAGCTTGCATTTTCAAATAAAGGAAAAAAAAAAAAAAAACCCTAAGCAGAAAAACTGAAACCAGAGTAATTTTGACCTATGTAGCTTCTTCAGTCAGTCATTTCTTTTAAAAAAAAAAAATCCCACTGAATGAGTAAAAAATGATGTGCCTGTGGAAGCTGAGGGCTCCAGTGGGATCTTGTTCATTCGGTGAGTTTTTGTGACCTCTGGATGAGCAGAACGCTGCACATGAATATGTACCAGCCAGGCAGATGTTACACTTACTGACCTTCACTCACTGAAACTGATAATCAGTTTGGCTGTCATTCATTGTCCTTTTGAGGCTTTCTGGCAGCAAATGAATGCCAAGGAGACATATTTGATCCTGTAGGTCCTGCCAGAAATTAGGTTTGGACTGGGATATTTTGAAATGAATCTGAGTCGAGTTTGACAACAAAGGGAAGGCTGCTGCAGTAACATGTGCAGGTGATGCTCTTCTCAATCTGTTTGTATTCTCCAGACAGGGAGAGATCAGGGCCCTTTCCTGCCTTTCATTCAGCTGTGGTATCAAGGCCAAATACACAGTAATGTCAAAACACGTAATTTATTTATTTATGCAGACAAACTGCCTCTGAAGTTGCACCTATGTAACCTAATGAATGGGGCATCAGTGTTTGAGTTAATAACAGGCAAAGAATTAATTGCCAGCAGCAGAAATCTTCAGCTTTGTAATTTGGAAATTAGAATTGGGTTAGGACACACATTAAATATTAAGATAAACTTTTTTTCAACACAGCTAATAGTGTCTTGCATACTGTAGTTGTCCACTGAATAAATAGTGTTTGATTAAAAAGCAAATTTTCTACATTTTTAATCAGTTTCTGTTTGTTTTTTCTTTTTTTTTTCTTTTACCTCCCCTTGTATTTCATTAACAGTTTTCAGAGGTTCTGCAGAAGTAGATGAGGATGAGCAATACTGCACCTGCATGTGCTGGATAGAAGGAACGTGGCAACAGAAGCATAATTGTGTTTCAGAATCAGAACATATGAGGATTTTTAAGGCTGTAGAAGCTGCAGTGGGACACAGGCCCATGCTTCACAACCATCCAGAAACTCAAAAGGTAAATATGCTGAGTGTGCTTTTAAAGTGGAATGAAAAAAGTACAGAGGGAAAAAAAATAATACAGAAATTTAATTAGTAGTAATCAACAAAGATGATGTTGTTACATACTGAAATTTAGACTGCAAGGCTGTAATTGCTGCTTTCAGCTGAGGAGCATCCAGAGCAGCTCACCAGGAACATCAGCTTGGTCCTTTTTCAGTCTGCAGTTTTTATGTGTTAATCTATTTTTCTGCCACAGCTGTACTTGTCCAGAGGGCTGTGATGAACAGGAAAGAAACCCTGAACAAGCAACCCCCTCCTTCTGCCTCTATTTGCTCAAAGGAAAGGAATCAGAAACTGATATTCTCTTAGGAATGTTAGGTTGATCCCTTGACTATTTTAGCCTTCAATTGCCTTTCCATTAGCAGTCATGTTCCACTAGAACACAGGTGTGAGGAAAAGATGCACAACCCTGTTTGTAAAATCCTTCAGCAACTCCCAAGTTAGTCGAATTCCTTCCTGGCTTTGCTGCCCAGCTGATCTCTGAGTGTTCCAGGGCCTTTGGGGTGTTGTTGGCCTCGCTGTGTGAGGTTTACACCTCGGAGCTGGCAGTGACCCTTCACAGAACCGCTCTCAATTTTCGTGGAGGAGCTGGAGCTTTCCGAGCACTCTCCAGCCATGAAAGTTTCTGTGCTGTTTGCTCACCCAGGCTGTTCCTTCTTCCAGAGCTTTTAGCCTCTGTTTCCGTGTCACTGCTGAGTGCAGATGTGATCCGTGCTGGTTAAAGAGGTGCTCAGAAAGATGAAAGGAAATGGCTTTTAGACAAGGGTGAAATAGAATCTCACTTGTATCCATGAATATGTTTTTGACTTTGAGAATTTATATGGTAATTATAAAAAAAAAACAAAACTGCACACAAAAAAACCCTCCCACTAGAGATTTTTAAGATTTGTAAAGATATGTTGTTAATAATAAATGTATTTTCACTATAAATACTATATTTATGTATCGTATATAAATACTATAAATATCTATAATTCTACATGGGTGTAACCAAGCCAATTTTCTTTTTTCACCGAGCAATCCCATTTAAGAAGTTCCATTTCCCCATTGACTTTTCCACTTTTCCAATTGTGAATTCCAGCTGGAAAAATCTTCTGTCTCAATGGCAACTAAAAGCTGATCTGTAGCACAAAACCACCCCAGAGTGACACTCAGCCACTGAATCCTTTGAATCCTGTTGTACCTGAGACCTTAATCCTGGCTTGAGAATGAACATTTTTTTAAATATGGAAGACAATTCAATCTCTGAAAAATCGTTATCCCAGGGATTTCTGCAACACAGTTCTCAGTTCCAAAGGAAAAAAATAGGAAAACGTTTCTGACTCTGTGCAGCTGAAAATTAGGAAGCAGGTAGGGTGATAAGAGGAGAGTCCAAATTTGCAGTTTAGAGAATTCAAGAAAAAGATGCCAATGTTTATTTTCCAGGTTATTTGGCTTGGGGGGTGGGGGTGGGGGGAAATCCCTGTGTATGTTTATTTTCCAAGTATTATCATTTTCAGGGTGACATTTAGTGTTGGTCATGAATGTGTGCAGATGTTTGCTTTGCTTGGTTTATTTTGTCTGGAGAAAAGCATTAGTTGGCTTGTACTTTACCAGAAAACTGCTATTGTTGGGCTTACACATGCGAGTAAATAAGGTATAAAGTGGCATAATGGTATTTATTCGGCCAATTCCTGTTTATTTACTGAACCAACCACCATTAGTGGCTGTGAATGGGTCTCATTGTGCTGGTGTCAATGAGGTTGTACTTAGTCCTGTGGGCTTGAGAACAGTTGGTTATGGCTGAGAAAAAGGCTAAAATAATAGGACTTAAAACACTGTTTGGCAATTACCAAGGCACTGATACTGAATATTTGTTTTACTCTGGAGAGAGGAACTTTGTGTCCAAGCAGACATCTTCAAAACTGAATGTACAGGGCTATTTCTGTATAGGGTAGTCTGAGTCTGAAGAGATCTGTAGCCAACTCTGTGGTGCTGTATGATGTGTTATTTCCAAATTCATGGTTCTGAGTTTTCATTGGGCTGCATGTTTTTAATATAGCCAGGTCTCCTCCAATGTGAGTAACCCCTTCATTTGTGCTCCCCCATTGCACAGATCCCAAATATCTTTAGATCTGCCAAAGTGGGATGAGTATCGTTAAGAAGAGGAAGCCTCAGATCTTCTGGTGAGGAATTATGATTAGACAGATGGTATTTTTATTTCAATTATTATTTATTATATGGACACAGAAATCACTGTCCAATAAACACGTGGCATTGGTGCCCAACCGGGTAGATGAAAAGCTGGTTTTTTTGCTGGGACCTTAGGAAGTGATGGGAAGGAGGAATTGGTTCACTCGAGGTGCTGGAGACTGAGCCTCAGAAGTCAAGGTGCCTAGGAAGAAGGTGATCCTGCCCTTGGGACTCTCATCATTTCTTTGGTTTTCCCATGGCCTGGCTGTTCCCTTGGGGTAGATCAGGGCACAGGGAGGAGTTCAGAGTCTGCAGTTTTTGTGTCTGGCACTGTGCAGGCAATGTAAACAACTGCACTGAAAACAAAAGGGATGGGATGGTAGGGAACTGCATCCTGGAGTGCTTCTTCCTTTCTCTGCTGGACTGAAAAATATCCTGGCATGGACATTTTCCTTTGTTTTCACTGGTATGCTGGTCACTGTAAGCTTACAGTGATGATGTAACTTAAGTTAATGATGTTAACTTAAATGATTAAATTTATCATAATCCACTGAAAAAAGTTATTGGGTTTTTCATTACCAATCATGGGTGACAGGAAGCAAAGGACTCTAAGAGGGAATCTGGAAAGGATATCACTTCCAAAAAAACAAAGAGGAAGGCTACAGGAGGAAATGTAAACAGGGCTGATTTACAGAATACCTCACCTGGTGTTACTAATGAAAAACATCAATACTCCATGAATAATAATTTGGTACATTGGTATGGGAACCAATGTCTTTTGTTTCAGCTCAAATCATGTTCTGGGCACAACAGAAACCTGTAGGAAAGTGAAAAAGCTCCTATTTCCTGGCATCTTTGGGATTTAGTAGAAAACAGTGTTGAGGACAAGATAGGAGTGCAGCCACCACAACAGAACGGTATCACAACAACTTAGAAAAAGGCTTATTTCAGTACCTATGTGCTGAAAAAAAAGGGCACTGTTTAAATAGAAGATTGTAGTCACGTGAACTTAACCAATTATTTTTTGTCAGCTATGTTGCTCTCTCAGCCTAAAGGCACCTGCTGAACTATTCCCACTCTCATTTCAATCCAGAAAATTCACAGGTGGTTCATGTTAGATTATGAGGACCTCCATGGTCATCATTTTGATATTACTACTCTTCTGCTCACTGTATTTCAGTGCTTTGATCAGGGGACTGGTTTTCCTTATAGCCACAGATGGTTGCTGTTTGACTGGCAGACAAAGTAAATAGGCATGAAAGTAAAATATTCCTTTGTTTTGGTGAGTCAGGCCAATGTCATGTGGGCTGGGACTGCTCTGTAATCCTTCTAACTGTGGCGGGATGGGGAGAGGGTATTGTGTATAATGGCACACAGCAATCTTGCAACTTTCTTTCCTGGACTGTCTGGTTGAGGATTTGATCAACAAATCTGAGCTTACAGTGACATTTCACTGTTACCTTTTCAATTAATGTGGTAAGCACTGCCATCACAGAGCACTGTGAAATTTTGAGGGGTTAGTCTGGGGAAAATCCCATCTGGCAAAGATGTACCTGATCCTGCATATCAATAGGAGTTTTGAGCAGAGATCAATAGTGCGATGAAATGCTACATAATTATTGTGTGTCTGTGCCTGTATCTGCTTGCCTGCATTCACATTTAAAAAGAAACAAAACACTCAGGAAAAAAAAAAATCAACCAACCAAGCAACACTTAGGTCACCAGAAATACAGCTCCTAATAAAGCATTACACTAGTTACCCAGGCAGGGTAAATGCTTTTATGAAATATTTCTATATTATGAAAAGAGAAATCTAATAAATCAATACTGATTTTGAAATTGATTAAATACTTTGGATTAAGGACTGCTGCACAGCATTTGTGGCAACTCTTGACGTGACATCTGGTCGGTGAATTCTCCTGGGGTAATTTTGTGGGATTGGAAACCTGGTTTTCCATAAAGAAATTGTTACTGACCTATTGATGCGATGTGACATCGCCTCCTTCTTTGGCAGCTTAGGCAGTAGCAGAGAGAGTTGGTCCCATCAGCCCTTACACTGATCTGTTGCCAGGTAAACAAGAAAAAGAATCAGATAGGAAACGGGCTGACTGTCTCTCTCTGCCCTCAAAACAAAACAAAGAGAAATTCATGATGTTGTCATCCTTTTCTCATTGTTTATCAATTGAAGTGAGGCTAAAGCTGTGCTTTTTGTCACTGCCTTTAGTTTTATTAAAAATAATGACACTACCAATGGAATGGATTTTGCTTTGTTGATACATTACCTAGTTAAAGACCAACTCTTAATATTCAGTACTTAAAATAAATTATTTGGTTATTGCAAATAGTTAAAAGAGAGATCCATTACCAGAGACCTTTTTATACAGTTTTTTCTTTTCTGTGTCTTGAACAGTTTGGCTGCATCAGGTTTAGGTGGTCAATTAAGATAAACAGTGGTTTGCTAAGCACTTGTGTTGAAAAGGAAAAGCAAGCATGTTATTCCTAAGAGGATGGGGGAAAAAAAGGTGTTGATTTTTTCTTTATTATTTCATCCATTTTGGAACCTAGTGGTTTTCAAGCAATAGCTTCAGATTAGGACTTTAGAGAGAGCTCTTGTTACAAAGACTGCATCTCCCATCAGCCCAGAATTAATAGGGTAAAACACACTTTGGGGCTGACTCCTGACGCTCATCTTTTGCCCATGGAAAGCTTGATGGTGGGGCAGGCACCCAAGAATTTTCAAAACTTTGGTCACACTGGAGGAATCCTAGAGCAGCTTGGGGTTCTGGCCACCAGTTCTGGAAGAGATCTTTTGGTTCTCTTTGGTAGTTTGGATTTGTTAATATCCGTTTCCAAGGAAAATTTGCCTTAATTGTAGTTTCTCCAGCTACTGAGAACAAATGGTTTATTTTTATGGAAAATATTTTAAACCATTCAATTTCTTTAAAATGGTAGATATTGTGATTTTAAAATAGATTTTGCTTTGTTCCCTAGGCATAAAATTGCAACAGATTATACTACAGCAAGAAAAAGAGTAGGTGAAGCTTTCAAACCTTCAGATATTTTTCAGATATTTTCCTAAAATTCCTACTATTCCTAAAATACTAATTTACAATCTGTGTAAATCAACACTGTAAATTTGTATCAATAACTTACCCTCAGCTGGATAAATGCAGTTGAGTAACTCTCAGTAATATATGTGGAAACAGGGATAAATATAGACATAAAAAAGATGTTTTCACAGACCAAATTACTTGATGATTTCCCAGACTGAGCTTAATTAAGGTCAGGAAAGACTGTATCTCAAAAAAAAAAAAGGTCAGAAGAGAACACAGAAAATCTCATGAGGAAATAACCAGCAATATTATTGTAAAAGCATTCAAAAATACATGTGGAACACAAGTATTGAATTTTAAGGATATATTTCTGGATATTTGAAGTGGATGCTAATGATCAAATTATTTTTGATACTGAGTATTAAAAAAAAGCATTTGAGTATCTGAAATAATGATTGATAATGACTAAATCAGTCTGCACTGGAAACATGTTTCACTTTATTTGTACCTTAGATTATGCTGTTGCCATCAAGATCTGTTGCTTCTCCCAGAATCTGCAAGAGGATGAAATTTATTTCTTCCAGCTCTTTGTTATGAACCAAAAGATGGATTGGAAAATAACTGAAAATGTTAATAGTTGTATTACTGAATTTTTCTACAGTATGTGAGATGTGAAGTTTTTTGGTGAGCTGTGTGAAGATCAAGGCACAGATACACAGTGATCCATGTAGGCTCAGGCTTAATTTCTGAGTAAGTCCCAAGCTTTGATTGTTTTCCATACCACTGTGGTCTTTCTATTATGTATCTATAATGACAGCTCCCCAGTCTGCCTTCTGAAGAATCCTACAATCTCTCTACACTGCAAATCTCACTTAGATCTGTAAGAGAAACTGGCTAATAGACACATTTGTTCAATTTGTTCAATGTATCCCATGGTATAATTTTTTTATTGTTTCCAGCTCCAAAACTACTGCGGTTAATTTGGTCTCCCTTTGTTTCCATAAAATTTATGTCTTTTTTGAAAAAGGAAAACAAACCCAAATGACTAAAACATTCTTATTATTTCAGTTCAAATATTATGACTAGGCTGTTAGCTTTGGTTGCTGCTAGCAAGTGTAACATCATCCATCTACCCTTCCTCTGCATTGAATTAATAGCCACGTTTTTTATTCATCTTAGCTGATTTTTTTCACTTTTCTCCATGTGTCTATCACTTCAGGAAAATTAATGAGTCAACATTGTACCAGTTCTAGAGAACTGATAAATGAGAAAAATCAGTCAGCTTGTTCAGCTTGTGTCTTTGCATTAAATCAATCTTGAAATAATTTATCCTTCCCACGAGCCGTGCAGATACACAGATCTTATTTATGCAGCTTCTGTGCAACTTTCTTCACAGCTTTCATTTGATTTGCTTATCCATGTGCTTCTGCTACTAATGTTGGATACTGGGCTTAATAGGATGGATGGCGAGTCTTCGTGGTGTTTCAAATACTCTGAGTAAATCAGATCATTAAAATACAGCTTAACCTAATGGATCACCCTGGAGTGTAAAAGAAATCCTTCTCTATATTAAAATGAACAGAATTGTGGTTTTTTAGCATCTTCCACAGACTGGAAAATAACTAATAAAGTATGTGGGAAAACGGTATGAAACACTATGTTTGACTTTTAATTCCCTAAAGCTCAGGTTTTACTTCTCTGTCCACATCTTCCTTTGGGATTTCATTTAAGAGAGGGGACATTTCTTTGTGTTTTGTCTGCACAGTGCGCTGACACATGGTTGGGTGCTCCTTGTTGCACAAACAGGCTGGTTTTCATCAGAACCATCATTTAAAAAGTGGTTTATTATGCAGTATTCCAGCCTAATCAGGTTTATATATGCCAAGACCTTGGTCATGGATCTAAACGTATTAAAAAATGAAACAGAATTTTCTGTGCTTTGTAAGGCACATGTTAATATTATTACTGTGTCTAACAGGTGAAATTGTCTCAATGTTCATTTGTGCCTGGGCAGCAAGCATCTCTCTGGGCACTCCAGAACCTCTCTGGCCCCAGAGCTCAGCACCCCCTACAGCTTGTGGGAGGCTCCTGGTTCAGACACAAAACCTGCTTGCTCATGTGGCTGGTGACATCCCTTGTCAGCCAGAGGGGACTTCAGTATCACCTGTCCAGAACAAAGGCAGCACACAGCTTCCTGATTTCTGGTGGAAAAAAGGGCTGAGGGCTCGCTTTCACCACCAAGGCTGAGTTTGGACTTGGATGCAAGAGCTCACAGAGGCATGTTTTTAGGGTCCTGAATCTTCACTCTCTGGCCCAGGGTCTAGTCTTCCATTCAGTCTTTGCATGTTTTGCTGGCTTCTGTCTTTATTTTATTTTGGTGTGTATGTAGAGTGACTGGTGCCAAACTGGCTCTCTGCCTGGCAGGGCACTGGGATGCAGCAGGACCATGTCTCCAAACCTGGGAATGGAGAAGTGTCCTCAGGCTGACTTCAATGTCAAAGAGGCTTGCTCTGGGAGAACAGAGGTAAGAATGTGGCCTGCTAATATCTCACTACATCAGAGACCTGATAATTCTAGGAAAAATGCCTAGGCATTGGATGATTAGGACATGGATGATTAGGACACTGCTAAAGGTTTCTTTCATGGATAAAATTAATGAGCCCCTCCAAAGACCTTAGAGATTCTTTACAAATCATCACCAGCAGCAGGTGGTGTAAGATTTCAAACAATTTCAAACCAATTCTGTTGCCTATCCCACTGCTCTTTGCCATTTGATGCAGTTCCTGTTCAACCTTGCTCCGTTGCTGCATTTGCCTTATCTCTGGTCAAGGCTCTAATCCCCTAATAACAAACTGAGCTCATATCAGCACTCAAACGCTGCTGTGATGTGCAGCCACTTTATCAATGTGAGAAGTGCCTCACTCCCTGACCCCGGGGCCAGGCTTTGGAGCTGCTCTGCAGGGCTGTACACATGCCACCAACACACAGGTCACACAGCAGGCAGCACCAGGCACCACCCCTGAGATTGCCAGCAGAGCAAATAGAAATGTCCACGTGAAAGAAAGAGCAAGGGCTGGAGCTGCTGCTTCCCAGGTTCGAGCAGCAGTGCTTCTGCTTGGAAGATTATCATATGTTTTATATATATTAAACGGTTGGGCCAGCTGAAGAGTAATTTTAGCACAGAAAGAAAGAGTAGCTTAAAAAAAAATCAAAGGATAAACAGAAAAGATGAATGCTCATAGTTTTAGTAAGTCTCAAACAACTGAATGTAAATATAAGCGTGGAGAATAAAGAAAAAGAATTAGAAAAACCCAGAGAGATATAAAGTCTGTACTTTGTCTTCACCCATGGCTTCCTCCAGCTTGACTCTAAACCAACATCAGGCCTCAAAAGGATTTCTAAATCTAGGATGTGAAGTATTGCTTTCTCTAAAAGCTGAAGAAAATGTAAAATCAGAATAGAATCCAAAGGCTTAAATACTAAATATGTTAATAGGGAGTAGGTTTTTTCCTAGTGTTAGGAAAAAAACAAACCTGAACAAATGCTCTGGGTAAGTACTTGATTTCTTTTTTAAAATTCTTTTTCATAAAATGCAATACAAGGTATTAAAAATACAGGAATGCTGGTTGGAAGGTGTTCATCAAGTTCCCTTTAGCAAGAATAGTTCCAGAAAGAATTTCATGGTGCAATCCAATTAGCCTTTCTGTAGCTGCAAAACTCCTCACAAAACCAGCTCCCTAAGTTCATGTGCATTGAGCAGTTCAAGTGAAAAATCTGTCAGTGGAACTGAATTAAAACCATAGAGCCAAGGTCTCTCCTAGTATAAATCATGTACATTGCTATAATAAAACAACATACAACAGAAGAAATTCTTCACACCACTGAGTTTTTGGCATGGGAGTTGGTCCCAGAATCCAAATCTTACTGTTCCAGCTTCCACATTTCATAATGTGTCAGAAAACCTAAACTACAATATGCTGTAATAATTTTGTGACATTTGAGAATAGAATAAATGTGACGTGGGATCTAAAAAAGCTAAAATAAGTTGGGATTTGTCTTATTTTTCTTTTTTAATGGTCTTGGTCATGCTATTAAATGGCATTTTCTCATGTGTAAAATGAAGTGGAGGTATTGTACCATGTTCTGATTTTACCAGTTGAAGCCTCTTTCTTTTTCCAAAGTCATAAAGTATATGTCAAGCACTCTGAGCAACTCCTTTATGCCTTGCTGGCAGTGCTGCAATTAGTATCACACTGTGTCATATTCAAAGCTCAGTGACTGTTAAATGTGCTATGCCTGCATCACACTAACTACTATATCAGTCATTTTAGATGACCCCCTTGAAAATTGCTGCCAAAAGTTTATATGTCAGAAACCACTTTCAAAATGCTTATGAAGTGAAGAATTTTCACAGCTCTTTACCTACTTAAATACTAAAAACTGTCAGTCAACGAAATCAGGCTCGACAGTTTATATTCCAAGACTCGCTGTTCAAAGATTTGCTTGAAAAATTATTCCTATCATCTGTCAGCAAGAGGCTTCTGTGTTTAGTCAGTTGCTCACTTTTATATTGAGATGACCACTGTAAGTTGCTACAAAAGACCTGCCAGAACCCTTGGTGTTGTTTTTATATGGGGTGAACCAGGGACATCTACAATCAGCAGAGTCTTCAGTCCCAAGTGATTTCAAAAAAATATGATCCAGGTATTAAACACCAGAGATTTATTTACAGAGCAGTTGACAGCTGATAAAACTTTTAGAGAAAAGGAGAATGAGGAGTTTTTTACATTTTAAGAATTTGAACGGTAGACTTGTCCCAGACATCTATTGCCAAGGGTGAGGTTTGATTTATGGCTGAGTCTCTATTTCTTTTAATTTCCTGGAAAAATATACAGGTGGGACTTTGGTAACATGGCTGAGGTCCAAGCCTAAGCTCATAATATCCACAGGCTAGATTTTAGTCTTTATTTTATAAAAACTGCATAGCCATCAGCATAGTGCTAAGAGCCAATATCTACAATGAATCACTATTAATTTAAAGCTAATCACACTTTTATTTGTGAGTTAAAGACTGTTACAATGAATGGCAAAAGTGCAACAGGACTTTGTGTGTCCTGTACCACACCTTTTCACTTCCTTTCCTCATAACACTGAGGAGTTTTCTCAGTGCCACTGGTCTTTTTGCTCAGCCTGAGCAGGTGGGGGATCTGGACTTTGGGGGTTATTCAGAAAGCAAACTTATCAGTTCTGAAGGCTGTCAACAGGACCTGTTGGGTAACAGACCTGCTCAAGGCATAATAAATGTCTGTCTCTATGACTGGTTTCTTCACACAACAAAGTCATAGAAAAATTACACTACGCTCATCTGTCTTTTATATAGTAGAAGACAGGTTCAGTGCTCTCTTCATTCTCAAAGGATTTCATTTCCTTTTGTCTGCTTTCCATGAAATGACTCTAGGTCAAGTGCAGGACTTCGTGTCCTGTCCCAGGAAGAGGGAAATTCAGGCAGAAAAGGAGAATATCTGTGTCCTTGTCTTTTGATTGCTGCTGTGTTTTGCATGAAACTCTCATTAGATGGGAAAAAATAATGATGGGACTGAAAAATGACTGCAACCTATGACTATGTGTTAACTATGGAGATTTTTATAGCTCTGTTATGGGTGCTGCCTCATTTTCCTACTAGGCTAACTATCATTGAAAAAGAGCTAAAGGAGTTTTCTTCCTCATTTAAAGCTGTTTTTTTTCTCCTATGAAACAGGTTTTGTAGACCCAGGAGAATCAGTCAGCCAGCAGGTCATTCTGTCTGGTGCTGCCTTGCCTGCTGCAGGAAGGAGATACAACTTCCAGAGATCCATCCCCACCAAATGCCCAGTGGCAACGAGGAATTTTCAGGCAAAGGATAAACTGTATCACAGAGCTGCCTCTTAATAAGGTATGTCTATATTGTCCTTATAAACATCTGTGTGTTTCCAAATGTATTTAGGTGTATAATATTTATGGCTATAACAATACAGGTATAAAAACCCTGCCATAAATGATGTCAAAAGAATGTATAAACCATTCATAAAAGTGTCAGTGGCAACATCTTCACTGAATTTCATGGCCATTCAACCAGACACTTCCCAGGAAAACGAGGTTTTGAGGTTTTCTGCTGGGTAAAGAGGATTCTGGGAATCACATTGCCCTTGGACAGGAGCAGAGACAAAAGCATTCCCAACAGTCTGTTCTTGTTTTTCTGGTGAGGACCCTTTTTGCTGTCTGGCCTAGCAATTTGAAACACCAAGTCTTTGGAGGGCGTTTAACTCTTAACCTCTAACTTTGTCCTTAACCTCTAACTTTGTCCTTTTTCCCTGGCCCATCTCAGCCAGTTGCTATCAGAAATACTCTAAAACAAAGGCAAATGATCTCTCTTGGAGAGATTCCTCTACCCTGTAGAGGAATTACTCTGAGAATGGAACCATATTTTAATTGTATGACATGAGATTGTCACTTCTGTTGTATCTAATATTCAGTTCTATCTAATATTCAGTTTAGACACATCTTCCTTGGTGTCATAAATGAGTGTGATCTACTATAACAGACAAGTATGATTTAGTCAGGAACAAATATGTTGCAAGGGAGTAGCTGCTTTCAAATCTCTTTTACATATATAACACCAATCTGAAAAAAAAGGACTGCTAAATAGAGACTCTAAGGGAGATGAGAATAGGACCTCTTATTGGTCTGGAGGGACCATACTGCTTGGGACTTGGTCAAATTTATTGCTGAATCCAACATCTTAGTTCAACTGTTATGAGTTGTGGTGTTTTTGTTTGTTTTGTGGGGTTTTTCTTCCCAAGGAATCCCAGAAAACACCATGGAAGGCCTGTGACCGTTACTTACAACAAAGCTATTGGGGTTTAGGTTGCCTGTCAAGAACACAAAACAAGTCAGACTGGAATGTTGAATCTTAATAAAACTGGACTCCTTAACCACTTGTTGTGTTACCTATCACTTCTGGAATGATTAACCTCCTTTAGAACACAGGTATCATTTTACACTTTGTAGATGCTTTTCAAAGACTTGTGTTCCAAGTGCACAATAGAAATATGTGATACTTTGTGTATTGCCCAAAATACGTAAAATGATGATAATTTCAGCATGAAGAACAGCACCAGCCCTAATCTTGTTTGAGAAAATGTCTTACTAAGATGACAAAATAAGGTGAGGGGTGCTGAAGAAGATTTTTGCTCTGAGTAGTGTAGGCTGTTCTGACATGTAATTTTTTCCTGATGAAATTGAATGAAGTAAATAAGCAAGCCTCAAATAAGTTGGGCTAATATATGAATAGGACCTGTAATATTATTAAAGGTGTTCCTTCATGAACAGAAGTACTACCTAAGGAGTATTTATTGCATTGCATTTTTGGCTACGGGGCTACTCTTATCTTTGTTTCTATTTTGGTCATACCCCAGTGGGGATAAGGTCTGGGTTGTCACTGATCCTGACAGACAGTGCAATTCCACTTGTAATTCCCATAGTCATTTGCTGGATCAGTTTAAAATCCTCCTGCTGCTTTTGGAGTTCATGGCTGGTGGAGAAAATGATGACCAGACAGGTGTCTCAAACTATTGTTTCATGGTGGGAACAAAATACACTGTCAATGGTCGTTTGCACAACCAAAATAGCTACATTTGTGATTTAACTTGGATCTGTCCACACCCTGCTGTGGAATTTAGGAATTTGTTGGGTTTTTTTATAAACTGTAGGGGTGATGTATGATCTTTATCTGAGTTCGATTTTTCAAGGAATTTCTTAAGTTTTTGTTATCCAGAGAAGGATTTACTTTTCAAAACAGTTTAAAATCCTTTGCCTTCTCTTTTTCTCAGTGCCTTTCCTCTTTGACAACCTGGTTGGTGAGTTCAAGCAGGGGTCAGCCCTTCTGTTGCCTCTCGAGTGTTGCTAATGGGAAGTCAACTGAAGGTGTTGCATTCTTCTCCGCTCACAGGAACCCTTTGTTAGGTTAATGCTGTATATTCACTTACATTCAGCACTCATAATACTTCTGCCATATTGCAAAATGTCTTTTGAACCAATGTGTTTATCTACTGCTTTTTACAAGCACCGTCAAACCTTGCTGTTGCAGTTTAGGTTTTGAACTCCAGGTTTGCATCCTGTCCCAGGAGCTTTCTGCCTCCGAGCAATGTTAGCAGGAGAAAACCTGTTGTCTTACCTCAAATACTCTGTGGTTGAGAGTTTTCCCTGACTCTCTTGTAATACTGGTAATCTGTGGCAGAGTAGGAGGATGCTAACTTCTACAGCATAGTTTGCTAGAAGTATCTGTTAATCCCAAAATGTCAGAAGCCTGTACAGGATTAAAAAAAAAAAAAAAAAAAAAATTCTGTGGCTTGTTTCAGATCTAACAGGCTGAATTCTCTATTGAGTGCTGTACTATTCTTTCTTGTAAAGAGCCCTGGATACTATTTCAAAATAAATAAACCAGCCTACTTCTAAAGTTTGCCAACATATATTTTATTTAGGATCATCTTCTTTTGGCCGCATCTTATACCAGAAGCAACATTCAGGATCTTTGTCCATCAGAAAGTGCATCCTTTGTCTGTGCTCCTTTAACGGTGTAAGCCTTGCAATGTACAACTGCCTCAGCTGGGCTGGGGGTGTGGGCTGGAGGAGAAGGGAGAACATCCTTCTAGAAATCACCTTTCAGTTGCTGGAGTCTCCAAACACAGTTTGTCTCTGGTTGCCGCCACCCTTAGTTGTAGGGTTATCTTTACATGTCCTCAGAGCTCTATGGCTGCTAAAATTCCAGCCTTGCTAGTCTATTTTCTTCATGCTTTGGCAAATGTTAAATTAATGTTTTGCTAATAAGTTTAAGTGAACAAATTAGTTATTGCCTGATTACTTCAGTCAGTAGTTTGCTTAGTTGCTATCTTGTCACAGAAAAGGTTAAATATATTTGTGTGGAGCTGGCAATTTGGTTTCTGACTTATCTTGGTGCAACTTTAATTTCCCCTATCCGTGGTTCATGATCTCTTGATACTTCATGGAGAAAAAGTCCTGGTGGGTTTTGTTTTGTGCTTTTCCTTTTTCCTGCTGTTATTTTGGGGTTTTCTTATTTTTTCCTCCCTGTTTACCTCTCTGCTTTTTCTTTTTTTCCTTTTCTTTATTCTTATTATTTTCTTTATTTCTGTTATTATTCCTTTTTTTTTTTTCGTGCTCCAGAACTTGAAGGATGTCAGATTTTATCAGAGGAAAATATGGAATGCTCTATACTTGCCAAAGAAAAGTGTTCTTTTACATTGTCCATCTCTGCAACAGATGCTTTTTTTTTGAGCTTACCTTTGTTAAAGGTAACCTTGTAACATCCAGCCATAGCAGAGTGCTTGGTCCTCCCTGTGTTTCCCATAGAAATTAGAATTTTTTTTGATCTTTTGTCTTGAAGGAAGGTGCTCCTCACCTAAGGCCAAAGGAAACAAGTCCACGTTGCTGGCTGGAGTATTTGTGAATTGAAATCATCAGTAGTCGAGACCTGAGTGGATTCAAATCCCTTAGCACAGAACTAGGTTAACTGATTAATGCGATGGTATTGCTCCATGTACTTCATAAGGCAGTTTAGTATTGTGCCCTCCCAAATGGAACGTTAAAAAAAACAATTTAAATTGATCATAAACCTGAGAAAGAGTTTTACTAAGTGCTTAGCCAGCTCAGCTATTGCTTGTGATCCTCGCTTCATGCTATAGCTCAAATTTCATTAGAATCTGCTTTTCATTCAAGTTAAATAATCCCTTAAAATCCTTATAAAATCGGAAGACACACATGCTTGAGCTGGTTTTCTTCTACTGAAGCACACATTGCACAAATGAAGCTGACTTTCAGATTATGATTTGCACAGTACTACATAATATAAATGCATCTGAAATTTATAGCACGCCACGAACTGTTTAATACTCAACAGTTAAACTGCTGTGTTTCTGCAGCAAGCTGTAATAACTAAGGATTTAATACAGAATCTGATATCTGGACAGTTATTAACATTGTTTTCCTAGTATTTTACTGCCTGCTTGTAAACACTACTTTATTGAAATGTACCTACATGGTCATATAAACTGTGAAAAAGACCACGTTGTTTTCTTTGCCAGAGGTACTGCAGATGTCATGAAAAAGTCTGGACCGTGAACTTAAACATCCAACCCTATATACACAAAAAAAGTAAATCCCTTCCTACCACACTATTTTGACCTTGTAGAGCTGTTCAGGCTTTTGACAAACAGCCAGAGGAAGTTGCTGCTCTGGAGTTCTGGTTTGTTTGAGTTAGGTTTTTAAACTCTGTAATTCCCTTTAAAGAGCTAGGGCTCCCTCCCTTCCCCCTTTATAATCTGTAAAAAAGGAGGAAGGACACTTCAATGTACAGTGTTATTTTTACTGCTGGATCTTGTGCCAACAGAAATGCAAGGTTTAATTTTATTAGGCTGTAGAGATTAAAAATACCATAAGAATCTCAGTAAATGGTTATGAGTCAATATATTCATGTTTCAAAGTAAGTATCTCCTCTGATCTTATTTAAGTGTATTTTAAAACTTGTCCTTTCGCTCTTATCATCTTAGATAAAGATTTTTAGGCAAGGCTTTAGCAGCTGTACAAAACAAAACCAGCCAAATTAAAATAAAATATAAATAGGAAAACTGTTGCCTGGGTGTTGAAGCCAGTGAAGTGCAATACTAGCTGGTACAAGAAACTACATGTCATCCAATAGATTCAAAAGTTATGCTAGGATGTTAAGGACTTACCTCCATTTGCCTAATTGAGCAAAGACTAGCTGAATTGTCAGTCAAGCCACATCATCCTTCACAATGCTGGGGGTTTTCTTTTGGGAAATAAATCTATCTTGTTCATCAGGAAGGGGAAAAGTGAAAAAAATTAGCAGCTGTTTTGGTAGGGAGGATGTCATAACTTAAGCTGCCAGCTCAGCAGGATTAAGTCCAGAATCTCTACAAATAAAAGTGTCTTTCATGTTTTTTTGTACAGACCTTCACTTTCTAAGGTTGGACCTGTATTTCAAGACCTAAAGTCTACAAGAACTTCCTCTGTAATCCATGGCACATGTCTCCCTGCTCTCCAGCCAGTATTCTTTGGCTGGATCAGATGTTTCAGAGCCCCTTTATGGATGTTTTTCTCACTTTGTTCACAAAGTAAGTACTTGGTAAATGGAATCAGGTCCTAACTTAGTGAAAGATCCTTCCTTGTTGCTTGTTCTCTATAAAATTTGCTCTAATAAGAGAAATTTCTAATTAAATTAGGTCTCCAGCTAAGCTCAAACACTGCACAGCTGCTTTATATCTATATCTATCATCTATCTATCTGTTAGAATTTTAGATACCTGATTATTACAACCTATTTGATGGGATTTTAGATCTAGGCATAAACATATCAGAGATATGGCAGAGAAGGCATCATCCACCACTGGTCCCTTCTGAAAAATTCAGACATACAGAGGCACTGTTAGTATTTTGGATAAATTGAACCTTGGAGGGAAAAAAATGAACATAATATAGGCGTAAAAAAATAGAACATTAATAAATGAAAAAGTTAGAAGACCTACTAGATTTCTCACCATTTTCATAGACTTCCCACACCAAACATCAAGTAGTGGTCTGTTTTTGTTTGTTTGTTTGTTTGTGTGCTTGTTAATGTCTTTTAGATGGAAAGGAAATGCAAAAAAAAATCTTAATGATCCTATTTGTTTTAATTTTAAATTCTTCTACATTCTCAAAATACAGTTTCCAATATCAGAAAATAAATGTAAAAAACAATGAAGAATTACCTGTGGAAGAAGAGTGTTTTATTTTTAGCATTATGGAACTTAACTATTCTTTAAAATGACTTTTTTTTTTATATACACCTTAATATGAGTAGCTATTTTCTGCATTTACAGGTAGAATAGATAGACTAGTCTATCTGACTAGTGGCAGATAGACAGCAAGGAACTATTTTAGTTCATCCACTTGTACACAAAAAGAGTGAGCACAGAATGATTCTCTGATTCAGGCTGTGGCTTTTTTAAGTCCGGTGAGTGTATCCATCTCTAATTCTGAGTTTGTACTAAATACAAATACCAGAGGAACTGTAACTAAAAGACTAAAAATGATGCAACAAAGACACAGAGCTCTACATTCACTGGTCAATAGCTCTGTTTGTCTTTTACCCTTTAGAATGACATTTAAAGAGCCCTAAAAAGGTCTAAAAGAGCTTCAGTAATTGTTTGGTTGGGGTTTTATTTCAAGTAAAGCACAGAAGTGTCAGATAGCAAAGTTTAAATGAAACATGAGAAGGGAAGATGTGATCCTTTTTAGTAAAGTTTTTTTTTCCTTCAAGTTTCTCCTCTTTGGCCAAATAGATCAGCTGGTATATATATATATTATTTATTTATTTTTCCTGTTAGGAGATGTGTTTCAAGACCAGATATTTATTCCCTCTATTCCAGCACAACATGGGGTCTCCCATGCACATATAAAAGAACGCAGAGAGGCTCTGAGCAAAATCCAAGTATTTTAGTAGTCCTCAGTTGCTCTCCTGCACTGCAGCTCATTTCATTTCACTCTCAGCTGCCCAATCTGTGAATGGACAGCCAAAACCATATTGTTTTTTGGTAGGGCTTTTTTTGTTGTTGTTGTTGGGTTTTTTTTGCAAAGACTGCTCTTGCTCCAACAGAATTGTAAGAACAGTGGCCTTGTAAGAAAGTTCTGATACCTCTATCACATTTTCTAACACAGAGTTGAATTTTGCAAACCTTTTGTTTGCCAGTTTAAGGCATGATTAAATGGCCATGCCATTTTAAAATGACTGAACTAGGACATAAATGAATGTAGCCTAATACCTGAGATATTTTCTGACATCCTAGACTTAGGTAAGTAAATCCTATGCTTTTAGTAGGCTGGTTTGATGTCATCATCTGGCATAAATGGGCTAATCTGTATCTCTAAATTAAATTCCAGGTATGCTGGTGTTTTCTTCTGCACACATGTATTTAAGGCAGAAAAGTACTGGTAGGGATTTCATTAACATAAATGACAATGCCACATGAAGAATTAGAGCCTGCTGTCAAGGTAAAGACAGTACTGCAGGGAGAAATCTTTTTCCAACCTACCTGTAAAGGATTAATGTTTAAAAACCTATCATAATTAACTTCACTGCGAACTTGTTTTTCAAATCAGTATCTTATTTTAAAATATATAAGCATGCATAAAAAACAAATGCAAGTAAAATATGCAAAATACGTATTATTATGGCTCATTAGTGCTTAGTGCTCATTCTAAATACAGAAGTTGCCATCATCCTGCTTCTGAGATCCAAAAGGAGTTTGGGCAGGAAAGAGAGAAAGTGGAAACTGAGTAGTCTGTGAAAGACTCAACATCTCCTTGATCATGCCTGTGGACCATCATTTACACTTCAAACCTGAGAGCTTAAACCTTTAACCCAAATCTGGGTTTCGTGCTGCTTCACCACGGGTGCAGAATTTGCACAATCCCCAAGACAGTCAGGGTCAGACCACACCACTTGTTCCTGAGCTGTCCATTTGAAACACCCCAATCCTGTATGGAAATGGCATATTCTTCCTCTGTGCAGTGTACATGATCACTCGTGCTCACAAGAAATGGCAAAGTGGCCACAGCACGTTCCTCTTTGTTCAAGCTGCAGCCCTTGCATCACTTCCTATTGCTGATTCTCAGCTTTTGCCTTGAGCCTTGTCATCAGCTACAAAAGAAATCAGGATATTTCCGGACTGACAAATTCATCTGTAGCTGTTAGCAAAAGAACTAGTTTTGGTAACTAGCAAAAGAAGACATTTAAAACTACTCTAGCACATGTGCTGATATGAAAAAGTTACTTGCAGGTTTTTCTCTCTAGCCTAGTTATTGTTTTGAAAACTCTTGTAATTATTAAAATTGGTTCACTACATTAATTATTGGTTTTTGTTTTAAGACCAAGACTTTTCTTGACATTGTTATTGTGTCTACAGAGAAGTTGGATCTTGCTGGCTGATGATTTCTTCACTGTCAAGAAAGTCTAACCTTCACGAGAGAAGGGTAAACTTAGCACAGGTGCATATATATAAATTTGGGGTGGAGGAATATAAACCTTGAACAGAGCAGTCCTCAGTCTACTAAGGAACAAATGTGTGAAAACAGACCCCCCCAAAACAATGAAATCCTCATTCACCTATGCTGGCATGGATTTTTGCATTCTCTTGGAAGCATATGACAGAATAAGGGGTCCATTAAATTAAATTCCATTTGTGTTTTATTTGCATTAAGCATAACCACATGAACTAATGTATGAAAGTAAAAAAGATGCATAAGTCTAGCCCAATCAAGCCACAAAAGTAGACCTGAGTTTTATGCATCTGCACTTTTTATTTTCTTTTTCATGTTGCCATTTTCAAGATGAAAAAAGTGTTGTATAGCAGAAAATTAATTATCCCCATATACTCAGCTGCATTAGCACTCCTAAAGGTGCCTCTCTGAATAGAAATATAATAAATTATCAAGGCATCACTTGAGCTACCTATTTTCTAATAATCTACAAAATAATTCAGTAAAATAAATATTATAAAGTATTTTGATATCTCTAATGTATTTATTACATTATACATTTTTTCTAGACTGTTCTTGTTGTCTTTTGGCTTAATATTTTCTTGAAGGTTGAAAGGACAAGAAAAAGCATACTGTAAATCTGTTGGCTCCTACTTGATAAATTATAAAAAACTTTTGATCTTTTGATCTTGAAACAACATAACCTAAAAGCCTTTTCCTTTTGGCTGGAATCCCAGACTCCAAATGTCATTCAAAGGATACATTTTCGTGATAAACTATTTGATACTCTACATCCTTGTATAAATTTGTATTTTTTGTATTTTTTTTTGTTATATTGATGCTTACCATGAGCTTTCTCATATTCAATTTCAATTGTTTAATTAGGAATATACAAGACTGGATATTTTAAATAAAATTTAAAAGTTTTTTCCAAAAAAATTAATACCAGAACTTAGAGAAGGTGCAATTTAAAATGAAGAAAAATTAATCTCTCTCCATTTTTAGATGAAACAAAATAATTTTGAATTAAACATGTGCTACTAAACTATATTTGAGAAGAGAGATAGATATTTGAGAGAAAGAAGGGAAGAACAGTAAGGAATTAGTATTAGAAAAACTATCTTGCTCAAGATTACTTGGGTAGAGATACACAACCAAAAAACAGATTTTAATTTCCTTTTCTCTTTATGGCTTATTATCCATCTATCTGTGTTTTTAACACAAATTTTACAGTTGGAGGCAAATCAAATTTCTTTCGCAATAGTGGAACACAACTGTGGATAAATAGTGAAGACACATGGTGGTATATATATTTATAAAAAATTATTAAATCTTTGTCATCCAGTATGTCATTACATGTAAGTCAAGAAAATATTTGGCTTAAGTCAACTTTAATTTAATGGGAAGAGTAGGAAATTGATTTACTACAAATTGTTTTAATATTGCTGCATAATACAGCCTTGCAAAATTGTCATGAAAATTTACCAGTGTGGATGTATTTATTTCTTTGTCTTTTTTTTCAGTAATCAATCATAATGATAAATTAATATTTTTTTCCCTGCATTGCATAATATTATTCATTTCAGCAAGTTGAGTGAGCAAAATATTTGCTAAACTACTATACTATAAATATGTATTTCCATATACTGGTCTTCTGTAAATAAATTGTGTGTTGTAGCTCTGTAGCTTTCTTGTGTGTAATCAACATTGAAATTGAAATAGAATGCAGGAGGGTTACAAAAAAATTACAATTGTAAATAGCATAAACTTTTTTAGTTTGTTTATTTTTTTTTAATTTTAGGAACCTTACAGGCATAAGATTAATATTAACTATATGGTAGGGCCTGTAACACTTGCTGCACTTATATTGCAAAGAAATATCTTCAGGGCTTTGGTAACAGCATTTTTCTCATGAATTAAATGATGGTATTTAAGCTCAAGATCCTGTCAGTGATGCAGTGCTAATGATCTCCCTCTATGGATGCTTGCACAGGAGGTGTGGGACTAACAGGTGGGTCTGCATTTCATCCAGAAGAGGATTGACAATGATTTCCCTGGTCTAACAATTTGAATTGAGAACATTAACCTATCTCTTTTCCCATTGTTTTATTTATTTGGATATTGGCCTCATGATTCAAACTGAGTGTCAAAGCAGTGGTGTTTCATGGAAGGTTTTGGTTCTGTGGTCAGTTCAGCACAATTTGAAATGGAGGCAGTGTCTGGTTATGAAGCTCAGCCCCCATCAAGCACTTCTGTGCCCTTGGATGGTTCAGCTCTGTGATGTCCTGGACCTGGAGTGGCACTGCAAAGAGTCAGAAACCTGGAAAATTAGGTCTCTATTCATTCCTTCTGTGTCTTTATCCAGTAATGATGACATTATTACATTATTGAAAAAATTCTGTATCTCACCAAAATTAACATGATTTTTTTTCTTTTAATTACTTCCTCATTCGATGGTGTAGAGCTGGTTGAGATGCAGGAGAGGGATTCTGCTGTGGGAAGATCCCTGTCAGTGACAGGGCATTGAGGTGGGTGAGAAACTTCTAGTTTCTTAAGAGAGAGGAGACTGAAAGTAGGGAAACTGAGCTGGAGGAAACAGAGGGCAATTTTCAACAAATACTTAGTAGTCGTGGAGTTCATGAGAATGTTCAGGGTTGTCGAAATTAATAATGAAAATCAAATCACTGTAAGTATGTAGTCTACAAAGCAAAAAGCTAGTTTTACTATTAAAGAGGAGGGGAAAGAAAAGCAACAAAACCAACCTCTTATTTGCATGAACAGAAAATGTTTTTGTTGTGGAATAAAAGTCAATGACTGAGAAAATAATGAAGGCATCTATGTGAGAGTTTATGACAACACTTGCATCTGCCAAAGGGTGGGATATTTTTCCATGTTCAGGTGGTTGATGCCAGAACTGAATATTAACTTTTGACCAGGGATATATTGTATAATTTTCTTTCTGGCATCGTTCATTTAAATATACGAATTGAGCTATGCAAGAGTGGGAAGCAGATAAACTATCATTAGCATCATTCTAGTAACACCAGCTGCAGTGAATACCAAGCAGGTTTATACTTAGCAGGGGAAAGTGAATGTAGCTGCAGTGAGATTTGAACATCTATTAACAGCTTGTCCAGTGGCTGAGATTAGAGCAGTCTCCTGTCAGTTGATGTGTTTCACTCACAAAGTGCTCTGCTTAACATTAAGCCAATCACTGTTTATGAAAAGACGAAAATCAAAAATATATACAATAAATCAGGCTGCCCTATAGGATGCTAGGTCTGTGCCTGGTCGTATATAGAATTTATTACTTCCTTCCTCAAGGCACAAGACTGAACTTTCAACAGATCCGGCATTTAAACCTAAAATTTAGAGTGTGCTGTTGCCAAATAGTCTTTTGCTACTGTGGAAAGCATTTCAGCTTGTGATGCAAGAGATAAAACCTCTTCTAAATTTCCCACAAAACAAACAAACAAACAGGTACATTTCCCAGAATTTGCAGCCAGGGTAGAACACCTATGTATTTTCCAGTATGAATCAATGTACAGTAACACATTGGTCTATGTAATTTCCACCATTCTAGTACCATTTTTTGTTGCATTTTGAGGCTTTTGGAGTTAGTTTCTTTTAGGCTTTGGTCATTACTTACAGCATTGAGTGGTTTGTATTCAGGGTAACCTCTCTGTTTTACTGCTCCCATCTCATGTGTGGCTGCAGGACAGTGTCACTGTCCCTTCACTTATGAACAATTGTGTAGCTCAGAGTGGAGCAGGGTCTGGTTTTCATCCCAGCTTTATGAGTGAGAATTGCTCTGGACTAGAATATAGGTGAGTGCCACCGATTAGGACCTGTGTTGAGCAGCACAAAACTGACTGTGAAATATTTGCAGGTCCTGACCTAATGAAAGTCTGAGGCCAAGACGTGCAGAAATCAAGCATTCAGGAAAACATTAGAAGTATAAGCTTGAACACAAGTGATTTCTTTGTGATTTAAATGTCTGCTTAATGCTTCTGTGCTGGTTTGAAAGCAAAACCAGTGAGAGACTCCAAGTCAGAAACAAAATTTAATAAGAGGGAAAGAAAAGAAGTAAAATAAAATAAATGCAACAGTACAAAAAACCACTGACAGAGTCAGAATACAACCTGACACCCTGTTAGGGTGGTAGTGGCAGTCCAGATGAAATGATCTTGTCCAAGCAGTGGTCCTGTAGAAAGGTCTGGTAGCTCTTGTCTCCTCTGGGAGTCCAGTGGATAAAAGCTGCCTGTGCTGTCCCAAACCCTGGATTATATCCAGGTGGGAATGCTTGGCTCCTCCCCGTGGGTGGAGCATCTCACAATGGGGATGATCTCATTCTATGAGTCATGCAGTGGGTCCTTGATGGCCCATTAAACAGAGATAACTCCCGGAGGAAGTTATCTATGAGTCATGTGGCAAGGCATTGATGGGCCCATTAACAGAAGATCAGGGAAACACTGCCCCACCTGGTTTCAACAGCTCATAAAGATGGGGATAGAATACATACTTTGGGCACAATTTACATTGTAACCTAGGACACCTTCCCTCAATATCAGTTCTGAGTGTCATTGGTTTAGAAAGAAGACAGAGGTGTGAATTGTGTTGTGCAATTTTGGCAGTAATTATAGTGTTGGAGAATTTGTGGATATTTTCCCACAGGGAAGCAAAAGAATCTCTTTCCTGGGTGTTTTTTCAGCTGCAATAGGGGTAGACTGAACTTGAGCTTTTCAGGGGCTGTGACTAAACAGGTATTGACTTCTCTAGTTCAGAGTGATATTTATATACCCGGTGGAAAAAAGATGGTTCCACCTTTGACTCCATTGGATAGTGGAATCAGAGGTTAAATATAGTCATGATGGTAAAGAAATTTAAATAACTCGTTTAAATAACTGAGTTTGCTCAGATATCAGTCAACACATGGTAATTCATAGGAAATCTGCTCTCAGAAATGTGTTCTAACCCCTCATTTCACATGGATCAGCTGCAGTGGTTCTGCTGAATGCTGTGACAACTAAATCAGTTTTAAGAATTCTATTTGTCAAGCAAAACACCTTTTAAACACATAACAGAGATGGACATAAATTATCATCTCAGCTACTTCATAAGACATACTGTTGTCCATAAAGAATACGTGTTTTCCATAAAGAAAATAATTGGATGCTTCTGTCACCATGATCTTAACTTTCTGGACCCTGTCCTTTGCTTAATTGACTGATTGCTATTATTGGAATGACACACCAAGTATATCAGGTAGCATTTTTCTGTTTTGCTTCTTTAGAGGCCTATGGAAATTAAAACTTATTTAGCACAAAAATGCTATTACCTCTGAAAAGAGTAAAGAAAAATGTATTTAAAAGTGAGTCTTCTCTATGCATTAGCTCTGGGTATAATCTTGAGAAATTTCATATGGCAAGAAGAGGAAAGTGGCAAGCATTTAGTGTAGGATTCAGATAAAACTGACTTGGCTTCCTGTTTACCTTATATAGGTGAAATTGGAAAAGAAGATTGTTCAATTCCTTTTGCTGTTTCAGGATATAAGTAAAATAGCTTTTCCATGGCTTTTGAGAGTTTGAGGGGTTGTAAACTTCAGGCTTCATTTCCAAGCATGATGGAAACTCTTGTCAGCTGTTCCAGCAGATACACATCATCACAAACACATCTGGCCTAGCAGAATATTTTTGAGAAGAGTTAATACCTAATTGGAGTTATTATGGAACTGTTGAATCCTTGGATCACAAAAATTTCCTTTAAAGCAGAGTGAGCTGGAAATTTTCATAGGAATAGGAGGCATTGCACTTACAAGAAGAGTGATTATGATCCTTCTTGTATCTCTGAAAGCCCAATAAGAACTGTCTTCATCAAACCTCATGGTCTTGACTATTAACAGTGGTTAATAAATAAGAAATATATCTAATGATATATAAATTTATATTTCTTGCTATGTCATAGATCTCCCACCCTTCCAGGATAAACCTGGTAGAGAGGAATAACAGGAGATAAGTGTAAGTGCCATGTTCAATCTCTGATGGAGGCAGGAATGTAAAAATCTCTTATCTTTATAAAAGTGGGTGGAGTTGTTTGTTCTCCAGTGTTAAATTTAACATTGAAAACACTGATGAAACAAGTGCATTGTGCCTTGAAAAATGACTCAGCCTTAGCTACAAGTAATTTTTAATCTATTTCAGTCACCAGTTCACTTCTGTTTGGCCACAGGATTAAGGCAGGAATATGAAAGTAAGACTGTTGTTCTGATCATTCTTCAGCTGTTTTCTATCTCATTTTCTGAGTATTTTGTACATTACTTTGATGTATGCAGCCAGGGACCATGGTCAATGTGTCTGTGGCTGAGGCTGGTGAGGAGTGGTGTCCCTCAGGGTTCCTTGATGTCCTTATCAGACATATTAATCCAGTGCACCCTCAGCAAGTTTGCAGGTGACCCCAAGCTGAAGTGCAGTTGGCACAAGAAAAGGAGGGGATTTCATGATTTCCCATGTGCAGGGGGAAAGTATTTTCCAATACCAGTAAAGTATTTTGCATTACCAGCAGCAAAGCTCTGCTAGATACAAAGCTCCACAGCTCCATGTCCCCAACCGTGGCCAGTGACAAGGCTGAGCATGTATTTCTGAATAAACATTTACCTGACCTGGGTTGGAGAACTTGTACCACGGCAGTGAATACCCACACAGTCAAACCCCGAAGATTTACCACGCTTTGCAAAGCTAATTTTTGGAAAAATTACTACTGGTGCTAGAAATTATTACATAAATTATTTGGGCCATGGATACAGAACCCAACACTTTTCTGTTGCACCACTGAATCTGCAGAAAGCAAAAGACAGCAGGAGGACATGTTCCAGAGCTGATATTTCTCATGATGATAAGTTACAGGCTTCACCTTCATCACATCTCAGAGCAGCTTCTTCTTGCTGTGGTCATCTATAGATACTGGACAGCATTAATATTCAGGAACACAAATGTCGTGAAATTTATTTTTCATGTGATGATTTTCCGTATTGTGAGGTTGTTGTTGTTGTCTCATCACCTGAGAACTGTCTGGGTGTATATTGATAAGGTTGCACAGGCTTGCATTTTGGAAGCAGAGTAGAAAGTCTCTATTAAGTGTGTCAGTTGCAGAATAAAATCCCTGTAAAAACATCATTGAAAATAGCTAAACTTTATGATATAAAATCTAAGTGATTTCTCCATTAAGAAAGGATAAAAAATTGACAAGAAAGATCTAACTGGCAAGGTTAGAGCGTAGTAAAGTAGGCTTTCCTCATTAAAATAAAATAACAACAACAAAAATCCTGCAAATTAACCAGCATAAATGATTTCTGGAATCTCTTTTCTCTGCTGGCAGATGATAGTGGTTATACTAATTATAGTTATATTTTCTGCAGAAGTTTACGAATAATGCATGAAATTAAAATATTGTTTCAGGTTTTGTTTGTCAGATGTTAAAATTACAGAGACAAAGACTTTATGTGAACTTTTTGAGAGCAGTAATCTCAGGAAATGGGCAATCCAAGTTCAGCATTGTTTTGGCATTACATTCCCTCCGCAGTAAAATGCTGAACAGATGTATCTGATAGCAGTTGTAACCTATTCAGAAAGGAAGCCTGCCAGTGCTAACCTACCACTGGTAGAAAGCAATAAAACGTCTCTGGAACCTGTTCACTACATATGGTTTGCCCGAGGTTACTGTCTTGCCTTCCTTACAATGTTACCCAATAAATCACAGAAAATATGGATTCATTTTGAACTTAAATGAAATAAGACAGGGAAAAAAAAAAAAAAAAAAGAACAAACCAAAAAAACCCAAAGAGCAGACTGTGAAGACTGTTAGATATTTTCATTTCAGACATGAAATCAGCTATTTATAAGACTAAACTGTTTAAAAAATCCCTAAAATAGTGCCACCAAAATGTTTCTATTCTTGCCTAATGTACTTATTTTCTTTTCAGACAGAAATTCTATTGCAGCCTACACTTATACAACATCTGCTGTGTTAATTATCAATATATTACTAAGCCCTCAATTTCCTTACTCAAACATAATTCTTTGAAACATTACAAGAAACAATGGATTTAGGAGTACATCACTTGGGGATTTGATGTACTGCTCAACTTAGATTCCTTCATTCTGGCCAGATGGAGTTCATAAGAAATTGTGGGGGAGGAAGCCTCTAAACTCTTGCCAAAAAATCTTTATTGCACATGCAAGATTTGCAAAAATGGTGAAAGAGCAGGTTATCCAACCAAGCAGCAGCCTGTAGGGAGAAAAAGCATAGGTTTTACGTATAAATCAGTTATGGCCTTAATGCAAAATCAAAGGTAACTCTGTTTCAGACTGGAGCAAAGCCTGTTCTCATGTACTGCAGCTTCTATTTGAAATGAGCCATTTGCTTAATCTGTGCCCGTATCAGTTTCCACAAAGGTTGTACTTAAAACAGATAGAGTTGGATTCTTCCTCTGATATGTATCAAGGAATAGGACTTTGAAAGATAAAACCAGAAGAGATAAACAGGCAAAAATTCTGCACGTTCGGTTTTAAATTACTTATATTTGGAGGGGGGTTAAAAAAAAAAAAAACAAACCAACATTTTCAGTTAACTAAGGTGGGGTTTGTATCATCTGCATCTGAGCCTGGCACTGTGACCTGCCTTTAAGACAAAAGAGGTGAGCTGCCACCTTTAGTAAGCCAGTTGAATTGTTTTGAAGATTTCTGTGCATGAGGAGAGCTGCTAATGTTTCTATTTTTCCACTGATGCTCCGGGCAGCCCGAGAGGCAGGTTCAGTGTTTACACTGGCCAGCATCGTCCTTCCCCCATGGCCACGGGGATGGCACGGTACAGAGTTTATGCTGTGAGCATAAACGAGCCCAGAGACTGCCCTTCGTTATTTTCCTAATTTATTTCTTCGTTTATTCTGCTGGTGATCCTCTTCTGAGAGTGTGAATTGTCCTGGAATTCAGCAGCCGGGAGCCAGGGCCAGGCCAAATGGTATGTACGATCATTTGGGTAATGAGGTGATTTACAGAGAGGCTCATCTTTGGCTCTAGGTGTGCTCAGGGTAGCTGAACCCTGGACCACCTTGTTAAACTTGCCTCCTTATTAGACACACCTTGTGTGTGGAGGAGTCCTTTGGATGTGCAGAGATTTGATATGAATGAATTTGCCTCAAGGTCAAAGAGATTTTTTTCCCCCCTCAGGAAAGATATTAATTTATTGCACCATATTGGATGTAGTAGGATACTGTTTAAAATATGTATAACATTCTTTAGGCATTCAGAAAATGTTTATTTTAAAGGGATTGACTATATAAATAAATTTAGAGAAATTATGAATTTATCAAATGCTGCAATTAAGGTTCCTTTGCTTTTCTTGGCAGTTCTTCCTGAGGAACAAAATTTTTGCTCTTTTGGAACAATGGGCCTCATTCCTAGGGGCCATAAATCAAATCAAAGTAGCCTGAGGGATTTATACCAGAGAATGATCTGCACCACCAGGTAAAATTATTCCCAAAGGAAGATTCTTGGTGTAATTCCAATGAACTCACTGAATAAATGTGTCCCTTTAATCATATATGAAATAATCCTGCTTCTTCATATGCAATGCCACTGGCTTGCAGAAAGAGATTTCTAATATGCTATTTCCTATCTATTCACTGGATGAATTGAAACTAATAACATCCCTTCAGCTGATTTCTTTCTCTTCCACAGACAATAAATATCATTACTTTGTTACTTTATACTACTTTTAAAATGGAAAGTAAATATTTTGACAGTAAATAGAGATTAGGTTGCCTCGGTATACTTAAAATCTTGATGAGATTTTATTAGAAAATATATATACCTGTACCAAAGAGTTGTAAAATGCAGTCTGTAGTGTAGCTCAACAAAGTTATGTTCTTTATCTTTTAAATTATAATTTCTGTGTGGTAACCTAATATCTACAAAGAGATGGAAAAACCATAAGCCTTTGGAACAAAATAGGATGAGATATATGTTAAGAATTAATTTGATTTTGTTTTTCTAGTTCTCTGAAGGAAATAGAATATATTATAAACACATTCTTGATTTTTTGTAAGGCTTGAAACTGCTAATGTTTAGAAACAGATTTCTTCTACTTCTGCAGCTTTGAATTGTTGAAACAGTAATAATTTTTGCTTGAAAGTTACGATCTTATTTATACAAAGAAGCTGAGGCCTAAGCAGAGCATTTACAGTCATATGTCAAACTCCACAGAGACATTTACTATCAGCTATTTGCCCTGCATCAAAAAATAAAATTATAATATGAGGTAGATCTACAGATGCAATAAATAATAATTATGATAAAGAAAATTTCTCCAACAAAAATAGATTTTGAGGTTTTCTCCTAGAGATTAATTTTGATCACGTGTAGTTTACAAATGAAATACCTGAGTTTGAGAACAGAAAATGTTTGCTTTCATAGTTTAGTAGGAAATAAAGATTTATTGCTAACTTTCATTTAAAGAAAACAAGTGGTGAACGTCAAATGCAAGATATAGACAACTTAAAACTCATGCAGGTTTTTTTCAAAACTATTTTCAAAAGGTTGTGATTTTACTGTTGATTCTCATTTCAGTAAAAGCGTAATATACAATTAAACTCACCCCATTTTTAAGGAACATGAAGGTTGTGACACAAACTGACAACAGACAGGAAATTTAAAGTTAAGGCTATAACTCTGGTTTTAAGTCATGTCATGGAAAAACAGAGACCATTATAGATAGAGTGTCAGCCTTAGGTTTCAATTTCCTGGCTTTTGTCAGTTTATGTTGCAACGTTAATTATGTTTAACATAAGTTTTGGATTTAATTTCCTTGTCTGTTTTTCTGTAACTTCTTGCTGTTGCTGTTGTTGTTGCAAGGGGAAAATAAATTTCATTACAATTAGGAAGGTACATGTTATTTACCAGAATGATTTCTTTTTTGTTTGTTTTTTAAGCTATACTGGTTTTGACTGGGAATGAATTACTTCTCCTCACAGTGGCTGGTATTAGGTTGCATTTTTGAATTTATGCTGGAAGCAGTGTTAATAACACTGGGATGTTTTATTTTTTGCTGAGCAGAGCTCGCACAGTCAAGGCCCTTTGTGCCTTTTAAGCAGTGAATGGACTGAGGGTGCACAAAGAGTTTGGAGGGACAGAGCCAGGGCAGTGAACCCCAACAGATCCAAGGAATACCACATACCATGTTCAGCAATAAAAGCTGGTGAAGAAGAAGGAAGGAAGAGGGGATGCTGGCAGTAATGGCACCTGCCTGTCAAAAGTCACTGGTTTTTGTGTAATGGAGCCCCACTTTTCCTGGGGATGACTGAACCCCTGGTTTTGCTGGTGGAAGGAGTGAATGAATCCTTGGCCTCACTTGCCTGTGCAGCTTTTGCTTTACCTATTAACCTGTCTTTGTATCAACCCATGAGTTTTCTGGCTTCTACACACCCAATTCCCTCCCCCCATCCCTCTGTGGGGAAGGGAGTGAGCATCTGCATGGGACTGAGCTGCCACAAAAAAACCCACAACATTTTTCTGAAAGCCATGACACATATAAACTTGGAAATCCTATATTTATAGATCTCATTATTGCTAATTTAGAATTGCTATTATTTGTTTTGCCTATTTACTGAAGATAGAGGTCTATGTATTTTTACAAAATCCATTTGCATAATAAAAAAATTACGCTAAAGCTATTTGAATAGTACACAGATTTGTAACCTACCACAATTTTAAGGACATAATAGGTATTCTAGATCAAGAAAATGATACTTTCTTAGGTGTTGTGACAGTTTATAATGAGTGAGCCATGCTCTGCAACATAGAATTCAAGAATAGAATTCCAGCCAACACAGTCTCATTACAAAAGATAGAAAATTGTACCAAGAGAGGAGTCTGGCCTTGAAGTATGTGCTGCAGTCCCTGTGGATGTAGATGTTGAATGTACAGAAGCAAATTGTTGTCTTGTGAATTGGTATTAGTAGGGGAAAATACTTCCACACTGCTGACATAATTGCATCCTCGATGGTGTTTAATTCTCTGTTCATTTCCATATTTCAATGGAAAAAGGAATCATTAATTTTAGAGTGCTTTTCATTGCCAAAAAATAGATTTACTTATTTATATCTTTATTTAAATTATGCAGTACATAAGGATATTTGATTAAGAACAATTGATTTTTACCTAAAGAGGAAGTCCCTAGGTGCAGGGCATAAATCTAATCTCACTCTTTGAAGTGTTATATCTACCTTGGATCTGAAGTCTCGCATCACAATATCCTTGGAAACCTGAATGCAACACATTGACTTTCAAAGCACTTATTCCCAGCTTGCAGGATCTTCAGGAGCTTATGTTTGGTGTGACTGATGAGAAACCTTCAGATCTGAATTTTAACAGTGAAATCAGAATAGGAATCTTTTAGATGTGTAAACAAATTTCTGAACAATAAAAGTCGATAACAGACTTTTGTCTTTTTAGTTCAGTATTTTGTTCCAACTGATTGGGACTTTTCTACTTTAGTTACTGAAGCTGGACAGGCCAAGGTAGCATTCCTTGAAGAACAACAGATCTTGGATTGTTGGAATTGGTTGGAGATTTTGCTTCCTACTGAATTTTCATGCCTGTTTTTCTCCCCTTGCTCAGAATGAAAATTCAAGTCTCGGTGGCTTGCAAATAAGTCAAAAGTATATGACCAGCTTTTTCTCCATTAGTACAGGTTTTTAAAATACCAGACAATTTCAGGTACAATCTGTATGCACTGCAAAACTTAAAGCTATGTTTTTGTAGCTTGAAATCCCTTAAACAGGCAAAAAAAAAAATCCCTTCTAATTGTGTACGTATGTTTCCTAGAAAATCAGGAACAAATATGTAAAAACAGCAAAAGTAAATTACTTAAATGATTTTGGTTGGTCCAAGTTTGAATTTTTCCTCACACAGCTGGCAGAAAAACCCATGGAATAAACTGTACTTGAAGATATTGGAAACAATCTTCCTATAAGGGGTCAGCCAGCTTAATTGGTCTCTACTACTAAATACCTTTCAGCGTATTATGTTTTTAATGGCTAAAGCATTACTGAGTTTCAAAAAAGTTTTGTCTATCTTAAATTAGTGTTTGCTTTTTAATAATGCAATTGTGATTTTACTCAACCTCAGATAAGTGAAATAGCTTGGAATGATACATGCAGGTTAAGATCCCCACTACATTCACTATTAGGATATGAATAAATGACCACTTAAGTCAAAGGAAGTCTTTTTGTAGAACAGAGTGTCCTTTAGCCTGTATCCCAAATTATTTTTTTGTGTACTGTTTTTCCCTACTTTTTGCACGCACCAATGTAACTTGATGTCACAGTTTTAGGTTGATTTTTTTACTGGTTTATTGTTATTTTACCTTCTCACATACATTGCTGCTTAGATGTATTTCCTTGCATCTGTAGTATTTTTATTTCTGATTGCCTTTTAAGTGGCCCCAGGAATATAAGATATTCATAAGAAAATGCATGACTTTTATAGGGAATAAAAATTTGACTGTTAAGTTTATGTGAATGTATCATTACATAAAAAAATTAAATTTTTCTTTTTTATTTTTTATAACTGATAATAAAGCTCTCTGATGAGCTGTTAAAGTACTGGTGTGGAAAACTACTTCTTAGTCACCACTATACAGTATTTTCTAGAGAGCTGTTCACTGAAACAGCCATTTTCTATACTTTATCTGCTCATTTTGAATGTTGCCTTTTTTTTTTTCAGTAACCTAGGACCTGTATGCTTAAAAATTAAACATTTCTCTATAAATGTTTTAGAATGTGATCTCACATGTTCTAGACCAAAATGCTTATTTTATTTTACAGTTTCTTTTTATTGTCAAGATAGACCCATGGCTCAAAAGAGGAAGCTGTGCCAGTTGACTGTTCTATTTTATGTCACCAGCCTTTCTCCTTATTAGTCTTTTAAAATTCCTTATTTATTTGCAGCAGGACTGAGCTCCTGCAGTAAAAGCTGCAGCTGTTTCTGCTTTTTCCTTTCTCCTTTTGCCTTCTGCTAACTACGTCCCAAAATACAGCCAACAATGGTCCGTCTACCCAGGGAACCAACATCAAAAGTCTCTTTTGTTTTAGTACATTCCTCCTTTGCTGCCCCAAGAGCAGCAGCTTTTATGGCATTTGTGGCACGTCAGCAGCAGTGGTGAGGGAGACTGTGGGCCACAATCTGTCATTAATTCCTCTGACCAGAAGCTCTCTGCGGTGGCTCCAGCCTCCAGTGCCAGCAGCACCAGCTGGCCCAGCATCCCTGTGGGAGGGTGTCTGCCCTTTTTCCACTTCTTTTATAGAGCTGCTGTTGGGCCAAGAGGTCCTGAGGAGTCCCAAGCTGTCCTGCTGTGTTGATTGGAAGGAGAGAGAGGTGTTGGCTCTCACTGGGCGTTTGGTGGCACAGAACCTTGCAGAGGTTCATGGCTGTGGCTGCACACTGCAAGGTGGGATTTGACACTGGGAGCACACCAGCCCCTGGTGTCTGTTGGCAGATGTGCTGCTGTTCATCAGGTTCTGGTTAGAAGCAGGAATCATTATGGTTAAAAAAAATCTCCAAGATCACCAAACCCAACCTTTGACCGAGCGCCAACATATCAACTAAACAACAGCACCAACAGCTACACTGAGTCCCTTTTCCAGTACTTCCAGGAGTAATGACTCCACCACCTCCCTGGGCAGCCCATTACAATTCTTGACTTGGTGGACAGCAGGGTAAATACCTGATATAAATAAGAAAACAAGAAACAGGCCTGAGTTCACTGCTCAGGAGAGGCCACCCAGTGGTTGCTGTTCGTCTGTACAGTGTTACCTGTTTTATAGTGACAACAAAAAGGAACTTCTAAAGCCTGGCTTCCCTTTGACGGCCTAAGAATGAATTATTAAAACAACACTTTGTGAACCATATATGCTGTCTCACACGTATATTGTCTCAAGATGATCAGCCTTTTTGTACTGTGACATGAGAAGGAGAAGCTGCTTTGATTTCAGAGAAAATGCAAATTACCAAAAAAAAAAAAAAAAAAAGAAAAGAACAAGCTGGCACTCTCTTTGTTGTATAGACAGGAGTTCCAAGAGACAAATTAAGCTGTTTTCTACTGATGCAACCTTGATGTGGCCAATAAATGGCTTTGCCATCACACCCCATCACACCCTCTGCTTGTGGTTTAACCCCAGACAACAACAAAGCACCACTCAACCACACACTCCGCATTGGTTTGGGGGAAAAACCAAGAGGATAAAAGTGCAGAAACCCCTAAGCTGTTAAAGACAGTTTAATAAGGAAAGCAAAGGCTATGGAAAAGTAAAGCAAAGCAAGGCATTCATTCACCAGTTCCCATGGGCAGACAGTAGTTCAGACATTCATCTTTGTATGCTGAGCATGATGCCACTTGCTATGGAGTATCCCTTTGCTCAGTTTACATAATAAAATGTACTTCAGCTACTGAAATGTCTGATTGTAGAGGGTAACTGAAACTGAGAACATATTGCATTCTTGGTTTATGGAGAAATCAGGTGAAAACAAACTCCTGTTGATTGCAAAAATACTATGTTACTTTTGTTTCCCCACTGTGACAGATCTTGTCTTGGTTGCTCTGAAGCCCACTGACCTACTCCAGGCTGAAAATTTAAATTTTCACAGATAGATATTAAATAAAACCAAATATTTGATACCTTTTTTATATTAAAATGAAGAAAATGCTTTGCATACTTTGATTACTCATTTTGATGGTGTTAGTATTGTTACATTTTCAGGAATCTTCTAATGAAAAACAGTAAGTATTTGCTTTTAGTAAAAAAAATCTATGCTATATTACTGGTTTTTTGAATATAAACCTGCATTTATGACATGTAGCAATGATGATATATTCTTTTGTTTATTTCAGGCTTCAGAATTTGCCAATACCTGTGAGACATTTGTTATCTCATAATAATATCTCTCTTATCTGTCCTCTTGTTTAATTGCACCACTGCCCAGCTGTATAGCCTTGATCAATCTAAACTGATGGTGAAATTTCCCATATCCCTTATGGACAGGACTCCATTTTATATATATATATATGTATATATGTATATATGTGTATATATGTATCTCTGTGTGTGTGTGTGTATGTATATCCCTCTTTAAACTGAGGGATCTTTAGGTGATGTGTTCATTACTCAGTCTTTACCAGAAGATTGGTACCTAGAAACCAATCATATGAATGTGTTATGGTTAATAAATTGGTAAAAAAATACTTAGATTAATAACCTTTTGTCTGTTTGCATAATAAAATGTACTTCATCTACTGAAATGTCTAATTCTAGATGGTAGAAATACAGTATTGTATGCATATATTCTTTAAGAAACTTGCACTTAAATGTAGATGTAAATCAGTGCATAAAGAAGCACCTGTAAGAGTTTATGTATTATTTTCTTTCATAGAGCTTTATGTAAAAAGGATAATTTATCTGCAGATGTTCTTAGGTACATATGTGATTTTTAATGCAAGGAACACAATGGATTAATTTAGTGATTTTTAAGAAAAAGAAATGGATATGGGTAATATTTGATTATAAACATGGAGGTTTTTTACTTTTTAAGTTGCTCTTACAATTTTATGACACGTTTTGAGGAAAAAAATCCAGAATCTTTGCCAAAGTAAACCAGCCAATCTTTAATTTCACTGAACTTGCTCCATTTCAGAGGACTCAGACTCACTGTGGAGAAGTCTGCATAATTTGTAGGAATAAAGCATCACAAATTCCCATTCGCCACCTAGACTTGGGCTGTGATAAATTTATAATGGATTATGATTTTGCCTGCTAACTTTTACCACGAACATAATGAGTAAAAATCTGGTTCAATTCTAAAACTGGGTTACTTTGATTTGTGATGGTATTTATTTTTTTGTATGTTTTTACTGGTGAGCATATTAAGCATTGCAAATAAATTGAAAAACGCCTTTCCTGTAGGCTTTAGTTTTCAGCATTAGCACATTTGGTATCTTTTTCTTTGTGTATAAAATAGGTGTCATTGCAGTGAATCTCTCAGTAAATTTCTCTTAAATCTTTACGGTTTTTCTTATGACATGGGATTTGCATTACGGGCCCACATTTTCCTTTTAAAAATGTAAAATAAAAATGAAAAAACTTGAAAAAAGTTATGTCATGAAAGCAAGTAATAATTCTTTTTAGAATTATTTTTAAAAGTTATCTCCAGCCACTGCTATTTTCACAAGCACTTACTAGTATGATTGTTTTGTATGAGCTGATTGAAAACTGTTTTTTCAGTTTTCTAAGCAGAAAAGAACTGAGATTTGCAAAGGAAAGGAGTCTGCAGAGCAGTACTGTCATAAAGGATGGTAGGTAGCCCTACCACATAAAGCTGAAAGGTGAGAAAGGATGTTAAACTGGGAGCCTTGCTTTGGCAGAAGCAAACACTGTATGCAGAGATAAGAATTCATTGTAAGTGTAATTAAAATCGTAACAGATTGATCAAAAAAGTACAAACATTTACTTTCAGTCCAGTTGCAGTCATGCTAAATTCTGCAGCCAAATTATCTAATTAATGCAGAAAAACCTCTTGGATATCAAAGTTTAAATTTTTATGCAAAAATTTGCTAATCCCCACCCATTTTTTCTGCTGCTATGACCACTCTGGAACTCCCCTTTGGCCCCCAAGGTTCAGCTGGATAGGGCATAGGGGGTTTCAGCAGATGCCACCTGGCAGTGGGGTGGCTGCCACCACAGCCCAGGCACACCTGGATGAGCCCCTGCAAATCCTGTGGCCCTGTGCTGGCAGGGAATAAAATAAAAAGCTGGATTCTTCCATTAAGAAGTGCAAAACATTGCAACTGCTGGGTTACAAGAAGCCTTCAAATTCTCCCTTTTAGTCTTGTCAGGGTGGAGGTCAGAGGGCAGGGGCCTTTGGTGTGCCATTTCTAGAAGAGTTTCAATTTAGAGAAAAAGGGAATTGTAATGATTTTTTGCTGATCCCTAACTGATATCCTTTCCCTCCTTTGAAGGCTCCCATTTCGTTCGTGCATTTGGCACAGAAATCAATCTAGGAGAGTTGCAGCAAGGCTTCATAATCAGCTGTTACAAAGATTGAGCCTGGCATCAGAGGAGAAGGGGAATTTCACTGTTGTGAGCAATTTAACAGGAGACCCAAGATGCTCAAATATTACTTGTCCAGCTCTAGTGCCCCTTTTCTCTCACCCCTCCTGTATTACAGTCTAGCAGCCAAGATGAAGTCAAGCAATGGAAAGAATATCAACTTATGATTTTATTTCTTTCTACTTTTTTTTTCTTTCTGGATTTTGATTAAACCAATGCAGAATTTAACGAAGACAAAGGTGCCACCCATGTTTGCTTTTTCCCTCCCTCACATTAATTATAAGGTGTTTATGTTTTAAATTTCATTAGCGGTGAGCAGGATTGATCTGCAGCCTGGTAGCAATTTTTAGAATCCACAAGTTCAATTAAGAACCTGTGTTTTGTGTGAAAAGGTGTGCCACTCTTTCTAGTTTGACTACTGTAGCTGTAGGAATTTTACAATAAGACCTTCCAAGCAGCAGTGAGCACCAGCAATAATCCTAGACAGAAATTCTTTCTACTTACTGGTTCTTTATGTAAGGATGCAAAGATGAGAACTGATGGCCACAGTATAACAATGTGTGGTTTTGAAATTCTCAGTGGTGTTTAGTACAACTGGGATCAATGTTTAAGTGAGGGAGGAATGTGTAAATATTCTCATATATAACTTTGGAGCTGGAAAAAACCACACTGGCTCATTTAATTTGGTTGATGATCACATACACAAAAAATCTACCATAGCTTTATGTTAGGAGAGCAGGTTCATTTAATAATGGTTAATATTGGTTACTGGAAAGCCTGATGATGTTGAATGGCTGAAATCCTCTAAGTATATAAATACAATCTGAGAACAATTTCATTCATCTAATCCAAATGTGTAATTCAGGAAATATGAGAAACAGGTCTGTGGAGAAAATTGTAGTTGTCCCAATAAATAAGATAATGGCCTCAGTGGGGCAATCTTTACTTACTGTATCCTCACTACTGATGAGTCAGCAAGGCTGGTATTTGGAAAAAAAATTAAGGTTTTTCCTGACATTCAAAGCTCCAGAAAATTCAAGATAGTTTAGTTCCTGCATAATCAGTGAAATCAAAGTGAGAATGGTGCTATTGAAATCTTGAAGTATTTTGTATTAGAAGCACATTGTGGGAAGAGATCCAAAGTACAAATTATCTTATCCTGTTTATCTTATCCTATTTTTGTTTGCTACAAGAAAAAGTTTTTTTAAGCACTAGGAAACTTGAAGACTTGCAAAATTTCTCTTGTACACAAACATTTTTAAAACCACTATGGGTTTGTTGTTGTTGTTGGTTTTGTTTGTTGGTTTGGTTTTTTTGTTTGGTTGATGTTTTTGTTTTGTTTTGTTGGGGGTTTTGTTTGTTTGTTTGGGTTTTTAAATTTTTTGTTTTGTTTTGTTTTTAAATGAGTCACTGTAGATTCCTGAAATATTTCATGCAAAAGAGACCTGAGCTGGGAAGACCACTGAGCTGCTCTGGTAAGAGGTGATATTTGTATGAGTGACCAAATACCTAGACCACAGAAAATTTCTGCAACAGCAGATGACAGTCAAAGGCTTTCAGAAGTCACAAAGGAAAAGGTAATTGTGCCAAATGAATCTTTGTAATGAATCTAGTTCTTTTGCTGTGTGCTCTCTCTCTTAAAAAAAAAAAAGCTAAATGCCTTTTCCAGTGACTGTTTTGGCACTATTACGTCTTCTCTTCACCCCTTAGGAGAGCTTTTACCTTTAATTTTGGTGTATCCTGCTGTGGCCATGCTATTACTTAGCCATGACAAGAGTTTTAAAATTACGAACATGTGGGGCTGGGGTTGCTGCATTTTGCTTTACCCTTTCAAAATGGCTTGTTGATGTTAATATACAGCACCCCTGCTGTGCTATTTTTTCTTATTCTTTCTTTTTTTTTGTTGCATTTTGCATGTGGAGCCTGAGTGATTAATATTTCATCAGTTCTTTAGTGCAGAATGTCACAAGGATGTGTTGCATTTGGCTTTTCTGGAGCTCTGTTGGCACTGAATTGTGACTAATAGGTGGAACTGTGGAACTCTAATGGCTTCATGGGATCACCATCAAATAGAAACAAACAACTGTTTGCTACATCATTAATCTGTAAGAAGTTCATTAAATATTTTCATCTGCATTTTAAATGTTACCTTCTCTACAGTTTGTCATAAATTATTCTGATAATGTATACCCCTGACTTAATTCAATGTTTAATGTCAAATTCAATGTATAGTAGTACAGTTTCATTAGTAAAGTGGTCTGTTGCAAAAAAAGTTACAAAATTTTATGAAAAACATGTTTATTTGTATATTTTGGCTAGAGATGACATAAAGAAATGTATTTCAAATTTTTGTAATTTAAAAACTCTTAAATAAAAAATGAATGTATGCACACATGTATATACATAAATACCAGATGCTGGCAATACAACCACTTCATCTAGAAAATATATTTGTTTTCGTAAGTTAAATTGGATGTAATTTTTCATGTTTAGTTTGAAATCATCTTGTGTTTGTATTAAAAAACATCAGGAAGAAACAACATATTTTTCCCCGATGTTTTTTATTGCAAACACAGGATGATTATATGATGGAGCAATTGCAATTTCATTTCTTTCTAAAATGAATACATGTTTTACAGCTGTTGGTCTGTGATTCTTGACATCAGTTTTCCACATGCACATCAGATTGCAGACTTGGGGTAGCCTTGAAAAATAGTGACAATGGTGATGGTGGGTGGCAGCCCAGGGAGGGACCAGAATTCCAGGATTACACGAGAAAAAAACAGAACTTAAAAGTGAGGGGATATAATCAGCTTAGCTAAATCTGCAAGAAACTCAGGCTGGAGGGCTCTTTGGTTATATTTCTACCTGATAACCTGTTTGAGCTGGAGTATAAGTGGATAATCCACGTAAGTGCTCTTATCAGAAGCTTTGACTCTAAGGAGTGATCTCAGTAGGATACAATTCTTATACCAAAACCTCCATGATCACATTACCAACTCAAAAACCCCAGTTAACACTGGCTTTTTAAGTTACACATAAAAATAATTAATTTTCTGGTTTGACCCTGTTTTGATTATTTTTTGAATAATTTTGTAGTTCTTTCTTCTCGTTATTTTCAAAACCTAAATAGGGAGTGTTTAACAGCACACTTGTGCCCTAGCTGGGGAAAACACACAGATAAACAGATCAAACTGTTCTCATATAAAATATTGAGCACAAATATATGGAAAGCATGTAGTGTATCTTTTAGAAAAGTAAAGAACATTGAAAAATGAAGAGGAAAACATATTATGAGCCTTATCTCTGGAATTTAGCTTGACACTAGTACAAGGATAAGGATTCATTACAGTTTCTGCTCTAATCTATCAAGCAGAATGAGTTTGATTCTTTGATTATTATTTCACTGAAGACATTTCTACTGTAGATAAATTTTCCTCCAAAATTCTCATAGGAAAATGTATTGTGGGAAATGAAGATCAGATTGTGTCACTGGCAAGCAGAGCCCCATCCCTGATGATTTTGGGTGATTATTGCATGGTTGCCTGGTGGTAAGGTCTCTTCTACTTCCCACTGCATCTACCTTTGACCATGTATTGTGCTACTGGAGGGAAAACTTGGCATTCTGTGTTGACATTTGAGTAATTTTCTTCTTTACAGGCTCTGCAACATTTTCTGGGTTTTTTTGTTGTTGTTGTTGTTGTGGGGTTTTTTTTTGGTTTTGGGGTTTTTTTTTGTGTGTGTGTGTGTGTGTTTTTTTTTGTTGGGTTGTGTTTTTTTTTTGTTGTTGTTTTTTTTTTAATCTATCAAGAAAAAAAAAGAAAAAAAAGAAAAAAGAGAAAAAAAAAAAGATCAGGAAATTGCCTGATAGTTTTAGCTTGCAAATGCAGTAATTCCAGTCTTTCACTCTTCTGGGTGTGGTGCAAATTTTGAAAATGTAACCATTAAATAAAGGAACCAGAAAACCAGGGGAAGTGACAAGAGAACTTAAGCTATAATGCTTAAGGAGAGTGGAACAGTTTGTCATTTTTAAAGGTTTAAGAGCAGTGCTATGCATTGTAACTTGGTGTCTTTGTTCCCATATTATTAGGGGGTACATCTGCAGCCACACAGGTGAAAGAAGGAGTACAGGAGGGAGTGCAAAACTCAAACCAGAAGTTCTCCAGCTGTCAGGCTGTTGGGTGTTCAGCAGTGTAGAAGTCTGTCTGTCCCTCAGGAGTCATCCCACCCTGCAGCTGCGAGGGCATCAACCTCAGTCTCTGAGGCATTGTCGAGCTGAGGGACTACAGAGCCATGATGACAGAAAGTGTTTTATTGTTTAAAAACAAAGAAAGAAAAGCTCCAAACAGGAAATCTCCAGAACGTCCATGCAGGAATAAACAAATCCTCTTGGCTAGGAGATGCTTCCATAAGGTGTAAGATTAAGGTTTAAATTATCTCTCTGCCTCCTATACAGAGCAGCAATTGTTTGGAAGGCAGGTAGTTTCTTGCCTTCCTGTTCAACAGTTTTGGCTTGCTTCAATGGTGAAGAAGACTATGCAAATTGTTAATTTTTTCTTTTGTGGGATGCAGAAAAATAGAAAAAAGAGAGAAAAGCTAGGCATGGATGGCAAGGCAACTCTTTCCTGTAACTGTTTTGCCTTTTGGAGAGGTAAATCTGTATGAAGCTGAGGAAGCAGCCAGCTTGTAGCCCCTTCCCCTGGTGAGGCTGGCTGTGAATAGGCAGATAATGCATTTCCCTGTGGAACTCCTTACCTGCTAACTGCCCACTAACATGGATTTGAGCGTGCCAGAGGCTTCCCTGTGGCTCTTGGCATGGTTGTTCTGTGCAGAGGAATGCAGTGCTGCTAAAACCTGCTTTGGGGCTGATGGCCACAGACATGGCCATGGTAGGCTTCATTTTCCCATTTCAACTGGAAATGTTTTACCCTTTTTCTGGCACAGCCACAGCCATAAAATTCCATTTCCATCCAGCATTTGGCCTGCTGCAAGCATCAGTTAAAGTCAATCACAGTGGAGGTTTCAGTTTGGGGAGCTACAGGCAGCCACTGTATTGAAACAACCACAGCATTTCATTAGAGCAAGACAAATCTGATCTCGTGTGATGTACTCTGCCATCACTCTGCTGTGCTACAACTGAAGATGAAGCTTCAGATCTGTCTTTCTGAGCTGAGCTTAATCTGAGTGTTCACTATAAATGTGTGTAAAACTCCATATCTCATTACTGTTCTCCTGGGCTTTCTCTAAACAAATACAGTGGATTAAAATGCAAGTTCATTAGGTTAAAGTGCTTAATTATCTTAAAACTCTTAGTGTTAGAGTCAGATGTCAAGATTTGATTAGCACTGCAGGGAGGCTCTGTAAGAAGCAAAATGGAAATAGCCATTATGCTACTATAGTCAAAAATGCTATAAATATGTAAATAAGGACACAAATATAGATCTAGCTACATATGCAATATTTCTTAACTCTCAAATGAAATAATTAGCATAAGTTATTTTGATGCATCCCTATCTCTGATCCTTAATTATATCAATGCTACATTATTTAATATTCTATGACAAGTTGTCATAATCACATTCCTCTTGGTCTTGTTTATTGCCTTCTTATTAAAGTGCCCTTTAGTTGTGTGTAGAGGAAAAATTAATATCATTTATTACTGACCCCTAATGCACCAAGATTTAGAGTTTTGAGACTCTCCCAGAAGGTGTGTCATAAGGATGAATTTTAGCTTGAGAAGAGTACTCTAAAATGAGTAATGAGCCACCACCCTGGGAAGAAAGACAATAGTGTGTCTTACCATAAGAAAACACAATTATGTTAAAGCAGTCAAGGGATCTATATTTTCCCCTTCCTTGTTTCATGGGCTTTCTTTGTTACTCAAAAAGAATTGGTGTATAGGAAAGAGATCAGAAGCTGCTTTCCATGTGAGAAAAACCTGTAATCAGCGTCCTGTAAATGTTTGTTTGCCAGCTGTGAATGGGAGGAAATGGGGTTTGATGGTTTTTGGTGCTCTAACTGAAATTTCGTCCCTCCAGTAATAAAAAAGTATGGTGCAAACTACCAAAATCCATATTCAGTTTCATTATTCTCTTAATGTTCTTGAAAAGGAAAAAAGAACCCATCTACTTAACAGCAGCAAAGAGGAAATGAAATTGAAAATGATCATTAGATTACTCTTGAGCTTGCAGGTCTGTGAATTTCTTTTAGCTGGCTATTCTTAGCTTCAAGGGGCACTTGTGAAAACCAGTAGCTATAATACTTATTTCTTAAGGCATTTTTTTCCTTGTTTTGAGCTTTGTTTGTTTTATGGTTTTGTTTATTTTGTGTTTTTTCTCATACAGGGATTTTATTCTTACAGTGTGTTTGTTTTCTCCTAAGAGCTTTCAATCCCTTTTTAAATCCTGCCACATAACACTGCACTGGCAGTCTCCTGTTAACAGGTGAAATTGCAGGTGTGTGAGTGGTTGTGGTTCACAAAGGCTTGGGCAATGCTAACCAAGCATGCTTTGTAGATGTGGCAGTGCCTGTTGCAGGCCATAGTTTGTGCCAGGCAGTGCTGCATAAGAATTTGATGCATTTTTGAGTTGAAACATCTCTTCTGCTTGGGCGCCCAGCATTACACAATATTCATGATGGGTCTGCTCCACTGAGGCCCAGGTATTTAATCTGCAGCTTGCTGCAGGATTTTGAGACCTGCTAATGGGGTGAGGTTCAGGCAGGGAGCAGCTTTCCAGTCTATTCCAGTCCCAAGTGTGACAGCTTTGCTGTAGGAATATTTCACTTGCATCTCTCTCTCCCTCTCTCTTATGTGACATGGTAATGAGACTTTTTACATGGCATCAAAATGGTTCTGTAAATAGCTAAGGCAAAATCCTGCCCCAGGGAAGTAAGTAGCAGTGCTGTTGGAGGGAATTACAGTCAAATGCAAGTATCTGGGCAGGTGGTCTCCAGGGAAAAAAAAAATCAGAGGGCAGAGATGGACTTGATCAAGCCACCTGCATCCACACCTGAGTTCCTCCAGGAAAGGAGAAGAGTCATCCATTGAACAATGGTTGTAGCACAGGATGTTTAATTCTTTGGATAATGATGGTTCTGTATAGAAATATATTAAAAGTAAAAAATCCTTCTGGTATGTTTACTTTTGTCCAACCCTACAATATTAATAGTTCTGTTACTAGGAAAAAAAATAACAACAAAACATTTTCTCTCAAAACCTGTGTCTAAAAAAAACCCATCTAACTGAAAGCAGAGATTGCAAGTTAAATAGAATCATCAGCACCTTTTAGTTAGTGCTTCCTCAAAGCATATTTGAATTATTTTGAAAGGTAACCTTGAAGATGTGAAATGACACCCTGTGTTGCTCTTGTCTTATTTATCCTCAACAGTTTTCAATGCTCGTAACTTTGGGCTTCAGTTTCTGCTTTGAGACCCTGTATCCTCAAGTTCTGTCTTGCACTGCTGACTGCCTGAATTTTCTCACTAATCCTAAAGTGTGTTGATACCCTCATACTGCTGCAAATGTATTAACCCTTGGCTCTCTGTGGATGTTTACAATTTCCCTCTCCACTGCCCACGGGAGGAAAGGGAACACCAGAAACATGCAGGCAGTGAGATGGTTAACTGGCTCCAGGACAGATGTTCATGTTGCTCTAATTTTGACAAAAGTACATTGGCTTCCTGTGAAGCAAAGGATTGATTTTTAAACATAGTATTTGCAGACCAAGCACTATGTGGCTCAAGTCCAGCTCTCTTGAAAGACTTATTAACAGCCCCTCACATTCTCTTTGTTCTTTGGAAAATCATCAACTGCTTCAGACACCTACTGCAGCTTCCTGGGGTTCCTATACCAGCATTCTATTAATGGTTGTTTCTTTTATCTGTTGAACACTTATGCTTTATTATTTCATGTTTTTTGAGCATTTTTTAAATGAAATTAATTAGGTAATCGCAGAATTCATGATTTTTTTTCTGTAAACAAGTATTTGCTTGCAATTTCTTAGCTTATGCTTTTCTATTATACAATCAATAGATTTTGTCTTCTAGCCCCAAAACATACTTCTAAGAAATTATTTTTTTTCAGACCACATTTTTAGATGGGTATGACTACCATTGTTATTATTGTTATTTTGGTTTATGCTATTTTACTTTTTTTATTTTATTTATAATTACTAACCTATTTATGAACAGATTTACAGAATTATCAGACTTCAGTGCTAACATCTACCACCTTACTCTGATATGTGCCATACTTTTACAAGTAATAATACAGGAAAACCCATCAGGAACCTGTTTTTATGGGTTACAGCAGCCCCTTACAAAGCGAGGCTTGGACCAACCCTCCAGTGCAGAGTGGCTCAAACAGTAGGACCAGGAATTTTAAGAAAGTATTCTAGAGATAACATTGAAACCAGACTTGTTTTTAACAGGCCATTCAGTGCCATAGCAATATCTGTCTCTATTTATGTATAAATTTCTATATAATCTGCATGCAGAAGTATGTAATAGGACCTAGAAGTTTTTTTTCACCATGAACACTCCTGAGTGTTTACCCTCAAATATTTAAGAGTTTATGAGAAAACTTCATTAGAGTGATGAATTTACAGACATGAAATAATAACTCTAAGCCTTAGAATCAGAAATTTCTCTGTATTTGCATATTTGGCTATAATGCTTATTTTTTTTTCAGTAATTACAAGTTTATTTATTTATGTAAAAGAAATTCTCCTTTGCCCTTAATCTTTTCGTGTGCTCGATGTGTACATTTATCATCAGCTGCAGCAATGTAAACACAGAATAAGTCTGTTTAGTTTTGTATTTCCATTTCCAAAACACATATTTTTCCAGTAAATATTTAATACACTACTGTCCCAAGCTAAATCTGTAATTGAGTAAATATATATTTAAAGGAGTTCCTGAGGTCAGATAAAAACTGAGGCAAAACCTAATAACAAAACAAAACAAAACAAAACATTCTGTTTTCTGCCATTAATTTCCTGACTTTCTTTGATTGCAAAATAATGTTCTGAAATTAATCTAATGTATAAATTGCATTCACTCCTTATTACTTACAACACATTTTAAGCAAATTGCCTGTAGTTCACAGATGCTGAGAACCAGTCTTGGTGAAAGGGTCACCTATAGGGAAATGTAGGCAACATCATGTTTCCATTCTCTTTCAAATCCGGTGTTATTAACTACTGTCTTTTCAAAAGGCCCTTCAAGATACATTTGCTCTTATCTCGAGGAAAGAAGTAATGACAACATTTCAGAGTAACTTACCATGGTTTTCTAAATAGTTTTCCTAGGATGTTTGCAGCTGTACAGGACTCTAATAGCATTTTTTTCTTTTCTTTCTCTTTGATTTTCATATATAGTATTGTAGAACATGAAGAAGAAGAGCCTGTGGAACACAAACCCATCATGGACTGTCCTTTAGATAAAGCTGCTTGCCTTTTTCCAAGATTCAGTGATCATTTCAGAAAGGAAGTAATTCTTAGTGTGATTTCTTCTCTCTCTTTTTTCTTCTCATTTTTGTTGCAGAAAGTTACTTTTCTTCTTTATAATTAGCGAAATTGATCCCATTTTATCACAATTTAGGTCCTCTAATGCCCTGCAGCAGACTCAGTCTGCAGTGTGTTACATTTGACATCCTTGAGTCACAACTTAAATTCAAACTTTTGTCCCTGTTTAAGAAGGCAGAAAAACCTGCTGGCATAAATTGACTGAGCCTTACTGCCTGGATGAAAATGTCACTGCTTAAAAACTGAGTAACATCAGTGTGCAAAATTCCACCATGATGGACTGTAATTGAACAAAACGTTCCTAGGATGCCTGGCTTTCTTATCAGTTTTATTGTTTTTCATCTCTTAGTGCATTATGAAATGCTGCATGTGATTCAGATCATTTATTCAGACTGCTGTGAGAATGGTCTTTCAGAGCAGGTTTTAAGAGATTTAATCTTATTATTTTACAGTAAATACATAAAAGCTTGACAATAAACAGTAGGAGAGGCACAGATGAATGACACAGATGTTTTGCATATCAGAACCATTATGTTTACACTTACACTGGAATGGGAATAGAGGAGGAAAAGGCCAGATATGATTCAGCCTACATGTAATTTTTGTGGTGGCTAATCATTAGGAAAAATGGCCATAATTTTCATACCACTGCTGTTATCCATTCTTCTCTCAGGGTAAATTACAAAGGAAATTTAAGTCTCCTCTAAAGTACGATGAAGTGTATGGCACTCTTTTTCTTACCATCTAATGAGGCTCTCTAAAAATCATAATTCTGGGGAATGCTAGAGATATGGATAAAGCACATTTAAATATGTATTTAGAGTAAAATATAAAGAAGGCAAAGGAGAGATTGATTCATCCAGTAAAAAGCCTGAGCTTTGGCTGGGAAAATGTTTCTACTGCTCATGCAGTGCCCACAACTCAGCCAAAAACCATCTCCTGCAGAAAACCACTCTTTATAAATTCTCAAAGAAGCAGAACATTTTGTGCCCTGCAGCTTTTTTCTTTCATGAGAAAGAGCCCGTTTCATGAAGCATAGATCATTTTTGTGTGTGAATACCTGCTAAAGGTAAGAGATCCCCCAACACCTACAGCCCAGTTGCTAGGCACTGAAAGCTTCACACGTGTGCTGGCTGAGTGCTGCAGCCCCTGACCTTAAAGGTGCCTGAAGTTGAGGATTAAGCAGCTGAGAGGTTCAGATCCATGATGGGGCAGTTTATCTGCAGGCCTTGGGCACTGCAGTCAGGTGGCACCCTCAGTAACATCTGCAGCTCACAGCTGGAAACAGGAACCCAGGGAGTGTAAATCCTTGGCCAGGGTCACTGTTCATGGACTTGCATATATGGCCTAGCTCTGCAATCTCCATGAACTGAGAAATCAAAATATAAATGTTTTAAAAAGAACTGTGCAGTTTACCCTCTGTCATGAACACCTGAGCCAAAACTGATCCCAGTCTTCTCCATGTGATATTCACAGCTATAACCACGTACCACATTTCCCTTTAAAATGAGACCATAGCTAGGAAAATGACTCATTTCTCTAATAAAATGTGGTGGCTGTGTTTATACACACACAGAGTTCATATATGTAAAGTAGTCTTTATCAGACTTCGTGATATTTAGGCTATTTGTGCAGGAAATGAAAAATTTTCTCTGTTCTAGAATTTCCCTGCCTTTTTTCTCACTTCAAAGTATTCCAGCAAGCGGGGACAAGTGAGGCTGGAGGAATGGGGCAGGAAGTGATCTATCAATTCCATCACATTTTCCAGCCAGTGCACAGCATACCTGGGGGGAAAGGAGTTTTGGAAGCCAGTGGCTATAAAACACCTGCTTTGCTCTGAATAATGAAATTTTCCTGCTGCCACCACCACACCATGAAACATCTTTTTGTCTTACAGAAACTCAAGTACAAGTACAAGTGCTGCATACTGATTCCTTGGGAGAAAATATGATTTCTCCCAATAAATATTTTTAGTGAATGATTTTTTTTTCTAGTGAATGATTATAGTGCATTCTGAAGAATTCTGTAAGCTTTAGGTTTTACTTTTAATTAACTAGCGTGAGACAAATATGAATCCACAGGCAGTTAATAGCATAACCCTTTTTGACTCTCAAGATATAAAATAAATAAACATTATTTTATAAAATTTATAAAATTATTTTATAAAACTTTATAAAATTATTTATAAAATAAATAAACATTATAAAATAAATTCTGTATGCCAAACAGAAAAGTTTCCCTTAGCTGATATCACTGTGAAGAAAAATCTTCTGAATGAAAATTCATGAAGGTTCAAGTATTCCACATATTTATACATATATTTACAGATCTATACAAGGATGTACATAAATTGAGGAAAATATGGATCCTTAGCTCATAACATTTTATATTATCTCCTATGAATTTCATGGTGCAATGTGTTCAGCTCAGACTTCTTAGGTGTCTGCATCCAGTGGAGACTTTTGCAGGAACAGCAGTACTTCAATGTAATTCTTTAAGAACAGAGTTCTTGCAGGTAATCTCAACTTTTCTGATATTAAAACAGAAAGCTTTCAAGATGAAGAAATGCTGCAAAAAATTACTCCAAATTAGGAGAAAATAAAATGCATTCTAATGCCCCATCAGATTTATTGGTTTTATACTACAGTGGGAAGCTGTGGAGTGGCATCAGAGGATAGAAATAAATAAGAAATAAGAAAACAAGGTAAACTTTTGGAGAACTAATTTTAATTTGAATCTCTTGGGAGCACAACACCTAGGAAATCATATGTAATTATAGGAATTTGCATGATATGAGACATAAGGCATGAACAAGACATAGAAGTAGCACACAGACATTTTCCAAATTCAGGGAAGCTTCAGCAGCAGCAGAGTACAGAGTGGTAGGAAGAAAACCCCTGTACTTAAAAGAAGGATGAATGATTTTTTTCTACAGTTGAAGAAGATAGAAAAAGAAGTAGAGAAGAAGAAAACAGCACAGGATTGAGGGGTTTGTCCTCAAAACCTTCTGAGGTCACTGGTATTTTTTTATTGTTTTGCCCAGCACTTAGAGACCTTCATCAGAAATCCCAGACTCTGGATTGAAGCCCCTGGGAGCAAGGGGAAGTTGTTTCCCCTGACAGTATTAACGTTATGGAAGTTGTACTGAGTGAGCTGTTTTGCAGCATAAATAGAGCCTTTTTGCTCTTTTGGGCAGGAGACAAAAGAGGTATCACTTGCAACACCATGTGCAATTCTTATTGCTTGTGTTCTGGAAGATTAAGTGTAACAGAGTGATTGAAGGAGAGGGAACCTTGCTTATAAGGACAAAGAAAGGGCCTGGCAAAACAAAAACAAAGTTTAAATGTAGAAGAGACGAGCAGGGGAAAAATCCTTTCAGCTAGCAGATAACACTTGTCAAAAGACAAACAGGGATAACCTCAACATATATGAATTTATAAGAAAAATTAAAAGCAGCTTTCAAATTCTCAGAGGAATGAAAAAGGAACATACAGGTGCTGGGAATTTAGCTGGTTGCAATATTAGTTCTGCCACAGGACTGTAGAAGAAAATGTTTGATGACAGGAGGTCAATTTCAGCCTGTTTCCCATTTTCTTGGCAGTTTGAACTTGTATCAGAGTATTTCAGGTAAATACTTTGGAAATCAGTGTTTCATCTTTCAGCAGAAGTGTCTGTGTTTGCCTTCCCAAAAGCTGAAATGCATGTTTATGTTTACATGCGTAGACTTTAACCACTTGCCTATAAACAGATCAATACACTAAACATAGTTAATGTGACACTTACAAATGTATTTTCTTTGCATGGAACACAAGCAGGTTCTGTAAGCAGATTTTTAAGGTTTTCTGTGTGTTTAAAAGTTCAAAGGCTGTTTTAAGTAGAATTATCATTCTTCTAAACAACCTGTTGTTCAAATGTAAGCTTTGAGTAAATCCTATTCTCATACCATATTAGTAGCAAAAATTCAGATCACTAAGTCCTTTTTGGAGAGTCACAGAATTTCTTTCTCCAGACAAGCTAATTGAATAACAAGGTTACTAACATAACTGCTGTGTCTTCCAAACTTGTTAATTCTGCCCAGTATATTTGTGATTTCATTGAGATGCTGGTGATTACAGTGGTTACAAATTAATTTATGCTTCGCAATGAATTTTATTCACAGGGAATTGCAATGATAAATATATTACTGATGCACTGTCTTCCTATAAGGCTTTTCGTTCAACCTTTAATTATGTGGCCACATTCTTTAAATGGGCAAATGTATTTTCAATTATAAACATTAAAGTGATAGGTATGAGGGAAGAGGAATTTTGCTATTGCATATTTGCTTATAAGCGGAAGGTCAGACCTTCATTATCACTATATTCTCTTTGGGAATTTGACAGAGGTTATGCTACTAGTAAGATAATTAACATCACAAAAAGATTTATGTATTTTTAGGCTGATTTTTCTTCTGGCAATTTATTTTCATACCCGTGGAAAATTACTTGTTGCTTAGGCCTAATTTTTTTTTTTTTAATGAGACTATAATAAGATAAAAATGGAACAGTAGTAAATTTATGTTTTTGATTATTAAGTCTGGACTGCAAAAAAAAAAAATCATCCGTTTACTGAAAACTGTGCAAAAATTGCAAGAAGTCATTGCTGAAACTCTGATTTTGGAAGTCTTAAACGTGTAGTGGAGGCAGAAGAGAAAAATTAATTTTTCCCCGCCGCAATCTTAGTTCCCCAAACTTCTGGACTTCCCCAGGTGCTGTACTTCTTGCACAGCTTCATGTCTCTGTTTACTTTGCATTCTTGGGCTGTATTTCTTTATTTTATGTGGTGTTGTTGTTTAACTGCTCGAGCTAACAAACACCTGACAGCTGTACAGTAGGAGCTGCAACCCTCTGCAGTGCCCAGCAGCAGATCTCGTGGTGCACATCCATCAAAGTGGCACCTGGAGAACCCTGGAAAGGATTCTGTGTCTTAATGAAACTTTGACAGCACTGCAGGTGCCTGCAGAGACTTGTCCCTGAGTGGAACGTGGGAAAAGTTTAACAGATTGGTTCTCTTCCTAATTTATCATTTGTCAGGCCTTCAGGTACCTTATACCTTCAGTATACTTTAATACTGAATTTTTCGTTGTTGGATATTCTGGACTTAATTTTCACACTGTGTTGTGGCAAAACAAGAATAAATCATTGCTGGAAGCAGAAATCTTTTTGCAGAAATAATGGAAGAGAGTGTGCCTTTTTTATTAATTTGGGCAGCTATGGCTATTTAATATCATACTTTCTTTTGGTTTTCTAAGTAAATGAGCTGGATTGAGTAAAATTGAGTAAATTGATTACTGATTTTGGTCTTGCTACTGTGTTTATAAATTTATGCTATCTGCGATTTCAGATTGTTTGAATTCTTAAAAAAAGATCTTCTTATAACTTTTTATTTGGTAATGAAACACCTTAGGTACAAAAGTTCTGAGAAGAACTGATAAAATCTCTAGTCTAGCGAAAGAACTGAGTCATGCAAGCTAAAAAGTAAAATCATTCTTTCCCTCCCAATAAACTATAGGAAACTTCTAAAAGAAAATCTAAAACATATTATTATTGTTACATCATTTTCCAAAGTGTAAGAATAGATGCCATTATTTAAGATAAAAATTAAAAGGATATTAAGCTTTAATAACAAAAAACTCCTAAGGTAATATATTTGTTTATGCATGTAAAAATGATCAATGTTCTTTTATCCTCACTAGCAGCCACATTAGGTTTAGACCTGAATTTAGGAAAAAGGGAAACAAACACCCTAACTAGGCCATGTGCTTTATTTGAACATTTAAATAAATAAAATTTTAAAAATACTGTTCCTTCTATCACTTCTTATTAGGGTCCTTTAAACGTCTGAAAAGCTGGCCAGGTGCCTGCTACTGCTTCAGTGTTTGAATCTCAGGCTTAGATTTTTCTTGTGGATTTTTTTTTCCTGGTGATGAAACATCCATGAGCAAACTCAATAAAACTGAGAGGCATGGGCAAATACTACATAAAAAATGGATGATCATTTTCCAGAAATAAAAAATGTGGTTCAATTTTACAAGCTCCCCTCTCTGTATTAGTAATATTAGTGGACTTTGAAAAAAAAAATGACACTGTGAGATGCAATATTGCTCTGTTATTAATATTTTAAAAATAAAATGTATCTGGGGTTTATATTTCAAATTATGGGATATGGGGCTTCTTCAGTGTCAGCTGGTTCTCCAGGTCCTCTTAAATTTGGGCATTTCTTCCTGTGTTTTCCTTCTCACTGCTTCATTTGCCATCATTTTCTCCTAGGGATTTTCTCCTTGTCATCCTCATCTTTGCTTTTCCTCTTCCTCTTCACTTTCCTGCACTGCTTCTCATTTTTCTCTTTCCCATTTGAGTCTGTTTTCTCTCCGTTTTCTGTCAATAATTTTCTCATCCTCCACTCTCCCTTCCGTTCTTGCTTCTACTTCACTCACAATTTCTTCAGTTTCTCTTTTTTTTTTTTCAATCTAGTCTCCTTTTCTCTTCTTCTACTCTTGTTATTTGCTTCTTTTACATAGACTGCTTTTCCCCACCTTATCCATTGCATCCTCTGCAGGGAGTCCTGGTGAAGGTTTTCTTTTGTTTCCTGTTTGCACTCTGCCTTGGAGTCAGTCACAGTGAACGCTGCAGATACCACGAGCAGTAATTTTCCAGGAAATCCCATCATCGTTTCAGGAAGTGATCCCAGCATGCTGGTTTCCCATGCATAGTTAGTGTGCCCTCATTCAGGACACACACATGATTAAATATCTTTTTCTGTGATGCTGCCCCATTTCTGTGGTAACACTGCATATCTACTGTTTGTGTGTGATGGAGATTCTGGCAGCTGGGTCCCTTTAGCAGGTCAAAATATCTGTAATATATAGAATGTTTGAAGAGATTAAACAGCAGCAACTCTTCCATTTATTCCATAATCTGAATGGAATTTAAACAACATTTTTATTGCCTTTTTTTTTTTTTTAAACAATCTGCTTAAATATGGTCAAAGAACAGAATAAACACATTTTATATTCATTGTCTCTACTTTAAATAATAACAATTTTTTTTCTCAGGAAAGTTTCTGGATAACAGCAGTTCTGTTCTTGCTGGCAAAATCTTTTCCAAAGCCTGTCTACCTTGTAATGCAAGACCTCCCCTGGAAAGGGGAATGTGGTGTTATCAGAGAATCGTTAGGTTTGGAAAAGGCCTCTAACATCATGAAGTCCAACCATCACCCTGCTCACAAATAATGCCAAAACAAAAATTACAGTCTGTGTTCCAGACTCCAACACAAATTTTAAAACCTGCAACTTGTTCCTGGCACAGATATGATGACTTTTATAATTCTGCCTGAAAAATGCTTGAGTGGGCACCTCATAGCTGTGTGCTCTGTTTCACTCTGCAGTCAATAATGCTTTTTAGTTGCTAGGGCTGTTTGAGACCTGATTCTGGGACACTTGGATTGGACAGTTCATTAATTTTACATGAATAAAGAATAAAATCACAAAAAATAAAATTTTAAAAAGCACTTAATTTTTTCTACTAAATTAGTGTTAAACATCAAGCATATTTTATATTCTTGAATATGTTCTAAAGAGATATCATAAGGTTATGTCTTTGATTATTTTTTCTTTCCCATTCATCCTCATTAAGACAAGGAGAAATGTTTAAATGGATGATGTGGGGTTAATAATTCTGTCTTAAATCACCTCTTTAAGTCTGAATCATAAATTTGACCACCTTTCTCTGAGTTAGAAAAGGATCTAAGAAAAATATTCTGAAATGTAGGATCTGAGGATACTAATTTTAGCTTTTATGCTGATATTCATTCAAGATCTCAGAACCTGATGTAACTGCTCTGCAGTTACTCTCTTGTTAAAAATTTCAATATTATTTTAGCCACTCTGTCTTTATAGATGCTGATAATCTGGCTCTTTCATTTCTTTTCTCCATTGTCTATATTTTTAAATTATTATTTTTAAGCTACTTGTGTTCTTTTTTTCTCCATAATGTTTTCCTTATAACTTTATTTTATCCCTGCTTACTTTTCCTGATGAGACAGAAAAGTGCTGCTTTTTAATTTTTTCACAGAGTGAAATATTTTTTGCTTGATGATGGATAAATCCAAGAATGGTGAGACCTGACCATAAATTTGTATAAATCTGAGTGTGCAGTCTTTGAATATCTGCTGTATATCCTACCAGATGTCCTACTCCAACTGATGATCCTACCTACTCCTACTCATTCCGAAATTATCCTCTAAGTCAAAGCTGAAGGAAGGGATGTCTTTCACAGGTACTCAGGCTACCCCACAGGTAACAGGTATTGAATTGTGTCAGACTGTAGTCTCTTAAGAAACATGGGTGAAAAGTCAAACAATTCAGTCAAGTGTGGCAGAATACTCATGAGAATCTGTTCAATATCCACAGAGATATCAAGTAAAGCAGCAACAAAAATGGAGCTCTGTGCGGGACTTCTGATGGGAGAATTAATGAATAACTGAGATTTACTGGCTTCACTTGCATTGCATCCAGGTTAGAGTAGAGGAACTGTATTGATCTGTGAAGGGGGTTCACCAGTGCAAATTGTGTATTTATGGCTGGATCCAGGTTCCCTGTGCATTGGCTGGACTGGCATTGTGCAGGTGGCAGGATAATTGTGCAGCGTGCTGAGGCACATTGCAGCTGAAAGGGCAGGGCACCCTGGCAGCTGGAACACAGCTGCATTCCCACTCCAGGGGAAGGAGGAGCTTCACCAGCTTCTGCTGTGGTCTCTGCACCAGCCCTGTGCTCTGTAGAGCACCCTGTCTGTCCTGTCAGTCAGGTGTGTATCCTCTTGGGGTGGCTGATTTGGGTTGAAATAGCAATGACAACAAAGTAACTTTGGCTTAGATTCTGTGCTAAGTGTGTTGAGTGGATTTCTTCTGATGTGGAAGCACCTCCTGAAACAGGAAATGATGACTCTGCATGTAGTCAAAGGTAAGGAATTAACCTGTGATATGACCCTCATCAAAGCATTTGCCTGTGAGGCAGATGCCACACAGCTGATATTTGAACAATTATGGGTGCCTTATCCTACCTTATCAGACCTGCTGGGCAGGCTTCCATAAATCCTTTGCTGCTTGTCCACAAACGTGATAAATTGGCATTATTCTAAGTGCTGCTGCCTTGGAGATGTGTTTTGATATGCCCCAAAAATTCAAGCCTAAATTCTTGATGAGGTAAACTCTTGATGAGTTTACCTCATCAAGTCACCGACATTTCGTCAAGTTACACATAAATCTGTTGTTTTGTCTGGTAGGTTTTATAGTGTAACAATAAATACAACACTCAAGTGGAAAAAGTGAGGACTCAGTTTGAAGCTAGGTGGTCACAGTCATGTTCTTAATCCAGATTTCATATAAGCATGATGCCATTTATGCAAAGGTTTTGACATGTCAGATAATGGTCTTAATACAAATAAATTTTCAGTCCCCTAGAAATCAAGAGGGACTTTGCCATGAAATCTGAGATGGCCAGGATTCCAAAAAGTATGGAAAAAAGGTATGACAACTTTTTCCCAGTGTCAGTTTTTAATGTGAGCCTCAGCAAAAGGGAATGCTGCTTCACTCTTTTCCTGTTTCCTGTCACAGACAGAATTATGTTGTGCTTTACCTCCAAGTATCAATAATAACTTCCTTCACAAAGTCCAACACTGAAACAATCCCTTGTGAAACTAAGATTTGCAGGACAAATTTGTTCTGCTATTATTGTTTCTCTAATTTGCACACAGCCTTCCTGACCCACAAACCCAGTCCTACAGTGGAAGAGGTGTTTCTGTGTCATGGAATGCAAAGAAATGATTAATCAATGAATCACAGAGTAAATAAATTAGATGGTGATATATCTGGCACTCATGCCACGGGCATTTTTTTGCACACAAAGAGCAGGATCCTTCTTCCAGAAGGGATATGGAATTGTTCAAGCTCATCTCAATTCAGCCCCAGGCACCCATGCTCCCCACTGGGAGCTGAGTATTTAATTTCTTGGAGCATTTCTATTACTAATTTGTCTAACAGAAACAATCATCCTAAAATGATCAGGTCTGCTTTGGTAATCGGGATTACATTATTAATATCTGTAAAATCAATCAGACCAATTCTGAGGTGAGGTTTTTACTCTGCCAGTGGACAGAAAAAAGGAAATATGCTTCTTTTAGGGCATGCATAGGATGACTGTCTACTTGGGTGTAAACATTTGAATAGAAAATATTGTAACTGACATGAGCTTTGCATGAACATGCTGCAGAAAATGCATATTCTGTTACATGTGGCTAAAAAACTTGTTGCTGGAATCAGCTATAAAATGAGAAGGTTGGGGTTTTTTTTTCCTTTTTTAATGATAAGAAAACATGGCTTGAAATCTCTGGGGATACACAGCAGAATCTACAATGGCAGCCCCTCCTCCCCCCCAAGCCAGATAAGAAAGCCTATTAGGCAGATGGTATCACACATGAGAAAAGTGATCAAGCTGTGAGCAAGAAAGCCAGATCTACTTAGTGTGATAATTAGAAAAGAAAGAGCCCCAAAGGAAGCAGAGAACAATAAAATATAATATCACAGCTGGAAAATGGGGTGGAGATTGTATTTTGGATCCAAGAATAGGTCAGATGAAGACAAAATGAAGGAAGGACAATGAAATTAAGGGGAAGAATTTGGGAAGAAAGTGTCTATCAGATTTTGAGATTGTAGTTTACTGTGCCACTGAAAATAGGATTGTTCTGATTCCTGTCTGATGCCAGTAACAGTTCAGGAATTTGAAGCACAGCACTACTAGTGATATATTTTTGTAAATTCTGTGCTCTGCCCAGCAAGTCATTTTCTGTATTTACTTGTCCTATGCATATGTGAATGCATGGTGAAGAAACCCATTTACAGCCACAAGCTTTAACTCTGTTCATACTCCGTTCATTTTATACTATAAAATGGTTTTGTAGATAAAAATTCAACATGGCTTAGTAGTCAAAAGATAGCCACTAAGTAAGATCCATGCTGCTATCTCAGCAAATAATTTTATTTCAGCATATAAAATCTTTATATATATGTATGTGTATATATATATATATAAAGCCTTTTCATCTTTAAAAGTTGTTTGAAAATAGGAAAAAAAAAGAAACAAAAGAGTTTTTTTTTCCCCCTCTTCTCAGCACCTCAAATTCTCTTTTCAATTACTGTAGAAAATGCATTTTCTCCTCACAGTGGCAAAACATTTTACTTTTTCCCTCACTGCTGCAAAGGACTTTAAAGTCTCCAAGTATTTCAAAAACCACTTCAGTATTTAGAAAGCATCAAAAGCAAGTGCTAGACTGCAGTGCACAGGACAGCTCCATCAAAATGTACACAGGGATCAGCTCTCCCAGAACCCAAGGCACACAGACCCATGCAGGCATTTTATGTTTTTGAACTTTTCTGTAGATTGAAATAAGAAGCACCCTGCCTCCTCCATGTCTTGCCATTAGCTTATGGTTTTATTGTAACTAAAAATATTATTTTAAGTGTCTAGGCAGCTTAACTTAGGAAAAAAAAATTGTTAGTTCATCAATTTGACCTTTAGGTTCACTAATATTGCTGTTCAAATAACTCTTATGTCAGTGTTGCACTTCCAAACAGTCCTGGCTATGGCCTTTAAAACAATTAAATAACTCTACTGACTCATCCTGCTTCTGGAACTCATGTTGCTCCAGAGTGAACATTCGTGGCCATTAAGAAAATCCATATTTAAACTCCTCCTCAAACTCCTTGGCAATGTTTCCATTGGATTTGTGAGGGAAGATTCTTTTTCACAAGGCTGCTTTTAGGATGGAGACATTTTTCAGTGAATTCACACCGGGTCAGGTCTATATTTTCATGGGTAGAGAGCATCACTGGTTTTCAGGGTTAATAGTAGAAGTCTTAAAGTGGACAATGAGGATTCTTCCCTGTGGGAACTCGTTTCAGCCATATAAATATTTTTTTTTCTCTAGTAAAGGATACATATTTATTCACAAAAGAGATGTTTGAAGTAATGCTTCAAACCCTTTCTGTGCTGAGGTTTGAATTTATTTATCATTTTTGTGGAAAAAGATGGAAGGAGATGTAATGAATGAAAGCTAATAATATATTGTACAAGAGGGCACTTTCTGTCAGTTTTAAATTCTTCCCTTTCGTTTAACTCAATTTTCTCTCCTTCTGTGGATGTTAGCAGAGAAAATGAGTAACCTCTTTGAGTTATCTTGGCACCATATACTTTTATGAGTACTTCTGGTAACATTTTTTATTAATTTTTTATATTTAAACTCAACATTTTATTTTATTTTATTTTATTTTATTTTATTTTATTTTATTTTATTTTATTTTATTTTATTTTATTTTATTTTATTTTATTTTATTTTATTTTATTTTATTTTATTTTATTTTATTTTATTTTATTTTTTTCATTTTATTTTGTTTCATTATGTTATGTTATCTTATCTTATTTTTTAATCTTATTTTATTTAACTTTACTTTACTTTATTTTCCAGGCCATTTTTCATATAAGCTTTTGTTTCCCTCATATTTGAATGTCCTGCTTGAATATTTCTGCTTTCTCTCCTTATTGTTTCCTTCCCTGGGAAAATCAAACAAATATTAAAGATAAGGTCTAGCGGAATGCTGCTGTTTATTTTTCTCCTTATTTTTGTTTTGATTGGTTGTTTATAAAGTAAAGAGATTTGGGGGAATTCTTAATACAGTTATTCCTTTTGCACGTTTTATTTTACATTGTTTTGTTTGTCAAACAAATTTTTACTTGCTGCAGGCAGAATGTTTCACAGATTCATAGTACAGAGTGAAGAGAGAGCCTTGAAGTGCTTTACCAGGGATTGCTTTGGAAAACTATGGACAAAAGTTTGAACTTGCAACCACATCCCTATAAAAATCTTTATTATTTGTCACAAACATAAACATCAAAAACATCAAAATGTTTTGTTGATCCTGCAGGGTCCCTTTCAGCTCAGGATTTGATTCCTAGGCTGAATGGAAACGTGTCACATGTAGCAATACCAGAAATTACTTCAAAATTATGTAACATACCAAAATTATGTAGCACTTAAAATGTTTGCCCATGATGTTCAGAGGTTCTGGTTTTGCTGACACATGAGCAAATAGGAAAACTCATTCTTGGATTATTATTTTTTCACCCTAGAGAAATCTCCAAAAATTATTTCAGCACATAACTCCCTTTTCTGACTTCTTTTTTTCCCCCTTAACTTTATGTAATAGAGGTATAAAATTGACATAAAAATAAATATTTATTTGTATAGTGACAGATGCAGTTTTACTTTATGCTCACTCCTTATGGATGGCCAGAAACACACACACTTCTGCTGAAGTGGAATAGGGCTTTAGGAATGGTTTCTCTGTAGGCTGTGGCATCAGTAATCTGCATTATTCTGTGAGAACAGAGTTCTTTGCCACTTAGAAAAATTATTTTTCATGTGCTTATTTTGGTAATTGTTTAGTAATAGATAGTAATAAACAATTAACAATAATTTAGTACTAACAGTAAACAGGAAAATAAAGTTTTACATCTCATTCTATACAACTGAAGCAGAAAAATCATTCACATCTGAAAGGCACTGCTTTTGATTGTACTTCATATTTTTATTCTAATGCAAATAATAAGCAATTTAATTGTCATTAACTTCACCCATACTTCTGTTAGATTTTTTTAATGTTGATCAAACAGACTTTCAAATCCCACAGAAAATCCAAAGCAAATGACACTTTTATATGTTTATTCACATGATATTTGAAAGGCATTGATCAGGGAGGGAGAACAGAGCTGAGGCTTGCTTATTGTCGTGTGAGGTGATGCCTGAGCAGAGAAACAACATGAAATAGGTTTGTCTGCACCTGTTGGTAAGAGATTTTTATGTTACAAGTAAATCCTGTTCCTGTAAACCACAATAAATGAAATATTTCCCTTTAATATTCCTCTAATGGGAAAAGTTTAGGTACCTCATTGATATGAGAGTGATAATGCTACTCCAAGCTGTAGACAGAAAGGCTGAATCACTCAGCTTGAGTCAAAATGCAGTTTAGGTGCCTTTACTGGAATGAAAACAGGCCTGATATTTATCCCCTTGCTAGTGTCTTCTGGAGTAATGAGAGCTTTCTACTTTGTCATATTTTACACTCTGTGTGCTATCCGTATTCATTCACCTGACTGATTATTCTCTGTACCACACTATCTACAGAAGCAAAGTGAAAATGCTACAGAAAATGCTGCTCTGAAGCTCTGATTTTCTCAATTTATGATGCTTTTATATGACTTTGTATGTTTTTATTCACTATGTGTTATTTTTGGCTAAGAGCCCTGTCTGTTAAAGACTTTCAGAGATGTTTTGCTGAGCAGGGATAGTTCCATCAGGGATCACCTCCTGGTGCTCTTTCCAGCCTCATGTTCCCTGGTGACAGCCACACATACTCACCCTTGCTTCAGTTTGCTCTTTCCCTCCTCATTTCTCATAGTGCAGGATTTGTGAAAACCTCTGATAAAGGCTCCTCAGAGTCAAGAGAGCTCTTCATTTATCTCAGATTGGTTTTGTCACTCATAAATCCTGAGGAGGCCCAGCTTCCAAAGCAGGTCACAAAGTGCTCTGTGAATGTCACAGGTGTGCTGGTGGACATGGTTCTCCTTTGAATATACAAACTATATTCCTGGATAGAATCAGTACCTCAACTACCTTAAAGTTACTATAACTTGTTTTTCCCATGATTTACTGACCCTAACTCTTTTCCTTACAGTATTCCAGCAAGCAGTTCCTCTAAGCTCTTATGTCTCCTGTAAGAAAACATCATGAACTACCTTTTTTAATTGGCAGATTTAATCCATGCTCTGTTTGTTTGTTTGTTTGTTTGTTTGTTTTAATAGCTGCCTATAATTTGTACAAAGAGAAATGCTTGTGGTTTTGTTTGTTTGTAGTATTAAGATTTTCTAACAGCTCCCACCTCCTGGGTTTAACTGGAAACTTTCTTTTTTTCTTTTAATGCTCACCCTTAGCCCTGAATATATTTGCTAATAAGAAACAAATATTTATGCTCCTCGTTATCAAGTAGCAGTGATGCTTGCCTATTGTTTTTAGTACTTTTTAAACCTTCAATGTTTTGCTTGTTTAGCAACATCCACACACACCCACAACCACAACAGGATCTGGACTCTATTTTCAGCTGGTGGCATGTTGTTGTCTGGACAGATCAAACCATGTTACAATTAAACCTTTTATTTAAATGTCTTTTAAGATATTTTTCTTGGTGGTTTGCTTTTACAAGGTGTTGATTTCCGTCCTGTCAGTAGTGTAAGCCTGAAAAGTTCAGAGCTCTTGCAACTTGATAGGAATATATGGCTTCTTTCAATATTAATTCCTGGTTAAATAACAATAAATATCTTGTTTCTCTGTCACCATTTTCTGGTTAGAATATTTTCCATTTATTAAATTTTTATTTAATTATGTTTTTTTCATGCTGCTTTTCTTTATTCCACAAGTCCTGGTAAAATTTAGTGTAGACCAGTACCAAAAGATCACTGGAAGTAATTTGACTGTATTTCATAATTTAAACTGGGCAATACTAAAATCTATCAAACCTCCCTAATGAATGTTTTTAATATAAGTTTCTATATCTGTCTCTCATGTATATATCTCTGCTTCTCTATATGCTGTCAGAGAAACCTGGTGCTTTAAATTTTCACACCTCCAGTGTGTAAACAGTACTCAAAAAAAATTTTTTTTAGGCTTTTGGAATTGGTGATCCAAGTGATAAGACCTGCATGAGTTCTTTGAGTTTGCATCAACTTTTGATTACAGCAAGATGAATGAAAATCCCTCCCTGCCTGTTAGAGAAAAATCACTGTTGCTTAAGTGTGCTGAGGTCAGGAGACTCTTTCCCTTTCCAGATCCTTTGTCTCCTTGGTACCCCTGTGTGGGATTACACTCTCATAGCATTGTACATCTGGAAGAAAATGTTTTTGAATATTATTTGGATAACTCTCGAGCAATTAGGAGCCAAAACATTTCTCAGCATCTTAGGGGCTGCTCCCAGAAGTGACACAAGTTGGCATTCACTGCTCCTAAACTGCTCCTGTCTGGCTGCACAGGGATGGAAAAGAGGCAAGAGAAAGACTCCTGCAGAAGATTTACAGTAAGAACTACATCCTTTTGAGAAATTCCCTGAGTGCAGTTCTAGCATTTCTGAGTGTTTCCTTTACCCTTAACCTCATTATATTCATATGTCTTGTCAGCAACATGCAATAACAGCTCCAGGTTCAGCCTTAAGAAGTCTCCATATATGAGGGCAACATAAAAGTTGTGCTTTCACTGACATGCTTTCATCTACCAAAAATGGATGAAACCTTTTATCTCGAGCCTTCCTTCTCTTGCATCTAATGGAAACATTTTTCATTTCCTGGTCTGACCAACTCCAGGAGTAGTTTAATTTTATTTGGCGTGTGGTTCTAACGAAAAGCAAAAGCAATATGTCTGCAAAGCTACTCACCAGTACATCTGGACATTAATGCCACTGCTCAGAAAAGTTACTGCTGGGAGTTTGGTGCAACTTTTACTCTCTATCCCCTGTTATTTCTGACTTGGTGGTAGGATTGTGTGTTACAGCTCAATTTCATAAATTTTGAACACAGTGTTAAGAATAAAACCATGGAAGATGGCAAATGCATTGTGTTTCTTTCCACATTGTAGATGAAGAGAGAAGTGTTGTGGTACAGTAAGTGAAGCTGTTGTCATTAAAAAATTATATATATTCAGTCACAAAGCCAAATATTAACAACTGATTTGCAAGGCAGTGGTTTTTTGTTTTTTTTTATATTAACAACTGATTTGCAAACCAGTGAGTTTTTTTAAGTACCCCAAAGAAACCGTCAACTGCCTTGCATTAACATTTTCTTGTTAAAACAGTTGAGTCATAGAGTCTAAAATTTCGATGAATGTCAATCTTATAAATTTAAATAACATGTAGATATTAATATACTCTCCATCTGTTCCTGCTTTCTTTCATTTTGGGAAAAAATGTTCATTCAAGCAGGCAACTTAAGCCAAAGACTAAAAAAAATTGTATTAGTATCAGACACTTGTTCAGCAAATTAATTTCATGCAGTGCTCATAATATATATGTGTGTCAAGAGGAAAATGAATGTTTTCTTAATGTACAAAAATGGATGGTGGAAAAGGCAAGAAAGAAGGGTCTACTTTCTTCTTCTGCTCCCACCCAAACCTTGCCTTTCACCACTGAAAATGTCCATATATAGTGGGCAAAAACTCCATTACTGTAGGTTTATGATGGTTCAAATCTGAAGAGTTTTTCACCAGATATAGCTCCAAGGAAATTCATTAATTTAATCCTAGAGTGATGAACTGAGGAATTAGGCCCTTTATTTTTAATAAAACTCATATTGTTCGCTGAGTACTTTTCTCTGTTGAAACCTCATTTCCAAATATAACTCTTGATTTTGAAAAGGTGAGCAAACACGCCTCGCACTGGAACCAGACCTGAAGTTACTCATTTTGTTGAGGTTAACGTTGATCCTACACCTTGGCATGCTGGGACAGTGACACTGGGAGCTTTGTTTGCTGGGAGAAGGTGCCCAAGCCTTCTCACCGGTGCAGGAGATGCATTTTTGAGCTAGCAGCACATCTGCAGTGTCTGCCAGCATCTGCAACCGTGGGCAGAGCCAGACCTGCTCAGCTCTGATGGCCTGTCTGGGTGCTGCAAAGGAACATTCACGTCTGGCCCCTCGGAGACAAAGATGACATTTTGTCAGCTGCTAATGGGAGCTGCCCCCTCACTCAGGCAGCTTCAAGGCCATGTGATCAGTTCATAACTCAGGACTGCGAAATTGCTTCTTGCCAGTGTGAATCTTGGTACGGCTCAAGGAGAATCTCATTCTCCATTTCTCCTCCTGCCACTAATTGCCTGGCAGCAGAGAAGCAGAAAAGAAAGAAGAGCCTTCAGATTTCAAACACAGCGTCCTTGAAAATGTAAGCTGTACCTCTTGTAAACAGATAGGGCATTATATTTAGTAAGAGAATCTAAACCAGGACTGCAATAGATACAGCACAGCATCCTTTGTTTGCAACTGTCCCAGTCATTTCAGACCAGCAGTTTTATTTACTATGTGGGTTCTACATTTTTCTTCTAATACTATTAAGGAAGAAAACTTTGGATCAATTCACTTGGAAGCCGTGAACTCAGCCAAGGTGAAATGTATAAAGCACTCAGTATTGCAGATCTGCTTGGCCTCTTTCCATCTCTTTGTGTATTTTGCCCTTAAGGATATTTTTATTTGTTCTGTTTGTGTTTTCTTCAGTTTATCCTTTCCTCATAAATTGATAAGTTTATAAGTGAGATAAAGCCCACAAAATGTAGAACAGATTACAAAAACAGAATGCTTGAAGAACTAAGGATATCAGACTTCAGAATGTGTGTTTTACTACTTATTTGTTTCTTTGTTACATATTGAATCCTTTGGTCTTTTCCCTTTTCAACTTTATATATTTCTTACCTGCAGTCTCTGATTGCCTCTCCAATTGCTTGATGCCATTCCAAGAAATGTAAATGGATGTTGACCTGGTAATATTGATTGATTGATTTTTTTCCTTGTTGTTTGTCTAGTTTATTTTCTTTTCCCTTTGAAGATTTTATAATCCAGGATGGTTTGTAACACAGAGGGGCCATTAACTGCTGCCTGTGCTGCAGGCAGCAAAACTTACAATATATAAAAGACCTTTACCACGCAGTACATGATGGGAAAAAAATAGGCCTTAAGTCATCAGCACTTACATGTAGCCCTTCTTATTTTTTGGCTGCATTTTATAAGTACCAGGCAGGTAATGTCAAAGTTAGTAACAATGTAAATTTAATTTTTTCTGAAAAGAAATAATTTTATTTTTACTGATCATTTAACCTGCGTCACCTCATTCAGACATGAGGCTGAATGAGAAATACAAGATTTGGCTTTTTAATATCAATTCAGATAATTAAAAAAAAATCCATCAACAGACATTTTCTTTTGCAGTAAACGCTGACAATGGATCTTGCAGGGCAATAAAAACCCAATGCTGTCTTTATGTGGGCAAGTTATCTCACTGATACAACTAACCTTGCTGTTATGATTAAGGTTCCCTACATATAGCATTGTTTCTAGATGAAGTGAGTAAAGAGAAATTTGTAAAAATATATTTTTTTTTGTGGCCACATGAAGAGTCTAAAAAGCCATAATTCCTGCTGGACCATTTTTCTTGGAAAAGAGAAAGGTCTGCTGCTTCTTTTGTGTTTTTCCAAGCTCATCATAGTCTCTGCTTAGGGCAAAGAAAAAACAATGGATCACACGAGACATTAGAAGTTTCCCTAGTCCAACACAACTGGTTCTGTGGATGGAGTGAGGCTGGAGAGATGCATTGACTATAAATTATTGTCAATGCATCCATCTTACTGAGGATCAGTATCAGATTAAAATTAAAATATTGCATTTGGTTTAAGGCAACCATAAACATCTTCATCAGCATCTCAGCAGAGTCTGTGATTATTTGAAATAGCACAAGAGTACAGAGAGATTGCTAAAGGGCAAGACTGGTAGTGGGAATATTGTTTCCACATATCCATCAATCATTGTCTTACTTTAGGCTTGGGAACAAATAAAGATGAAAAAGCTCACACATAATGACATTCATATTTGTTACAGAATTCTTTTCATTTATGATGGTTTGGGCCATAATGAGGAAAAGTTCTCTAAATTCTCTTTCATGTGAGTGGCATCCTTTTAGCAACACAAAATAGAGTTGGTTTGGGGGTTTTTTTATGCCTGAATAGATTTACTAGAATCCTTATTCTGAGCACACAAAAATATACAAGACCATTTAACTTTATAATGTCATTATCACAAGTATCTCACAATTCATAACCGCTGCAGCCACAACTATTCTTTGAAATGTGACTTTCAGAATTTTGAATTGACAGCATAAATATTTTGTGGGTATATTCTTCCCTCGTACCTTTTTTTGGAAAGACCTTTCCTCTGAACAGTTACTAATGGAGCTACTTTTTCAGCTTAGCATTTATATGATTTAATGTGAAATATTTCAAAACCTCTTATAAGGCTGATGAACTGGAATGTATTTATGAGATTGTGGGATGACAATGACAACTGCTAAATTATTTTGGGCAATGAACAGAAACACTTTGGATGCAAACCTTAAATTAGGCAGAAGAACCTCTTGGGAGAGCCAAATGACTTCTGCTCCTCACAATTAAAGAGGATTGAAAAGGGCTGAAAAAGAGAAGGTTGAGTGATTAGGGGAGAACAGGATCTGTAGCATACATGGAGTCCTTCCATTAGAATCAAAAACTGCAGTTCAGCCAAGAGAAAGAGTTTTAAGTGGATGATATTTAGCTTTGGCTTGTCTAACAGGAATTTTGTTTGGGGTGGCATCCAGGTCATTCCAGTCCTGGAGGCTCAGCCAGGGAAGATGAAGCATGATGGAATATGAGAAATGTAATACTGAGATTATAATATGCAGATTTACAGACTATTAGTCTTGTGAGTGGTTAAAAAGTTAAGTGAAAGTAACTAAAATTAAGTGAAGGAAAAGGAATCTGGAGCTCAGAAGAAAGGCACAACTTGAGGATGTACTTAATTTTTTTTTTCCCAGACAGAAGATGTATGTATCCAATATATTATTGGTATGGCTGGAGACCCTAGTCCACATCAAAATGACAAAGCAAAGTATGCATTTTTGTGGAGCTTTATCAGATTTTCAATATAAATATAAATATAAATATAAATTTGTAAGTTAGACATTATGCCAAAAGATAAGTGACATTACCTGGTCTATGGAGTAGTTATTGTTTTCCTACTACGAGGGGATGTTTCTGATGGAGAGCATGGATCACCCTTTTGGATTACATTCTGTTTGTGGTGTTCACATGATTTTCTGAAGATATTGAAGAAGGAAAGTTACCCTAGAAAAAAGTGAGAGTGAAATTATAATAAGCCTTGCCTTTCATTTTTCAGATGTTTTTTCAGGGCCTTTGACCATTTCTCGTTGAAAGCCTATAGGCCATTTTTTTTATCAGTAGATTTTGTCTTTCCTAAGCTCTCTAGACACTACTCAGTAAGTATCGAGGGTTTGATGTTTTTAATAACAATTTAAGGGGATTTCTGCCTGTTTAAGTTTACAATCATGCTAGAGCAGATGAGGGAAGATGAATAAAATGTCCTACAAACTGTGATGTTTCCAGGTATAAACGGCACCAGGAAAACTGAGACTCCACCCAGCTCTAGAGTAGATCACTTTGACAGAGAGATACACAAATTATTCAGTGAAACTTCAGAGTGGGGTTTAAGAACCATCTAAAAGCTCACTGGGTTCTTGGTTTGTTTTGCATTGTCTTTGTGTGCAGGAAGAGAGGAAAGATAGATCTGCAGTCAGGGTCTCTTCACCTCTCACCAGTGTTTTCTATGTGGTAATGACTACTCTTCCTTCTGTCTTGCTAATTTTTCTGTTTACGTGTCAGATCTTTCTGTTTTAATAATGTAACTGTGGTTACTGTGGTCTGATTATATTGTGTTCAATCTTTTCTCTACAAGGCACCTAAAAATCCAAGCTCACGATTTTCTGCTTCCATATGCCTCAACAGAATCAAAAGTGATTTCCTTTTCTAATATCAGCCATTCATCCTTTGTGTAGATGATTTGGCAGCCCAGCTGATATTGGCATATTGTTGTCATTTATGCTTTTTTTAGTCACCAAATTCAGATTTTGCATTTCAGAATACTTGGTGCAGTAAAAACAGAATACAGAAATGTAACATAACTTCAATGGTGTTTTAGAGAAAAACCTCCAAATTGCATCCTCCATATAAATTGGCAGGTTAATAAGATTTCTCAGCTTCAAAGTGTATTAGTTTGTTTCAGTAGGGCAAAGGTTGCTCATGTTTTTGGGGAGAGTAACAAAAAATTTGGAAAGATTTAGATAATTAACAGAAACAAAAGTGAAAATCCAACCTATTAAATGCAAAAACCATTAAGGAGACAGATGGATAAACAAAGCTGTTTTTCTCTTTGGCTTTGGGTTCAGTTATTAAGGGTGGAAAAACCAGCATAATCCTTTCATTTGCTCCAAATTCTAGGTCAATTCTCAAAGCTGTGCATGAGCAGTGCAAGAGTTTTGAAAATGTAGCTTTTGCTTTGGATATTCACACCATCTGGATTCTTGATTACAGCTGCATGCAGAGGCCACCAGGACAGCTGTCAGGGTAGGTAATGGCTTGTGACTCCTTCTGCAGTGCCTTTCTCTTTGTCCTGCCTCCTCCCCATGCACACCCCACACCCTCAGCTCCAGAACAGAAGCAGAAATTGCAGCACTATCCATTCTTACAGCCCCTCCTTGGCAGGAGGACCTGCTGTGGGAATTGATCTCTGTGGGCTAATTTTTCACCCACTTTTTTCTCAGCACATGCTATTTGCACATAACCAGATCTTGGGCTCGTTTTCTGCTGTTTCTTGTGACCCCATCCAGAAATGCACCTCTGTTGCTGTCATTCACCAGGAAATCCACTTCTTCAGAAACCCCTTTATAATCCAAGCCTGCACTAACATCCATCTACAAACCTCTACTTTGAAATTATTTTGGAAATGTTAGGGTGCAGTAGACAGAAAAGCTGGAAAAGAACACTTCAAACCTCGTCATGTGCCTCAACAGAACACACTCCCTGATTCCTGTACCTTATATGTAAAACTGAGAGGCTGGAAGAATTAATTGTTCTGTTGCTTTGTTGGCCCCATGGAAAAGCTCTTTCCATTTTTAAAATTAAATTAATCCCTCAGCAGTAACTAAACACATTACATGTTCAAAATATATATTATAAAAACCAATGTCCCTGTGCCTCATACACGGTCCTCTAGATTGATTTATTTATGCATTAAATACTCAGCACTGATATTACTGTCGAGATGTTCATTTTATGCATGCTCAATGTTTCCTTAATTTCTTCAAAATTTCTATGAAATATTAATATGTGGACTGGGACAGTTTAGTTCGTTAACTATAAATTAAGAGCTGGCATTCATTATTTAGTAGTTAAATTCTGGCATCCAGTTTTTGTGCTTTTTCCTGCTCTAATTATTCTTTTCTTAATGGAGGTAATTATAAAGTGGTACAACAACAGGTCAAAAAATATCTCCCCATATTTGGAAAGACTCTTAAACATATTTATTTAGAGAGCAGAAGGTCATTCCAGTGTGCAATATTTTCTTAGCCCTGTGAAGATAAAAACAATCCAAAATTATAAAAATTTTACGTCTTTGCTGGTCTAATTTTTAATTAGTGTGGATATTCATATTGACAGCTGCAAAATACATGTGTGCAGTATAAAGTTCAGCTGAATCAAGTCCGTAAACAATCTTAATTGTGACCTAGCCTTGCTAATTTTTCTTGCACTGTAAAGTCATGTATTTCTAAAGTAATTCTTCCAATGCTTGTAGGAGTACCTATGGATGAAGACTGTGCTTAATGGAGGGCATAAATTATTGCAGCTCCGACAAAGCTGAGAGAATAACAGGGAAGATAGAGGCCTATATAATACAAGGTAAGATCTATTAAAAAAATCCCTCCTTAAATAGCAGCTTTTACCTGCTGAGGAGAGCTGAAGTGGCTAGCTCAGTTACCTGTCCCTACGTTAACAAATCCGAATCCCCTTGTTTTGATGGATCCCATGCTAGCTTCTGAAATTTTCGGTGTACAAAAGAAAAAAAGCAACTAAAATAATTAAAAAAAAATAGATCAAGGATGCAACAAGATACTTCTATGGCATTTATTGTTTGTGCAATATAGTCAGCAAGTCATGCATGTGAAAGTAGTAGAAGCAGGAGTGAAAGAGGCAACAGATAATTTGTTCAAACAGATATCTTGATTACCCCTCCTTACCCCATCCTCTCTTCCTCCTTGTGCTATAAGAAAATAAAGTATGAGAGGAACAACCAATGTTTAACAGAAAATATCTTTAACACTGGTTTGGAAATTTCTCTAAGATTTTGAAGCACAAGCTGGTTGGGTTTTTGTCCCTGCCTTTTTTCCCTCCTCCTTTTAGGTAGTGTCTGATTTGTATCTATCTTTTGCATCTGATCTGCTAAGCATTAAATTGTCACTGCTTTTCCTGAAGTTCCCAGGCACTGCAGTTTGGCTGGGAATTTAGTTACTATACAAGGCAGAAGAAGAATGAGGTTGTTTGTGTCCTGACTTTCTCACTACCTTGCCTGTCCTCCCTGTATTTAAGAACTCATTTTTCAGGTATACTCTTTTTTCCACAGTGATCCTTCTTTTGATTTAACTTACTATTCAAAATTTCCCTTGCAGTTTTTTATTCTCTGAATGTATTCATAAAATATAAGGGAATGTGCTGATAGCAGCACAAAAGGTGAGATTTATCAATCATACTTCACTCTTTAGCATCCTCACTAGCAGAATTGTTGTAACGTTTGCAAAGATGTTAAAAGGAAAAGATAAAATAACTGCCTTCAAGAGATGAAGGGAGGGAAATGGATGCTGATGGCAGCTGTTCTTCCAGACACTGACTTGGGAGCTCAGAGGACAAGAGCAGACGTTGCAGAATGTTCCTGGGGACGCATCAGGCCATCTCTTATCACCTAAATGTTTCTTTTATTTGATACTAATAATGCCATGCTATGGTCAACGATATAATAAAAATCCCATCAGAAGCAGCAGAGTTACTCATTCATGACTGACTAATTCCTCCAGTGTCAACAAATAGAGTTTAAACTACCCTGTAGCACAGAAGGTTATTTCTGCTGTCGTTTCGTCAGTGGAAAGCAGCACAATTTTGTCTTTCTTAGGTCAGTATGACCCAGCACTTGATAACTCCTATAAATCATAAACTGTAGATGTGTTATTATGTCAGCCTTAAATAGCACAAAAATAAGTTTTCAACGGGCTCTTGGCTAAATCTTATTCTCAAAAAGTGAGCAGAAGTATCAAACTCTGTCTCATATTTCTTGAAGAAACGTATGACCCCATGATTTAATACCTTGCTTCTGAATTAGTTGCTATTTCACAAACCTCAAATACAACAAGCTATTCAGATTCCTGCACAGAGTCACCATCAGATCTGTGGTGCACAACAAAATGAAAAATCTCCTCAGCTTAATGATTGTTAGGCTTTTTTTTAATACATACTTAAATCACCTCATTTAAAACAATTATAAATTCACAACATTTTATGATTTGAAGGAGGATGATGGTAGTGATACATCTTTCAATTATGTCTTTATGAACATAGCAAGTGGACTGTGTGATTCACACCTACAGCTATTAAGGCTCCTTTTTTATAACCTCAGGCCTTTATCTTATCCTTGATGGACTTCATAAAATGATGGTTTCCACCTTTGGGATTTATTAAGCAGATATGTTGTCCTTCACAGTTCTGAAAAAGGTCAGCTTCAGAATGTTGCTGTTCCCTACAAGCAATCATCAGAAAATACAAGTATTGGAAATGCTTGATGTCTTAAACCTTGAGATAATGGTGTTGGGACTTTCCAGCTCCACAGCAGGCTGAATCTAAATTCTGTGCAGTTGACTCCAGAAATGTGTTGACTGGCTGCCATCTCTTTTAATACAATGAGAGTGGTCTATTTTTAACCATGGACTTAATTTAATCAGCATAGTTGGAGTTTTGGCTATGGCGAGGGAAAGGACATTATCTCATTTATTTAAGTTGCCTCATTTTTCCAATGTGAATGCTATTGTTGAGCAGAAAAATCCTCAAAAAGATTGGTAAATCCTGTTACAGTTTTGGGTCCAGCCGGAAATCTTCTACATAGCACATCATTTTGAATATAAAGAATAAAGGGAAATACACTCCTGTGACATAATAGCAGCAAATTTAGAATTATTTAACTGCAGCCTATTATACACCACCTTACGACCTTGAGATCTGTGAAGAACTGCATAAAGATGGGAGGAAGTGAAGAGGAATAACAACATTACTGTTAATAGGGGAGACAAAAAAGCTCTAATCCACCAAAATACTGATACTGGAGCTGCATATCTGTTAATGAACTCTGATGAATGCTCTAGGTCTGGGGAACATTCAGGAATGTGAAACCCTGGCTTATATGAGTTACTGTGCTTAAGAATTAATGCACAGGTAAGGAGAAGGAATCCTTCCCTCTTCTGAATTGCCTCCAAACAAACAAACAAACAAGCAACCCCCAAAGTCTTAGTTATTTTCTAACCTATTTTTTCAGTGATTTCTACCTGGAATTAAGTGTCTTGCCTAAACCAAAGAAGCAGCTGACAAGTCTGTATATTTCTCTTAAGGCTAAGGATAGCTGAAGGATGTCTGGGGGTCTGTCTCAATCTCTTACAGTCCAGCCCACCTGTAGCCTTTTTTGCTATGCAAATTTGAGTCAACTTACCTGGAACAGAGCTAAGTGTTGATCTGAAAAATGAAATAAAAACATCAGGCATCAGAATTTTATTCTTTATTATACCACATTCTCCAACTGAACCACAGTGAACTTGTAATGGTCATCAAGAAAAAATACAAAATTTAGGTCTCTGTATAATTTCTTGCAAAAGCACTAACCTCGAATTGAAAACAGAAAATAGTTTGCTTAGGAACTAAGAACAGATTTGATGCATCATGGTTTAGGTACAGCAAGGTTGGTGCCAAACTGAAGTGCAAGTAGTAAAAAAATCACAGGAATAATTGGAAAATATTAGTGCAATATGTGCTGTATGGATAGACAGGAGCTTGCTGCAGAATGCAGCACATATAATTATAGCTTCATGTTTCTGTGAGCATTTTTCACGCATGAATTCTTTCTTACCACTGGTGACATTTGGAACCCATAGTGCATTTGAAATCTGATGAGCATCACTTCCAAATTGCTTCCAGGGCGTGGTGTGAATCAATTAATATCTTCTGTTCTGACATAAATTCAAGGAGTACAGTTTTCAGAAGGGTACAATGGTATAATTGTGGAATATGCAATATTTATTGATGAGCATTCTAAGAGGAATATAGAGATAATTCTATGCAAACATACTTATGAAGCAAAATCAATGTTATTTTCTACTGATTATTCACAGAGGCATAAAATAGATTCAGTGCTAATAGTTCTGCTAATTGCACATATCCTTATGCATGTTTATGAATAAAACACAACCAGAGTACCTCAGAATACAAAGAAACACAACTCCTAGGAACCATTTACTAACTAAAGACATTAAAATAATAAATGTTAGTTTATAAAGAAAACAAGGATGGAGCACCAGAGAACGCTCTAGGTGAAAAAAACTGGTCTCAATTTTAAGAGCAGGTTTTTACAATAATTCAAATGCTTTCTTTGAATTGGTCTAAACCACTAATTTCCCTGTGTTATTTCAAATTTTTTGAAAAGGATGTCTGTTTTTCTTCTTGTTGTTTAAATTTCATCATTTTCACAAACACCTTTTTTCCATGTAGCAGGCAGGTCTTTATAAACTGGAGAAATCCAATGACATTCAATGTTTAAATGTCTAAAATGTTTAAAATATTTTAGAAAGAATCAGTATTTTCTGAATGCCAAGTGGGATTTGTACTCAGAGCTCTAAGCCTGCTTGAAGGTCCTTGCAGCCCTGTGACATGAGACATGGTGTCACTCCCTCTCACTTACAGTATCTCTGAAACATCTTTCTGTAATTTTTGATATAAACCACTATTTCTGCTATTATTTCCAATATAGTTATGGATTCTTGAATGCTCATGTGGTAAGTTGTAAAGGGGAACATGTGCAGAATGAATGCTGCTGGATCAAAGAGTGAGCTTGGAAGGCCTGTCCTGGAGAGGGTGGGAAGAGTGAGAGCTGGTCCCTGGGGCACTCTGACTGCAGCAGCCTCACCAGAATATCAGTGAGGAGCACCATTTCCAGGCTCTGAAACACAGAGCACACTGAAACAGCTGGCTGAAAGAAAGCAGCCAGGCTGAGAGTGAGACTCTGTGGAGGGGCTTGTTAGAAAGGAGTCTGAGCTTCTACAGTACTGGCTCAGACTTTGAGAGGAGGCCAGCTAGGGTGAGTAATATTGCTTGAATCAACACAGCTTCTGTAAAGGGAAGCCATGAATCACATATCTGTCCCAGTTCTTAGAAGGAGTCAACCAGCACTAGGATATCATATCAGCAGTCAGTATAACTGAATTAGATGAAATTAAAGTGAAATTAGGTCTTTTATGTCTTAAAAAATATTCTATCACAGATAAGAAGTGAGGGTTTTCTTTTTTCCCCCCTATTAATTAGCAGCTGAAAGAATAATAAAAACCTCATTACCAGCACTGGGTTGAATGAAAGAAACCCCAACTGAATGTTTATGTTCACTGGAAATTATTGAGTGAAAACTAAAAATTGCCGTAGCATACTGGTGAGAGCCTCAATGTTTATAGAAAATGGATAGTTGTTGGCAGAGTGGCAACAGAGGAAAATCAAAGCTGTGTGTAAAAGAGAAGTGGCTTATCTTTGGCAGGGGGGAATGCACTTAGCCCAATTAATGTAGACATTAAATCATGTAGCTATGAAGTGCCAATGTTTAGGTGTAGTCTGAGTAGCCAAGTTTGGTAACTTGGAAAGTATTCTCAGAGATTTTACTTTTTGTCTCTGCTGAGTTATCTGAGTCTTCATTGCATAAATTCCGCTCCCCTGGCTTTGGCATCCCAGTCTTATGACACATTTCCTTAATTATTTCCTTAATGCACACTGTTGGGAACAGCTTGCACCTGTAGAATATATATTTGAGGCTTACAGAATATATATTTCAGGCTTAAGTTTGACTGTATGGAAGAAAAATTTATATCCCATCCAATTTGGTAATGCCCTGGATAGGAGTACATGATGCAGACCTTTTAAGGTACTGACAATTGCTGAAATATCACAATCAATGTGATATTTCAGCAGATTTCCAGCACTAATGATTTATGTAGCTAACTTTATAAACTGCAGCTTTATAGAAGTGCTAAATTAAGTCTCCATCACGTAAATTGATGGCTTTTTTTCTGCCTTTATAAGTGAAACATTTGAAACCAATACTGCAACTAAATGAATTGTCATTTTATTAAATCTAGCTTATGATTCAATAATTCTGTTGAATGGCTCTTCTCATTTAGACATCAATATTCTGCATGCTTTTTAAGAAGCACAAAGGCCCAGACTTTGCTGATGGAAACAGGATGCAGTGAAAATGAGGAGAAAACTCGGTTGCATAAAGCTCTGACTCGCACCAGGGCAGTGATTTAACCTAGGGAATGACAGTAAGCTTACAGAAATAGCCCACTTTAGAAAATAGCATCAAAGTTGGCCCACAAAACAAGTACCTAAGCAGTTATGGAGCTATGTTGGATTGATCATGTCTGGGTGCCAGCTGCTCTTCCAGCTGGACTCTCACTCTTCCTGAGCAGGCAGGGGAAGAAAATAAGAAGAAAAAGCTCAGGTCAAGATAAAGACAAGGAGGCCACTTACCAATTGTCATGGGCAAAACAGACTTTACTTGGGAAAAAAATTACTTCAATTTATTGTCAGTGAAAAGAGAATTAGATAGTTGGAAACAAAAGAAGATTAAACCAGCACCTTCTCTCACTTCCCTTTTTTTCCAGGGTTGACTTCATTCCTTGATCCTCAGTTCCTCTTTCTGCTCACCCTGTCATGACTGGCACAGAGGAATGGATAACAGAGGCTGTGATTAGTCCATAATATCTTGTATCTACTGCTCCTTCTTCCTCAAAGTTTTCTCCTGCTCCCACGTGGACTGGACATCCTATGGGCTACAATCCTTCAGGATAAACCTGCTCCTGCATGGGCTTTTTACTGGGCACAGCTCCTTCAGGGCATGTCCTGCTACCATCTACCTACTAGGTAGAAAAATGCAATGTGTCTTACCAGGGGGAAAAAAAAAATGAAACATGGATTCGTGGTATTTTTCGTATCACTGATACTCACAAGCAGTGTTTGACCTCTGGAGACTGGAAATTTTCAGGTACTTTGGAGTAAAAGGGTCTAACCCTTTCATAACCTCATATTTCTGTTCCCACTCTTCTGGAAGATGAGGTACCTCTTCAGAATTATATCTTTTCAGAAATATGGCTTTTCTTGATACTAGGAGACAGTATCAGACTAATGACAGATTTCTGTAGTGTTCCTCTGCTCATTTTTTTCATACCTCTGGATACTTTGCAGCTTTTTTTTTTTTTCTTGGAGATGCTCAAGGACTTAAACTACACAGAGGATTATCTCAGTTTAAGCTTTGTAAGCTTGGGTCTCTGTAAGGAGCCTTTTGAGCATGTACTACCACCATGAACCACTAACAGAAGGAAATAGGAATTTACATAAAGTCATGAAGTAGAAAAACTACCTTAAAGAACAAGAATACTTTTATTAATACTATAAAAATAAACTGTATCATGACAATTTTATTACAGTTTAAGGATTATTGTGACTTCAGTTTCATGCCGGTTTGTCAAAATATTGCATTTGAATACAGCAATATCACCAAAGAGCATCTCATCCCCTAGCCCTAGAAGCCATGAAGATTACAGCAGAATGGAAAACAAGCACTTGTGTTTAAATTTTTGTTATGACCTATCATTTCCAGCTGAACCATGAGAACTTTCATGCACTAATTTTGAGGGCATTTGACTTTGTATTTTTAAGCTTGTGGGTTATTTTTTGTTTTGTTTTGTTTTGTTCTTCCCAAGGAAGTTAAATGTGTATGTTCATAAGTCTGGGTCTTGTACTGCTTTAAAAAAAGAATAGAAAGAAGAAACTTAGTATTTTATGTCTCACTTCTATTAAAATCAGTAGTTTTATGTTGGCTGGTTCATGCCTGTGAGTTAGCATGTTTCATTCTACACTGAACCTACTAGTGTCTCATATTTTAATAATACTTGCATTCACGTGGTAAAACTTTTCTGCGGTCTGGCAATAAACACTTAAACAAGCAAATAAGTCTTTTCACAGTGCAGTTTTGTTGATACAGGGATGCAAAGGCAGGAAGAGACTTTCAGAATCCAGGAGAATGGCTTCTTCTTGTGGGAGAGAAAAAACTCCTAAAGGCCAACCAAGAAAACCCCAAAGACCCACATACAACACTCTTAAAGAAAAAGAATGGATTGTGGTTGCAAACCGAAAAAAAAAAAAGAAAAAAGAAAAAAAGCAAAAGCAAAGTGCAGCTCAGGAGAAATCATTCAAAATCTATTCTTTTTAAGGACAGGGAGAAAAATCAACCCAAAGAAACCACTTTCTTCCTAATAATATTCAGGAGATAAAACTACTTTTTATTCATATGTTCAAGCCTCTGGAGTGAAAACTTGGTGGAAAAAGTTTTACCTGACGATATTTCACCAGTGTGCTCCTAATCCAGTGGATAGCATAGAAAATGTATCCGCACATTGCACAGGGGCAAAAAATTCAAGAACAGATTTTACAAATCTTATTCCCTGATGGAACAGTGGTTAAAATAATCCTCTTCTTGCTTCCATAGAAAGCCGAAGAAAGAGAAATATACAGTTTTATACTGATAATCTAGAATCCAAATTTCTTTTCTTGAAAGGCAAGTGGATATTTCCCAATGGAGGAAAGCAAAACCCAGTTCTGAAATCTTGCAGTCTTCACACAGGTGAAATTTCCAGTGAAGTGAACTCAGTTAACTGCTTACCATATCACTCACATTTTAAAAGACCACAGAACATCTCCAGCAGTTCAATTTTTGGAAGAATTGGCAGAACTAGTTCCATAGGGGAAAAAAAATTATTTTAGAAAGCAAAAATATGGTTGGTTTAAAGTGGAGTTTTGCTTAGATGAGGTTTTCAATGATGGTTCCCTTGCTTATAATAACAGCATGCAGTACATGTCACCAGAGGAAATTAAGAGAAGTCAGCAGTCAATTTGACTAACTAAAATAGGCCTCAGAAGCCCAAAAAGCAACAATTCCAGCTACTTATGTTACTGTTTCATAGATGTATTTTAGAACTAGGTTTTGAAATGAAGGGTAAATCAGATTAAGTCCTGATTTCAAAAGTAAAAATCCAGTCAATATTATTTTGGATTTCTAAGGTATGTATCTAATAGCTGAGTACCTTATTTATTTACTACTTAAATTCTTACTTTGAGAATCACTCTTGTTTTTCTGTGTGTGGTTTTAGAAGAGAAAGTTTAATCTGGGACTCCCAGCTAAAATCAAGTCACTACCCACCCAAAAAATCCATGTAATTTTTTAGAGTGGATGATAATTTTCACTTTTGCTATGAAAAATGTTTTGGAGCGACACCAGGCTTGGTGTTAAAGAGTTGTTGGATTTTATTCTAGAAATTACGGCTTTCAAATGTAATTAAAATAATTCCAGTACATGTATAATTTATGTAAAAGGCTTTGAGGATACAGAAGACAATAAGTAGCCGCTATCCTTTATTTTTGTACTGAACCTGAACTTTAAAATTTGAGGAATTTCAGGATTTGGGACCAATTTTAGCAGCAGCTCATTTAGGAGTGAGAACAGTATCCCTGGCTGTTGCATGGAAATTTTTCTGCTGTTATGACAAGCCTGACTGAGTTCAGAAATATCCTACTCATCATTAGCAGCTGCTCAAGACACACAAGTCCACTACCTCTCCCTGATCTTCTCACTAACTCTTGGATATTTGCTTTTAAAACTGAAGGTGCATGACTGTTTTCATCTTGCAAACTTGTTAGGTTTGTATTTATGTATGCTGAGTGAAATAATTTAGATTTTGTCAATTTAAAGTAAGCAATTGTAAGTTAACATTATTAGCTTTATAAAGTACTTAAAGCCTCAAAGTATGATGTCTTTACAGCTTGCTATTAATTTGGGCATCAACTTTTATTTCAGCATGTGAGACACTGGCTTTGTTGTAGCAGTTCAAAGAAAGGAAGAACAATAGTTACATTTTGTAAGTGCAATTCAGATGAATAGCAACACCTGAGGTGTTTCTAAAATGATTTTACTTATGCAATTTTGATTTTTGTACATGCTTAGTATCGGTATTTTTAGTACAAAAATTACTTATCTTGAGAGGTTTGAAAACCACACTGTTTTACTGACATAGAGAAAGAGACAGTAGGGGAAAAAGAAGTGTATTATGACAGCCTGTTAGGCTGTAGGGTATAGGATAAAATAGGGAATTGAAAATCAGAAAGAAGAGAAAAGAAGAAAAAGCACAGACAGGTGGGTGGAAAAAATGCTAGAGGGAACAGAAATCGCTGCAAGCAAGATTTACCATAATCATTCATAGAAGGTTTACAAAAGGATATTACAGCTACCTGGGAGACCAGAGCCTAGGGCCATTTTGGCACACAGACTAGTGGGAAACTGAAATGCAGTAATGCAGTGGTTTGGGATCTAATCATAACAGAGGTGCTCAGAAGGCAGAAGGTGGCAAAAAAATGGTCAACATGTGAAAATAAGCTAATTTTAAGTAAATAACACTGATGGAATGACACTGTGTGAGGTTTTTCTCCTCCACAGACAGCAGAATGACAGGCTGTCACATCCACCTGAAAAAGCAAATATCCTGCAGAATGAGGGTGAGCATTCTCTATGTTGGTTTAAGCCTGAAGATTCACACTGGCTAAAAAAAGAAGAAGTCAAACATTGGCATCAGGAGCAATTCCTGTCAGACTAAGGACATCCCACTCTATGAGCTTTGACAGTAAAACAGCTTTGTGTAGCTGCATTTCCTGGATTTTAACAACTCTCCACTACTGTGGGTTAGTAATGTAAAACATCTCTGCAGTGTTTCAATGATAGGAAAAGTATTTTTTTCCTCATCTGTTAATAGGGGCTACTCTGTGGCCATTGCTGATGGCTGTTGATGAGCCTTGGAAATTTTGTGACTTGGCTCAGGAGATTTTCCATATTTGCCATTGCAGAACTCGGGATGCAAGGTCTCCTTTATAAAGCTACTACTTCATAACCTGCCTAAATGATGAAATTGGGATGTTATGTGAAGGGGTGGACCTGCCTCCTTTCTGTGAGGCATTCCAGGCTCACCTCTGTGCCAGCATTAGTTATGCAGAGCATCAGACCCCCCTGCCAGTCTGATGTGGCATTTGCTCTCTTTGGCTGCAGTTTCCTAGCAGATCAGACCTCCAAACCAGCTTACCAGGCAGCAAAGGATGGAGGAGGAAACGTCCCTTCCACAGGAGCAAAGGAGGGGATTCCAGCCTAGCTAAAACAACCTTGGAGACAGCCTCACCTGCATGACCCTGGCTATAGCAAGGAAGGGACTGAGGATGTAGCAAGAGATGCCTTCAACAGTGAGAACTGGAACTACCTGTTAAACCTGTGTCCAAGAACTCCTGATTCCTGGCAATTCAGCTCTTTGCTGAATTTTCTTGGTTTCTCCCTCTGTAAGCTGAGAAGGATCACACTCCTTTCCTTGTGCCTTGTATGGTTTCTGTATTTGGACAGCCAGATTTCAGGTGGATTGATGCCCTCCTGGAGTGTCTGGCACAACAGCCCTGTGACCTCAGGCAAGCAGGGGAAAGGCAGAAGTCAGGGATATCTCTCACTATTACAGTGATACAAATGGAAAATAGCAATCTGTTTACTGGGATTGAAATCTGTATGTCTGGCTAACTGTAATTCATTCAGATTTCTAGTGGCTATCTAATTAAGTGTGGGTCCTGGCTGTGGTCAATTAACGCTTCCATTTTATTGGCTAGTACTCTAAATAATTATATAAAAGATATGCAAATCCTCACAAATGTGATATAATTATCTCAACAATTATTCTGCATCTCAGTGGGTATGGGGGGAAATGAAACCTGTTCCTAGAGCATTTCTGGTTGCTAAGGAACAGTTACTTCAGTCGTAGAAATTGTCTCTCACACCAGATACATTATTCTGGCAAATTGGACTTTCAGATTGAGTACCAAGGGAAAGGGGAACAATCAGAAATGAGAAAATTGCTATTACAGAGCTCCATGGGGTCTAGTATGTGTATGTCAAAGATTCTGGTTTTATATCTGCCTCTGTTTCTATTGTCATGATCTCTATTTTTTTCTTTCATTTTTTTTAATCCCCCCTCAAAAAAAAAAAAAAAAAAAAAAACCACCCCCCCCCCAAAAAAAAAAAAAACAGAAAAAGAAAAAAGAAGTCATTTGATAAGGCAGCATACCATAAAATCTGTTTTCTTGTTGGTGGGGGAAGGGTGGTAAATATGATGCTCACCACTTCCTATATCCCTCATCTTCTCAAAAATGAAACCTGTTTTGTGGGGTTTAAGACAGCTTTCAACAAAAGCAATTGGGACAAGGGGAAAAAGGTACCAAAGTCTGTTTTATGTCTGTTGGTCTGTTAGGTGACCCAAACTCCTCCTCCTCCTCCCCAAGCCCGTGCTGTGCCCAGTCTGGCACTGGGATGCCTGGGGAGGGCAGGGTGTCTGTGCTGCAGGTGCCACCGTGGGGCTCCAGAGCTGACAATTCCCAGGTGGGACAGACCCCTGCCCCTGTGCAGGGCTGGGCTTGTTGGACTGGGAGAAATGAGACCCATGCTGGGAGAATGAGGGCACAGAACATTTCTGAAGGCGCTGGACACTGAGAAATCATCACGTTCATTCAGTGGACCTGGGAGCACTTTTTGTGGGTGTGTTTACAGCTCATTTACTCTATACACCAGATATAAAATGTGCTGGGTCCTCTTCAGACAGATCTACCCTTAATTCTCTTTTGTTACAACTTTGTATTTTGTTGATTTCAGATGCCCCTTTTTTAAAAAAAATTGAAATTATATTATGTTATCGTTGAATAAAATAAACAAGACCCCAGCTAGCTCTCTGTCAAAGGCAATGAAAACTGAGAATCAGTCTTTGCTGAGCTCTACCCTTTCAGTTTGGAGCTGCTACACATTGTGAGCTATGTTACTGTGTTTTGTGCTTAGACATCTTGGCTAATTAAATTCTGCCTGAGTTTCTCCTGTAGCTTGTTGCAAGATTTATAATGCTAAAGATCAGAAGGTTGAATCAAGGATTTAATAAAATGTGTTGTACAAAGAAGGAAGTTGTGTAGGTGCACAGAATAGTAAGCGCTCATTTTAGCACTCCTTGTGGTTGTAATGATAATTACTGCACTTCTCTTGAAACCAATTTAATTCTCAATTTTACTTTGAAGTTTAAAAATGTCATTAATTAATTACTTTATCTAAACAGATTTGAGTTATTGCTGAAAGCCTTCTGGGAGAAAAAAAAAAAAAAAGGAGTTGCTCTTGTCATGTATAGCTTTCCCCTTCCATTTTTTATGTTTGTGAGATAAAGTGTTCATATATACACACAAGCAGGCACAGAAATGTATTTCAGTCATTCACAGATTTAACCACAAGAACATAAAGTGTTATCCTACTGTGTGCCTCTCAAATCACATCATAGCTAATGGATTTGTGTTCCCTACATCTGAGACAACAAAACTTTTGGAAATTTTTTCCAGGGTTTCATTTCCCTGAGAGTGATGGGATGACACTTTTAAGAGCTGTCTGTCTGCTACAGTAACATACAGATAAAGCAGCTTTAAAGAAAAGAGGCAAGAGAAAAATAAAATTCAAAATGCACTTCTGGTTCTCTAAATGTTATGTTGTATAGCAGAATATTACAAAGTTATTTCTGCTTGATATCAATCAAAGTGTTGTATTGCTTGTTTGTTGTTGGGTTTTTTCTCCTGTGTTTTGTTGCTTTTTGTATATTTTTTTTCCTTTTTTTTTTTTCATTTCATCTTTCTGAAGTGTATGTGTTCTTTTGCATTGCTTGAAAATCAGAGTTATAAGCTGACCTCTGAGGGAAGCTAGAGTTTGATGTTTTGTAATTCAGGGTCCAGAAGGTGTTCATTGGCTTCAATCCAAGTTTTTGTATTAGAACATAACAGGGGCTTTAAAAAGTAACCCAAACAATGGGGTTATTAGCTTTCTGAACTCAAGGTACTTTGCATAAAACAATGATTGATGTATTGTCACATAGTCTTTAAAAACTCTTTCTTGTGCAAATATTCCCCAGGGGAAGGATCAACCTATATTTTCATAAATCCATGCAAAAAACTGGTATTAGTTCTACCTTTGAAAAAGGAATGGTTATTGCTGAACACTCTTAGGAACTGTATCCAAAAGGACTGGGATGCACAGCTCCTGTCTTTATAAATCTTGTCCAGGCCATTTACAGCTGCTCCAGGGTGGACTTTATCAGAGGGCTTGGAAGTATATTCCAAGGTATTTTTATACCTCATACCTACTTTCTTCTTAAAATACTGACATTTTAGTGCACCTGGTTTTCAGGGTCACAGCTTCCTTTTGAAGCCAGTAGGATGTTAAAAGAGCCCCTACAAATCCAACCCCGGCTGCACACTGGCATTAACCTGCAACTCACTAATCTCTGCAGTCAGAAGGTCAGACTGGGATCTGAGCTTTGGGTTCAGCACCACTAAGAAATAATGGGCTGGGGAAAATCTCTGGAGCTCTGTCCTCTTCTAAGTGTGCTTTGCTTCTGGGGGAAAAACCAGGTGTCTTGGCATGTCAAAGGCAGGGAAAATTGCCTGTTTGACCTGCAGCTGCCTCCGTGGTGCAGGGCCAGCCTTTGGAACCCTCCTTCATTCTCGTGGCTAGAGAGGAGCTATGGATGAAAGCCCCTCACCTTGGGCTGCTGGCAGCTTTTGGGAGCTGGTGTAGGGTTTGGAAATTGAGCTGAGGCGGGGGAATGGGGTGCTCTGTCTCTCTTTGTGCTGCACGAGGCTCAGCTGTGTGGTGGATTGGGCTTGGTGACTCTCCTGAGCAGAGTGATAGGGCACCAAGTTAATAAAGCATTCAGCAGCTGACATTGTTTGGCTGGAATTATTCCTCCCTGGTCAGATTCTAAAGCAAAAAAATAGATAATCCAGCATGAGATTCCCTTTATAACTGCAAGTGCCATTGTTGCACAAGGAATTGCATGTATTGATTAAGATCTCTTTACAGGAGAGAAGGGAAATGAGCTGATGACAGTTCAAAAATTATTTTTTCAATAGAGTATAGCTTAAGGCCATCAAAGGAAGAGAAGAAAAAACTAAATTGATGTGCAGCAGGAAAAGGAATATGTTATCATCTGTTTGCTTAGACAAATAAAGCAAAAAGAAAAAAAAATACAAACCATACAGATAGACTTTAAACATTACAACTAATATATTTGAAAATAGGTGAAGTGGAATTGCAAAACTTAGAGATGCATTTCATAATCATAAATTTTTATTTTTCAAAAATAACATCTTTTCTCATTTCTTTTAGTCACTTGTCTTTTACAAAAATTGAACAAATGTAAAATCTGAATATACAAAAATATACGTGAGTAAAATACAAAATTATGAAGGTAAAAGTTACTTATTTTGAAATAATTACTTGAAATATGATGGTGTGTTTCCCTAAACAACATGGGTTTGTTTTCTTTTTTCTGTATGTGTGATATTACTCTTTTTTTTCCACTGGATGAAAAATATAGAATAGTTTTAGTGGCTTGGTAAATTACATCTGTGATATCATAAGAAATTGACTTTTCTTAGTTCAGAGCAGGCAAGTAGAAGAGTACAAAAAACACCTAAATGCAGGCTGCAATGCAGGTCACTACAGTCATGCTAACAGGAAGTATTTTAAGTCAAATAATGCCTTTGATATAGTGTAAGTATTTTACTGTGATGAGGACATACTCTATATATAGGAATAAACCAGCACAGTCAATATCTCATTGTTAGCATGCAAATGGCAACTTGGGAACATCTATAAACATATTAGCCTCTATTAACATTTCTAAAGTTTTATTAAGGTGAATGCAGAAAGTGTGCTGCAATGCTGAAAACACAGATTTAACCACATTGTCACAATGGAGCTTCATAAATAAATAAAATTTAAAAATAATTTTGCAAAGAAAACACCTACCAGCCTGGTAAAATCTTGTCAATATTAAATTTTTTGAATATTTCTGTACCTTGGAGTATGGAAGCTGACTCTGGAAACCTCAGAATCCTCCTACACAAATGAAAAATAGCCAGCCTAGACTAAAACTCCCAGTGTTACTTAGAAACAACATCAGATCAGAATCCACTTTAGCACATGAAGGCCATGGATGTGAGATCTGGCTCACACTTGTATATTTCACTTGCTTTCATTAGAGTTTCTTCCATGTGATGAAATCAGACTCCCCGACCATAACAGGACACTTTTACCATTATGCAGGTAATTTTCATGTGTCTGATAAACCAGGACTATAGACACTTCTTTTAAGAGATTTTTCTTCCTCCTTCCTCAGCATTAACCTTGATCACAAAATTTTAATTTAACTCTTTTTCTTTAGATTTATAAGAAAAATTGATCATTCCAGCTCAACAAAATGATAAGAACATCATGAGGAGTGAGCCCAGTGGAGCAACAGGAAAAGCAAAACAAAACAACTAAAGATCTGTAAAGCATTTTCACATAGGGCTTTATTTTAAAAGGAAGTCTTGGCAAAAGACTTATTTTAACAATACCTAAATTATTTCACATGAAGAAAATTTGATATAGACATTAAATAGAGCTGGAAAAATAACAATCCTCCCAAACATTCTGGGTGGTAACCTTACAAGCATAAATTTTCTTTTTGATTTTGCTGTCCCCATTTAATGTTAATTTCCCAAAGATCCCTAAACAAATCAGATTTAATTCAATGTTTCCAGCATCTGTAGAGATTAATTTCTCAGTTATGTTTCTGATGAAAATGTATTTTATATGGAAAAAGACCCTTTCTAGGAGAGAAAGGCTAAGAATTGAGCTATTTTTAGAGGCACAGTGATAATACAACATCATTGTGCAAAGTTTGATTCAGAAAGAGGAATAATAAATACATTATGTGTCACCTATGACAGGAGATCACACACAATTTTCAAAAGGGACTTGAGCACTTGAACCCTCTTTCTAAAAGTCAACGATGTTTAAGCTTTAAGTGCTAGAGGCCCTGAAATTCAGACGTTATATGGTTTCCTATTAGTGGGGCTTTTTCACTTTCTCCTTTACAATTCATAATTTTTAAACTAGATTCTGTTTGTTGGGGTTTTTTTGGGTTTTGGTTTTTTTTTTTTTTGCACGTTATGAAAGAAGTTTGGTAGCCTCTACAGGGCAGTCCTTGTTTTTATGAAGAAAAGACAAGTCTCTGGGGTGAAAAATTGGTCCATGTACACGTGAACTCTCTGCCATGCCCTCAGCCAGATCATTACAGTCTATCTGCTATGGACATGCCACTGAACAAATATTGGATTGCATTATGCCTATAATCCTCAGGCATTGTGCACTTCTCTAAATGATTTGCACGTAATCACTCCAGGGGATTACACTTTAGGATGAGGGGAGGATGCCTAAAATCAGACAGCCACAAAGCACCTTTATTCTTCAGCACCTTCTTGGAATACATTAATCTTGAAATGCACAGTGGTGAGGTTTACCTATTTGGAAAAGATGATGATGATTGCAGATCTGCCAGATAACAAGTTAATTGCTATGTTTAACTTAGTTATTGAGAATGAAAGGCAGGCTGGCTTTTTTTTTTTTTTTTTTTTTTTTTTTTCCTCTCAAAGGACACTTCTAATGACAATTCTTTCTTATATGTGGCATGGCTAGTCATTTTCAGCAGGTAGAGCTGCTGCTGGAAAGTCTTGCTGTCAGAAATAACAAGTGCTTTAAATTGGGTCTCTTCAAATTGTAATAGAAGATTACTGTTATTAATAAAAAGTATTTGCTTCATGAAAAATGCAGTATGCCTAAGGAATTTTTAAAGTGTAAAAGTACCAAAGGTGATGCTGCATCTGCTTTTTCCTACTCAGCTTGAATTATTTCCTACTGTGATTAGAATACAGAATAATATTGGACACAGAGAGGAATTTTGGAAATCTATAGCTTCTAATAAAACCTCCTCACAGAACTGTTCACATTTTACAGGGATGTTTTAATAGATCAACACCTGCAAATGATGCACAGAGCAGAAATGGAATATACTGATGTCCCTTCCTTATCTCTCAGCCTGACTGGGTCATCTCAGTAGAAAGGATTCAGTGTGGTGAACTCTGAAAAACAGCATCAGAGAATATTCTTTATTTTTTAAGATGGAGTGGAATATATTTTCATTACATCTAAATTGAATACATGCACCTGCTGCAGAACCTCAGTTTAAAAGTAAATTAAAGTATCTTGTGGAAATGATTGCAAGATGAACGATTTTGAGACCAGAATGCTGTGTTTTCAAGCACATTTATTAGCTCATGGGAGGCTTAGTTGTCACCTACCCTAGCTGTGACTGCTCCTCTTTTCTTTGGTAAAATGAAAGAGGCAAAACTTTTTTTTCACCCTCCCTCCCTTATTTTGCAAGAATTACAAAAGCACAGAATAAATGAGTTTGGAAGGTACCTCTGAGGATGATCTGATCCAAGCCCCTGCTCAGGGGTCAGCCAGAGCAGATTTTTCTGTGTTGTGTCCACTTGGGTTTTGAATATCTCTAGAGACGGACACCCAAAACCTCTCTGTTTCAGCGTTCAACCACCCTCACAGCAGATTTTTTTTTTCAGAAGTTTAAATCACATTCCTCAGGTTCCAGGGTTGCAGATCATGTCCATTGCCAGTTTTCCTGTCCCTGTCCACCACTGGCAAGAGCCTGACTGCCTATTCTTTACTTCCCCCATCAGATATTTATACTCATGGATCACATTGGGAGCTTTCTCTGCTCAAAGTAAGAACCCCCAGCATTTAAATCAGAATTTTAAAATAATAACTATGCTTTCACGTTTAAATATGGGGGAATTTTTTATATATTTGGTGTAAAATACCTATTTTTTTCCTACAAGCAGTATATTTCTCTTAAGGAAGAAATCTAAGAAAGAAAACTCCCAGTAGCTTCCACACAGATTTTTAAGTGTAGTTACAAAAGTTCCCAGACTGAGCAACCTGAGTCTTATGGATCCTATTTATACACAGATAATCAAAATAAATTATTGGGAGTGCTTCAAAACTTCAAAAAAGTTTGGACAATAAAAAAATTGAGACGAGAGCACAAGTTCAGACTAGAGGGAGATCTGGACACTGGGGAGCAGACCCTCTGAAGAGATCCCATAAATTATGCAAATATTTTAGAATGTTGCTGTTTTATAAGAAAACATGCCCCATAAGTATGAAGAACTATCCACTCTCAGAATTTTTGGGAAGGATTCATTTGTGGTGTTAATGGTACATAAAGGTTTGTGTATGAGTTTTTGGGGTTGTGATTTGGTTTGGGGTTTTTTTTGTAAATGGAGGAGTCACAAATCAGTACAATTTGAGCCTGGGACACTTATAGTTAATATTAATTTTGCATATATTGCAGCAAAACCTGGGGTAGGAAAATGAGAATCTATGGGTAGGTATATTGAGACCTCTCAAATGGCATCCCAGTGTTTGAAACACAGGGAAAGAATTCCTCTATGCTTTTTGTTTATGGTTCAAACATACAAACTTGAAAAGAAAATGTTACTAGAGTACATGTAATAAATCTGTTCTAAGAAGTAAAAATAGCTGTTGATGAAATCTCCACGAGAAAGAAGATTTAAGATTAAAGGAAAATGTTAATTAGATTAAATCTTTTTATCCTGTTCTGGTTCAAAAGTGCAATCATTCTTCCTCTGAGAATGATGCAAGAAAACGTTTTTTTCCTGGGTGGACTGTGAGTGAGGTTATATACATATCTTTATTCCTAAATTTCTGCATGAGTGATGAGTAGGATTGTGGATGTATTGACTCCTACAAAAGGAGAAAAACAAATAGATCCTTGAGGTCTTCAGCTTCAGATGCTGCACCCCTGCAGATGTTTTGTTAGAGTTCCATACAGCTTCCTTTTGTAATGAAGTTTCACCATTTCCCTGGGAAGCACTTTTGAAAAGTAAACCCGGCTCACGTTCTTTGAAGTAATAATCCAAGGGGAAAGGAATCAAGGTGGAGCAGATTTTTGTGGAACAGAATGCAAGAAGCAGTACAACTTACAGCTTGTAGGATGTTTCTAATAGCCTATTTCCAATCCCCACAGAGGAATTTTGCCACTCACTTTTCAGAAGGTGTGGCTCACAGGGCAGCATAAAATGCACTTGGTATGTAGATAAGGATTGTATTACACAGAAAATGGCTAATATGTCTTCTCGTGATACTTGCTAATAATATATTATATCCACAGATAAGCTTTTCCTTCTTTGATTATTTTCTGTGTCAGTATTTTTCTCCTTCCACCACTGGAGTCCAGTACTGGATTTACTCTTTTTCCACACTGTTGATATGACCACATCTACCAGGTTGAATATCTTCATTAGGCTTTTTTATTAGATGTCACAATCGATTAGAGGTGATCAATTGCCTGAAAAGACAGCAGAGCTTAATGTACATGTGAGATTAAAAAAACCAACAAAAAAAGAATTGTATGTCACTGGACCCAGTAATTTTATGTGGGGTTTCTCATAACCTCTGGGTTATGGGAGTATTTCAATGAATGTGTAAGTCATAGAAAACAACAACAATAAACAAACAAACAAGTAAATAATCTAATTATATAATAAATAATATACCTTATACAATTATATAATTTATATAATTATATAATTTTTACATTAATTCTTATAAGCGGCACAACCTTCTGTTCATAGTCTTATAATCCTTTTGCTATCCTGTTAAATAGTATAAACTTTTGCAGGAGGAATAAAAGGTTTCTCTTTTTATTTAGTGTCCATGAGTATCAACAAAATATGTCATCATGACAACAATAGAAAGACAAGAAAGTTAAGAATATATTCTCAGAGTAATAAATATTTTCACAGGAGATCTCAGTCTTTATATCTATATTATATTATTTGTTTTGGTTTTTTCATCTAAAAAATGGAACTTGTATTCCAAAAAGTACCATTCAATTCTCCTGGTGGCAACTTTTGGTAGAATACAGAAACAATAGGTTAGTCTTATGGAAAACCATAATTTTTCAAGAATTTCAGATGAAATGTAAATTTGTTAGCTATTTTATACAGATTTCCTTAAATCACTGTTTATCATCACTTTATTACAAACACTACCATAAAAACAAGACTGAAATTATGCCTCAGATTTAACTGAGTCCACTTAGATTATCCAAAAAGGTTTTTTTCAGATTCAGCTGACGGAGGATATGGAAATGATTTAGAAATAAATCGCTCAATGCACTTGAACGAGTACCAGTTGCTGCCTATCAGCAAATGTTACAAGATGTTACAATATGTTTGAATTTGGCACATTCCATAAGTGACTGTCATATATCAGCTTACAATGAAACCTGCTGGTAGAGTGCTGGAGTCATTGATATTAGATTTGAATTGTGGAAAATAATACATGGATTCTCAGATCCAAGTGATCAGGGTCTCTTATTGTCCCTGCCCTCTTGGCACCATGATGCTGAAAATTCTGGTGGGGATGTATCATCAGTCAGCTTTAAAAAGCTTTTTCTTCAGCTGCTTTTTCTTTCTTCATAATTTTTCATAAATAGCCCAACTTTAATTTTCTAATAGATGAAAAGGTGATAGGAAGCTGAATAAAAGGTGACCAAAATTCAGCTTTCTTTGTAATTTTGGCTTGGGGAAGGCTCACTCCTTTAGCTGGTCCATACGTTTCACTGCTTGGAATGCATGGTGAATAATAATGAGGTGGCTGTGCCTAAAACCAGATGAATAATTCTGGATTCTATCAAAAGTCCTTCAGGCCCAATGTTCTGTCTGTAGTCATGGGCAAGTCCTGCAGTTTAAGAATCAGAATTTAGGCACATTGATTCACACTGTTTGCAAATATTTAATGATTTCACTGAATAGTTTACAAGGCAGTTTATACTTATGAGCAGATCACCTTGCATGTGAATACACTACTTCTATGTTAATATCCAATAATCTTGCATTAAAGATACCCTGAAAACAGCAAAAGGTACATAATCTGCACCTTATTCAACTTGAAATACAGCTATCTACGACACATCATTTGACAAATGCTGAAATCTGAACATAAGTAATAAAAAATGATTTCAGGATAGAAGTTTTAAGTGTACATGTAATATTACATTAGTTTTCAGGCAAGATGTTTTGTTTTATTCTTTTTATTTTTGATATTTATACACAGACAAATATACATAATGGTGTTAGTTTTCTCTATTTTTTTGAAAGTTCATTTACATTTGATGTAAAGTTATTTACATTTGATGTACATATACCAATTAGATTTATTTATTCATCCATATAGAGCAGCATCAGAAGTTTATGCTTTAAATCATACTTAATAAATGTCAATATTCTCATTTTGTCTCCATGAAGTAAATAGAATTTATTGCTGATTTTAATAAAATATTATAATGCTGAAATTTATGACAACATCTGTATATGTATATATCCATATACACACATGGATGAAAAGACATATACTCACTTTTGTTTCTCCTTGGGACAAAATACTGTATTTGAAATACTGTATTTAAAAGATTATTAAGATTTCAAGGGAATTATTTTTACATATTAAGAATTTAAATGACATTGAATGAATTTACATGTCTTTCAAAATCTTGTTTCAGGTTTCATTTACAAAAAGTGAGAGAAGAAAATGATACTGATACTTTTACCTGCTGCTTGTATTTTTGGGAGCAATTTATCCCATTTTTTTTATTGCCAAAAGAGAAAGAATAGAAACAGTCTCAAGTCTGACATTTTTAATGGTACAGAGAGGAAGGTAAAATGGGAGGTGAAGGAACATGGTGGGATCACAGAAGGATTATGATCTCTGACATGAGAATAAACATCTTACGTAGACCAAAAGAATCATGTCTGAAAGCAGTCTTTGTTTCTCCATTTCCTTTAAAAGGGATCCTGTTCCAAAGCTCAGGTGGAGTTGTTCCACAAAGATACTGGAAGATGTGTGAGATAAATCCCACTTTTTTTGTGTTAGCAAATTGTATGTTATCCCACCCAAGTGATTTCCCAATCCATCCTGTGTGGGATTGCCTCTGACAGGCAAAAATCTTACTTCAGTGTCCATAGGCGTATTTTAGCTACCTCTGCTGCATCTGTTTTCATGTGGCAGGACACCCCTGAATTGTAAGATATCCACAACTCCAGCTGACATTTCTAAAGTAAGATCCCATTTCAGTCTAGATTGTGGTGAAGCAATCCCTCACTCAGGAAATGCTCTATCAATGTGCTATTCTGTCTTATTCCATGAGGGGGGAAAGGGAAAACACTTTATTTTTCTGTACAGTGATTGTATGAATATTATCTAGGCTTTCTGTAAGGCCTCTCCTATTTCTATCTCTGTTCTTTGTTATGAGCAAGGGGATGGGTTGTTTCCATAAAACTGCCAGTTTTATGTGAATTGAAGATCAGTATATGTTATGGTCAAGTCTATCCAGATACTTATAGCTTATGTCTAGACACACTTAGATACCAGCATCAGTCAAACGTTTGGCCATGGTGTAAGACTCTGGAAATGCTGCAAAATGCATTTTACAGTGATTGAGAAACTATTATACCTCCAGCAAGCACAGTGCTTTGATCACCTGAGCAGTATCCACAGAGTTGCAAGCACACTTTCTTCTCTTCTGAAATTCCTTTCTATGTGAAATTATGCCTTGTGTGTGTCATAAATCAGCTTTGAGAACATTCTGAAGTAAATATTTTGGGATTTGAAACTGCTAAGAGAATAGGAAATAGCTTGGTGGCACTTGCTGCAGCAGGGGCATTATGAATGCTGTCAAGCAGAAGCCATTTGTCACCGCCCCATACTGAGGAGGCAAAGTCAAAGCAAACTTAATCTACACTGCTTCTATAATAGTGGAACAACTATTCAATAAAAGTGTTGGCCCAGCAAGGGAAAGCCTTTTAGTGTAGTGTAAAGTGAAATAGCTGGGTCTGATGAGAGTTTATGTTGTTTGAGTTATCCAACTCCTTTGAAATTTAGCATGTATCATATGCCTGTGGAAATGTGCTGATTTTTTTCACTTCTAAAATTAGTGGGTGAAATATCTGACACTCAACCTAAATAAATTTGTAAAGTCATCAGTTCTTTCTTTTAAGACAGTTCAGATGAGGATTACTTTGATTTGTAATAGGAAAATGTGTGTATTTTCCTATTATACTAAAAAAAAATAGTATAATATCAGTTCTGCAGTTCTAAGCAACTCAGCTGGGGTCATGAGACAGAGAATGAAATGCACCTTTGATAAATAAAATTTTACTATAGTTGTTGTTGTTGTTGGTTTTGTTCTTGTTATATATACAAATTCCAATAAAGCTTCCTTGCACTGTGTGGTTCCTCATCTCTGTGCATCAGTTTCCAGCTGCAAAGGTCCTGTGAGCCTTGTTCTACTTCTGGCAAAGTGACAGCTACTGTGTTACTTGTCAGGAAGAAAAGGATTTTCTTTACTCGCTCTTTCATTTACCTTCTTTAACTGTTCTTTTAAAAGTGAAGATGTAAATGTGATTGTACAAAATGCATTATTTCTCATTTGTCTATTAGCACATAGATATTTGATTAGGTGAAATAAAGGAACTTTACACTATCAGCCAATTTGTGACCAGTGAGCTCAGCAAACCTCAGTTTGGCACAGGAGTTTTTGAGGTTTGGGATGTAATGATTCAGCTGTGGGTGATCCAAAGAGATCCCAGATATTTGTAAAGCAAAGGGCCTCAGAGTCACAGAATGGGTCAGGTTGGAAGGCACCACAGTGGGCCAGCTGCTCCAGCCCCTCCGCTCAAGCAGGACCATCCCAGAGCATATTAATCAGGATTGTGTCTAGACAGATTTTGATTTTGAGTATCTCCAAAGAGGGAGGCTCCACACCCTCTCTGGGAAATCTGTTCCAGTGCAGTGTCAACCCCAGAGTAAAGAAGTTCTTCCTCATGTTCAGGTGGAACTTCCTGTGAATCAATCTCTGCCCATTGCATCTTGTCCCATTGCAGGGCACCACCAAGTCATTCTCTTTTGCCCAAGTCTTGTGATTTTCAGTGTCATTAATCTGTGATGATAATGTCATGGTTTATATTATGATGGTAAAATGGAGCTGAACCTTTGTTTTACTCCACTAGCATTATCTGATTTAATCAGAACAGCACAAGAGGAAAGAGAAACACTAAGTGTGACTGCAAAATCCTTCAGTGCTGGTATTTTATAAATACACTAATGCAGCTGAACTAATTTAAGCCTGTGTTAACATTGCTCACGAAGCATATCGAGTGTTTAATTGCAATGCAAAAGGAACAAATAATGAGAATAAGTTACCCAAATTATTTCATTATGAAATAATTAATGTGATGGGCAATTAAAATATGCATTAGAGTGTACTCCTTACATTGTCATTCAAAATTACCTAAACTAAGGTTAAAGGTGTTATTAAAAACATTAATTTAATTTGTTATATAAAAGGCAGATAATTATCATAAAATATTGCAAATGATAATGAGAAACACTTTAATGAAGTCTTGGTTTAATTAGCGGGGGTATCATTATGATTTGCCTGTGGGTAAAATGGCAGACTGTTAATATATTTTCTTTTCATTATGATTAGAGTCTTAGAGAGTTATTTAACAACTTATATGAAGAAATATAGGCTTACATTTATATCTTTGGGATGGTGTCTCATTTTGTTTGACACAGATTTATGATATTATAAAGACTTGATAAATCCAGTTTCTGATGATAGTGTTCCAAGTGTTGTTTACCCTGCTTAAACTCTCAATCACGTAATATCCACTGTTGAGAAACTTCTACTGAAAAAAAAAAAAGCCTCCTATGAAACTTTAAAGAACCTCAGAACCTTTTCTTGGTGGTTTTAGACCTTTTCAGATCACCATGAAAAATTATTTGAAAATATTTAAAAATTGTATCTGTGTTATACTAGGTTGCATTTCAAAAACAAGACAGGTGTTGCTCTACAACACAAGCTAACTCAAGATACCTTTCTTGGTATAAAATTCTGAGAGAAAGAACCCCTATTCTTAATTCCAAGAAGCCTGTGAGTGAACCAAAACATTCAAGGAAAAGCTATTTTCAAATCACTGAGTTTTCATTTTCACTGAGTTTTAAAAATTATTTTAAATTCAATTCTTCTGTATTCTTTGTAGAAGAAAAATACTATAAATAGACATTCAACCAGAGATTGCTCTGGCAGGGAGAAATGGTTGTGCTTGAGAACTTGCATCCTTTATGGGTGATTATGGGTTTTTAATTTTTACTGGTTTTCCTCCATCCATGCTTCTTTGGAACTGGTAAATGCCATCAGAAGCTATCAGGTAGTTATTTATAACAGTCAGAATAATCTGGAAAAATCCCTGTTGGCTGAGGCAGCTCTAGCTTCCTCATCTTTCCTGATTACAGCAACAGCAGCCGGGTTTTTATCTTTAATAGCAAAAGGGCTGAAATTCAGGGACAGCGTCTCACTGTGATGAACTTGGCTGTTCTGCCTTTTTTATTCAGTAATATACAGAGACTGGGGGAGATTAAAACCGCTGCTTTCATTTACCATTTTCTATTAACTATTTCTTTTTTTTTTCCTCTTTCTGCTTCTCTTCATTTCTAACTTTCATATTTAATTCATGGCTAACACAGCAGCAACATAATGAATTCAATCCTCACTCTTTGCTCACTAATGCTTTCAGTCCAGTAGGCACATTTCACTTGGTATAATCTTTTGTGTGCTTTATTATGCACATGAATTTGGGTTTGGATAGATATTGATTTTTATCAAAGCTATGTTACCTGTGACATGCATGCTGTTGTATGCACTCCTACAAGATGTATTGTAGCATTTTTAGGTCAAGAAAAATACCATAAAATGTTTCCAGCAATTGGGTTTATTTGCCTAAAGAAATGAAAATAACATAGGTTTCTTCTCTGATTTTTAGTAACAGTTACTCTTTTCCACCAAGTACAGCCCAAAAGTCAATTTTAATTGCAATCTCATTTACCACTGAAATGAAACTCACTTTAGGAATTCAATTACTTGACTTCAGTGAAATGGAGCTAAAATAGAATACATGTACAAACTATATCTCAAGCACAAATTTTTGTTTGATTTCTGGAATCAGTTTTATAGATTTTAATAGGTTAACAAGAGAAGAGGTCCTCATGACAACCAGGTAACTCTTCCATGTCTACTCCTCAAATGACAGACTCTTTAAAAGTTACTAACTTGCAGCTGGAGTTACACTTGATCTAGTGCCACTGTGATCATTTAAACCTAACAAAAGTAATATAAATAATGCGTTTATTTCACAAGTTGGTAAGTTACATTCATGCCAAAGCAAACATGCACATCTGTCTAATGAGAAAGTAGGTCTGGAAGGTACAATTTCAATCTGAGTTAAAATTGTAATATTAAATGCAACTGGACATTTCAGAAAAGAGTAGGGTAAGAACCCAGTGACAAAACCACAGCCACTGTAATTTTAATAATTGGAATTGGTATGTTTGACAGTTCTTTCCTGTGCAAGTGAGAATGTGTTCAGTCAAAATGCTGTTTTCTAAAGGAATAATATTCATGGCTTTTTCTAAATAGGAATTGATAAATATGTGCCTATAAGCCACAAGACATACTATATAGTGCTTGCTGCATGTTTTTATTAACTCCAGTGTTGAATGAGTTCTCTGATCAGATATTCTCTGATGCTGAGACAAGGCAAGAAGCTCAATTTACTCTCCAAAATCAGTCTAGTCAGACATAGAACAGGTGACTGAAGAAGGGCAAATAAAAATACATTTTCCATTAAACAACAAATATGAGTTTTGCTGAAATGCTGAATGTGAATGAGCTTTCCTGTGTTCTCCTGCAAATATTCACCTACCTAACTTTCCCTCATGAGTCAATGTTGGCAATTCCTGCTGAGTATATCAAAGTCCTGAGTTAGTTTATAATTATTTTTTGCTGTTTTCTTCACACAAGAGGCGAGGTAGTTATATTTATTTTGCTGTGCTGGATGAACTTCTCACAAAGGCTTCTGCTAGTGGTTTCTAATTTGTTTGTATATTTTTTACACTCTATTTTGTTCCCAAAGAACATAACTGTGCTTAAAGTAGAATTCAGGAAGAAAACAATATCCATTTAAATAATTTTCATAATGTATGGCTTAAATTTGAGAGTTGTGTGAGGCATCTGGAACATGGACAGATGAGGTCACACACTATCCAGAACAAAATGTCTTCAGTTTGTCCTCAAGATCTTAGAATTTTAAGGTGTAGTGGTAGAAGTGTTCCCTTTTTTGATACAACAAAGGCAACTTACCTTAGTTCCCTTTGTTAATGAGATACTGCTTCTGGCACAGTCTTGTTAGGGCACCAGAGTTTCAGGTTGTTAAGTAGTAGACACAAAAATGTTGCTGGACTGTTAAAAATTGTTTCATGTCAGAAGCTGGAACTAGAAAAAGTGCATGACCTGTTGCATCAGGTATAATTAGGTTAGGAGAAGCTTGGCCATATCTGAAGCAATAGAAAGCAATTTTCTTGAGAAAGGTTGAAAAAATCCATATTGATCAGTACTAAGTAGTAAAAATTTATTGCAACGTTGTCAGTTGCCTTATTCCAAATCAATACAAATCTCACCAAAAGCTTCTTAAATGCAATAAGAATCTGACAAGGCCTTTTTGTCACAGATTAGTGTTAAAGCAATGAAAAGGCCCCCGAGGAAAACTGTCTCCAACCAGAATGCCAGCTGTATCCCACTGCAGCACTACTCCTTCTGGTGTAGGACATCTTTATTGGCATTTTGGAGCCCTGAAGAAAAGCTTAATGTTTTGTCAGTTAACTAATGCAAATGGTCAGAAATGCCTAAAGAACTTGCATTTCCGCCTGTTTTTTATCAAATCGTAAAAGTTGTTAGTTTTAAGAGGAAAAAGTCAATCAGCCACCTGAATAAAAATGAAAGGTTGGCTATAGAAGGATTTTTTTCCTGTTTACAATTTAAAGAGAAAGCTTTCATAAAAAGCTGTTTTATTTCAGAGGGCTAAGATCCCATGATAGGATATTAGAACCTGAAACTCACACACACTGATGTGAGAACAACGCTTTCCTTAGCAAAGCATTCAGAACAATTTCAACTCAGCTATAACACTGATTTGGGTGTTGAAAAACTGCCTTCCCAAAGCAGAACAATCTCATTTCAGGTAGCAGGGAAATATGATAGCATCCTTTGTACTTTTAGAAGAAAGGTATTTCAGGAATTCTTATTGTACTAGCATTTGATCGATTAATTTGCATTATCAGAGTAGTTTGGATGAAAAGAGATATTTTACTTATGAAGTTATCATGTCCTTCTTTATTTGTGCAGAAAATGTAGACACATATTCATTAAAAATTAAAACATCTAAAAATAGTGATAATCACTTACTTAACATTTCAAATCATGTCTTTTTCAAAGCTTGAAAAGATCTCTTGGTTTTATTTGGGACTGAACGCCTGCAAAGGTGAAGCCACAAAGAATGCAAATCATATGAAAAGACAATGGGGTTTTTATTCTAAATCACTTATAACCAGATAAAAATTTGCAGTATTTTTATAATATAAGTATTATTGTCCTTTGTGCAAGACAGTGTTTGTGCAGTAATGTGATTTTAGCTCTTTTGAAGTGCACTTCCCAAGTGTGCACTTCCCCTGAGTGTGCACTACATAGGTGTATTCACTTGTGTTACCAATCCACACTTTCAGGACCAGACATTCATCTCACTTGAAAGACAGCAAATAATAGGGAGAAATTACTTCCTAAACCATCCCTTGGCTGTTTCCAATTATACAAGAGCTGCTTCTGTGCAGCTGTGTTACAACCAAAGCTGAAGAGTTTGTCTTGAATGCTTGCCCTCAGCTGAGACAAGAGAGGCCACTCCATTTCCTAGGTGGAGTCTAATAGAAACCAGCCACCCAGCAATAAATGATAATTTGCTTCTTAGAGGAGCACAGGGTTTATAAATGAAAATAGTGGAGAACATAGATGAAAGGTCTGCAGAATAGAAGACAAATTCTCTGGAATGTACAGTACTTAGGAAGAGATGAGATGAGGTGATGAAAGGATCCTTCCCAAAAGAAAACCCTCACAAAATCAAGTGGAAATGGTATTAAGTAGGATAAAAATTAGCTTTTCTTTACCCTGGTGGTGATATATTGAGCCATTTGTCTGACAAGCTACAGTTGAAAGAGAAAAATTTTAGGAGGCTGGTGAATACCTGTAAGGAATGCAAAGACTGAGACTTATCTGCTCCACATGAAAACTCAAACCTCTGAACTTCTAATTATGAACTTTTTAGGTGACTTGCAACAGGTGTGGAATTCCAGAACCTTTCTGAAAACTCTTCTGTGAGACTGCAGTCAGGAAAGAACCAATGCTGAGAATCCTGCTTCCAATGTGAACTTAAATGTAGAAAAAAAGGAGAGTTTCTGCTTATAAGGTTGCAAAAAAAAAAAAAAAAAAAACCATCAAAAAACAACAGATTTTCTTTTTTCACTGGAAAGGAAGACCATGGTAGAGTTGATCAGTAAGCCACAAGAAACACAGGAACAGGGTCAACCTGAAAGCAGCTGCAGTGGAAGAATTAGCAAGATGAAAGTGGAAGTGTATGAGAGATGTGGAAGCAAGCCAGACTGATGCAGTGATTGGCATTTGGAAAGATATGCTGCATTTACACAGGTAAAGTTAAAAGAACCAACCAATCAACCAACAAACCAAAGCAAAAATGAGAACAAAACTAAAAGAAAAAACCCCAAAACTAAACCAACCAAACCAAAAAATTAAAAAAAAAAAAATTAAAAAGTCATCTTTCTGACCTCTACTGTGCAAATTACCAGTGGTTTAAACTACTTAGTCCAGCTTAGCATTAGAAAAAGTCTGCAGTTAGCAGTCTTATATCAGAAACAGGAACACTTTCATATTGCCACTATTTTTGCAGTCTTTCAGGGCTTTTATCTTCTGCCTAAGTTGGCAAGGTAAGCTATTTATTTAATTTTACACTGGGACAGAGTAGAAGAGGAAGAGTCACCTGGTCAGACTCAATTTAGATGGATGGAGGAAGTACAGTGGCATCAGTTTCAAATTCTGGTGCTAAAGCAGCTTTGCTTAGTACACTGACAGACAGATATATTATCTTGGCCTGTTTTAGCTGAAAAGCACTGTAGAAATCTATTAAGAAAGTGACAACAAGAATTTATAGTCTGAAAATCTGAGAATTCATCAGGCTTATAGGCCTTTGAATGTCTACATAGCCACATTAAAAGAGTCAGAACTAATTTTCATTCTAGATTATACGAACAATTTACAAAGAGAAAAGCAGTCGAAAGCAATTTCGAGCATTCAGGCTGATTGTCATGCCTTTTTTTCATCTTTTGTCATCTTTTCTTTCACAAATGGGTAATACATATATTTTACTAAAAACATTCCCTTCCAGACTCAGTCCTTAAGTCAAATGCTTGAGGGGAAGAGTAATGCAAATGCTGCAGAAGAATTGTAGCTTTGTTTCATGCAATATTTTCCTTTGGCCTTCTGGAACAGAGTTCCTGAAGTGGATGGCAGAACCCTCTGCAGAGCTACTTAGCTGAATTTAAAATTTCTGTTCTCAAGACATGATGAGGTCAATGGAGAGTTTGAGACCTTGGTGTGACTTTGGGGCAAGAGTGAGACACTGGTGGGACTTAGAGGGACTCCTCAGAGAACACTGATTGGTGAGAACAAATTGTTCCCTGTATGACTTGGAATCTGGTTTCCAGTGCTTTTTAAATATTTCCAGTGAATTTATGGGATATTGCAGTTGTTTTTTAATGTTTCCAGTAGATTTATGGGATGTTGCAGTGGTTTTTTAACATTCTCAACTGTTTCTCTGTCACCATAAAATAAAAAGACTTCATGTTAGTAGGTACTGTAGGTAGATACAGAGTAGAAATTAGTCTGAAAACCAGTAATTTTAACATGAATACACCAGAACATGGGAAGAAACAGCTAAGATGGGGTTTAGGAGATTGCTTCCTCTTACCTCTCAGCTAGTGGTTGTCAATCCTCTGAAAGTGACTATGGGAATATTTATTTAACCTTTCTGGAGCGATGTAAACCTTAAAATATTTTTTTGGTTTCCTAATGAGACACAAGGATTTCATTAACTGAATATAAATTTTAGTTTCCTTTCCAAAATCAGCATACGATGGCAGAATTTTATTAATGTTAACAGCAGCTTCTCATTCTACCTTGTACTGAGAACACACATTACAGAAAACCAGAGTAAAACACAGTTCTTTCAAAGGTGATGAAGACAAAAATGCATTCAAAATGCTAATCCAGCCAATTTCATTATAGTCAATAGTGGATATGCAGAAATGGGCTTGGGAGAGTTATTTAGTGGGAGGATTGCAGAGACAGCTCTTTTATTGACTGTTGCTCTCATGGAACAAAAAACAGAAAAGAGGATTTTTCTAAGTCATTTGTAAGGCATGACTGTCTCTTTAGAAGGTTTACTTGTGTTAAAGGCTGGATTATGGAAGCATCCTCCTTATGTTTTGTGATGAATTAAAGAAAAGATTTGCTGTCTTGGACAATGGGAAGTCATGCAGTCCAATATTAAGTAGCATCTGCTATGTTCTTTTAAGCTACTTGCAGACTGTAAAACACTGTGGGAATCTGTTGGAAAAGAGGCGGATTTCAAGGTCCAAAATATAACAGGTAACAGGTGTTTTGGTCAGATGTTGAAACTAAAATACACATTTTGTACTGGTGTCTGAGACAGCAACCAAGACCAGAATTTATGACTTAATGAACTTCATATACATTCTTTCTATATATTCTTTAAAAACTCCTCAGCGTGCAAAGCAACATTGCAAATAAACCTCATATTCCTATTATCAAGTAATTCTATTTCAGGTGTCTGTGAGAGAATTTTGAATTTTAACTTGACTGACCCAAGCCCTTCTGTCAGATTTCCAGATTCTCCATGCATCTAGCAAATTAATTAAAATCACTTACAGATGGTTTTTGTGGTTTTAATATGCATATTATATTTCTATAAGCATCTTCTGCTATGTCTAGTACTTCAGTGGGGAAATTGGAGCACAGCCTGTAGGAATGCTTTTCATATTGCTCAGATATTTTTATTTCTTCTCATCAAGCTACGACGCTGCTTTTAGCAGCCTGGTGAAAGGCTTCATTTTGACCATTCTAATGTAGGCTGCTTGCCTTTAATTGACAAAGCTGTGAACGTGTTTTCCAGGGTTCTCTGAAATTTCAGACAAGCAGGAACGTGAGTGTTTTACAGTGAGGCTGTTAGAGAGACAGGGTGGCTTCACTCAGTTGTGCTTAAGGTGCTGTCATTGCTTGTGAAGCCTTTGGATTTCCTCAGCACTTCTGGGGGATGCAAAAGGCTGCTGTGCAGTCCATCAAGTGTCTACTGGGTTGTACTGGGACTTTCAGAACATCCTGGATTCACGGAAAGCTTCAGGAATGGTTGTTTCCTGCCACACAGCTTACCAAACATCTGTGACTTTAGAGGGCATAATATCCAAGAACTGAAAGAAAATATGGATGTTCACACAGCACCATTGCTATTTTATCCCCTTATGAGTCATGAAACATAATTCAGTTGCTAAGATATTTCTGTACCCTTAGAAAATGATTCCTTTGCCACATTTCATGGTTTTGCCTATCATTGACACTTTATTTCAGTTGGTGCACTCAAGATGTCCACCCTTGGCAGTGGGGAATCTGATCACTTCCCTACAACACATCCCAAAACTCTCCAATTTAAGCTATGTTACAAAGTCATATCTTCTTTCTAGACTTGCCAAAAGTCAATTAGGTAGGTTGTTTTTTATTATTACTATTTTTTTTCAAGATACTCTATTTAGTAATCTGAACCTGGTGAGACAAATATTACCACTCTTTCTTTTTCTTTCCTTAAATTCCAATTGATTCGATTTATGTATTTTCACATTTCAGATTCCTAAACTGACAAGGTACATAGAATTTTCCAAAATAAACAGAAAGGAGTTCTTATCAGAGCCCTGCAGGTTGATCTCTACCCTTTCCCATGGTAACACTATTTCAGCACAGTAGCAGCCAGCAGAGTAGATAATGGGGCACTTCTGAACCTGAAAATTAAATGCTCTCTGCCATGACTAAAAAAGAAAAATCCTAGAATGGAAGAATATGAAGAAAGGGGAATGAAGTTAATTTTTATTTGTATTTTTTAAAAAAATGGCATAAGGAAAAATAAAGGAATTCAGAACTTATTTGAGAGGCAGCTGCACAAACTTAGGGAGCACCACCAACAGACCAACCTATTCAACTGCCTGAAAAGAGTAACACAGACTTTTGCACTTATTTAATAGGCAGAAAGTTTGGTTGGATTCGCTTACTGGAAATTAGTGATTGGCTAAAGGAGGCAGAGTTTCTTTTTTCCCTTTCATATAATTCCCAAACCAGGATTGTCCGAATAGGTAAGAAATTATTGTGTATATACATTGACGAAGGTATTGCAGTGCCTGTGCTGCCATTTCCTTTTTGCAGTGAAAACACTTACAAATAAAAATATGTATTGAATATGTGAATTTTTCAAAGCAGGCAGGAAAAAAAAAAAAAGAAAAAAAAGCTTAATTCTATGACGCTAATGAATAAGAGTTATTTTTAAAAAAAATATTGGGGGATTCTACCTATATTTTTTATATCAATTCAGAGGTGTTTTCTGCCCATAAAGTAAAATGATGAATGAGTTTTCTCCGATTTCTGAGAAATTTCTGAGTAGTGTCTGCTGGAGCTGTGCAGGCAACGCTCCTTTCCTGATTGACAGCTGGAGCACTCCAACTCTGTCTGTTATAATACAAACATCACACTGAATCTTTCACGAGTAGATGCAGTCTCCTTCCCTTTATTAGCTCTCTCGTCCCATAAAGTGCAGTCAGGATAGGCATCACTCCTGTCCTTTAGAAAGCAGTAGATTAGTCCATTTCCTCATGGGGCTTGGCAAAGTCCTTCAATAGACGTGACTGGAAGAGGAAGAGGCTGAAGATGGTGGCCTAAGGGAATAAACTGCTGACTTGATAAATCTTTGGGTCTTAAGAGGTCATCTCTTGATGTCTGAAAGAAAGATTGACTCACCAGCAAATATGAGCACCAGTCTTGATGGGTTTTTGAGGTTTTTTTTTTAAGTAATATAGAAAGCGTTTGTATATGAAGTACTTATAAATTTTCTACAACTACAGATAACAGCTCTTTCCTTTCTCAGGTCTTATTCAATTCTCATAGATTTATTTATTCTTTTTTACACTGTCTACACACAGTGCATGAGATGTGCAGAGAATTTTAATGAGTTTTGTACTAACAAATGCAGCTATAAAATACAACATGAAAAAATCTGAAACTCTGTGAACTTTTGATACATGTGACAACTCACAGACCCTAAAGAGCCTAAACATATCATTAATAAGAATTACGATGTTTCATATCCATTGCCCTGAGATGAAGAATAAATTAAAGCCAGGAAAAGATTAAATTTACTTAATTTTCTTTTTCCAGGAATATTTCCTAACTTTTAAATCCATATTTGGTTTAATACAAGAGAACCTATATATTTTTGATAGGGGATTTTTCACAAGTGTGTAACACTTATAACTACTTGAAACTGGTAGAGTCTAAAAACTCAAAGCCAGACCCTTAGATACGGAAATTGATGGGGTGCATCAGGAATTAAAGGAACAATGTGTGCTCAAAAAGAATTTATTATTTTATCTTTTGTCATTTTAATACATAGGTAGGACATGCAGGCAAAAAAAAAAGTGTTATCTGCTCATTTTCAGAGTGGAATTTAAGAAGGATTCTTTCCTAAGACAGCCAGACCATCCTGTTGTGGAGGTTGAGAGTGTGGGTGAGAACAGAGTTTCAAAGGAGGGACACCTCAGTGGGTCTGCTGTACTCATTCCTTAGCTGACATTAAATCTCTGGGTAGGTAATGCTTTCTACATATCTTTTGTTTCTGTAAAAAAGCTGGCAAATTTCCTGCTGTTGCTCACAAAAAGCTCTGGGTACTTCTGGGTATTTTGTGAGTGCAGAAGGCTGTCTGGACTCTGGGAGGAATCTTAAAGTAACTTACAATTTTTTGAGCTAGTTTTGACTTCAATTTGAGCAAATATGGGAGAAACACAAACGTTGCATGTGTAGACCATAGATTTTTTGAAAGCATGACAAATCTGTGAACAGAATCTGTGACCTTCCTCTGTAAAAAGATTTTTCTTAATGCTTTATTGTTAGGGTCTTACATTGTGAAGTGGATTGATACTTTTTCAAATAACAACTGGCACAACAAGCGGTTCTATGCAGTTCTGTTTTGGTTTGATTTGGGTTTTTTTTAACACCTCTCTCCTGAGAGCTTTGCAATATAAGTCCAGATTGCTGCTGTCCTCCTCTGACAGGCTGGGAGAGAAGTATTGATCTATCATGGGAGGATGGGATGAGGTGACAACAGCAGCGACTTTTATTTGCTCATCTCAGAAAGAAAGTACCAGAAGGCAGTGTTAGCTGATCTCCATGCCTAAGTAGGAAGTGGATGCTTGAAGAACAAAAATGTACTTGATTATTGCTCCATTACAGCTTGTTGGCATTAAAGTGTCCTTGCTGAAACACTGGAATTTATTACAGCTTTGTGTGCCACATGATTGAGGGAAGGATTTGGGGCTTGCTGCACAATCAAACCAAACAGTGACAGAGATGTTCTTTGCACCTTTCCCACTACCTGACAAGAGACACAAAGCATTGCAAATTTTTAAGGATAATGTACACACTAAAAGAAATGAAAACATAACCATAGCTATAAAGAGTAAGGTGTTGCTTTTGTGGCACAGGAAAAGCAGAGATTTAAATAAAAAGGAAGAGAGAGGTGTGTCCAGGGACATCAGTGGAAATCAGCATTGAATAAACCCCCTTGTTTCTACAAATCTTTTGGCAGATCATAGACTCATGCTGGGTTTTTTTAGATACAAAGTAGCAAAATTAATTTTTAATTGGAATGTATATGATTCACAAGTACAATCTGTATTTTTTGCTCAATAGTACATTGTGTTCTGCACGAATTGCCAAGGAAATTAAACAACGAAAACGTCCCCAAAGACCAAACTGCTACATTTAGGAGAGCAGAGGTACCTGAGGGAAAAGAAAATCTGTTAGTCTTCATCAGGTATAGCTGAATTCTAGTCCTTACACATGGAGAGCAGTTGTTCTGATGCATAGAGACATCGACTTCCACATTTTATTTTACACTGAGTTGTGCCATGCCCTGTCTGGCTCCAGCTCTGCAGTGCTCTGCATATGTCTGGATTGCTGCATTCATACAGACTGCAGTGGAAACAGCCAGCTCAGAATGAATTCTAAAACTGGGGCAAAAGTGAAGAATAATAAATTGGAGATTAAGCATAATAACATGTTGTTGTTGTTTTTTTGTCAAAGGTAAATCCACAAAATGTTGCTGGCTGTGGCATTACAGGCTGGGATCAGGACACAAAAGCACACTATGGCACAAGAGCATTGCATGGTTTTCTAGATTTTTGTCCTGCTTTCTTTATAAATACGTTTTTGGCTCTTTCCTGGGGAACGCTTCTGAAAGGCACAGAGAGGTTGTTACCACAGCTTTACATTGTCTTTTACAAAGAAGTAAAAAATGATCCATTTTCCTAGAAAATATAAAGCATCTATCAGCCATCACCAATAATAAGAACAGACCTGATGTCTTGTGAAAATGAGGGAAATTTTGTGACTGTGTTCTGCTTAATCCCAGTTAAATCCCTCACTATTACTTATTCTTTATTTGTAGGTTTGTTACCATCTCCATGACTGATTTTAGTTGCTGGAGTCTGATCTTTAGGCTTTGTAGTCTTCTCTGACTTTTAAGTAAATTGAATTAAGCTTTTTGTTACATAAAGACACAAGAAAGAAAGAGGAGAATGGAAAAATGAGACAAAGGAAAAAAGATCATTCTCCAGAAACCTCTGAGGATTTTATCCTCCATATTTAACATTTATAATTTTTTATGGTTACAATTTTTTTAATAACAGAGTAGCTCTGCCATTAAAATGATGCCGCATTAGGTAGATGCATAAAACTACAGACTAGGAATATTCACAAATTGAAGAATATTATTTGAAAATTATAGTCTGAAATTAAACAAAGCATCATGATTAGTCATTCACTTGCCTGCTGATCTCTTAATGACTGTGCTGGTAACTATCAGTGCAGAGTCACTCCCTTCCCTGCCACCTCTGGCTGACAAGAAAATGTGGATGCTTTTAATTCATACACACAGGAAGAAAAAAAAAAAGAAATGAAAAAAAAGAGGAAAGGAAGGGCTGTATAAGAATGTGGAAACAATGAAACAAATATTTGTGTCTCATAGTTCTGGTCAATAATTTCCTAACATATATCCAAACTGAAGAGCAAGTAGTAAATCCTAGCATCCACCAATGGATTTTAGTTAGTATGGCTTAGGAGACGCTATGAAAAATAAAAATCCAATAAGAAGTTTGTGGACTTTTCTTTCAAATTCTAATCTTTCCTTACTTCTCTGAATAGCAGGAAAATGCAATCTCAATTTAGAAAAACCTGCAACAAAAACTGAGAAAGGATGAAAAATAATAGCAGTATTCAGCGTCCTCAATTATAGAATGGCCTTGTATATGGCTACTTTACATTCTTTGTTTGAAAGGTGATAGAATTTAAATCTGTTCTTTCTGTGGAGAGCGTATGAAAAATTTATTTTAAGGGAGACCTTTAGGAAGGTTTACTTTAATGCTGTTAAAACTTTAACTTTGTATGAAACAGCCTGGAATGTTAATCTTGAAATTTGCTTCAGGAAAGTGCAGCATTTCCTGAGAAAACTGGCCTCAGAGTAGGAAAAAATTGATTCTGCAATGATTCCCTTTTACTACTACTTTGTTTCTGATATACTAAATGGTTGATGTAATCATTCAGTCTGATGTTGTTGCAAGAGAATGAAAATTGATCAATATATCATTATTGATCAGTTGCTTTCTGATTGGCTTAGCAAATCTGTGTGTTATTTCTAGCCTCACACAGCCAATCTAGCCTATCCAGACTTAATCTAAATAAATGTTTGTGTCTTCTAACTCACAAGGTTACAAAACAAGTAGATTATAGAAAAAGGAGCTGAACAATAGCATAATTCCACATATACACATATGAAAGCATTTAATATGTTCTTAAAATTGGGCATGAAATTAAAATCACACTTAAATCTCAACACGAAATAAGGGTACTTTGCTTAGTCACAATCACAGTAGTGCAATAACCTCTCCATTCAGCTCAATTTATGCAAAGCCTTTTAAAATTACAGTTTCTAGGAGCCCTACACTATAACCCTGAGTATTTCAGTATTTTCCAATTAAATCCATGTAGGTGTTTTATTAATGAAGCTCTCTAACATAGATTGAAATACTTTACAGCATTATAAAAAGACATGTTGCAACTGGTGCATTTAGCACAGTCTGATGAAATAATGTTAAACCCTTAGTCCAGTGCTTTACCTATTTTTGATGTACTTTCATACTTTGTGAATCACATTGAATAAATGTTTGTGATTATGTGAGTGCATTCTGTTACTTCAGGACTCTTATTTGCTTCTCACACACGAAGCAGTCTGTTTTGGGGTTCTTTTTGTTGCTTCCTCCCTGCCTCTCCAAGTTTAGTAAAATGGATTTTAATACCAGTTAATTAAGAAACTAACCAGCAAGCCGTGATAAATTCATCAGCTCAGGGTGCTTTTAACATCCAGCTTCAAACCTCTAGTGGCTAAAGTGCTGAAAATCTAGTTATTTTATCAATTGCATTTCTTTCCCAGCCTGGTTCTGTGCGGAATGACACCAGATTAAGAAACTGTGTCACAGCACAACTCTGTTTCTCTCTGGGTTTGTTTAGCATATATCCAGTGTGGGAAGAAGGGTCAGCAACATTTGTGTAGCTCAGCCTGAGAGGTCAGATTATGCCAGCCCAACTCAGGTATCATGTGTTTGAACTAATGTAATTACCACATTATCCCATTATGTCAACAGAAAGAGGTGTCAGAAGCTTATTATCTTGCTGCTCCAATGTTACCCTCCTCCATCTCATTTTCTTTTCCTCAGTAAAGTCTTTTAAAGAGAAATAAATTGATTATCAATTTTTTACTTGCATGCATCTTGGTTTTTAGTCAGTGTGAGCTGATTTTTATGCTGGAAATTACTTTGGAATGAGAATGGAGACTTAAAGGCTATATGCTATGGACTGATCTTTTTTAGCTTCAGGCACAGCTGAGAATTATTCTGTGCAGAGCAGATTGTAGCACAACCAGATTGTTTAGGCCAACCCAAAGAAGCAATTTATAGCCACTTTGTGAGTTCATGGTCTTTTGATCACAGACATCATAACCTGCTGAGATACTCCAATATTGTCCTTCAAGAAAAGCCAATGAAAGGCATAGCTAGGCTTCAATACATGCACCAGGGACTTCCCGAAACCTGGTTTCCTCAAACAGATGAATAACTGCTCTTGGAAACACGATGGCCTGGATCACACACATATTTCAAGGAGGGAAGATGAAATTATAGAATTAATCAGTGTTCAATACTCAATATCCAAATTTTTCAAGTGACAAGCAGCAGTGCTGAGGAGCTGGCAGCTACTGTTTCAAACCTGAGGATTGATTCCTCTCCCAGATTCTTTCTCTCCAAGTCCTCCCAACAGCTTTTCACCTCATCTTCCTGCTGATGGATGTTATTTCCTCTAGCCTATTCCCTGACTTATGTTATGGAACATAAAGTTGTTTTAGTTTTTATGAATTCTCTGCCTTCTGAGGCCAGATGTTTTCCCTGGCTTTGGAACCTCATAGCCCTGGTTGGACTATGAAAAATTGGCCAGATGTTACCTAAGGACAATTCCATCTTTTCAGTACATATATTCATGAGATGAATAGCTAGTTCATCTTCGTATGTTCAGAGAGGTGTAAATGATGTTGCACTGTCCCGTGTGTAGGCCACAGATTTGCTGGATTCTGTCATGATAAAATCTGTCATGACAAGTTCAGATTAGTTCAGAAAGGTACATCCTCTGCAGCTTCTTTCCTTGCAGAATGAAGGGCTAGGATTTGAGGGCCTGGCCAAAGAGTGGTGATAAGAGAAGACAAATTTTCATAACAGAAAATGAACACCTACCTCCCCATTAAAAAAAATTCTTCCCCCTTTCCTCTCTTTCTCTTTTAAATTTGGGGATTCACGTGCCACTGTGAATGGCAAGAATAAAAGAGAGGGAAACTCACTGTAAATCAGGCTGAAAATAGCATAAAATATGCTATTTTAGTTAATAAAACTAGCTATGAAAAAAGGGAGCAGCATCTTTAATACACTTGAGTATATTTAAAAAAATATTCCAGCTAGTTCAAATCTCAAGAAATTATAAAAAGCCTAGGATACATCTGTGCTTTGAGAACTAACATAAATGACAGGTGTCCTGTTCCCAACTATTGTCTGCTTATTACTGGGCCTGAGGATAAAAAGAGGTTGCAACTTTCTAATCTTCTTTTTCCAATCTCAGGAATCTGGGATTCTGGACTTGAGCAATATAGCCAAGTGGAATTGAGCTAAAGCTCAAATTATTAAGTCTATTAATGATTATTTGAATAATTAATTAAATGGAGTTTGTTGCTTCTTAATTTTCTTTCTGGTTCCTTACCTTCTAGCATGGATCCAGCTCATTTTTACAAATGAAAAAGAACTCAAAAAAAAAAAAAAAAATCCAAGACTTTTGCTGATTGTAAACTCTGAACTTGTGAATTGTCGTTAATAGGATAAAAAATCATTGTGAGATCCACAGTAAAATCAGAGAAGATGCCTATTCTTTATATACACCTGAGAGGAAGATATGTCGGTCACAATGAAAACAAAGAGATGACCAGGTGAATTTGGAGCAAAGCAGCTTTTGGTCAGCTTAGCAGAAATGAAAATTCCCCAAGGGACCACTGAGAACACAACTGGCCACCAGTTGCCATGCACCAGTGTATTGGAGGTCACAAGAGCTTCCTATAAAATAGTTCCTTTTCCACTCATGCTCAGCATCTGCTGAAATCACAAAGAGACTTAAATATAAATTGTGGGCTTGATATATGTCATAATTGTCGTAAATGCTAAGCTAGTCATGTTTTATATGACACCAGTTTTTTGGACGAAATACATTCTTGGACATTTCCAGTTAATCCCTGGGAGGTGCTTAATATTCTCTGTCACTTCTGTCTTACCTCTTCTTGTCCAGCAACAGTTCCTTACCCCGTGTAAAAGGCCAGATAAAAGAGCAGCAGCAGGACTGTGGAGGCTGCACCTTTTTAGAGGGGCTGCAGCTGGGGCCAGGTGCTCCCTGCCACTTTCTCCCATGCACAAGAAGTTTTTTTGGTGCTGCTCATCTTGAGAAGTGGCACAAGACTGGGAGCTGTTGTTTAAACTGCAGCTTAAAGTAGACACAACTAATTAGAACAAAATAGAAGGGATGGAGGTAAAGGAGGCAGATGGTTGGGTTGGATTTAGACTGGATTTAGATTTTGCTGGGCACCAGGTATTGCTATGGGAATCTGATCAATGGCAACAACAATAAAAATGAAAGATAATGTGGGGTCTGCCCTGGGAGCCGGGGGAGAAATTTACAGCATCCATATTTTGTAGTAGGAAATACTGGGCACTAGGCATGTTCAGACCTGAATGTATCTTCTTTGAAATTCTCATCTAAATAAAAATCTTTTCCTTAGACAAAATAAATAACAGGGCTATTTTATATTTTTATTTTTGTTTTTGTTTTTATAACAATGAATAATGAATATGTTGAATATGTTGGATTAAAGACCAGTTCTCCAACTTGAATTATTGCAGCAATGTGAAATTAGCTTATTTAAAACCATGACACTACACTGAGAACCATGTGAATGGTAATCTAATGTGATGGTTTAGGATCGAAAATGTAAAAAAAGAAGAAATCTTAGGTTGAGTTAAAAAAAAAAAATTATTCTTCGGCGTCCACTTTGAGTTAGGTAAAATTTTTGGATTTTTTCAGATTTCTTATACAAAAATTAGCCACATTTGATTTCAAAATATGAAATCAACTTCTTTTCTACATAGCTAAAATATTTTTCTTTCTGTATTAATTTTTTCCTTTTTCTTTCTTTTTTTTTTTTTTGCAAAGGCTATTTTCTAGATTGCAACTTACTTCTGCTAAATATTTTTACTTAAATGCCAAGTGAGAACTAAAAATCCTCTACATTTCAGAGAAATTGTTAATTTTTTGACTTCACAAATTCAAATTTCTCTGAGTTTGGATGAAGCTGTGCAGATTATAGGAGCTAGTCAACCACATCCTAAAAGTATCCTGAGTTTGGAAATAGGTAGTGAAAATCAGAAATTCATTGTACAAAACCACTTAAATGAATGTGTCTTTATGTATCTCTTTCCTCAAGGGCCCAGATTTAACAAGATATTATCACTGAAGCAATGCAAATTCAGGAATACTCATCCATCACAGCAAACAATAGAAACATGTGCTGAAATCTGTCTCACAATCAATGGGGTTTTTTCGTTTGTTTGCTTGTTTTGTTTATTCTCTAAATGAATTTCTAAATCGATGCTCAGCTAATAACCCATCATTAAACCTATGAGGTTATCATTTCAGCTTGTGAATGCTGTTTCGTGGTAAATGAGGCTCTTTCTTCCAATATTATAACAGTGATAGTGTGCAACAGAACAGTCACTTACCCAACAGCATTCTGCAGAAATAGAGACCTGCACTTTCTGCAGTACATTTTTAATGCCCTTTTTCCTGAAATCCCTGCTCCTGATGGTGAAAGCTGATTTACAGCAGAAACCCACCCTCTTCAGGATTATTGTCAATAAACGTGAAGATGTAATTTGAGCGATAATGAAAGAACGTTTTATTGAAAATCTCCAGAGAGTCTGTTTCACAAGATATAATTGGAGAGGGGCTAAGAGTCTCCTGCGCCAATTTCCAAATTTAGCATCTCAGCCATCAAACTGTGTATATTTTAAAGCTGTCTAAGGGAAAAAAGCCAGTAATATGATCAATAACAGTATAAGATTAGAATACAGCTCTGCAGAAATGGGGACATGGAGGGGACTGGAGAAGAACTCAAACATTTCAGTGTATAAACTACATCAATTTTGTCAGTGTAGTCTTAATCTTCCTTTTCATCAATATGTTTGAAATTGTTGGGAAAGACTTTCATATTTTGCAAAATATGCAGCTGTACTGACTAGCTTGGTTTATAGAGATATAGGATGCTGCAATATTTATTTTTTAATTTTTATTTTGGTAGAAGAAGCTCCAACAGTTTGTTGGTAGAGTGTGAGTTTTGCTTCTGACCCTTATGTTTCAGGTAATACTGTGAGTACCCAAAATCCTCCTCTCTCCTTTGTGGATCTAAGATCATATCTGGAAATAAAATGTATTTTGAGCAACAACTACACTTTGCCAGTGTATTTTCAGAGTTTATAATGACAAAGTTGCAAAATTTGCTCTGGTTGTAAGTTTGTTTCTTTGTGCCATTTAATTCTTTAACATTTTGGGCTTAAATGATTTGAGTCTTATTTGTCTCAGAGATGGCCTCATTTCCTTCTTCATTAATGCTTTGGTCCCAAAAGCTGAAGCTGGAGCTCATCATTAAAGAAGACCAGAGATTACTGGCTTTTCACTGAATGGGAATTTTGTGGCTGGAATCTCTTTTTCTCCCCTGCTCCAAAATAATTCAAATCAATAGACTCTTAGTCCCATTACTTTCTTTTAATCAAAGCTTTTGTGAAAGAGTAGAAAGGCTGGTATTTGAGAATGAGTCATTTAAATTCCATTTGTCTGCTGATTTGTCTTTTTTTTTTGGTGTGAATGAAAAACTCTTTTAATTATTTTTCAAAATTATGTCAAAGGTACTGAGTTTTTTTAACCCATTATCTTAATTTAATATATTACTAAAAATTATTTTTTGATGTTATCCTTGACCTTTACTTTACAAAATCTGTTTCTTGAAGCTCTTCCTCTAATACAGACTGAAAAGAAATGGATATTTATATTGCAAAATTAGTGAAATTTAGAAATATCACCAACTTTCTAAATGATAAGTATTATTTTTCTTGGATACACAAACCAGATTTTTCTATAGCGAGGAGTCTATTCTATTAGAATTTGAATTAGCTGTGATTTTTTTGGGGAACTCATTAACATTAGTTATGGGACCCCCTTTTCCATGGTTTAAAAAGGGTACAAGAACCCGTGAGGAATAGTTTGCTTATGTAGTAAAAAAATAAACTGTATTCTTTTGCTTTTCTGTACCCTTTATTCTATTATTTTAAAAAAAATTCTGGGGTCAGATACACTGTCTTCAGGCTTCTAGGCTTAAAGTAATTTTTTTTATTTTTAAGTACAAACTTTCATGTAAGCAAAAAAAGGAAAGCATTCTAAGTTATTGTAGCTGATAACACAGAAAGGAATTTGGAGGGTTTTTTTTACAAAATAGGCTTACAATCTGCTTTGCTTCAAAGGCTGAAAGCACTGAAAATTGTTTGTTTTAAAGGTCTTCAGAGTTTTTTCCATATGAAACTTGTCTTTTTTTTTTACTCTACTTGCCTGTAGAAGGAGATGAATTGTTAAAACTGAAATTCCTAAATCACACTTGAGGAACCTGAGCACTAAATCCAGATATAATGACAGTGATATCTCAGAAATTCTGTTTAGACATTGAGAAATAACCCACAGTACAAGTGCTCGACACATCACGTCCCGAGAACAGATCTGCTGCTGAGCAAACCTGTGTGAAATGCACACAGTTCAGATAACCTCATTTTGTGCTGCTGTTTTTACACAACAGGTAAAGCCCCCCTAGTGAATTTACACAAGCAGCTGTTTATCTTAGTGGCCTTAAACAATTTTTAGTCATGGGTAGTGAGGAAGAGTGATTTTATTTCCCTGTGAGTGTTCCCAACAATGCCTCATAGCCATGGCTCAAAGCTCTTGGGAGTCCCTACAGTAACTTTTGTATGCAGCACATCAGGGCTGCTCATTTTTATCTCTATGGTGTTATGTGAGTCTTGTAATGTCATTCACTATTGAAAATGTATGCATGGCACAGAGTTGTACTTTTCATTCTGTGTGGTGCTGGTAGGGTTGTTGGTGGGCTTCTTTATTCTGTCTTTATTAATCAAAACTTTTAATAGCTGTGGAACACTAACATTGGCATAAAAATGACCAAAAGTGGTTTGCCAAATGGGAAGTTGGATGGAGAATTAATGTGTGTTGGCTTGATGAAACTGTGAAAAGTTATCTGGGCAGACCATGTGAGCTCGTGGGGAAGTGATTTTGCAAAATATGGATTGCAAAGGACTCCACTGTAGAAAAAGATACAATATTCACCAAATTCTTCAAGCTGAGCCTGTTGAACTTCAGCAGGACTAGTTTGCTTTACCTTAGTCTTGACTTTATTAGACCTTATCAGGTTCTTGTAGGAGCCACAATCCAGACAAATCAACTGCAGATTACTCAGCAGTGAGTGTAATTTGACAACCATTGGTTTAAATCCCTTTCTTACAAAGCAGTAGAAGGTTACATTGATGTTTCACATCAATGACCAAACTTCAGTATGGGGACAAAGGAAAGGGAGAAATAAATCATGGTTGTCTTATCATTTCCCTTACCACTGCCATGTGTAGCAGCACGTTTTATACTTTTTTATTTATTGTTAATATTAATTTGTTCTGTAATGGTTTCTCCCAAGTTCCCCCCTGTATTTCTCCCCATTTGGTTTCCCCTTGCCTTTGTTCTCCACAGCCTGTCACTCTCTGGGAAGCCTCTCCTCTCCTTCCAGAGTGTTCGGAGAGACTCGGTCCCAGATTGGAGCAGGCTGAGGAATCCCCCACCCCTCGTTTCCCATTCGCTGTCTGTGTGACATCCATATTTCCCTTATTGGCTTTCCCTCTTGTGTCCACCCCCTTCTCCCAACCCCGTATAAGCTGTGGCCACGCCTCGGGCGGGGACACTCTCGAGAGAGGCTCAGAGAGAGGCGTGGCTCCCCTGCGAACAGCAGGTGACAATAAAAACCATCTAGCCACAAAGTAGCCTCCTCGCTTCCTACCTTCGTCAAGCCTCACCAACATCTCTCGTGCAGCTCTGACCCACCGGGGGGGTGGTGGCCGCTCCGCCTGCTGCCACCAACCGAGTTTGGAAGTATCCCGAGCCAGGGCTAGCCGGGAACAGCTGGAAGCCACTTTCCAGCCGGGCTCGAGGGATATTTTCAGCCATGCTAATAAGTATCTGAGAATATCTGGACATCCTTTCCATTTGGTTGTGATGGTTATGGCAAAAGTCAAAAATGTGTAAGTAATGTTGATTGTTCTACAAAGAGCTTGGTTTTTAACTGGGACAAGTTTTAGGAAGATGCTAGGCAATATGAAAGAGGTTTTCATTTTCTTATGGTTCAAAATGTTAAGTGGATATGGAAAAAATGAGAGAGCAGGCAAATGATCACCCACTTGAGCTGCTAAATGGAGAATTGACACACATGACCCTGGCAAAGCTTCACACACGAGAAAATTCTGGAATAATAACACTGCTCCTTAGAGGGGCAGCATCCTCCATTTTTCAGCCATCCTACGTTATGCACAAATGATTCATGCACCCTTTGGGTGATATTTATATCTGAGAGCTGCTCAGGGTGTTCCTGTCCTGCTTTGTTGAAAAGAATGTGTGAGGGCATCCTGGACCTGCACAGCCCATTTTTATAATCTAAATATCACAGGAGGCATGAATTTTACACCTGAAATCGTATGACAGGATCATGAAAGCTGAGTGCCTGGAACAACTGAAGAAAGTTGCAATATTTTTTTTCCAGTTACATCAAATCTTCCTGCCTCAACAAATTCACATACTTAGTTATACATACACAAACACACATATATTTATATGGTTTAGGCATGAAGCTGAGTGCCAAGTAATTGTTATTGTGGAGATAGAGCCACTATGATTGTAACTAACTTTGCTTTTTGACAATTGATTTTTTTCAGAATAGTTGGTATGCAAGAATAATGCTTCGCTGTTTGCTTCTATATTATGCCATTTCTATTATAAACCTATTTTGAATTTTTGTCATTTCAGAGGGAATGCTTAAATTGTGTCACCAGGTAAGTGAAATAGCTGTCCATTGTCAGGCTTTCTATACTCAGTAAAGAAAGTCAAAACCTTCTCTGAACTTTCCATATTGTGATGGTTTGAGGTTTTTTTTTTCCTTTCTTGATCAGGATTTTATGGAGACTAAATAATTAATGTGGTAAACTGGAAAGGTAGATAATAGTGGTGGGAATATTACCCCCTTATTTCTCATCCCCTCCACTGAAGGATTTCTCTGAAAGGTCAAACCTTTTGAAAGTTTGGATTCTTTTCATATTGAATGTTGTTACACACACACACACACACACATGTGTACCTGTGTTTGTTCATTAATAATGTCTTCAAATATTTAAATATTTGAGCTCTCCTATGAATTCAATATCAATTACTACAGACACATTTTATTTCCCTGCTATCCCACTCCTTGCTTGGTTACAAAGCTGTTCAGCACAGTGACACTTCGTCAGAACAGACTATAGCATTGAGAGGGAAAACCCCAACTCTAAGGAAACATGTTAAGATGGACAAAAGATGAAGAACAGAGAGATCTTTAAACCAAAATAAAACAAACAAACAAAAAATTTCCAAAGCTGAATGGGATAGGAGGACAAAGATCAGATGTGATTAGGATGTGATTGTTATAGCTTTTTTTCTATGCAAATTTCCGTGATCAGTAGTACTCTTCAAAAGATGCCATTGGGGGATTTTTTATATTTTTCCACAAGAAAAGGTTGATAAATAAGTTGCAGGTATGTCCCCAGAATGAAATGCCATTGCCATTTTTTAATTGTTAAAAACTGATACCATTATGCAATAAGGTTTTTTCATATAGTATAGTGAATATCTTCCTTTTTAAGCCTTTCCCTTTAAAGATTTGGCAAGTAAGGTCAGATGCCTCTTAATGGAAATAGAAATGAAAAGCACTACCTCATTGATTTCTTCTCCTCATCCAAAAATGAGATTGGTTTTTTTTTTTTTTTTTGAGCTCTCTGCCTCATCATGATGATTTCAGATAAGCACCTCCATAATAACAGACTAGTATGGAGAGGTATAATGCTTCATTTCAACTATATTCTACAGTAAGTTTATCATAGATTCAATTCACTGCCATGAGACTGGCTACAGTTGCTAAGAGGATCTCTCATTGAGAGAATTCATCAGTGCATGGAAGACAGTGAACCAAATTCATCCCTGCTGTAAATCATCCAACTTTATTGGAACTGTCTTAGGAAAAAAAAAATTGTCCCTCTCCATTTATCCATTACTCTACAGAAGGATGCCTTTCATAAAAGTTATTTTCCTCTTTGTTGCTCTGCTACTTATATATTTCAGTGGCTGAGTAGGTAAAGGGAATCGTAAAGATGAAGTTGAATATTTGACACCTACTTCATTTATGGAGAAGATCTTATGCAAAGGAATAGCCCTGAGCATTTTGCTCTAATTGACTCATGGGACAAAGCCTAAGCCTTCCCTGAGAGACTGTAGGATAAGGGAATGAAAGCAAAACTTTACAAAAATATTAGTTTAGGAAAGTGCTGCCACCCATTTAATAGAAACTATGTTTACACAGCAGTTCTGTTATTCATGTGGCTGAAGTGCTCATAAATAACCATTCCTCAAAATGTCACTGTCAATGAGGGAAAATTACTGTTCCTCTTCCAGTAATTTGTTAACAGTTTGATGAATACTGCAAGCTGAGATAGTCATCTAATCATCCCACTTAAAAGAAAAGTATTTTCCCCAAAAAGATGCAGTTCTTGAACTCTGTTTCTGATAGTTTGCTCGTCATCTTGGAAAGGGCAAGGTATAGGAAAGTTTTTCATTCCTTGCACAAAGTTAGCCAGAAGCTAAACTCAGGGAGAAATATTTGGTGGTGAGTAGAAGAAAGGCAATTGGTTGCTATTTACCATGTTCTCAATAATAACACTGAAAAATAAAATGGACAGAGAGGAAAAGACTGCTCTGAAGTGTGACAAAGTGATAATAATCTAATAAGTCCTTCAGTAAACTTAATGTAGAGCTATGTCACATTTTGTAGTACTTTTAAATTATGTGCATCTCTAAACTGAGCCTGCTTTTATGGATTATAAATACTTTGCATAAGAAGGGTCTAAAAATTCAGATCTGGGGTTGTGTTACTCTGTTCCCTAAACTAATGGCAGCTGAGAACGTTTGTTCACTTTGAAATTCTACTTTTACTTATTATTCCCCTTTGATAAACAACTTCATACTTAAGGAAATCTGTCAGTCATGAGGCACTTAAAAACTGTCAGAATAAGAGCAAAAATACAGTGAGCCTTTTTAAAATACACTTGTCACTCCCATGCTATGTAAGGCAAAAGTGTAATTAGCATTTTGCAGTTTGGATTAGTGATGTATTGACAGCACACTGATTACACACCGAGGAAGAGCTCTCATTTTTGCTTCAGCACCCAGCCAGCCTGACTCCTCATTGCTGCACAGCATTAAGCACAAATCCATTCATTCAGCAATATTTCAATCTGACATTTTCTGTTCTAATGGAATGAACCTACTTTATTCTTTAAGAAATACATCAGTGAAAATTAACTGCCTAAATCAGCAATTAGATTTTCAATTGGAGAAAATAGTCTCTGATATCCATATGAGATTTCCTATTTTCCTCCCTTTCCTCTGACATGCTGTGTGTTTTATCCTGTAGAGGGTGCAGTGCACAAGAGTTTAGGTGAATGTTCAAGGAAAAAGTGGACATTAGCTCTGAGAAACCTGTGTGGGACGTTATGTGAACAAATGGGATTGATGCAGCAGTGACCTTCCTCATGTAAAACCCTCCTACTGAACACTCTTGCTCTTTCTGTGAATCTGGGTTGAGTTAGAGCTGAACCCAGTTCAGTTATTAACCTTCTGTAAAATCTGTTACACAGAAGGAGAAGGTGGAGGACCCAGGATGACATAAGGCAAAGCCTTTGTCAATGAACTCACCTTAACTCCATCAATATCAAATGGCTCTTTTTGGCTATTTTGTGTAAAATATGCATTCAAATGCTTTGCAGAAACACAGCCTATATGGCTTGCTCCTTTTGAAGGCAGGATTTCCTGAAGACATAAAAATCTGGCATTGGAGATTCAGACTTCATAAGATGTGATGTTTCTCTATTTTTCACTCCAAATTAAGGGAAAAAAAAATCAAAGATGCATATAAATTCAACTCATCAGAGAAAGACTCTACCCCAAATGAACCTTGTCCTGCAAGCTGAAGGGAATGGAGGTAATTATTTCATCTTTAAAAGGTCTGAATAATTTTATCACCCAGCTTGCGAGAAAAAGAACTATAGGAAAGTTGGCTAAAGTGAACTGAGGGGAAAATTTATTTTGAATGATGATGCCATCTAAATGAAAATACATATTTAGCTGCAGGAGTAATTTCATCCAAAGTTTTCTCAGGAGGATTGGAAATCTCATGGTGATTAAAATAAACTTTAGATCAGACAACATTTGTGATTTGTTTTTCTCTGACAGGAGAAAATGTAAACAGTGCTACTGCAAATATTTTAACTGGCAGTAGTCCGGAGTGACAGAAGTGATTAAAAAAGTAATTCTAGTACTGTAATGTTTGCTGGAGTGCTTAGTGATGTTTGAGTGCTACATGAGAGAGTCATCATATTGCCTCAGCTCATCCAAAGTATCATTGGATGAGTGGGGTGGAATATATTGAAATGTTGATCATGTCACACATTAGCTTGCCTATTGACAAGCAGCTTCCATACTCAAGGTGTTTATTTTGATTTCTTGTTAAGCCCTCCCAGTGATTTGTGACTAATCTATATCTAATTTAAAGTATTCAATAGAATCTCCCACATCTCTATTTTGAAGGCCATCTTCTTTGATGGAAATGCTTCTGAACTTTATTACCCCCTGATTACAGTTAAGCACGTTGTGCACAAGCCTTGAGAGAGCTTGTCTAACGACTCATAATTAGTTTGATAGCCAGTCCTATTAGAAAATCCACAACATTTTCTTCCCCACCTATTAGTTTTATGATCTGTGACCGCTTCATGGGAATTACAACATGAGAAATTGCAAAACAAGCGTTAAGATGAAATTGAATAATGTTATTTACTTTTGATTGCAACTGTAATTGTTTAAATATTGGCAACGTGCAGCCTTCAAAAGCCTGACTCTCAGCTGCCTGTTTGATGGCGTGATTGCCTCACCTTGGGAGTGTGGTACCAGTTTTAGTGTTTCTATTTCCCTCATTATTGAGTGCAGCTTTGATTAATGTGAATGGCATTGGCCAGGATGCAGGAACGCTCAGTTCTTCTTAGAAAAGTGGCAAATTTACCTCTAAAAGCCTGCAAAAGCTTTGTTTGTAAGTAAAATCAATTTTTAAAAGCCTTTTTTCAGAAGACTAAAGTTTATATAGACTACCATCAAATTAAAATTATAATAGCAAGAGCAATACAAAGAAAATACTGAATGGTATAAAAATATTTTAGAAATAGTCATTTCCCCACAATTTTTAGCAAAATGAGGAAAATATGAGGGAAAGGGTGAGTCTCTTTTGTTTGGAATGAAGATTTGAATGACAGAAATTAAGGAAAACCATGGAGATTGAGGAACTGTGCCCCCTAAAGCTGAATGGAGTGGCCACTGATCATTATGTGGATGTCTGGGAGGACCTCGATGCAGAATACAGATCTGAACTTACACTCAGAAGGTGAATCTGTCTCTTCAGCAATATGCATGTTGAATAGAGATGGATGAGAGCAGGGGTGGGGATCCCTTAATCTCTCACTTCTACCTGCTGAGAACTACCAGATCAGAGTCTGTCTCCCCCCAGTAAAGAGCAATTGTTTTTTACAAAGTGAAACAGATTCACAGACCAACACTGGCAGACACTCACCTGTTGGCTGGCCTGACTCCTGCAAGAAGCCTTAAGTCCATCCTCCTAAATTAAAAGGGAAGAGAGAAATGAAAGCAGTCCCTTGAAGCTCTAAGCTTGAATGTCTTTTTTTCTTTTTCTTTTTCTTTTGGTTCAGTTTTACCATGTGGCCTGCTAGGGGATTGATTCGGAAGCAAACCTCCAAGGCTTGCTGAGGTTTAAATGTGAAGACAGCGCCATGAGTTATCTAAGAAAATATTAAGTAATGAAAAATATTGGATGCTTAAATGACTTAACAGAGATTTCTCCAACATAGAGCTGTGGATGGATTACAATTTGAGCACGTACACTTAGGCAGCTGTAGGCAACAAAAGACTGAACACCCTGCAAATCTTACACAGAGTGTCTCTGGGCAAAATCTGATATACTAGATCCTGATGATAAACTGATGAGCAGCAGGATACAGATGGTAGATTTCTTCTCACTCACAAAACCAAGACAGAAAAAATTATCCCAAAACTTTGTTACTATTTTGTCCCTGAGCAGTATACGTAACATTTTATGCATTTAAAAATTCTTAATTTTTCATAGACAGTGGTGGTTTTAATAAAGTGATAGAATGTTGACTAGAGTAAAACAAAGTATTTATTAAAATGGTAGTGGATTCCTTTGAGAAAAACAAACAAACAAAACCAAAACCAACAAAAAACCAAAATCACAACCGAGGAGTCAATATATCTTAGGACAGTATTTCTGTGTATGAGCCACACTAAGAAGATTCACAGAGGAAGCTTTGAAGCCTTGTGTTCCAGGTGGCATTCCCTCAGGGGACTGCCAGTTCCTGCTGGAGAAGTGAGGATATATGAGAACAAGCTCTACAATAACCTTAGTGGCTGTCTTAAGTTAGCTGTGTAAAATATTCTTCATAATGTATTTTGCAAACTGTTGCCAAAAGTAAGCAGAGGTTTTTGCTTTGCTGAATAAAATTACATTATTTATGTATATATTTTAACTTCTCATATTCTTGCATGATTACTTATTTTTGACAAAAATACCCATGATGCCTTAGAGAAGGTAACATTTCTGTGAAGAGAGGAAGCAGAAAGCTCCTAGGCTCCACAAAGGGCATATTAAATGTTGCATTTAAACCTGTTCAATGCAAATTGTAATGGGTTGACCCTGGCTGGATGCCAGACACCCACCAAAGCCTCTCCATCACTCCCCTCCACAGCTGGACAGGGGAGAGAAATTATAACAAAATATTCATGGGTTGAGATTAGGACAGAGAGAGAGCGAGCATTCACCAAATACTCTCATGGCCAAACCAGACTCATATTAGAGATATTAATTGAATTTATTGCCAGCAAAATCAGAGCAGGATAATAAGAAGTCTTATTTTACTTAAAAGTAAAATAAGACTTTTTACTTAAAAACAGTTTTGCCCCCCATCCCTCCCCCTTCCTTCCATGCTCTACCTCCTGCCCTCCAACAGCACAGGGAGATGGAAATGGGGGTTGCAGCCCCATTACAGTTTAGAGTTTGTAAACCAAATACATAAATTTAAAAAAACAAGGGGAAAACAATTCTTGCAGCAATTTCCTATATTAATGTATTCTCATTTTTCTTCTAGTGTTCCTTCCACCTACTTATCTCCTGAATAAACAAACATCTACAGAGTTAAAAAAAATATAATAAGGTAAATAAAAGGAAAAATAAAATGGTTCTGTACTTTGGACTAGCAGTGGTTTCAGTACTCCTAGGCCAAGGAAGTTGCTTGGTTTTAAAGCCAGAAATTCTCAGGAGTTCATCTTTCAGAGGAAATACATAAAAGGTTTTCACAAGGCAAAGACTGAACATTCAGGACATGAAAGAGAGCCCATCAACTTACAGGAGACCCACAGTCCTTCACTCCCAGTGCCCACTGCCACTGAGGGCTTGTCCAGGCACACACATCCACTGACTTGCTTGTTTTAGGAGATTCCTTCTGTCAAAGTGCTGATGTCCTCTGACAACCAGAGGTCACTCAGCTTCAGGCAAGGAGTCAGTTCTTGCTGTCCAGCTGGACCACGTTCCCAGCACTGTGCAGCTCCAGAAAAGGAAACTGCTATGGGCTTGATATTTTTGGGTCTGAGAGATTTTAGCCTGCTAGCACCTGCTAACTTTTTTCCCAAGGGAAAATTTCTCAAGAAAGCTTCTTCTCAAAACAATCTTGGCAAACAACTATCCTTTCTCAAAACAATCTTTCTCCAGGTGCTGTTTTGCTGTTTCTCTAGTTTAACTAATAGGATTAAAGGGGTGTCGTTCCTATTCACTAATCATGTTAAGTCTGTATAAGAACACCTTGTAAAAGGTAGTAAGAATAAGACAAAAAAAGCGCTTTTTTTCTATGCATTTTGCTTTCTGAAATATTTAGAGTCTCTCATCCTTCTTTTATGTCCTACAATGACGCACTGCCAGGAATATTAGGACACCACGCTATGCAGTGACCTTATTGTCACAAAACATGAGAGCAGAAGATGCTAGGAGAAATCAGTTTTTTAAAAAGGTTATATATACACTCTTCTGGATGTAGATGTATCTTGCTAAAAAATTGCCTGCCTATAGTAGCTCGTGAATTTTCAGCAAGTGCAACTATTCTGCACAGCTCTGATATTTATACTACAGCTTTGTAAGGCAGTTTAAAGCCAGACTGATTAGGCCATGTCTGGATTTGCCAGTGTCTTAACCTAATTCCATTGTTCTGCCTGGAGGAAGTGTTAAGACTCTACATTTTCTTAGAAGTATAGAGTTGGGTAGCTTAGAAAGAGAAAAGAATAATTTGTCCATTTCTTCAGGATTTCTAGGTGCCCCATATCCCTGTTACAACTGAGCTGCTGGGTTAATGGAATTTCTCCTCTGCTGAGATGCAGAAGTCCTAGATATAAGTCCTAAATATAAAAGCCCTGCCTTCTGTATTATCCATCCATCCATCCATCCATCCATCCATTCATCCATTCATCCATCCAATTATCTGAAATTTCAAAGATAGTAGAGGCCCAAACTTTGACTCTATTGCAGGAAGTTAGAATATTACAGAGACTTTCCTTAATATGTATCTGGTATAAAAGATGAAGGGGGTGGTGGTAACGGATTTTCTTGTCTCTAGGAATTGTATTAGGAAAGAGTGAGAATGCTGGTTTCTCCCTTGGGATCATCCCAGCTTTGTAGCATGTTCATGGCATTGTGATGATCTGGCATGTGGATCATCTGGAGAATTATGAGAGACATAGTGCCTGAGATGTTTAGGAACTGGAAAATTTCAATATTAGCACAAATTTATTATGCACAGATTTAACCATTTCACTCATTTTCCACCGTTTTCCTCCTTTTTCTCTCTGTCTGTCTCCAAATATTTTCTTATAAAAACAGAAGTGTAGTTTTAAGCACTTTTCATGGTTTTGCTTGGATTTTACTGACAGGCAAGTGTGTGCTGTGCTTTGGTCTGGCTCAGTGCCAGAGCAACAGTGATTTCCAATGCCAAACTGCAGCAGCAGCCTGTTTTGAATGACAGACTAACGTGTGTGTAGGGATGTGAAAACAGGTGGTCTGAGATGTCTGGTATCAACAGAGCATCTGGTCACTGGAGTGTGACTGCACCGTACTTTGTACTCCTAATCCAGAGTGGTACCAGCAGTCAGTGAAGGAACTGGCATCCTTTCCAAACCCATCCTTTTGTAACCTGTCCTGAGAACCCAAATACATACCAGTGTTTGTTTCAGGGCTAAAATTACTCCAGCCAGTCTGTAATTACTTTATATAACCTGTATTCCTTAAATGCCTAGAAATCAGATTTTCTTCAAGTATGCCAGAATATTTGCACAACAGGGTTTTGCTTTCTTTTGTAAAGACACACAGCTGTTACAAAACATTTCAATAATTTTTAATTTCTTTGTTCACTTATAACTAACTAGATTAACATGCTTTTATCTGTGTCTAATGTTGCCAGCTCTATTAAGTATTAAACCCATAAAATTATTAAAATATCCTTTGAGGGTGAATATCCTTTCTCTCTTTGCAGTCAAATGTTTGTTAATAACAATTTATTAGCAGTTTTAAGAGGGTAAAGAAGTAAAGGCTTGAAAACACAAGAGTTTGTCACACACAGAAAGATGATAAATAGCCCATGGTTTAAGCTACCAATATTTTTCAGTCAGGTTTTCATAAATAATGTTTTCCTTTAGAGTGTGACTCTTCTACCAACATCTGTATAAGAGAGATTTTTAGTTTACTATAAAGGTGAGAAGGACTGATGAGGAAGTCTATCATGTTCTTTGTGTGTAAGATTCCAGAGTATCCCTACCTACATTAAATACAGATCTAAAAAGATTAACATACACGCCAAAAAAACAAGTCTCAAATAATTGATGAGACAAATTCTATTTTACATTCTTGCATGTCCTCTGTTACTCTGAGGACACAGTTAGTTTTGTTGTTTCTAATCATGACTTGCACAAGAATACAGCACCCATAAGGATTTACCAAAAAGGAATAATGGTGCCAGCACTATTCATTTGCCCTTGTAAACAAATGATAGTAGTATCAGGGTGATACCTGGTGAATATGTATCTTGTAAAAAAACCCCAACAAAAACAACATAGAAGCATCATTATCAGGAATTCTTCTCTGTTCATGGAAAGGAAAATTATCCTGTAAAATACAGCCATTGATTGTATAACCTCTGATTGCAGAGATCATTGCTTTTCATTGTGCAAAGCTGAAGACCTTTCCCTTAAATTTCAGAGATTGTTAAAGGAGATCCTGTACAGTTGTTTGCCTACAACCATATAACCTATACAACCAGAGGACCGAATTCTCCTGTCTAGCACACATTGTAATTCCCAAGGCACTGCTCCAAGGTGTTTAATAAATAAAGAAACCATCAGGAAAACCCAAATAAAACTCCAACCCCCCAAGAAAACCAAAAAAATCCACAGACCCCAAAACAAAAAAACCAAACAAAAACCAAAACAAAACCCACCCAAATAATTTTTGATATCTGTGTAAAGTATTGTAAGTTTATATTTGTTAGATGTTGTAAATACTTAAGTGGAAGGAGGAGAAGACAGATGCTAACCTCTCTTCAATAATGGGCAGGATAGAGATGAGAGCTCAATGCTAATCAGCTTAAAATATTACAAAGAAATAAGCAACATTTGGTTTCTGTTACAATTTGAGCTCCTATGAACCCTGAAGCAAAGCAGAATGTGAGAAACAGAGGGTTCCCTAGCAGACAGAAACCACATTTCTGTCTTTCATTCCAAAATGCTCTTTGGCTGGATTTTAAAATACCATGTCTTGTTTTGTGAGATCTCACTGAGGAATACCTGTCAGCATTAAGAATTCAGCCTTTTAAGATGGTACAGCGTGTAGGTGTGTGCTCTCCCTCCATCAAACAACTTTGAAATACCAAAGGTCGTTACCTGCTCTGGTACCAGAACTCCTGTAACATGCTGGGTGTCTCAGGTACCCCTGTGTGCTGATGTTAGCTTTTTAATGGTGACAGCCTCATGCAGAAATGACTGTTGGACAGAGATGTTTCAGGTATTGTGCCTTCTCCTCGGCTGAGAAAGATTTTCAGGCTTTTTACTTGGAAGTTTCAGCTCTTTTTAAAATGAAGGGTGTCTTCTTATTAATGCAGTGCTATTGACATGACAGTTGTAGAGAAGGCAGGAAGGGCACCATTAAGACAGGGTAGCTGTGGTGAAAATAAAGCCAAATGTGAGTCAATTTACAAAATATATCTCCATTTCTGAAAACCCACTGAAATCCCGTAACACACTGGATTCAGAAATAACCTATTCTTATAGAAGTCTAAAAAAACAGTTATTTTAGGTCAATTTAAAGATTTCTTTTTTCCCCCTTGCACTGTTTTAAGGACAACAGGAAGCAAGAAATGTGAGCCAGGGATGCAGAACTGTGTGCAAGACAGGTCTGGTGTGCTCCTTGCTACGGGTAATTTTCAAGCTGTTAGTAGCAACAATAATTTTAAAATAAAAAGGATTACTTGCTAAGTTTTCTCCAACAATTAATCTAAAGTTCATTTTCTCTGCTTTAAGATAAAAAATAGATTACTTACCGTACCTAATTAACTAGAAACAGCATTTCACAGAAGGAATGAGGGAATCAAATTGTGAGCAGTTACTATAACAATTAACTGAAACATTAGGACGTTTTGAAAGGCTCTTAAGAGGCCAGTGATGAGTGACATTTCTCAGGGGTCAGTATTGGGCCTTCAGCTGTTTAACATCTTTATCAAAGCTCTGTGGGCAGCAGGTCACGGGAGGTGATCCTGTCCTACTCTGCTCTCGTGAGACCCCACCTGCAATGCTGCATCCAGCTCTGGGGTCCCCAACATAAGGCACGGACCCATTAGAACAAGTCCAGGGGAGCCAAACCATTCCAGGATTCTAGTAAAACAACACTGATAGATGATATATTTTAAATGCCTGAATTGGTCTGTATTTTCTTTATGTATAAATATAATTCCTTGTCTTTTTAAACAAGGATATAATCTCTAATATACTTCAGTGCTCAAGCCAAGATCTTACACTATTTTAAAATATTCTTCATTTTTTTTTTCTGGAGCTGTGTTATGAATTGCATCTTGCACAAAAATGTAACAGCCAGAGTAATAAGTCTGGAACCAGAATTCATTTTACCTTCTAAATTAGACTTTTATAACAAATGGTGAATTGAAATGCCATTACAAAAAGGTTACCATCTTTTATTACATGAAGTTAAGAACTTAAATTTTACTAATGGTGCAATTTTCTCTGTAATTCATCTTTTACTTAATAGCATATAATTGTTTAAATAACGTTTTAGTCCCTGTTAAAAGAAAGTATTGTTAGCAAGGAAAGTCTGACTTACAGGCAGCTCAGGAAAAGCTCAGAGTTGTCTTTTTCAGATATTCAGATATATTACTTTTTATTTCACTAGGCCACAAGAGCATATCATTTTCTACACCAACAACTGATTTTTATTCTGGCTGATGACCTCAATCTATTCCCACCCTTTTTTTTCAGCAAAACACTTGAGGTGGGGGCTTGTTTAAAATCCATTTTCAGTGTGGTGTGTGGGGCTTTTTTTACTAATCTTAATAAGGTGCTATGAATGCAATTTACTGGAATAGATTTGTAAGTGAAAGAAAAACGTGCTCAGAATTGCAATTAAGCCTGATAAATGCCTATAGACAAGAATGAGAAATTTTAAACTTAAAACTTCCAAATCCTCAGGTCTACTCTGTCCTCAAGGGATACAATCTCTCAGTATGCATAAACTTTTTAAGTCTAGATGCTCTTAAAAATGCCAGTAGGAAGATCTTACCTAAATGCTAATCCACTTTAGATCCACAAAATATATTGGGCAGTTGCAGTTCTCTTAGTGTGCACCATTAAAGACATACCTTGCAGTCTAAAACTGTCTGGGGACTCATTACCTGCCTGTTGCATTTTTAATTCTCCTGAAGCATGGCTAGCCTGCCCCAACACAATAAAATTCCCCACAAGCCCAATCCTTTTCCCTTTAAATGTGATGATGGTTATGCTGCCTGTATAGAGGTCCAGTGGTTGGGGTTAGGAGGTGGGGAGAAAGGAGAGCAAGTCCTGCTTAGTTTGATTTTTTATCTCATCCCTGGCAGGGGCTGTGAGCAGGGGCTGTGTCCTGAGCTGGGGTGCTCCCAACACCCATCAGGGAAAACCTCTGTTCCCCTTGGTGCCAGCTTGGGGATTTCTGCATGGGAGAGGCTTCAAGTATCACAGGGACTCGAAGAAAACCAGCAGGACACTCCCCTGCAAGCAGAAAAGCTGCACCTCTCTGCTCTGTGTGCCGTTATGTATCATATCCAAAGACTTAATGCAAATGTATAAGCTGTCCCTGGAGCTGGGAAAAAATCTATAATATTTCTATTGCTGTAATATCTATGCGCCAAGTGCAGACATTTGTTTGATTTGGCCTCGGGCATTTTTATCTGGCATGCTCTCCATTTCATTTCTCCCACACTGTATCAATCTCAAAGCTCCTTTGGTTAGGGGGGAAAAAAAAAAAGAGGAAAAAGAAAAAAGAAAAGCCCCAACGACTCCCTCTGTATTGCTTTTTACTTGAGATGCAAATTAAAAAAAAACCCTTTTCTCCTGAAATATTAGTACCAGTATGATAGCAACCCTGCTGAAAAGCTGGAGGAGAGGTTTGGCCTGTTGTGATTGCCTGTGAAATATCCTCTCCCCTCCCAAGCTTGCTGTCATTCACCTCCTAAATAGCGGCTGCTCCAGCTGACACATGCTTCACTGAGCAGTGTAGCTTGGTGGCATCCCAACCCTGCCACGTCATGTCAGCTGAAATTGCTATGTTAGAATGCAAATTAACCCCAGAAATTACAGGCACACATTTGATAACTGTATATATATGTTTCTTCACATCTAGGGGAGGAGTCCTGGATGAGATTGTGTTGGACAGCAGAGGTGAGACTAACTAGCATCTCAATTTACTACTGTATTAACTTGTATTTGTACATTTTAAATGGAAAGCAAAAAGCTTATCAGGGTTTTGGACAACAGCTACATGTTATATGAACAAAAAGACAATAGTTTGTTTTCAGGCTAAATTACTAATATAATTTTCCAGGCAATGTTTCGGTCAAGATCTTACCACAAGTAGCCACAACATGATGCAAAAATGTCCTAACCAAGTGTGGGGACTAGAGAAGTTCTCATGGTACAAGGAAAGAGAATTATTGCAGGTTGTCACTGGATCAACAGTCAAAAGATTTACAGCAAGGTTATAAAATAGTTTTAAATATTGACCCAAATTAATTCAGTCCAAAGAGTCACCCCTGTTATTCACTGAGTGTCGGTTTGGCCACACGACAGACTTGGCACAGGCACAAGATTCTCCAAAGATTCCTGTCCATTAAAGTGGCAGAAACCCTGAAATTAACACTTACACTACAGTGAAGGAAGAAGTGGGTTTATTGGTCTTGGTTTAATATTTTTCTCTCTTAGTAAACTCTCCCTCATGTTAGGTAAATCTAAAACATTATTGCAGGATCATTTTCCTCTACTTTATGTATTTTTTCATATTACCAGCTCTATATTTTATGGCAAGCATCTGATAGTCATTAATTTCAAATGGCTGAATAAACATTGCTTTCTTGACAGGCACTTATTTAAATGCATTATTTTTGGCATAAGATCTAAAGTTATGTTTGCAAGGGAGGGCAACATTTTTTGGCTCTTTTTTCACCCCCTCATCTCATCACAATCTGGCATAATTCTCCCATTCTCTCGTTTTATCTTACCATAGATTAATAGTCAAACTTTAAAGGATCAAAGTTACCCACGCCTAGAAATATGAGGTAATAATTTGCTTAGAGCTCTTTGTTAGCCATTCTCTGATATTTAGCTGTGTGTCCTCATATGCAGTCTCCCCAGAGTAGACTGAGCCAGTAAAAGAACATTTTTAAGCTCCTCATGTCATCAACCTAAATAGTGAAGAATGGTAATTTCGGTGATGGAGACCTGCACATTTCAATTTTCAGTAATAGATGTTAAATGAGCAGTAGAGAACTGTTTGAATGAGCCCGTAGTTACCTCATGCAGCTGTTCATTGCTCCTTGGTTTAAGTTTCTGATTATGTTCCTTTGTAGAGGTATTTCTGCAGATCTGCGGGCTCTCTTTCCCTGCTATTGTCTGAAATCTAATTACAAATCTTCTCAATATAGTTAGCTTGTGCTGAGGATTTGAAGAAAATATTCTCTGTGGGAAGAGTGTATTCAAAGAGGGGGGAAAAATTGTTATAAAGCATTGTTTTCTGGTACTCCTTGTGTCAGTTCTGAAAGACATGAGAAAGTGGTCTGAAAAAAGGAGTAAAAGGAAGAAAATACCCCCCATACGCTTTCCCTTGTAGTTGCCAGATCCGTGTTAGCACTTGCTGACAGATGTACTTACAGACTGTCTGCTGTCCTCTGCCAGTACCTGTGAACACACAGTGATCACAGGCAGGGCTTCATATGATATTTTATAAATCAGTTGGATTCATTATTTTAAATATTTAAATTAAAAGATAATGATTGTGATAATAAATGTATGATTTCTATTTAAAGTCTTGATTAATTACATTTAAAGACATGGAATTATGGGGAAGACATTATCTGGATCTGCAGTTAATGCCTCCATTTTGATATCCTTAAATAAAAAATTATTCCACCCATGGTCATGAATCATCATCATTAGGCTGCCTTATAAGCAATTAGAAAGGTCAAGCTGACAAACTGCACTTGATACAAGACAGTTCAAGGATTAAAAAACACTGGGAGTGCACTGAGATGGATTTTTCTGAAGGGATGAGTGGGTGCTGGAAGTGTACCAAACCTCGTGGGGCATGCAAGGATAGACAACTTTACACTGATGACACTCCTGTCTTAGGCCCCTTGATTTAAAGCCTAAGGGTCAGTCAGAGGAATTCAGGGCGTATTTCAGTCAGCTGGCAGGCCTAGTCAGGAGACAAAGACTTTGAACTTCACTTGTCACCTTCTTGACTTTATTACTTCAGGATCTTCCACTTCAGTGGGAGAACCCAGTTGCCCTGCTATTGTACCCTGAATGTTATGTAGTGATTTGTACTGCAACAAAGTGAGTAAACTACCTGCTTAATTCAAATCTTCAGAGATATTCCCTGATTTTGGATCTATCAGTTTTTATTTACTAAGTAGAGTTCAGCATGAAACATGTAAGGCATGTAAGAAAGAAACAAATGAGCCCAGGTGAGTTGTCAGAAGTGGGTGATCTTTCTGTTTCCAGCCTTTGTGTCCACCAGCCCTTGCTCTTCTCTCACATACTTTTACATCCAAATTCAACATAGGGCTGCAAAGGAAGCTCTGCAGAAGAGGAGAAGGAACTTCCTCCATGCTGGTGCCAAGGACAAGGGCGTGAAGACTGCATCTTACAGGGCAACTTCAAGTATCGGGATATTAAGAGAGATGGGACCACTGGGAGATGTCTTAAAACAAGATTTATTGCCACAGTCTCAAGGAGTGAAAACGTCTTCATCACATATGCCAGGAGTTTGTGGTCAGTGGTCACAAGGCCACAGGTTACAGGGGGCTTTAAAGGTTTATAAGCCAATAATCTACTGCCACACATATTAACTTTCACACCAACAGCCAATTAAGCTGCATCACATGTCCTGCCACAATGCATACTTTCTTGCCTAATCATATAATGACATATAATCCTACAGAATTACACTTTGAAACTTTTTACTATTTTTGTAACTACTTCTTTATCCAAGCTTTAAAACCTTAAAACTTTCCACTACCTAATTTAATACGTTTCTATCTAAACTACAAACCCACATTCTTACTTATGGTCTAAATTTGGAAGCCTTTTCCAAGGTCTCAGGTCGAACCCTGTATTCTCTTCTGTATTTGGGGTCTCATGCACAAGATTGTGAGAATTTTCTGTGCCTCGATTTCCCACATTCAAGGACATGCACAAATGATAAAATACCTCTCAGTGCCACCAGTACATCTTCCAGGGGGGTTGTCCACCAGAGGAGGATTGCAGTGACACTGATGGGATCTTCAAATTGTGCTTTATTTGTGCTGGTTGAACATGCATATAAACTATTTTTAAATTGAAAAAGAGACCAGAAACAGAGAAATTCCAGCAACGGGTGTTTTGGGACCATGATTTCTTGTCACATCTGAGAAACCTGAAGTGCTAGTAACCGATCTGCTTTATGTGTATGAGCGCAAAGCTCCTCGTTTTTATTGTAGCAGAGTGCTTTCAATTTAGAAAAAAAATCAATCAACAGAAACAGTAAATGGCACCAAGCTCCACATTCCTCTTAGGGAGCAGCATTATAACATTTAGTCTTGCTCAACAAGAAGTTTTATATTGCTTTTGTTTATATACAGGATAATGTAATGGGGATATAGGGCTTCCGTTTAGAAAGGTTATTGACACTCTTGGTGCTGTGTTGGCATTTATTCTTTGGATTTTATTGCTTCTGATCTCTGGTATTTATGTCTCTGAGGTGAGGACTTTCATCTGTGATGCATGCTCATAATTTACAGGCTGCATGGTGCCCTGATGTTGTCTGCAGAAACAGGAAATTAAACAATTAAACAAGAGGCAGATGTGAAGAGTAAAACAAGATACTCCCCTCAGTACCTTAATTTTTCAATATTGTCCATTGGTCAGAGGAGGCTGAAAGCCACTGCTGGCTGAAAACCCAGTGACTTTGGGGGAACCAAGACGGTTTTCCATAGGTGGATATGAGAAAATGGCAAAGCACTCCAGAAGGGGAACGAACCAGGCAGAATATGAACTCAGAATTTAATGGAAGTTTGAGCTTCCATGTTTTTTCCTGTATCCAGCTCTCCTGAATCTGTGTGATGAAGCTTTTTGTCACAGACATTCACCCCCCACTCCCCAAGCTGTCTGAAGTGGCCATTGCCAAGCTCCCTAGTGATTACTTTCACTGTAATAGCAAAGACAGATCACTTTATTAATTGCAAATTGCACTATCTGAAGATGGTGACAACAGATATGGAGAAAGGAACAGAATATCCTAATTTTTCATAGCATAATCAGCCTGTTTGGAGGCCCAGATAAAAATAAATTACCTGAACCTTACAATACACTTGACACGTATTTATTGCAGCATTCTCTATCAGCAAGTGCCATACCTACCCTGAGCTTCTCTCACATTACCCTAAAATGTGGAGGGGAGTGTTAATGAGATAAAGCAATCAAAGCAGGGCTGCCCTGGGATCTGGGTTTGAATTCCAGTTGAATTCCATGCCACCACCTCTGGACACTGCCCTCCTCAAGTGCAACATGCCCGCCCAGTCCCAGGCAGAAGTTCATGTTAAACATCCTGAGGGCAAACTCACGACAGAAAAGGACTTTGCAATCCTTCAGTGGTAGAAATTGACTCAATGGATAATATTATCTGAGAATACCAAATAGTAAAAAAAGAAATTTCTCTTGACTTGCAGAAAGAGGTAGAACAATTCCAGTGACTTGAGAGGGGAAGTTGTCACACTCATTCAATTTGGAAAAATTGAGGGACATGCCTATAGACCCAGTGTTTATGTGCTTTCAGAGCCAAAGTTTACAAGACTTTCTAATGGAAGTAGACAATTCCTCAGTTCCTGTTTGCTGCAGCTGTTTTCACCACATCCTGAATTGTTTGATACAAAGTCTAATTTAGTCTTGAGAAACAGGATTAACCTTTCCAATCACATTTAAGGTGAAATTGCTTAACTACAGCACACAATGTCGTGCTACAGATAATCCATGTGCTTGATTAATGCCTTTATAATCAATTGCTGTCTGGAAGTGACTCCTTCCCATCACACTCTTCACAAAAAGAGCAGATGGTATTTAAAAGGTTACGGCAAGAGGGCATTTCAGAGGTCAAATAGAACATCGATCAAGTGGGCAGAAAAATTGCTTTTTTCCTTCCCCTTCTTATCCTCACAATCCATGAGGGAATGTGGACTATGAATTATAGTTTGATCTATAGTTCAAGCACTAAAATGTTTTCTTGTTTCAAATTTCTGTGTTGTTTTGGGTAATGAACCTGGAAATTGGATTCCCTTTGTGCCAATAAAAAATTGTGCCCAATACATGTATCTCAGCAACATAATTCTTAGACCCACAGAGATTTGCCTGCTACTACCTTGACCACAGTCCTAACTTAATACTGGTGCTTAGTAAAGGCTGTACTAATACCCATGATGTCTTAGACCAATTTTTAGTGATAATAGGGGTTCTGTGAAAAAAAAGACTCTCTACTTCCATGCTCTTTTGCAGAAATCAATTTAAAAAATGATATTGTAGGACTTATTCTCACTACTTCTCACGTACATAGTTGGTTGCCATTCTGCATCAGAGTCCAAGGAGAGGCATTCTCACCTGGAGTGAAGGGGTCAGGGAGACTCCACTTTTCATTGAGATCTCCAAAACCAGAATTCAGGTGTTTGTCATTGTGGAATACAGAAAATATATCTGCACCCTTCTTCCTCCTCTTTCCATCTCCTGTCATGCTAAGCACACAGCATGAGAGTAATAGAAGAGTAAAATTGTTTATACTTTCTAGTAATATTTGAGGTTTTACTAATGAGAATGTAATTATTTTCCTTTTGTTTTGGACACGAATATTATTGTCTTTGTTACCTAGTAGGAGTGTATTTTTGTTAATTGCCATATCTTTTCCACCACTCATTTTTCATCTTTTTTTGGTTTTTGTGGTTGTACAGGTTACTGTGACAAGTGAACTCTGAATCAGATTTTCATTTGGGAAGTGAGGATGCTATAATCCTTCCCTGTGATCAAAGCCAGGATGGATTGGCTAAGATATTTTTCAGGATTTTAATTTATATTTAAGAGCCTGAGCTCCTCAAATCTTTCTTATATGCACAACTCTCACTCACTTCCTGTAAGTAACCTAAGGAGCTATTAATGAGACGGGGCTTTTATTTATTCAAGAGCAATTAATACCTACCATATATTGCATAAATAAAGCTATTAAACATGAATTTTCAAAAGGTGAACAGAAGCAGAACTTGATGGAAACATACTAATTCTCTTAATGTGGCGTCTGGGTGCCTTCCCATCCAGGAGTGCTATCACAGGAACTGTCAGTGTATTTTAAATAGTCCTAATATACACAGTCATCTATAACATGCTGGCAGACCTTTCAATATCACTTTTGTAGTTTAATTTCCTTTGATTTATTTCAAGAGTGAATGTGCATTTTTAAAACAGCTGAAGTTTATGAGACACTTCAACTAAGTTATGTCTGTCAGCACTGTATATGAAAAACAGCAAAGGTACAAGCATATATATTGCATGATGTTTTTCCATGATTTACTGTCCAAAAGAGGAAAAAAATCTTCCATATAGGTGAAGTATTTCTGTTTCACCATTTAACTTGAGGTTCTTAAAAGGTAGCATACAAAAAAAAAAAAAAGACATTAATGTGAACGACTGCATTGGTATAAATGAGGAGTTAGGAGAGGTTTATTTCTAGCATTAAGTTAAAACACACAGATTTCCCAGGAAAAAAATGACTCCTGGGGACTGGCTGCACTTCAAGCATTCTTCACGGGGATTCTGAGTGGGAAGAGAGTATTGGCCCTTAACAGAGAGTTTGTGTCAATTGCCTTGTTATGACTGGGACGCAAGCGATCAGAACTGCCATATTCAATGCAAATTGATAAATGAAAGTCTTTACTACCAGTCCAAAGGCAAAAAACAGCTGTGAAAATAATGCCAGATATATTGACAGCACCGTAGTATTTTTCACACAGTTTAATATATGTATTTTATGACTAATCCTTTAGAAACTTCTAAAGTAAATCTTTTATCTTCTATTGTGTGTCCATATTGATCTGCTGTTGAAGGGTTGCTTGCAGCTGAGAGGTATTATTCATTATGTTTGGAAGCTGTTTGATCAGAGAAGAAAAGAATACAGCATGGTTTCAAGAGAGTGAGAAAATCAAATGAATTTATATAGATGAAAAATAAATAGTGAAATGTGTTTCAGCTTTCTGTTATTTATTTTTCAGAGCTTTTTTTCCCCTGAAGAGACCAGTGAACCTTCAGATAAATTGACAATGTCTTAAGTAACCTAATAAAAAGCTAAAACCATCTGCCTTTTAACAATAGAGTTGTCTATAAATATAAATGTGCAAATTCAGCCCTTTTTCCCCACGTCTAATTTCACACCTTGGTTTTCTAATAAAGAAAACCTGATTTTACAGAGATTTAAATGATGTTCTGAATGAAGCAATATAATCATATATATGACTGAGATCTGATTTTTAAAAATTTGTTGTAGGTGAATATTGACTATTCTTCTGAATGTTAAATGTGGCGCAATGACTTGATATATGCTGTCAATCATAAAAAAGGGAATATACAAAAATGATTCGAAGACTTTTTCTGTCTTTCCTTCAACTAAACCCCTTATACCTACACAGGCTTCCCATCTCTTTCCCTGCTCTGTCACTTTCCAAGCCACAGCTCCCTCTTCCATTTGATAACCATTCACAATCAATCCAAAACGTATCTCTTTTCTTTATGGTGTGACAGTACCCAAAGGTTTCCTTCTCTGGTGTCTCCTGTTCCTGATTTTAGACACGGAATCAATCATCAGGGCCGTCGCACGCCTCTGCTGAGTGATCGCTCTTCTGCACCCTCAGAGTATTTCCTTGGCCCAGTTATATTCCTGCCTGCGTTGTTTGTTCCTTCCTCAGAAATCCATAATACACTACCCATTGGAGAGGGGAGGGAGGAAACGCCCTGGGCTTTTTCGTAGTTGTAGGGATTGTATAGTTTACTCAGTCCATAAATGTAACGCTGAAATGAACCTGCAGTGTCTGTGTTTGGATGACTATTAAGTGACAAAAGCAGTGCAGTATTCTTGTGCAATCAATATCTTACATGTGAAACCAAAGACAGCACTTTAAATTAAAAAAAAAAAAGAGGATACTACAGTAACAACAAAGTGATGTCTACATCTGCTTTTGCTTGTATTGCTGTCTTTTCACGGCAAAGTACTTCTTTCGGATCCTTTCTGCAGCCACCAGCGTGTGTTAAAGAGTGACACTGATAAAGCATGTGCTGTAGGCTCTCCACATTTGTCAGATATGCTTTCTTGTGCCTACCTGACAGAAGTGTTCTACTGTTCCTTTGTTTCTTTGAAAGCTTTTCTTCAACGTCTTCTCATTTTTAGGTGTTGCATTTCTAAGCGAGCTTGCTCTTTGTGCCTCATCTGAGAAGGTGAGAAGTAGCTGCTTAATTGCACAGGGAAAAAGTAGAGGAAAAGGTAAAAAAAGGTTATTAGTAAAGTCATTTTTTGGTCCTGGTGGTAAATTTAATAAAAATATCAATGTGAAACTGCTTCCACAGTGGAACAAAGCTAATAATACCTTAAATTGTTCTACTTGTTGTGGGATGTAATAACAGCAATGTGCTATGACTATAATTTTTCAAACATTTAGATGTAAAAATTCTTCACCTATCTATCTATTGGCAATTTGAGTCACCTGAATTCCTTCACTAATTTGGTTTTATGTTCCTAGAGCCTCAGAGAAAGTAAATCTGCAGTAAAATCAACAATTAACAAATGAGCTCTCAATGGGATTGCAGGTTGAGACTTTTTTGTAAACTCTTCTCACACTGTTGAAGGTTTGCAGTTTGCCTGAGGGTGTCCATGGCAGGATAGCCACACTTCCTTCAGTTTAGGCAGGAAAACTGGTGTGAGTGTTGCACAGGGTGCTGGCACACGCCCACAGTGCCAGGGGCTGGGTCACAGCACACCTTGCAGGTCACTGCTCCTGCAGTGCCAACTCCAGACACGTCCCCAGGTGTCCCAGCCAGCTGGGTGTGCTTGAACTTCATGTGCACAGGGCCAGCTCCCCCCAGATCCTGCCTTGCTCAACACCTACCATGGTGACAGCTCTTAATTTTTGTTTTCCATCAGGATTTACTTTCACGACAGCAAGAGAGCACCTCCAGGATAGCTAGGGTATATGCCACCTTTAGCTCTCATCCAGCAGCCTCTTTACCATCCCCCAATTAAGAATCAGCTCATCTGTGAGCTGGAGTGAACTGATCTGACAGCTGAGGAAAGAAATGGGCACTTTGGTTCACTGGAAAATTGAGCACGTTTTGCTTTTCTATTTTTCCAGGATAATATGCATAGAACTCTTTTGTCTCAAATTATTGTTATTTTAAAGCACTACTGGACTTCAAAATTGGCATTTGATATGAAAATCCAAATATTTTTGTGCAAACAATAATTCTCTTCAAATAAATATGACATCCCAGACCTTTTTTTTCTTAAGGGAAAACTACTTTTCAAATTAAAGAAAATTTCTCTACTTTTCAATTCAGATTTTCTAAAGGATGAGCAGAGATATGTTGAAATGGGGAATTTCAGAAGAGTTTCGATTGACAGTGAGATGAATTTCCCACCCCCAAAGAGAAAGAGAGGAGAAAGAAAAGGTGTTACTTTTATGTAGTGAATGGGTGCTGCAGTGGAGACTTGCATGAGCCATTGCCTTGGGTTGCAAGATGTAACTGGAAGTGTGTATTCTATTTCCATCTGTTGATACCAGTTGGGGAGGTGTTTATCTCTTGTATAACCCATTCCTCATAACTCCAGGGGGGAAGGGGTGCGTGTCTTCTGTCAATGGGCCAGCTGTTAAAACCAGCAGGGGCAGTGTTCCTTATCTCTTCCACGACCCATCCTCCCTCCGGGGGATATCTGCTGTTAATGGGCCATTGAGGCTCACTGCATGACTGATACAATTACATCATCCCAGTGGGAGGAGCCAAGAATTCCTACCTGGATAAAAACTGAGACGGAAACACCAGATAGTTTGTTTTCCACTGGATTCCAGAGGAAGACCAGACCCATCTTGCCACTGCTGGACCTTTCCTACAGGATCATCTCTACTCCAACAGAATCACCTCTGTCACTCCAGGAGGATTTATTTGAATTGCTCCCAACACCCTGACCAACAGGGTGTCAGGTCGTATTTCTGAGTGTCAGGATTTCTAGGATTTTTGTTTGTTTGCTTGGGTTTTTTGTACTACTACATCTGTATTTTTTTTTAAATATTCCTAGTAAAGAACTGTTATTCCTATTCCCATATCTTTGCCTGAAAGCCCCAAATAGCAAGATTATAATAATTTGGAAGGAGGGAGTTTGCATTCCCCATTCCAAGGGGAGCTCCAGCTTTCCCTGGCAGACACTTGTCTTTCCAAACTAAGACAGCCATGATGTGCCTGTTCAATACGAGAGTCTGATCAGGCTGACCTGTTGAGGAAAACACTGAGGGAGATGGGGACCTGCACCTGTAATTAGAGTTTGACAAAAACCTTGGTGCTATTCATATTTGCAAGGGTATAAACATGGAATGATTGCACTAAAACCAGTGACATTCCTCCTGGTTCACAGCTGAACAACAGAGAAAAACATTTTAGCACCAAAACCTGATTTCTTTTTTTCTTTTTGTTCAAATATACAGCCTTTAAATCTGAGGACATTTAATATTTTTGCCTTTAACTTCGTTTTGGTTCTAGTGCACTTCCTACTTTGCTCAGAGTAAGTGGATAACTTAGTATGTCATCTTGGATTTACCGGGAAGATCAGGTTTCTTCTTGTCCCTGAGGAAAAACATTATCAAGCTACCCACTTGAGGAAATGAAATGTATTAAAACACCTAACATGCACGATGTCCTATTAAAACAAAATAATCCGGTATGACACTCAGCACTACTGCAGTTGAAATAACATTTATTTGATGATTATATGGTTGAAACAAAGTTAACACATCAAACTGACTGTTTCACTTTTCTTTAGTCTCACTCTCATTCTTTAAACACTGACATGGGCTGGTGGACTCTGAAAGCAAATTCTGGCCTCCGAGATGTGCTTTAAAGGCAGTTTCCACCAATATATGAAAAGTACAATGTGCCTGATCCAAAAGGGCTGCCAAAAGCTACTGGTGGAAACAAAGGCTTCCTACTGAACCAGATAAAAGCAAAGGAAGCAAAACCGGAAGTGGTATGAGCTGGACTAAGTACTGAGGATTTTAAGATGGCCTCTGTGTGACAGAGATGATAATACAAAAATCTGAGGATATTTTAAGAGTCAAATGAAACAAGAATAAGGATACCATGAAAACATTTATCCGAGAACCCCATGATATTTAATTCGGTTTTTATTTATATCTTACTGTGTGAATATCTCACAGTGAGAAAGTCCATCAAATGAAGAATGCAGCTTAGTTTAAGAATATTTAAACTGTTAACATTGAATTAATTTTGACTGTGATAATTGAATTCTTTTATGTATAAATGTGGATATCAGGAGCTGTTTTTATACTACCAAAATATGTTCACATGTAAAAAGCAAGCCAACAAACTTAATTGTAGCTAGAAATACACTGATAGAAAAATAGGAGTTAATTAGGGATAGAGAACACTGAAAAAAAAAAGAAGCACAGACTTGTAGAATTTTGGACTTGAAGAGATTTTAAAAAGAAAGCTTTGACTCTAGAGACAAAAAAAAAAAAAGTATTATTAAACTTTTATATTCTGGTACCATCTAGAGGCCAAATGGCACAGCATCCCATTTTGCTAGAAGCTGTACAAACATATAAAATTATAGATGGTCCCTCTTCAACTCAAAGAAGGGATATGGCAAATTCACAGCTACTGAATGTTTATGTTATTTCTTCTTGGTGCAATATTTTCTGTCTGTCTCCCTTACATATTGTCTGGATCATCTGTGTGCAAAACCCTGGCTGTGCCATCCTTCCAGTCTGCCAACAGCTGTGTCATGAACACAAATCAGGAGTCCAGAAGGCAGAATGTGCCTCTGGTGCAAGAACTTCAACAGCTGCACCCACCAAAATATTATAAAACAAGAAATACAGCCAGGGTCAGGAATAAATTGTTCCTACCAGCATGGTGCCCAGGGATTGCAGTTTTCTTTATAAAGTGTCCAAGAGATTTCTTTCCCTGCATTTGGGGTAGAAAATGGAAGGCCAAAACATATACACATCAAATCCTCCTTCTTTCCAGCTACAGAGTTTGTAAGTGATGTCTACGGAAATACGTGCATTTGGGTTTTGCTATTGTTACTTTGATGCTGAGTTGTTGGGAATGAGGCACTGAAAAATTTTTGAGCTGTTGATCCAAGAAAGAGACATTAAAATATAAGATTTCCATGCTAGCCAGGGTTACTGAAGTGACCTGTGAATAAGCCAGCCCAAAGGCTGGAAGGCATCAGGACAGGATTACTTGAATCTTTGCCTGAGCAGGCAGAATTAGGTGGCCAGGGAAAATAGATGTAATTATCTGGGGTAGAGCACTGCATTAATGAAACTGTGCTGCTTCCAGCCAACTGGGGACATCTTTGCCAAGGAATTCCTTAAATGAGTCTGTTATTTGGGAGCACTGGGTAATAGATAAGTGGTCACATCACAGCTCTAAAAGGGTCTGTCACTGATTTCAAGGGGATTTGTACTAAGCTTTCTGACCATGAGCTTCACTTCATGTCTGGACTGTGGGACTTTGAAATTTCTGTTAAATTTTGCCTTAGTAGTAGAATTCATGGAGTGAAATATAAAATACAGTGATACAGACCTGATCAGACATTTCAGTAATATGCTCCATGGATTTGCTGCAGTGACGATGGTGACTACACAGACAACACAAATAGTTTAGTTTCCGTGTGTTTAACACACAGAAAAGATGCCAGTTATATTTGCAGTGAAACAACTGGGATCTTTAAGATTTCCTACATGTATTACAGCAGGATCATGGAAGACAAAAAGTAAATAAGTTGGGGAATTTTCTCACGTAAAGTAGATAACTTTCTATCCTGGGAAGCATAATATTGTACAGGAATTAAGTGAAAGAAATTGGATTATTTTTATCTTTCCAACTCCACCTTTCATTTTCTGCTTCACTTGTTAGGCAATAGGTGTAAAGAATGTCTAGCTCGTTTGACTATCTTTAGACATAACCAAAAGCAATAGTCAGCTTCCAAAATTAAACTGCAATATTCCTTCTAATTTCAGTGAGATCAGGTTCTTGATATGTTTTTACTCCAGTTGCTTCTGTAGGAGGCTCTAGTGCACAATGTCCCTGTGGCAGTCAGCAAGTGTTATCAGTATAGAAAATCATGGTAAATTTAGATGTCATCTAGACCCTTCTAGGCCTGTCAAATGCTTTACCCCACCACTTTAGAAGAACAATCAGTGTTTCATTGTTATTTCTAATGCTGTGAAAAGGTTTACACCCTTTACCAAGTCTTGAGAATTCACCAGGGCAGCTGGTAAAATTTAGACTTCTTTTTCTGTTTGCTTTTGGCTGGACTTTGCAGGTGTGAAAGGTAAAAAGATAAAGGTTTGCTTTACCCTTTCCATTCTTCACAAGCTAATCCCAAAGCTGAGCTGCAGAAGCATCACAAGGGTCACAACTTAAATAGGGGCATAGAGGAGAGGGAAATCCCACTAGTTTGACATTGACAATTATGCAGACATCTGATTTCTGCCTGAAAGTCAATAAAGTATAGCTAATATAATTAATAAATCAGCCCCCCAAACATTTTTATTTTTTTAATGGCAGTACATAAGAAACAAATAAGTGGACAGGACAGGGAGTAGGAAAGAAGAAGCACTAGAACACTCTTAACTTCTTGAATGTTAGAAATATAATCCTGATAAATTTCAATTCTTATGGGAGTAAAAAGCCAGAGTTTGTAATTATTTCAGATGAAAACCTATTTTCAATGCTTCCCTGGCTTAGTATTTTCATGTTGTCAAAATGGAATTATGTGAAATCATTGTCTGTTCATTTTGCATCAAAGTTAAGTCTTCCATTTTTGAGTACCCGTGCTTTTCCCCTTTTTTAAAAATTAGTTCTTAAATGGTTTTATTGGAGCTCAACATCAACTGTTCAAGTGCTAAGAATGGTCTTAAAACCTTCTTCTACTCCAGGTGTTGCATTAGTAAATCAGATAGATTATTAAATCAGGACAATTTCATTAACCCCATTCCCTCTGTAAGGAATAATTTGAACTGAATTGTTTGACTCAACATTTTTAACAGAAGAGAGGTAATTTCTCACAGATAGAAGTCCAGAGTGACTTATTTGCTTTAGAGTAAAAATATTTCTGGGACTCTTACTGAACCAGATTCTGAACTCAGGGTGACTGCTGCTGATCACAGCCATCCAGGCTGTCACAGATGTTGTGTTAAGAAAGCTATTGACCATCAGTGGGTAGTAAAATTTTTCTGCTCTCACTTTATTGCTGCCCCCATTAAACCGTCCTCTCAAGTCCTATATTTGTGTAACTGGTTTTGTCCCCTACGGCCTGGAGTCATTAGGCCATGCCTTACTAGTGGACTATATAATGCTTTCTTAATTAACCCTGTGGATCTCGGTGCCCCAAATAACATTTAAATGGGAGCCTGTAGCAGTAATATCTTGATATAGATTTCCACTGGAATTGCTTGGATGGAATGCATAATTCCAGAGATAAATGCTAAAAGGCCACAAGATACTGTTGAGACAATTACAACATAGTTTCTCATTTCATAACAGAAGGACTGGATTAATTGTCAAGACAGCATTCCTTTTTTGAATGCCATGCCTATTCAGCTGCAAGTTATTTGAGTTTCCTCTAACCCAAATAAACTGAAAAGAGTAAAAGCATATTTATCAAAATATTATCCGATATATTAATTCACAATTCTGCCACAGGCAGCAACTTTAATTGATCAGTACTTATTGCTTCTTGAATTAGAAAGTAATTTATGAGATATTTTGTCTCCATGCCTTTTGAATCCTTTGTCTCCAGCACATCTTTTTGTACATATCTCAGATTCAATCCAAGCTATTTGATCACAGAATGAAGCACTCTTATGTCAAGCCTGTCAAGTGTGTTTGGCATTAGATCAGTCTATAAGTGTGAATTTGTTTGTGTATTCTACTTTCATTTCAATAAAAACATGAGTAGTCTACAGCTTCAGATCGATGACTTGTTTTGTGTTGTCACATTTTACTTTGTCCTTCAGCTGTCTTTGCCTTCTTGAATAGAGGTGATCTGCAGGCTGAGTTTTGGTGGGGATCCACCCTTGTGCACCTTGTCTAAATGAAAGTCTAGACCACAGATCACAGGACAAGTAATGAACCACTTTGTGCAGACTGGATTTTAATTGCTATATATGGAGCAGAAGGTATCCTAACCATTTTATTCCTTTGCCATTTTATTTGAATTTCTTTCTCGTCCTCAAAGTAGTCCAGCTTCAGTAAATCATTCAAGGCTTTGCACTTACTGAGAAGTGCCAAATGCAACATTTGCAGCCAAGGAAGATAAACATGGAAACCCTCACATCGAGAGACAAAGTGCCACAGAAGTACAAACCCTAAGTCTGCATATGCAGGGTAATGAGGCACAGGAGAAAAAAAAAAATGTGAACTAAAAATGAAAGAGGCTAAGACAGCCTAGAACAGCAGAAATTCAAGAAATATTGGTCATGTATGCATATTTCAGGTCTCAAGCACAGAGATGGCCACTCTCTATATGACCTTGTCTGGAGGATAGTTATATTTTGTCAAAATAATGGTTTTGGAACAATGGAATATTGGTTTCCTAACAAGATTTTCCATGTGTTTTGTTGGCTGCACCACAATTCTTCTACTTCATGCAGAAGTTGCTGCTAAAACTGCCAGTAACTCCAAACTCCAGGATTAGTGTCAGTTCTGCAGAGCCTCCCAGGAGTCAAACCACACAAACTCTCCATGGTGGAGTTGGCTCACTGGGGAAGCATATGGGCCACTGCTGATATTTGGAAAGGAAATGGGAGCAGACACTTGAAACTCTTTAAGGAACGAAAACTAAATAGATTGTAGGGTTAACAGATCAATATTCTTCTGAAATATGAAACATGGAGGACTTTTAAAAAGCACTAATTTAGTACTATGGAAAGTTAATTTTCTGCCCATTTTGGAAGAGGATTATTACAAGCTGTTTCATTTACCAAGTGGAATATGATTGTATATTCTGCTCAAATGAGAGCTTCAGATGAAAAATAATTAATTACAAAGTATTTACCCTTTTTTCCTGGACTGGGCAAGCCATCCTATTTGTAAATAAATTTTGGATTTTAATTATGGAGAGATTTGCACTTCTAACTAATTGTTCAATATGCCTCATAATTTTTATTTGAGGAAATCTGCTAATTAGAAATATAAACCAAATGTTTGTTGTTACTGTCTTTTTAATAAATGAGATACTGAACAAAATTTTTGGCTTTTATTTATTGGAATAGATCCCTTTTGAAAGCTTTGCTTAGAGAAAGAAGAGCTTTGCTTATTCTCTGTCTTTGACAAGCTCCACTTGCATCTTTTTAGGAATAAGAAAATTACTCTTTTCTTATGTCAGGAGAAAAAAAGCAGAAGTTAGACACCTTTAACAGAGTCACATTATAGAGCAGATGACTACAGTGATTTTCTTAAAGGACCAAGAAGAAAACAGAAATCAGTCTTTCATTTTTTAGAGAAATGTTCCTTAAAACTCACTAAGATTTTTAGCTAAAACCTAACTGAGTTTTCAGATTGCTTATCTCAGTAAATAAACAATGTGCCCCTTCTGTGTCCTTTCTGTCACCTTTAGCCTCCAGCTTTTCTCAAAAATGCTGAGAGAAATATTGAGCACCTTGCCACCACTCATTATCTGCCTTAGCTATTACATGCTCAAAAGCAAAGTTATTATCATTCACATTTTTTCCCCATTAAAAAGGTAAGTGGTGAGGATCAGGGCAGCAGCAGGCACCTCTTCTCTTTCTGTGTGCCTACAATTTCTAAAACTGCAGCGAATTTGCATATTGAACGCACACCACGAGCGCAAGATTAATGTTCCCACTGGATGTGATGAGGCACTGCAAAGCCTGAGTTTCTTTTTTATTAGTCCTAGATGCTACCATGAAACCAAACTCTGGCTCTACTCCATTTCTCACTGTCCTTGAGAAAATGGATGGATAACTTATAACCATAATTATGCCCACTCACTGGTCTAATGAAGAGAATTAGGGGATGTGTAAACAATAGCTGTGCGGGGGAGAGCATGCATAATTTGCAACTAATAATCTAATAGGCAGAGAGGGAGACGGGTGAGAATGATTAACACAGGCCACACAGAATGATCATTTGTGATAAGGATGACTGAGAAGACATTGACATTATTTAGCTTTCCCTGCTGGCAGGGAGAGCATGAATAGAAAGAAGATTAAATGCAGGATGGATCAGCAGGTGTGGTGTAGAAGGATTTCAGCACTCACATTTTTCCTTCTCTGTAGACATATTGCCCAAGCTTTCCTTTCCATGCTATCAGTACCACAAAAACTGCTGAATGGGGATGTAGAAGAGAAAATATTTTCCACTGTCTCATACAGAGATTCATTGTCCAAATTGTAGTTTTCTGGGCCAGTCAAGGGCATTGTGAGCTCCTCTTTAGGTTCCCATTAGCATCTTCTGTCCTCTGAGGGGTCCTTTCCTTGTGGCAAGCAGGAAAGTAGCTGCAGGATGATGGAGAGTGATTATTAAAAGAAAAAAAAAAGATAAAGGAGGTAGATAGTTCATGGAAAAGAGGAAAATAGCAGTTAACTGGAAGTGAGAACAGAAAAGGCTGCAGGGTTTGTGAAAAGAAGGTGAGAGAAGGATGGTAAGGGATGACTGGGACAGCCATGACCTGGTATTTATGGGGTGAGGAATTAAAAACCATACTGGAGATTTTTCAGCTGTGAGGGCGAAGTCCCCTGACTCGGTAGGAACTGGATTCATTCCTCTGCTGTCAGCAAGGCACTAAACCACCATGCAGAACCTCCAATCCGCAGCACAGGTTTGTCTTGTGTGCAGACATGGGGAAAACCAGGGAATAGCAACTAAAAATTGCCTCTTAAAGCTCACAAAATGACTAATGTGAGTTTGTTCTGGAAAACTGAAACCTAGTGTTTTCTCAATTTTGAATTTTATTTACCTTTTCTTCAGCCTGCTGCTGATTTTATGGATATTTAGACACAGCTGCCACTGAGAAGGCGTGCAGACTGCTCAAATCAGATGAAGGGACATAAAGAGAATAAACTCTACCTGTGTTGCGGTGTGCTTTTATCTAATGATTTAAATGTAGTTTTCCTTCTGTTTTGTAAAAGCTTATTTAATGGTTCATTCCATGTTTCCCCCTATTCCCTTCCCCACTTGCTACAGTTTCTGCCTTTGGAAATCCCCTTGAGTTGTTTACCCCAAGTCTGTTATATGTCAGTCATATATTGCTCCCCTCCCAGACCTTGCCAGTCTCAGGGAGGCCTCTCCTCCTGGAAAGCTCAGAGAGGCTCAGTCCCTGATTGGGGCAAATCTGGGAAATCCCCCACCCCTCAGTTTTCATTTGGTATTGTATGTACCACCCCTTTTATGTTATTGGGCTTTCCTTGTGTGACCACTCCTTCTGTCTGTACCCTAAAACCCCCTACGTGGCCGCAGTTCCGGGCTTCGCTGGGCTGTGCCTGGGGAACCCCAATAAATGTCACCCCATGGCACCTCATGGAAGTCTCCTTCTCCTTCCTTCGCCGTAGCCGCCCCTCCACCTCCCGTGCAGCAATGCACTTACCCACCGGCTGGGTCCTGCCGGTCCTCCTGCAGACCCTACCGAGGCTGTGACTGTTCCCCGCCAGGGCAGCCGGGACCAGCTGGGAGGCCGCTGGTTAGCGGACAGGGGAACACGTCATACCTGTCTGACCATTTTGTGTGAAAGTTCTTGGTGTTTCTCAATAGCTGTTGCACAGAGTCTTTGAACAAAAAAGCTGCTCCAAAGACAGGGTTGTTTGCCATTAAATTCTATATTTATTTTTTTTATTGCTAGAGCCCTCCAGATTATATCTAGGAGAAAGAATGAAGAACATAACTGAGAAGGAAGCTTTGGGAAAGCACAATTGACAAAGCCTCACTCTCAATTTGTGTTTTTCAAAAGGACCATCTCAAAACTGCACCTATGCCCATAAAAGAAATACAAATGGAAATTATGAGATGGTCCTGTACTTTCCCAGTCATGTGCATCCAGAAAATGCAAAGGAAATATTTGATTCATGTGGGTAGAAGCAGAACTCCAAAACATTATGGAAAAAAAGCCAATTATTGCCTCTCTGTGAAACAAAAGCCAGCACCCTACCTGAAGACAAAACTAGAAACACTTAAAAAGGGACTCCCTGAAATCCCTGACAACTAATACTCATCCAGCTCAAGTTTAATCAAAGACTGTCCATCTGTTCTGGGGATATTGCAAAGGTTTTCTGTCTTCCCATGTGCTCCAAAGACAAAAAGCTTCCAAACACTGTCAGTGGAATGAAGCTTCTCCTCCTTCCCTTGGCTGTGGTTGCATTTGCTTGAATCAGATTCAAGTCCTCCGATTTTATTATAGAAATTTTCCTTCATTTACTGAAGCATCATGTCTTATTTAAAGAATATTTATTTACTTTACTAATGCATCACAGACTATGTGTACCCACTGTAGACTGTAGAATTAAGAACAGCACTCTAGGCATGCTTTTCTTTTCCCATAGCATGCCACCATCACCTTAATATTTAAATTCCTATGGGCTCAAAAACTTTTTTTTTTTCTACAGTGATGGAATTCAAAGGAAAAAAGTCTATGCCATCATTTTCCCCTCTTTTAAAGCCATCACTTTTAGGGTTTTTACCACTGAAATCCTTTACTTTTTAATTTTTTTAACCTGTGTCAGAATATTTCAAAGATCATTGAAAATAGCTGGAAACTATTTTGAAAACTGAAACATTAGGCAAGGAGTGACTGAAATCAACAAAACATCAACTAATCAAATTATCAAAGAAGCAATTTCTGAATGAGACAAGAACAATATTAAACTCTTGACTAAAAATTGAAAAGGCTGCAGAAATTTCTAAGAAAATCCAGTATGTATATAGACAAAAATAAATGATCAGTATGTGGAAATAGCTGCACATAAAGCTGTGTAACTCATGACCAATGTTTATCCTCTGGTTCCCAGAGCACAAAAATTAATGGATTAGTGCTTTAGTGATCTTCTTCCTGTGTTACATAAGCCAATATCCCCACCCTCATTAATGGAAATTTCAGATCATTCCAAGAATTTTGGGAAGCCAGTGAACTGTCAGCCACAGGTGTTGTTTCATCACTCAGGATGGTGGAGAGCTCTGCTGCTGCTCTCTCCCAGTTTGCCCCAGCTCAGCAGGCACTGGTAAAGGGCTGTCACAACCTTCCCTGGGACACTGGGGCTCTGTCATGTCCCCAACTACTCCCAAGCAGGGAGGATGAGTTTTTCTTGGCTAAATGAAGGAATGGAAAGAAAATTGTGCCTACAATACTTCCATCAGGATGGAAAGAAGAAATGTCTTTTCTCCTTTCTCCCATCTGCTGTAGAGCAGCACAGAACAGAAAAGAATAGAAGACTATTTCAACTGGAAGTGACCTGCAATTGTCATCTAGTGAGCATTCAGTCCAATTGCCTGACTTCAAAGCTGACAAAAACTTAAAGCACATTATTAAGGACATTGTCCAAATGCCTCTTAAAAACTGTCAGGCCTGGGGAATTCTTCTCAACTCAAACAGCTTTTTTCCTCCCATGTACCTTGTCTCTGAACTTACCTCTGCAGATGAAGCCCCTTACTCATGAAATTTATTTTATTTTACCCTGAATTTCCTGAGTTTTCTTTGTATTCTGAATGTTGAATTTCTCTTCTCAAAGCTTATCTGTCTCTAGTGCATCCTTACCAAACAACTTCGCAATGCCAAAATGAGTGCCTGCTCCTAAAGTCCTTCCCTGGGATCTGTCCCTGGGGTCTTGGTGTGGCTGAGCCAAAATTTTAACTCTGACAGAGACTGCCACAGTGTCCCATAAGCTCCACTCTAACAAAGCTCAAAATAGAGAAAATTTTAATATTAAAAATCTGTTTTCTAATAAGGATATACACAGCATAAGTAGAATCACCCTTCAAATAATCTTAGAAACATCAGTTCAACACTCAACATGATATTAACATGATATTACAAGTTACCAAAATATATTCATCATTATTGTAAATAAATTTAATTTTTACTGTCCTAAGAGAAAGAAAATTCCAAGGATACTCTCCCTCTCTTTACAGAAGAACTCCTGCAACCATTCTTATTCTTTCCATGTTTCATGTCACTGATTCAAATTTTTTTAAAAGGACAGAAGAAACCTCCTTTTCTACACTGATGAGACCAGAAATACAAACAGAATAATAAAATATATAATGTGCCTTCTTAAAAATTATTTTCCACAGATAAAGGAATTAATTGAGGGATTTTGCATTCATTCTTTGTCGATATTGTAGGAAAATTAAATTACTCCTAAAATTCCCATTATATTAAAAAAGGAAGTGTAGGAGAACAGTGTGTGGCAAGGCAGGGAATGATATAATGTTGTTAAATTAAAATTTATGTCAAAAAATTAACTGCATACAATGTGTATGTGGCAGAAGCCTTGGGCATCTTATACTTGAGCCCATATTAAAATAATAATTTTTATAATAATGAAACTCTTTAAAGTAATGTCCTAGATTACAACGTAAAATTGTGCCCAAGGTATGTATTGTATCCCCATGAGCCGTTGGAGCCAAGGTGGGGCAGTGTTTCCCTGATCTTCTGCTAATGGGCCCAACAATGCCTTGCCCATGACTCATAGATAACTCCCTCCGGGAGTTATCTCTGTTTAATGGGCCATCAAGGACCCACTGCATGACTCATAGAATGAGATCAGCCCATTGGGAGATGCTCCACCCAGGGGGAGGAGCCAAGCATTCCCACCTGGATATAATCCAGGGTTTGGGACAGCACAGGCAGCCTCACCCACTGGACTCCCAGAGGACAAGAGCTACCAGACGTTTCTAAAGGAATCACTGCTTTGACAAGACCATCTCATCTGGACTGCCACTACCACCCTAACAGGGTGTCAGGTTGTATCCTGACTCTGTCAGTGGTGGTTTTTTTTGTACTATTACTTTTATTTTATTTTACTTTCTTTTATTTCTTTTCCTCTTATTAAATTGTGTTTCTGATTTGGAGTCTTTCAGTGGTTTTGCTTTCAAACCAGCACAAATAATAAGACAGTCACCAGGATACTTTTCGATAATTATTAGAGTATGAATCATTCTGAACTCAGGTAGCATTAAAATAAATCATTCCCCTTAAATAATTGTAAATAGAGCAGGGACAGAAACTGATTTTCAAGGTGAAAATGAAAATAAAAAAAGGCAGTAACTTTTGAGTTTTCAGTCCAGAATAAAACAAACACCCAGACAAAATCCCCACATCAGCTAAGTATATTTGAATTTTCTAGAATGTAAAATATTCTCCCAAGAAAGGTATTAGGTCAGGCCAAGTAGAAAATAGCTGTATAGCATTTCACAGATATATTGTGGATACTGGTGCTGTGAAGATGTAAACCAGAGCCTCAACAAGTGCTGAACTTTTGGGAAGAGGCAGCTTTGAAACTGATGTTCATCAGGCCTTTTGGAGCAAAAGATATTTTTCTATAAAGTATAAAGCCACAGAGATCTTCAGAGAAATCACACACTTCCCATCCCTCCCTGTCAGGAACCATCTTTTATTCCCCTAAAAAACTTAAACCAGAATAGGTCTTGACATTAAAAAAACCCATAGGTTCAGTGCAGCAGGATGCAGATGAGGCATCCCAAGTACTGTTCACCAGGGCAAACTTATCTTTGGCAGTTAATTATTATATGACAGTATTATAAATGTCTCTGTGCAGAGCCTGGAGAAAGAATTTTCGAGTTAAAATGGTTTGCACAACGTCCATCAAGTCCAGGGCTCCACCAGAGCTATTTCTGTAATTCATGGCTTTCAGGGATCAGTGGGTAGTATTTTTCCAATTTAATTATTACTTGGTTACAATCACAGTCAGTTCAAGATGTCATGAGCTGTGCTTTTGGTGCAGATTAGACAAAATAAAATTATGCTTGAGCATGTTCTGGTTTTTGCTGTCTTCCCTCAGCTGTCATGGAAGCAACAAACACTGTGAATTAGTAACCACATAAGTTTGTCTTTTCCATTGAAATTTGGCTATTTCCTGAATAAGTTCTCACAGATTGGAGCAGCGTTGCAGGACTTAAAGATGACAGCAATTCCAGTGTGCTAATGTCTCATTTGCATGTCTTAGCATGCAGTATTCCTCCTTGATTGGCATTCTCATTAACTTGACATTAGAAAACACTGCCTGCTAGACAACATAAGCAGCATTTAAACATAACTGCTATTAATTCCTCTGCTTTACAGGAAAGATCATTTAATTTTTCAAACGTGCACTACAGATAAATGTTTAAAGTTAGATTGTTGATGTTGAGAAATAGGCTTTTTTTTCTTTACTCAGTGTCATTTGGGTCAGGTATGGACTCCAGACATGAGGAGATCACATACACTTTAGCAAGTACAGAGTCCAATAGATTTTCAGCATTTGTATATAAATGTATGGAGATAACAGGAGTTTTATAATATCAGTTGGGAAAAGGTCAGCTCCCCAATGAGAAGGACTGCTCTGAGGTATTATTTTGAAATTAGCATTGAAAAACAGAGGTTCTCTAAGTGCACAGAACTACAGATTACTCTTTTAAATTTCACAAGCCAGTGCTAAGACTTTATTTTTGTCACCTGTTCTGAAACAGGCTTAATACAAGCTTCTCTTTGGTATCTCTAGTATCAATACTTCTTGTAGATTCCTGTGCCAAGTAACTTTTTTTAACAAAAATATAAGACCAAAATAGATGGTTTATCACAATATTTGTGGTTTGGTTCCTCAAATCATCATCAAATGCTCCCACAAGATCCTGTTGATGCTATGATGGCCTGAACCAGATGAAGCCAGTAAAATTGCATCAGTGAATAGGTGTGACCTGATGTGACTTCCTCAGAGGTCTGAAAGCTTCTGGTTTCTCAAAAAACTGAATTTCTGTAAAATCCTAACAGGGTATTGGTAGTACACATGCTTGGCATGGCTCAACTTGGCACATAGTTAACATTTATAGCCCAGCTCTAATTGTTCCCATGGAAAGTGAAAATATATTTTAGCGGTTTTTCTTCTTGGTGCTTTCTGTGGATTTTTTTTTTTTTTTTTTTGACACTTTGGCCCAAAGATTTTATTTCTTGGGCAGAAAAACCTATTGTCTTACAACCAGCTTTCAAACCAAAATATTTCTCACCCACTTGGTTGTCTGGTTGAATTTCTGAGTTCCTCAGGACCAATTAATATCCTCTTTGCTATAATTTAGACTGCCCTAAAATTATTTTCAGATGATAAAATCTCAAAACTTTCAAATACTTTTTCTTTTTTTTACCAAATCAAAGGAAAAAAAATGTTTTGTCATATCTGTTTCAATATCCTGATGTGATAGAAAAATAGTTGTTTCTTATTAGGTGATTGTTAGGCAACCACTCATTATTCAAGAGCTGGAAAATCAGGACAAACAGGTAGTCACAGTAGTTTTTTCCCAGGTTATTCCAGCCTGGAAAATCCTTCTGGGAGATTACTGTTTCTCACTTAAGCATCCTGGTCCTTACTCCACTGGGTTATTGAGTAATATTGCCACAATATTTCTTTACACTGTGCTTTCTAACTTAAAAAGTTGAATAAAGTCTGGGGAACAAATTGTTTAATTCTTACCAAATCTATGGAAGCTTTCCAAACCCACGGAACTTTATGTGCAGATTGACAGATTTGCATGCAGCCACCTTGACTTCAGAAGAAGCAAAGTCAAGCTTAACATCTTTCTGATCTGAGCCTCAGAGGCAGGTTATGCAGCAGCCAGAGGAAGAGGAGAAATTGAATGCCCATGCACAGGCAGCTTAACCTAAAAGCTAATAAATGAGCAGCATTTTTTTTTTATCTGTTGACTGAAGTGGGAGATGGAAAGTGAGTGCCAAGTAGCAGCTATTATAGCATTGTGCACATGACATTGATGTTCAGGGTCAGTTGTTTCCATTACAAACCCCATTTTTCAGGGTTTATAACTTGTCTGCCTTAAATCACATCTAGCTGAAACTGGCATGCAACCTGTCAGGACAGCTGTAGGAGATCTTTTCTCATTTCTTTCATTAAAGAAAGAAATTAAATCCTTACATCATTTAACTCATTTGCCTTTTTAATGCAGTTAAAAGCTGCTTAGTAACTACAGACACTTCAGGGGAACAGAAAGGTTCTAAGACAAAAGGAATTACTTTTAAGGGAAAAAAGTTTTAATGCAGTGTATCCTGGACCGTAGGAAAGCTGAGGCTATGAATTCAAATTTTGCAGCTCAAGTCAACTCTGCAGTTGTTAAAGTGATGTCAAGCTGTGTCTCCAGACACACAGATGAGAAAACATTTCTCACTAGTGTTTTTCTCTCCATTTATTTGTCTCTGATGTGAAATCCAGCCAGTGAACCACCTGACTCGAGAAGCATAGTGATATCTTTAGTGCTGAGATCAGTAGAACTTAGATCCCTGCATTGCTGTGCCACAGGGAAAACAAGAGATGACTATATTCTTTCCAAAGATGTCTGAGAACATAGATGCAACATATGGCAAGAGAAGAGCAGGGAGGGGAGAATAAAAGAAAGGAAAAAAAAAAAAAGAAGAAACACAGTTTTCATTAAATGTAGCTAATAAGCCCAATTTATCCCAGGCCTCCATAAAGGAAGAAAGACATGAAAATTGCAATTAATGTCACAACTCCCAAGTACAGGCACTGTTGACAGTGAATACCTCTTTGTTCCTTCGTGATGGTTCTGCCCCAAACATCAGCTCCCTTAAGTATATTTGAAATGCTCTTCTGAGGTGACTTGAAGCTGGCACAGCCTCTCCACACGTCACCCCTTCCACAGAGTCTTATGGACACCAAGGGGAGGATTGTCTCCTCATAACCATCTTTGCTCTGCCTCCAGTACTCTCTGTGATAAATGAAGGTTTCTTTGCTACATCAAAGGTGAATTCAGGAAGTGTTTACCACATCTGGGCTATGTTGCCCATCTTTCACCTCTTGGAAGAAATTTGTGCAGAACACAATGGTGAGGCACAGAGAGGAGACAGGCTCTGAAGTGGGTGTTGACTGTCAGAGCCCTGCATCTCCTGACACATTAAAAACCATCTTGTGAAATTTACAGCTGGAGCACCAACTGCCTAAAGTCATCTGAATTTACAGCTCCCACGAGAATGAGATACTATCAGGTAGGGGAGAAAAGGGTCTTATTTCTTTTTCTCTGCTACTCTTCTGATTTTGCCTTGCCAGGAGAAAAGATTAGATCCTTGCTGTACAGAAAGAGTCCCAGCCTTTGACTCAAGTTATCCTCAAGTTTCCCCTCTAACTCAGTGCTTGCTTAACACATTTCCAGCTCCAACAAAAAGCAACAGGAAAGCTTCAAACCAGACTGTGCAGCTGAAGCAAAATCTCTGAAAAAGCCCATGCAAAGGGAGACAAGCAAAACCTAATTCAGATCAAGGATTGACCCAAGATCTCTTGCCCTAGAAAACTCAAAAGAAATAAACTTCAGAGTATTTGGAATTCAAACAGCTGCAACATTTCCTATTGGAGATAGGTCATAATACACAATATCCCCAGTGTTAATTGAGCCCATGAGCAAATAGGTTAGCATGGCTCCTTAACCTTGCAGCCGAGATCCTCACCTGGGAGTTTAAGTATTTATGTGGGCTCATCGTGTCAGCAGGAAAGGTTGAGAGCAGCTGACCCGGGTTGTGCTGTGACTAGAGGGTAAGAACATGTTTTTGATAAGTCTGGGAATGATGCTCTTGGTTTCATATCCTCAAAATTAGAATCCCTCTAGTGGAACAAACATTCCGATTGTCATACTCTGCAGAGTAATGTGGTGCCACGTTGTTTTTCCTCCATTTCATAGCTCTACTTCTTTGTTTTATTGATTTTATTTAGTCTGGGGACTAAAAGTTTAATTTTAGTCAAAGGATATAGGTTTTCAGTTCAGATTTGGTTTGGTTTTTAGGGAGAGTTGTTTAATTGTTTGATTCATGTTTGGTTGGTTGGTTGGTTTTGAGAAAAGCATGAAAAAAAGGAAGACGAAAACATATCAGTCCATTCACTGATTTTATTCAACAAAATGTGCTTTAAAATATGTAGGAATATTTTCACACTTCCATTTGGAAGGTAAAATCTATTCTCCAGCTTCAGGCATCGTGTAAGCATTTTACCTTGAAATTATAACTTGCCTTAGAATGATAATTGGGCTAGGTTTCTGCTGAGCTTTAAGTGATTTCATTGGGGTTTACTGGGCAATTGGCTATTTTGCTTCTCTTGCAAAGAATGGCTGCAATTTTTGTCAGGTCATATATGTTTTATCTTAATTAAAAAAAAAAAACAACAAAAAAAACCTTCAAAAAATAATTCTGAAAACTTTTGAGGGAGAGAAAAGATGGTAGTTGGCAATTATTCTGCATGTGTGTATAAAGTTGCATATAAGTAACTTATTCTAGGTAGAAGTGCAATAGAGAACAGAACTGTAATCATAGTTTATAAAGCTGGACATATGTTGTGTTAGAGAGCCCACTCAACTTCCCTGAGGGAATCTAGACACACAATTAGAGGCAAACACAAAAAACATCCCCAAGGAAAAACATAATAATAAAAAAGTATTTTTTTATAATAAAGAGCTATATTAAAAAAAAAAAAAAAAAAAGTTGTGCATGGTATAATAAAAGCACAGAACCCAAGGCAAAAAGGATCCAGTCAATCTTCCAAATGATCTTTATGAGAGTTAAGGGGGAGTTGATGATTTCACGAGAGACCTCGAGGAGCGAGGTACGTGCAGCCTCATTATCCAGCACTGCCTGGACAGCAATATCAGGGGCAGGGAGAGGCAGGCACAGAGCCCATCATTTGGCTTGTCATACATGGCTAATAAAGCAGAACTGGAGACTTCTTGCCTCTGCTGGTTCACGCGGGGCCAATTTCTGTTGACTGCTGACTACGGGCTCCTGCCAATAATGCCAGGCAGAGCTGTGAGGGCTGTGTCCTGTCCTGGCTTTGCAAGCTGCAGAGCTGTGATGCTAACCCTCTGCGACGTGCCAAAGAGGAGCATCCCTTGCTGAGCCCTGCCAAGCTTCTCTCTGCATCTCCCTCTGCTAACAGCAGCCTTAATCCACTTTGCAGGTTCACACTGAAAGAATTTGCTGCCTCCTCTATAAGAAAAAATCCCAGTTTACCACGGTGAGCATGCATCCAAGGGGAGCTTCAGAGTTAGAAAATTTAATCGAGAACTGCATTCTCTTCATGTTAACTTAATAATTAGAGCAACCATCCATACCACTGTCTGAGCCCAGATTTTGGGTTAAATTCTCAGTTAAATTCTCTGTCTGAGAATTTAACCAGTAAATATTCTTACAGCAGTCAACCAAAAGAAAAGGTCAGCTACAACAATGGCTTCACAATTCCAAGTTCTTGGTTTATGGCTGCGTGTGACTCTGTAGTCCTCATAAATAAAATACCCTCTGAGATTGATGGCTAGGCCTGCCCTAGGAGTGCAGGAGCACACACACTGAGTTTCATGTTCAGTGGGCCTCAAGTCTGACACATTTTGTAATTGCAGGAGAAATGGATCCCTTGCATAACTCTCTAAATTACATGGCCAACAAGCTATAACAGCAGGACTCGAGGATTTTTAATCCTAATAAAAACCATACCAAGTGGCCATGTATATGATTAGTTTACAGATATAACTAGATGGAAGTTACAACACTCAGCTGCAATCTATTTATGAGGACAGGCAGGCAATTAAATGAGACAAGGGAACTAATTTTGCAGAGTGAGATTTAGTGATTAGCAGCAGTGTCTTCTTTTCATCTTTAAGCCTATAAGATTCAGTGGCCTGAAATCTGTTGAACACACCATTCAAATACCTGTGGCATTATTTTGGGATGCAGTCACTGCAGCTGTGAACTGCAGAACTAACCTGTGATTGAACAGCCTCATACAGAACTGGTCACCAAATCAGGCTGAGAAAAATACTATTGATATTTTTAGTTCATCACTTTTCCCTCTAAGGAGAGTTTCAGAAAGTTAGTCAGGCTGAGTCTTGCCTAACTGGTTATCTATTCCACCCCATGCAGATATTTTTCGGAAATGTTGTTACACCCTATGCCCATAAAACATACGGTGTGTGTAGCATATATAGGCTGTAATTAAAAAGAGACACTTGTGTTGACAAAAAGACAGTTGTTCCCACATAAGTGTAAAGACTGTCTTCTCTACCAATTAAGAATCAGAAGAATATGGGCTTTAATAGTCCTCTTGGGGAACTTGTCTTTTGTATCTATGATAAATACATGATTATAAGGACAAATTATACGAGCAGCAATAATTCCCTAGTAATGTGATCATTAAAAGCCTTCGCAACTGCAATATATCAATATTAATTGGGGACAGATGATCGTTTTACTGACATGCTCAAGTCATTATCCATGTTTCAGTACTTCATGAATACCTGAAGAGTCTTAATGATGTGATTTTTTAAAGATTCTTTCTTCAGTGGTCTTAACATTATTGTTTATCTAAAAATTCTGAAAAAAGAAGAATAAGAGAAAACAAATTAGAAGAAGTGCAGGGAGTTCTGAGCTAAAAGTAAGCAAAATCCAGCAAAATTTCAGTTTCTGTTCAGGCGTTAGAACAATTACAATTAATCACAATTAATTAATCACAATTATTGAGAATAAACAACAAGGTAAACACTGTCTGCTGGGCCTGGGTTATGTTAAGTCCATGGTCAATGTTTGCTGATAAAGAGGACACTGTCACTCAGCTTTGGAGGGTAAGCAGTCTGTACAACAACCTGTTGATTTGTGCTCTTTAGCAATATTCATTGCACTGCCTGTCTGCTTCAAAGACCTTTTTTCATGTGGGAACAGACACACTTTGGATGTCCTTTTATTTGCATCCCCTGTGACAGTGGACTGGCAAATAAATTTGTTTCCTGCCTTAGACAAGCTGTTGAAAAAGCCACGCTGACTTGCAGATAGCAAGTTTGCAAGAAGAGTGATAAACCTGATAGGATAATATCCTGAAAGCTGAAGTGAAATGACAGAATATAACTGTAGAACTCATTTTGTGTCTGAAAGGGTGTTACAGATTCACTGCTACTGCTCCTGGAGATGTGAATGTCAGGTCCTAGTCAGTAAAGTATTTGATTCCTTCTTTGATATCACCCCTGCTGATTCTTCTTCTGCTATAGACTCATGTCACGGTTTGATGCAAACCAAAGACTGTCCTGACTTTGTGGACTTATCGATAACTATGGAAGAAATATATAAATGCAATAGCTAAGGCTGAAGAATAAACATACAAGTTATGTTTTTATATGAGTGACTGGACACAATAACTATATTCATATACTCATTATTAAGGCTTGAAGAGTTAATTTTCCCAGTAGTTGTTAATTAAGACACCAGGTGTCATCAGTAGGGCTGTTCCAAGAACATTTTTCTTGCCAAAGCAGAAGCTAGTACCTGTGAAAATGTAACTTTTACAATGTAGGCTGAACTGTGATCACAATGTCTATTAGTGCCCTCCTTCCAGCAGCCATGACTGTCAAGGTGAGTTATCCTGACATAAAAATTACAAATAAAGCTAACAAAAACATATCTACAACCTCACATCCATAATTACATACATACTAACTTGCCATACTAGAAACCCCCCTATAATAATGTGCTGCTTCAGTAAAGAAATGAAATATTCAACTCTAGAACAGGTGTAACGTGTCTGTTTCACTCTGAATTGCAAGACAATGTATCTTCAGGATGGGACAATTACAAAGGTAAAACAAGTATTACTTTAAAATGAAGATTTTACAGTTAAATTTGAATTAACATTCTTTACAGTTAAATATAATTCTTGAATTTACACAGTAAAAGTAAAAATATTCCTCTTACTGTGTTATATTCATTCTTCATGGAGGATCACAGGGTGACACTGTAGGATTATACTTAAAGCTGTGGGTCTAATGGGGAGAGATGCCCAAACAGTATAAAAGAGAAAAACAGTTGAAATTAGTACCCAATTAATTTTAACTCTAAGTTAAAATGGTGAAGCTTTTTCTGCAGTTTAAATTCAAAGATTGTATTTGTTTTTGACAGTAAGTATTTTGATGTTATTTTTAACTTTAGCATAAAATGCAGGTGAAGGGAATTCAGAAGTCTATTTAATTTGCTTCTCTTGGAGCTGAAATACCCTGATTCAATATCTTCCCCTACTTGATGAGTCTTGAATCCATTGCTCTCATCAAAGTCTTTCAGTGGTCAGGCTATTAGGCATTAAAAAACCCCATTCTTTATCTTTCCTTTTGATTTTTCTTTTTAATTTTTTATAAAACATTTTTACAGAAAAAAATATTCTCTTGTTTAGTGAGTGGGACATTTCCTTATGATTTAAATAGGTCGGATGAAGTAGAAAACCTCCCAGAGAGTCAGAGAGAGCTACATGTCTCCAGAGTGTGTGACAAAGCCATCCATGTGAGAAAAAGGAATTCTTGGTCCAACAGCAACAGCTGCACGGTTTATTTAATCTGCCTCTTTTAACTTATTCTCTCACAGCTTTGGTAGCACTTTGAACCTTTGAATTATCTGGTTTTTGCAAATTATGCTCTCTTTGTATGTGGGAAACATAATAAGTGCTTTTTGTTATCTTTTGTACACAGTGAACTAACTGGATAATCACATATGGTCAAAATGTGTAAATGGTGTGTCAGAGGTCCAAACTGATGTCCCTTGGAGTAGTGGAACTATTGTATTGAGAAAGAATGTGTGATTTCTCCACTATTAGCAAATTGTTGTGTTGGGTATTTACTATGGAATAATATCTCTACTTGTTTTTATTCAATTAATTAGGAGGATGTCAGGAGCTACAATAGTATGAATGAAGCCTGATATTATACATTTAGGATGCAATTATATTGAACCATTCAAGAAATTATGCTTATGCTGTGAAGAAAGAACAAAATAATCCAGATAGAAAACTCTGGCTCCAAGAACTTAATACATTTATAATATAATTCAGTGTAAAACTAGAACTTTGAGATAAGCTGTCATGGCACATTCAGCATGATGGCAAAACTTTGCAATTAATAACTTATTCAGTTATTATGAGGTGGAATTAGTGAAGTCTTTCACATGTAGTAAAACACAGCTTTCAGCTTTGCCATCTGATCTCTTTTTTTGTGAAAGCAGAAGATATGAATTGAGGTCTTGCTGCTTTCTTAATCTATGGGGAATAGAAGTGAAGATGTTGATAAAATAATTTTGAAGGTATTGAAAATCTTGCTTGATTTAATCTTCTGACTGGAAAATCTAAATACAACATCAAATTTCTCATCCTTTATTCTGCAATTTCCATGAGATAAATGTATCTTATTTCTCAGTAATACAATATCAGACCAATGTTCCTGAGCTAAAATGCTGTATATGTCCAGGACATGCCATCCTCTTTTTTATTCTCTTTTAGATATCTTTGGTAGTGAGAGAAATGCACCTGTGGGGATTGCTCAGTACTGAGGTCACAGGTTGTGTCTGCTAATGGGCACTGGATTGTAAACATTATTGTTGTTTTGCCAAAGACAAAATTAGCAGAAAGAAAGCATCATCAAACTAAACTTAATCCAAACAGTTACAACCACATGGTATCCTGTCCAGAGCTGATCATGACTTGTACAAACTTCTCAGCTTCTATTCCTCCAAACAGATGTTCATTTAAGTGAAATTTGGAAAATTTTTAGTTTTCCTGTGATACTATGATCTGGGACATTGAAAAAGCCCCAAACCTTACCAAAAAAAAAAAAAAAAAAAAAAAAAAAAAAAAAAAAAAAAAAAAAAAAAAAAAAATTGCAAGAAGTAAGCAAAAATAGTTTTGTGGTGGTTTGGATGTAACGTTTTCCTAATTAAAAATACCATCCAATGCTGCTAATGCAGTTTTTTATCACTTAAACTTTTTCCAGCTCTTAGTCTGTGTGAGCGCAAACAATTCATAAATAAAACCTCTTTGGGGATCCAAAGGGGTGTTTCTTCTGTAGGAATTCTAATAAGGAGCTCACATGCTGCATGTTGCTAGGCTTATTTCAAAACTGCTGGTGTCCTCCTCTCAGTCTGAGAGTATAAAATACTCTCCAAAAAAGAGCTCTTCCACCAGGGCTGTCTCTGTGGGATGCTGGTTGTTAAGAGGGACAATCAGAGATAACTGGCTGTCTGTAAGAGGAATAGATGTCTCCTGTGTCAGTCAGAATTTAAGTATGTCCAGTATTATTGAAATCCTTTTCTTCCAGGATAGTGTCATGACTGGCTGGTGTTGTGCACTCATCACTTGTTAATCATGATAAGCTCACATGGAGCAGATTGTTAATGGTTCCTCTTGAATACCTAGAATATCTTGAAACTCTTGAATATCACTTTTCTGACCTGAAAGCAGTGAGATTTGGTTAATGTTGGAGGGATTGGGACATTTGCTTTACTCTTCATCTCATGTACTGCCTGGAGTGACTCCAGCAGCAGGGCCACCCTGCTCAGCCTGGAGGAGACCTCTGTCAGGAAGATGCTCTTAAAGGGAGGCAGCCAAATCTGCTCCAAATCACACTGTGCAGTCAGGATCCTGTCCTGACTTGTCCTTATGGCTTCATTCCCTTTTTATTTTCTCTTCTTTCTGGTCTTGGCTTCATAGGAATTTTTCAATTTTCTCATCTGACAGAGCAATAGAAATCATGTTATAATAGCATGTTCAGAACTCTGCTAGAGAAAGGCTGTGTTAAATTCCTGAGAAAGCTGAATTTCTCTGACTCACTGCTGAAATGTTCTATGAAAGACAGGGTGGGCTCTCCATTTCAATTTCTTCACAAGTAGAAAGGAAATGATGCACAATTCCACAGAAAGAGGGAAGGATGCAAGAATATCTCTCTTACATGTTCTGTACTTTATGCTGCAACAATTATTTTGGGGTTTTGCCCTGAGCAGTGAACTTACAGCTAATGAGATGTGGTCTCATTAGTTACAGTATTTTTTGCATTATTCAGGTAAAGCCTATGAAGATAAGCTAAAAATTTAATATTTATTCATATATTTATTTATTTAAACTAAGGTGAAAGGTAATAAAGAGAACTTCCTACTCTATGATTAGCATGCCAAAAATTCCTTGTTATCCTCAGGTATGTCTAACCTCGTCACAGCTGCAAATCACTTTAATTGGCAGAGAAGCTGAGAAGAGCATAGACAGGATGATCGCACTTTCGGAATGATAACCCATCAGTTGACTAAAAGAGTCACAACCTCACCTTTCTGAGGGATGTGCTGAATATTTATCAAATTTTAATTATATTTGAAAACTTTAAATACACAATCTAGAACTTTGTCACCGTAACTTCTTGAAAAGGTTCCACAGTGATAAAAAATTCAATTTTGCTCCATTCTTAGAATTACCTTCTGCTTTCCTACTGTTATCATAAATACTTTGATTTTTCTTTTTGCATGTGGTGTGCCTCCACTGTCCTGCAACATTGGATATGCACTCTACACTTCAAAGCTTAGAGGTAACAGGTCTCCTTGAGGCAGCATGTCTTTATGTAATCAGTTCAGTAGGATTTTGGACTTGATTTTCAAGGAATTCCTCCTATATATATTATATCTATGTGTGTATGCACTTACATACACATATATTTATATAAAATAAATATATTTATATATATATATAAATATATATTTATATATATAAAAATAAATATACCATACTCGTATCCAATTAAGAGAGTTGGCCTATCTGCAAAAAGTGCCATTCACAGGACATATATTTTGTCTCATCATCTGAATTGAAAATTCTGAGTTTCTCGATTTTTTTAAATTTTATTTTTCAGACTATAGAAGCTCTGAATTACTGTGCCAGTGAAGACTAGGGTGTTTTTTACTGTTGTGACCATCTCTCTTGAAGGCTGAAGTTAGCTGGAAAATTTTTGATATCACTATTCATTTCTACAAAGAGGAATCTGCTACTGGTCAACTTTTGTCCTAGGACTTTTCTTAAGTTTTCATCTACAGAACATTTGACCTCTGCTGTGGAACAGTAAAGTATTTTTACTAGCATTATAGTTAGTTTGGACAGTAGCTCTGCTCCCTCATTTTGAAGCTTTTTCTTGAGTTCTCCAGAGAGGCTTTGATCACTGAAAAAATTGCTTTTTCATGACCTCATTTAATATGCAGAATAAGCTTCACTACCAGGTGCCATGGCTTCCCTTCACTGAGATTTCCCTAAGGACGTCCTGGCCTTTGTGTAAATCTCCTTGTGACTCCTTTGTTCTTCAAAATGTAGGCAGTGCTGAAACTCCCAAATCTGCATTTGAAAATGCTCTTTCTGTGATTTTTTCTTTCTCTTTCTTCTATTTTTCAGTGAGACCTTGGCCAACCCCTTTCCTGTATTTGCACACATTTGAAATGAGGTTTCACTGGCTGTCTTCCACAGTCATATTTTGAACCCTGGGGCTTCCCGGAACAATTTTCTTCCACTCAGATTTTGGCTCTCACTTTTTTATTCTGGGTCTTTTAAGTGCATACATCTAAATGAAAAACTGCTTTTGTACTGGACTGCATGCTGCCTCTCTCTTGGAACTATTGCATGCTCTATTATAGTTATATGGAGATATAGGCAATAGTTTATGTTGTGTGGCTGAACATTTCTGAAGCAAATTTCAGTCTCCAAAGATATAATTAGTCTCTTGTCTGTCCTGTTCTCTCCTGAAGCTGTCTGTCATTGCATGGAGCACAGCACTAGTCCCATGGAGGACTGAGCAGGTGTGTGAAGCTACTTGCTCAGGTTTCCAAAGTGCAAAAGCCGTAGTTGTCTGTGAACTTTGTTCTTCTGACCCAAAATGACACTGGCCCCCAAAACACTTTATTATATAAGGCAGAGAGTGGAACACTGGAAACTTTAATGAAGGATTTGCCTTTATGTGTTAAGTCATTTTGAATCAGAAACCCTTATATTGCCAATTATGTTAAATCTGGTGGTTCCATCTGTTTCAATTCAGTAGAGCACTAACTGCACAACTGTAGCTTCATTAATAAATGAATTATGTTCTGTAAGTTTGCATTCCAAAAGCAAAGCATTTGGATCAAAGCATTTGTACTCCATCCTAGAACTACTCTTAAGTACACAAAGTGAATAAATGTCTCTGTCTAGAACAACCGTTGTAATAAAAAATACTTGTTACACAAGTACAATGTTACATGTCAAATTCATTCCTGACCTACCCAGTCCAGGGAATCTCTGGGAAATGTTAAGTGTATTTTACAAGGTAAAGACTTAATGGTTTTAAGGCAGATAAGAATCTGTAATGTAACAATTTATAGGTCATATACCATGGAGTCAGCTTTCCCAGAGACTTCTATTTGCATTAGCACAGCACAGTTTACAGGATGCAGCCAGATCCTCAGCAAAGTACGGGACCCCAGGTCAAGCTTTGGTTCACGAAAGGATTCTGCCTGCCAGCCCTATAAAAAAATGCAGATCTCACAGCATATAGAGCTTGAGTTGCAGTGATTCTCAGCGTTTTCAGGTGATCCAGGATTTTCCAGGGGGCAGAAAGAAAGTACCAAGTACTGCAGCAACAGTTTTGTGTAGTGACATTTCATCCACATCCCATGAGGTTTGCACTGTGACCATCAGGTTTCCTGGGAAGGGGGCCGTGTCTCTCCAGAGTTAAGATCCTGCAAGGCTGCAGTTTGAAGTGAAGCAGCTTTGTGAGCTCTTGCAATTTCCCTGCTCAGGGCAGGGTGTTCCCAGGGGAGCTGTGTAATACCGGGGAGTTCCATGTTTGCACCTTCTGAAGGTCACTCATTCCCAGGGACTCTGTCATAGGCAGAATATTAACGCTTTTCATGACACATCCTTCAGGTTCAGCATGTGTCAGGGAAAGAACTGCCTTGTACCTGTGAATACCCCTGCCTGCAGGTGCAGAGATTCCAGTAGGAATAGCAAGTGAAGGAAAAAATGTGTTTGAACCTAGTGCTGTTTCACTAGAAGGGCACTAGCACGGAGGTGGGAAAAGCAGGGCCAGCTGATTCTCCAGCACAGCAGTGAAGCACTGGCTCCTAACAAATATACAATTTATATTTCATAATTTTTCAAATAGAAAGGATTTTGCTAGATAATAGCTCTGGGGGTTTATTTTTTTCCCTTCCTTTGTGATGCTATGTCTTCTGGACTATCCCTTCTTTTAGCTGTTTGTTTCTTCCTTTTGAAATTAGTCTGCATTATTCCATTCAGGTTCAGAAAACCAACCAAACAAAATCATACAGCAAGAGATTAGACCTAGACTTCAGGGGTTTAAGAAGACAGAATTAATCTATTTCTTTAAATCAGGCTTTTCTTCCCCCCCCCCCCCCCCCCCCTTTTTTTTTTTTTTCCTCCCAAGAAAACCATTGATATCTCATGCTTACAACCAGTCCCTGAGGCTGTGGAAAGTCAATCACACATCAGGAAGAGGCAGGTGAATATAGACAAATCCTGTTTCTATTTTATGAAAAAAATCCTGGAAGGCTCTGAGTCATCAGCACATCCCACATCCTCATCTTCTCACTCCACATTTGCCCCCTAAAACTTAATGTGCACAAATGTTTAGGGTTTGGGAATCTGGTGAATTAGAAAGATCTACACAGCCTATCCTGTGCTGTTCACATTCAACAGATCTACTGCAAACCTTCAGTGGTCAGGAACACCTATGATTGTGAAAAAAAATGCAGGAAAGGAGTTCAGGTTCAATGGGTAACCATGAGTTTTATATAAGTCAAAGAATACATATATACATATGTGTATATATATCCTTTTTTTTTTTTAATTGTTATATTTTGTTTTCCTAGACAAAGGATAAATTCAAACCTGGAAGAGAAAAAATTAAAAATCTAGTCATTTTACTTTTCCCTGTTCCAGCTAGTAAAAGAAACTGATTCTAAATCAGTCTGAAAAAATAATCAGGCAAAACGTGAAAGGACATCATCATCTTTGCAAACTAAAATTAAGCTGTCACAATCAGAGTTAAAACCAGTGTGATATCTCTGCAAGATGACTGATGAATTTTTCAGCCTGTAGTGGCAAATCAAGCCAGCAGAACAATAGCATGTGCCAGGTGTCGATTGAATGAATAGCGCCACATTCCTTTTTTATTTTTTTCTTCCCCAAAAGATGCTGGATAAAAGCATTTCTGTTCTCCACATCTCCAGCAGGCCTTTTCTAACAGTGTAATATTTTCACAGTTCAGCTCCAATGGACAGCTGTTTAATACTGGAACATTTCACTGCTCTGATTCTCATTCCAATCCCACAGCCTGGACGGTGTACACGTCTTTACCTTTGTAACCATGAGGGAGGGATTGAACAGAAAGTGGTCAGATGATCCTTGTAACCTAAATCATTCTATAGTTCTATAGAATTCCAGCGAAATTCTACAAAATTCTTCCTTCTGGATTCATCTAGTCATACTGGAGTGTATGCAACTGAAGTAATTCTGCTTTGCACCCATGAAAACCTAGCCAGGCGAGGGAGGAAAGCCATGAGAAGCAATGTGATACAATCAGCATGGCCATGTGGAGTTTTACTACTATTCTCAAAATAAATTTAAAAATATAGCTTAGCCTGTGTTTTCTCCAAATTTGCTTTATTTCTCTTTGTCTGTACTTGTAATCCATAGTAATGATGCAGTGCTGCTATTGCTATTGCAGATGGGGAAGGGTATATGATGAAATTTTCATTTACTGCAAAATCCTTTGTGACATTTTTATAAAGAAAATCAGTGAGAACACCACTCCAGAAATGCTTAGCTGCTTGGGATATTACACTGATAGCTATAGAAAAAAACCAGCAACAAAATGCTGCAATAATCCTGTAGAAATATCATATAATACTTTATTGAGGTGCAAATTTTCCTGTAGTTGTCTACCTTTGGCTTTTCTATACAATATGGTGATATGAATGTGTTTCAAGTAATCCAAATTCCTTTTATATTTCTTCCAATTTCAATTTAGTCAGCTTAAGTGACACTTTAGCTCAGATGGTCAGAACCTGGTGCTAAAAAGGCAAAGGCTGTGGGGTTCTATCCCTACGTGGGCCATTCTTTTAAGAGCTGGACTTGATGATCCCTGTGGGTCTGTTCCAACTCAGAATATTCTGTGATTCTGTGACTCTCATGTGCATTGTAGTGCTGCTGTCATTAACATATTTATAATCTACTCTCAGGAATTAGATGGTGTATCAGCAGTGTATTTATATATTTCTTCTTATATTTCTATTTATATATATTCTTTAATGGCAGATAATGACAAGGAAAAAAATGTCATGAATAAATATAAGTCACAGCAGACCCCTTAGAAATCTTTGTTACAACATTTACTTGGAAACAAGTATATTTTTTTTCACAGCTGCACACAATAATTTCAGTGTAGGATTTTCTGATCTTGTTCAATTGACATGGTTTCAAGAGCAAGTATTGACTGTAGCAGTGTATGAGGCCATCAGAAAGCAGTTGATAATGAGCTCTGACACAGTGAAGATGGAATTTTTGCTTTAAGGTGTGCGATTAAGGTGTGTGAAATTACAAGTGCTGGGATAATGTGTGACAAATGGTGAAGGAGAAATACTTTTTAGCTTAGAATTACCTGCTGGTCTTTGAAAAATACATGTTCAAATGACAGTGATATTATAAAAAATAGAAATTGTGTGTAAAAAAAGAAATCGAGAACTAGGAAAATACAGCTTATTCTTCAACATCAGTGATATGAATAGTTGAGGCCATGTTCTACTATTGTATCATCCAGGTGTGAAGGATGTATGATGCAATTTACCCTGTGGAGCTGAGTTTATTATTACTGACACCACATGCATTTTTCACGTTTTTATCTACATAAGGTGGAAGAAGTGAAGTACATGTAGTACAGATAAGATAGATAAGTGAGATAAAACCACTACTCACTTAAAAAGCCATTTGGTACAGACCTTTGCAGTTCCATACGGATGTAGCTGTGTGCATAATAACCATGTTAAGAGGGGAAACTACTCAAAGAAACAATTTAAATATCTGTCTCTTTCAAAAGTAACAGTCCAAAAAAGGGAGGTTAGCAATCTGTCAGTCCATACAGGATTTAAAAAAAAAAAAAAATCCATAGAAAATCACTTTTAAAAAGAGACATCAGTAGCAAGTGAAGTTGAAGAGACTACACTAGCACAGAGAGTGGAAGAAGGGTTTTGTGAAGGTATGAATTTAAGGAAGAAAGAATTAAGTGACAGATGATTTACAAGCTAGAAATCTCCATTTGTTTCATGAAAGGAATGAAGGCATGGAGTAGTTATTCAAGACTAGAAGAAGTTAGAGGGGAAGCAGGGGTAGGACTGCAGAGAGAAAGTTTCCAGGAGAAGTTTCAGAGCATTCTGAGTGCAAGAATGAACATATCTAAATCCTTGTAGGTGATACATGGGAGTTTGAGTTTGAAGTGATAAAAGAAAAATAGATATCCTGAAGCTATGATCCTTAGACTAAAAGTCCCCTTTAAGGCACAAACAGGCTGCCAAGGAAAAAAAGTGTGACCTGGTTGCACATTGTGATTTAGGTGGAGCCTGTGAGACTTTAACAGCCTGCAGACTCACCATCTTTCCCCACTCCAAGAACCTGAACATGGTACACTCATGCTCTAAACTCCAGTGACAGAATTATCACTTGGAAAGTCCTTCTAAGCCTCAGCTTTGGAGGTCTTTTAGAAGACAGCTATGGAGGTTTTTAGGTGAATTTATTTTGCAGCGTGACTCAGTAAATGAGCAAAATGGCAAGCGAAAAAAGAAGCAAGGGAAAAAATAACAATAAAAACTGTTCTGGGAGACCACACATCAAGGGTACACCTACAGGAAACATTTTTGTCTTAATTCTGATGTGTAACCATGCCACTAGCAAGAGTATTTCTGACAGAGTATTAATGACATTGTGACACTGAAATTAAAATTTTTGGTGCAAGAAGTACTGACTGTGAAAGTCAATTCACACAGGTCTTCCAAGAAGGCTAATAGAATTATTGGCACTGTGTCTGAAGAGAAATAAAAGGATGTAAGGGAGCTCAGAATGGCCTGGGATTGAATCTGATATTGATTCATAGTAAAGGAATTCAGGAGTGATGCGAATTGTTTAGAAATATTTGGCTCTTGTTCTATCTGCTATAAAGTTATGCTATAAATGAAGCACATGTTAAAGAAATAAGGTGTAAGGGCACAAGTAGAAAAGAAGACAGCACACTGCTAAATATAACACATATGTACTCATTTGTTAGGAACAGGCAAAGGGAAAACTGGAATACTGTAGAGTTAGGTGATTACTACATATGTATTAAGGCTAGAGGGCTGGGACCTGAGTACTGGGATGCATTTGTCTTGGTAAAAATACAGAATAAGATCATGCTAATTTTGTTTCTGTTCAGTTTCTTTTTTAAAGAACTAGTGGTGATAGATGTTAGGTAGTAGTGCTGTATCATACCATACCAGCTATCAAATGAATATTCTCTGGATAGAGCAGTGGGTGTGGTGACAGAAAGACCACATGAGGTTTGTAATTATCTTTACCAAGGCTATGTGAGTAAAGGATAAATGGTTCAGCTGGGACCAGATTATAGATGCACATCCTACCCACCAAGCAGGGCGTGCTCCCTGTTTCACTGGGGGAAACTCTTCCAGTGTGCACAAAAGTCTTGACCAGACATTGTGATGGGAAACACAAGGAGATGCACCAGATTGGAGCTAGGTCGTTCCTTTGAGATACTTACTATGCTTAACAGTTACTCCTGATGCAGTAAATCTTTAAATGTTTAATGGGAAAGCACCTTGTATCTGTTAGGGCACATTGACCAAGGCTCAGCCACAGAGTAGAAGAATTGTCAGAGTTTCAAGGCAGGAGTTGTTTTCCTAGGAACAACTGGAGAAGGCCCACATCTAGCCATGCCTACCTGTATTGACATGCCATTGCTAATGGTTTGATCTAGTTTTCTGGGGAGAGGAGGGGGTACATTTGGCAAAATCACAACTCTCAAAGTATATTTGTATCTCTTTTTGTTTCTGCTGCATCCTAGTGAGGGGAGATAGGGTTGTCTCTGGAGCAGAAACCTGAGCAGAGGATGGTGTTGTGGTAAATAGAGATTTCTTCTTATCTACCAATATATTGTTAGTCTACATTGTTAGTCTATATTGCTAGTCTATTGTAGCTGGTGCACAGTTACTCAGGACTCATATTCCCAGTGCTCCCATGGGTTGTGAAGGACTCCCACAGCAAAACCAACAAAAGCAACACAGACCTGGGCTGAGAAGGCTTCACTGGTTAGGTCAACAGCATGCCTTTGGGAAAATAACTTTACTATGGATTTTCAAGAAAATAAAAAACAACAACAGAAGTTTCCTATCTTTTATTAATTTGTCATTGTTGGTTTTGCAAGGAGTTGTTACTTGTGACTGCTGCTTTTAAAAACATCCTGTATGTGTCAAAAAAAGAGATGACAAGGTTTTTTTCTGTTTAGAAATTTCGCTACACTTTTCAACCTGATCCTTCAAGAAAGAGCTAACCAAAATAAAAGGAAGTGGAAGAAGAGAAGAGAACAATGTAATTAATCTGTTTCTTCTCTTTTATTAAGTATTTTTTAATCTTCTCTCAGAGGCAGTAGCTCACATGACTTAAGAACTTCATTTAAGAGGAAGCTTTTGTGAGACAATTTCTACCTTTCTCTCAAGTTAGTCTTCATCCTGCTTTTGTATGGATGAGGTCCCATTAACATACTAACACAAAGTGCAGTTAAGCCAGGGCACTTTGAAAAGCATCCATTTAGCAGTCAAATACTTTCTATACCTTCAGTAGAGAAAAGTTTCCTTTTTTCCCCCCTAGACTTCAATGTCCAGCTGGTGTGTTGCTTTGATTCCATCATTTCCCTACCCACAGCTGTTAACTCCAGCAGCAGATGGCAGCTTTGGAGAAAGGGCACATCATGAGGCTTTGCCCATAAGAAATATATTTAAAAATACCCCGTGGCCTGGACTAGCAATAATGTCTCTTCCTCTGTGAAGCCAGGCTAAATGCTAATTAGGAATACACAAGGAAGTTTGTACTGTTTATCCACGTGTAGTGCCACGAAATATCCTTAGCTTCCTTTCTAAGTGTCTGAGCAACAAGAATGTAGCTGATTTTAATATGGGCTCTAAACAAGCCCATGCAAACAGAATAACATCTTAGAGGAGATCATAATGAAAATCCCTGGCTTACTTAGAGATGATAATAAAAGGACCATTATTTATTCGGGTTTGGTCCTCAGTATTTCAGAACCACAGAACCTCTTTTTAAGAGCCTGGAATTATTGAAGTAAGGGTACTAGAAACTTCAATTAGCACCATTTCTGACAAACCAGCTATGAGTTCATTAGGCTTTTACTGGACAGATGACAATGAGAGTGAGTGAAAATCGTCTTTAAATTAAAACCGATTTTTGCTCTCATTGTTGTCCTGACCTGTCAAGACTCCTGTTCTTATTCAGAGGATTGCTCAGCTGGCCCTGCCATCTCTCCTGCTCTTGTCAAGGAGTCTGGGCTGATTTTTCCAGGCTCATGTGGCAGTATAAGCAAAGGCACTGCACAGCATCATAGCCTGCAATGCCCTGACCACGTCATGTCTTGTGAGAGAGACATTCAGGCAGGTTTCATGTAACATCCTGTGCACCTCATTTCTTCCAAAATGATCCCAAATTTGCCTCAAAGAAAATGTCTCTCTGCTGCGTGGAGAGGTCCCTAAGTTACGTGTTCAAAATTTGCACAGCTATCCCTCTCAAATGCACCAGATGTCAAAGTGACGTGAACATCTCCAGCAACAAAAGATGAGCTGGGGGTTTACGACAGAATGGTAAGTGATAAACTCGTTAGCTGTGATACAGTGTTAATGGTAATGGGTATAATTTGGCTTCACAAATGACATCCTTTTCAAATGAATGGGTGAAGTTCATGTTTCTCTTACTTTTCTTGGTGAAATACATGTGACCTCTAAAGGCCATGGCACATCATTTATGTGAATAAAGAAATAATTACTTCAAAATAGTTCATGAAAATATAGGAGTTTTTTTTTTTTAAATAAAAAGGTCTGTTTTCTGTTCTATATATACGATAATCTTAAATCAATACATATCTAGGCTTCATGGCTAATAATGACACAACTTCCCATAGACGTCAGTGGAGTCAGAGAGATTTTATAAGCTAAGGATCCAAATTCCTATTTCTATACCTTCCTTATCTCATATTTTTATTTTCTCCAGTATGTCCTCAATGAATAGAAGCCTTAGGCAGCTAGACAGGCCATTCTACAGGTCCATATTTATGCAGATGCTCCTTGCTTTATAGTACTTGTTCATTCCCATGCAGCAGTAATAATTAAGGACTCCTACTGCTGGCAAATTCCGTGGCTGTTCTGCATGGTTTAACACCGGCGATAATGAGAAAATACCACTTGCTTTAATTAAACAACAATAAATTAGAAGCGATGATTTACTGAGGATAATTGTTCTTTATTTATTAAAAAAAAATGTAGCTTGATGTGTGTCGTTCTCTTTCATGCAACATCAACTCCTTTTTTAAGTAGTCAGCCTTGCACTTGCATGGCTGGTGTTCATGAAGTGCTTGCTGTAAGGCTGGAAACAAATGGTGATTAAAAACAGTGTCCGCTATGTTTTTTGAAGGAGCTAATGGCCCCCTTTGGAGTTGCTAATTGGCAAGTTCTGCAACTCCAGGCTTTTGAGGTATGGTTGCCATGGAAAAATTGCTTTGAAGTTGGCAGTTGTGAATATCTGACCATGGTTTTTCCTAGTTTGGAGACCGGATGAAAAGCACTGTCATTTCTCCCACAGGGCAAGAGATGGCTGGAGAAACTGCAAAATGATTACCTATCAGAGTGGGGAGAACAGTGGCAGATAATGACAAACAAGGTTTTCCCAATGGACTTCAGTTCTCTGTCCACTGTGTGATTTTTTGGAACTTTTCCTGTTTTGGTTTTGGTTGGTTTTGGGTGGATTTTTTAGTCAGCCCTTGATCTGATTAGAAGATTTGTGGATGAACAAAGGTTAGTGACTTCTGTTTAACCTAAGCATTTGTAAAGGAAATGCAGTGTCCAGAACTGGAAGATAAGTTGGAGTTCCTGAAGTACAATATGTAATTGCAAATAAAACAACCTACTGAAAAGCAATTTGGAGAATTCACATCTCCTGTACTGGAAAAGATGCAGACCAACTTGTTTCAGTATGACTGAGAGGTACTTTTGTGAAAGGGTTATATCATACCATAACACCAAGGGAAACAATATGTAGCTTACCCTCTCAAACTATCCTGTGTCACAGCTCCCCAGTGATATATTAGCAAGCTTAAAGTTCTTCTGTCCTATTGTAATCTTTCCTTTTTAAATCCACTTGCAAGTTTGCCTAAAATTTAAATTGGCTTTGACCTTTATCTACATATGCAATTTACACTATAATAACAGACAGATGAATGTTACATATGAAAAAACACCCTATTTTTCTGATTTTTTTCTCACTACTACTCTCATAAAACTACAAAATACATGTTTTTATCACTGGACATGGGCCAATTGTCCTCAAATACCTTTGCTCTTATGCCTCAGTTTTATACTTCAGTTTCCTTTAAAAAACACTACCCATCACATTAAATTGTGTGTTCATGTGGATACTGGGCACGGATCTGGTCAAAACAAACCTATCCCATCTTTTGATTTATAGGTAGTTTTTAGAAGCTGTTTCAAGAGGGATGAATAGTTTATTTTCTGGAGAGATATTTATCTGTATATCATTAAAAGGTCTTTTCATGGCACACTCATAATGATTATGATTCCTGTATGAAAGATGAGTTTTGAAGAATTATTTACCTTATAGTAGTCTCTAAAGTACTAAAAATATAAGAAGTATAAAAAATAAACATGGTCACACAACAAAAATATGATGTGATGAAACAGAGACAGAAAGATTTATTCTTTTCCAGTTATCTAGTCTGACCTGAGGCAAGTCAGACTTCTTAACACCTTTTGAACAATGAGAGTTTTTAAGACTTAAAATTTACAGGCAGAAGTAATAAAACTGTATTAATAAACAGAGAATTTTTTATGTAGAATTAGAGTGGGGTCTATTCTTTTCTTGTTTGATATACAGGTTTCTTTCTGGAATGAAAAGCAAAGTCTTTTTGATACAAAAGAAAGTATCCAAATCACTACAGCTGGGCATGGATTTTAAGCATATACTGGGATTTTGATTTCTAAAGAAATTAGTTTGAACCTGTTGGATAGATTTCATTTTCTTAATTGGTCACAGTGAACTATGGTTTCAAATATTTCAATCCACTTTATTTTTTTTTTTCTGTATAATTCTCCCCCCAAAGTGCTGCTTTTTATATTAAATAAAATTGTTTTTTTTTTTTGTTTTCTTCTAAGTCACAAAAATAACCTTTAGGTGACTTTGTGGCTGTTGAGTATCAGTAATTAAGGTAAAGCCTTTCCTGGTCCCCAGTTCTGTCCTACCAGCTGCATGGTTATATTTCTTTTACAGGTTCAGAATTGTTAGCATTTATATTCTGTCACAGGAAAGATTTATCTAGAGTACCTACCATTTAAATTACTTCAATAAAGAAAAGGAAGTCAATGTTTTGGGGTTCTTTTAAAGTACTGTTGTAAAATGATCTGAAATTGAAACTGAGATGGTCAGAAATGTAAGAGGCCCATGTGACAACTTGGAGCAATGAAAAAAGAACAGTGTGGGCACACGTACTTTGGAAGGTAATATGGAAGAGATGAAAATTAATGTGAGGTGATTTACTTTACATATTACATGGGAAAGAATGAGATGATATAGGATGGAGCTAGAGACAGAACCTCGAGGTACTGAGATCAAAGTACAGTCTTCTTTAAAGAGCAGCAAAGGTGACCAGAAGCAGAAAGATCACAACCCTTTATACTTTCAAGCCCAGAATTCTCTTGAACTTCTTCACATTACATTCTTTAGTATAGGAAATGCCAAAAAACTCTGGATTCCCAGAGTAAATGTGAAATGCTATCATTTTTTCTGTTTAAGAAAGGGTAAAAGATTGCTGATGTTGATAATAAAAGTAATATAAGCCAGAGAAAAGCTATGTTGCACCATAGGAAGCAGATTCAGAAGAACTCACCCGATATTTTAATCTGACAGTAAAAATGCTAGATTTGAGCTATAAATAAACTGAAAGATGCCATTCCACTTTACAGCTTCTTCAGTTGTGAAGCCTGCTCAATATGTCTTTTCTCTATCATTTAGAGGGCCATTTCTTCAAATTTCTCACTTATGCCAATGTAAATATTTGTAATCTGTTTTAAAGGACTCTTTTTTCATATCCTGACCAGATTTAAAATACAGAATATCTCTTCCAGCAGCATGACTGGTAAAGTGATAAAGTGCAATGGTGCTGTGGGTATTGAACAGACAGGACTCCTGAGGTACTTCTGCTCTATACATCAGCCAGGGCCTGGTGCTGCAAGTAAAAGACCAATATGGATCAGAAAATTGGACTTTTCCCTTCCTTGTCTCTTCTGAGGATATACATGTTACTCTGACAGGTTTTTTTTATTAAAATAGGGCCTCATGTAAAAGGTTTTATTTAAAACTCAATAGAGGCAGATTGGCCTCTCCACCACGGTGTGAGGACAAAGCAATCCCCTTGCAGGAGCCTTGGATTCATGCCCAGTGAGTTTTAACCTTCCCCCATTCATATGGCAAAACACGAGCTGAGCACCAAACTGTTTTGGGAAGGATGGCTCCCATCCCACTAAACAAAAAAGTAAATATATCAAGAAGATAATTCATTATCTTATCAATTCATTAAGGGATTGTCTCCAGCGTGATGTGCAAGGCTCATTCTGGAAGATTTGGGCTTAGCTCACAGGCTCATCTCCAAGGACTGTTTAATCATTACAGATGATTAAAAACATGCAGAAATGTTGCATGATCAAAATCTGTCCCTTCCCACGAAATGTCATCATCACTAGACTACAGAATCATACATATGTTTCCACTTTCACTCTAGAATAAAAGAATCTTGAATTAATTGAATTTTTACTGAATTTTATTGAATCTTGAATTTTATTTAAGGAAAAAGTCTGACATGCAGCATGGGAAATCCCCCTCCCCCTCAGTCCTTCCACAGGTGCATGAGCACTACTGAAGTGGCCAGTACTCTGGTAATTAGGTCAGTTTCTGCAGTGATGAACATTTGAAGCTATTAAGCAAACTGGGGGATTACAGCCAGGATCCTTGTACTCTATATTCTTGTTCTAACTGCTGAGACACAACAGTAAGGAGAAAAAAAAATAAAAGAAAAAAATCATCCTTTCTCCATCTTTAAAAAATGCTTATAATCCACATAGAAATGCAAAGGACATACAGGACAAACAAGCAGAGACTACGAACCATGAACAGCAGGTGAAGCTACTCACCATCCTGATGTAGAACCCTTTGTTTTTAATTCCTGTTATGAGGAACATGATCCAAACCCAATTCTTCTAGATCGCTTTCCAAGAGACAGGAACTCCACAGGTTACTATGGAGTGGTTAAAACCACATAACAATTAGGAACTAGATATTTGAAACTTAGGTGGTTTTGCTTTCAATAGTTTTGTTTCCTAAATATCTTTCTTGATATAGTACATTCATACAATTTTTGCTTCAGTTTCTCTAAGTCTACATTTTCTTTCCTGTGATAAATCATAAGTTGATCTTCCAGAGCTTTTTTTTTTCTCTTTCCTCCAAGTGTATCTGGACAAAGGTAGAATTGATTATCTTTATGGCCATTTATACTCTGAAGTGGTATTAAAAATATCAGTATTTCTATGGGCTCATTTTATTTCATTGAGCATGGAGGATTTGTATATAATAGATATACTTGGCTCTGTACCTGCAATGCATTTTGCACAGCTCTTCCTTCCCTTTCTAAATATACCAACAACAAACACAGTTCCACTAAATTCATTAAGGAAAGATAGGCAACGTTATTCAAGTGAAATGCCACACGAGTGCTTTTAAAATGCAATGTTTACTGTCTTCCAGCAGTTAATAACAGGCTGATGAGAATTTAGCGTGCAGGAGAGCGGAGACATCATAAGCGCTATTGATTTTTCTTAAGTGCCAAAGCTTTTAAAGGGATTCCTACAAAGACACTTGCTGTACGGAGCAGGGCTCTGTGCTTTGTCAATTTAGCTGGACAGCTGAAGAAAGATATAGACTGGAAAATCAAAGAAAGGGAGAGATCTCTGGGGTTAATAAAAGTGAAGCTAGGTTCCTCCCAAATTGCTCTGTAGACAATTGGGAAGGCATCACAACCGTTCAGCTTCACTGTGGTGCAGTATCTTATGCAGGAGGTGTTATCAGTCCCACTCTTAAAAGGTTGCAGAGAGAGACCCAGGTTAAGTTATACCTCAAAACTCTTCAGAAACTGGGGATACAGCCAGTCGCATTCATAACCTCAGATCAATATCAACCATATGCATGACAAAAATCTCTCTCATAGAGCCAAATTCACAAATAATGTCACAATGCTAAATGATCTGTTTCAACCTCCCATTACACTTGCTGTTCTTTTTCTGACAGATTACAGAACGTGGCACTCGGCTTACCATGAAGTGTATACTTTCCCAAGGCCAATTGCTGAGCAAGAGATCCATCAAGGCTCCTGAAATGCATTTTCAAAGAGGTTAAAGTGATCTGGTGATGTGCTGTATTTGAAGTGTTTTTCTGCTTAGAAAACCAAAGTCCAGAAGGCAGCAATTTAAAATGAGGTTAGGAAATTATTTACAATATATTTGTTCTTCCTATACGGTCAAAGGCATGTTTTGAGGCTTTTTGTGAATGTTTTGACAATGTGAAATGAAGTATCAATAAATTAAGCTTAGCTAGTTCAAAACACTGACCCTTTAACTTCTCCTGGGGTAAGTACAGATCAGATATCAAAGCTGAAAATCAGAGTATTTTTTATAAACAATTTACAGGGCAGTTAGAGAGGCAGCAGTAGGCCAGAAATGTGGTACTTATGTAGTCTACAAACAAATTCTTCACTAGCTGAAAACAAGCCCAGATTTTTGCCTCAAGCATGTTTTAATCTGTACAAGGAAAACAATTTCTGCTTTGGTTTTGCATAGAATTACAGCACTATACAAAGATTTCCTGTATATAAATACACCTATCCTACCCTCTGAGGGTTTAGGGAAGATTTGCATGTAAAGTGAAATTTGAACTTTTCAATAAATCAGTAAACATCAGGAGCTCTCACAGTGCCTGCTTTTGGTTCATTTTGATTTTGAAAGATTGAAATTAAAAATTTTTCACCAGTAAAATTTTTCAGTAAAAGCTAAATAAGGAAAGCAATGCAGAGGTTGAAAAGGCAGTTTGCATCCTGGATTTTTTTTTCCCTTAGCAGCTGTAGCATGCTGTCAGAGCTATTCCTGAGGTCTTCAGGCTGTAGTAAGGTTATGTAAACTTTATTGCAGAAAGTACTACATCTCCTACACTGAGGAAGGGCCCTTTTCCTTAATTTTGATACATAAATTAAACAACAATGAGGGACCAGGAAACCCAAAAAAATCAGGGCACCATGGAATGAGTAACAGGATCATGTAGCTTCAGAGAATGAATGCAGCAAAATGTAAGACAGAGACAGGAACAGCCTGTACTCAGTAACAAAGGTAAAGAAGGAGTAGAAGAAAAGTTCATATCCTCAGGTAAATACCATGACATGTGAAACTCCTGCTGCTTTTTTTGAGAAAATTGATTAAATCTTACTGAGTTAAAGTACTAAAAAAATTCATAAATTATAAGGCACCTCTACTTCTCAGACAGATCTGTTAATAAATAACCTGAAGTTCATTGCAAATGGTTTTTATATAAAAAGCAGTAAACAATCTTTTTCAGAAAAAAACCCTTTATGAATAAAGGACCCTGTAAGAACCTGCAAACCAAAATAAGTGTGAAATTAGCCTTATAGCAGCTTTCCAGGACCTAAAGAAAGGTGAGGAGGGACTTTTTCCAAGGGCTTGTAGGGACTGGACAAGGGGGAATGTGGCCTTAAGATGAAGGTAGGTCTAGATTGGATATTAGGAGGAAATTCTTTACTGTGAGGGTGGTGAAGCACTGGAACAAGTTGCCCAGAGAAGCTATGGCTGCCACATCCCTGGAAGTATTCAGGGCCATTTTGGACTGGGCTTTGTGCAGCCTGGTCTGGTGGAAGGTGTCCCTGCCCATGGCAGGCGGTCGTAATGAGATATTCTTTATTTAAGTTCCCTTCAAAACCAAACCACTCTATGATTCTGATATGATTTTTTTTTTCCTTTTTTCAAAAGCTTTGCCAACAAAATGAACTCCCCATTTCTGACATCCTCTGAATACCTACTCTTTAGGTAGGGTATACATATACTTACACACTTCCATTCTTGGATATTTCCAATTATCTCAGCTGTACTTCAGCTTTTTGACACACCTACCTTATTTTTCATGGGGAAAAATAATTTAAAAATTATTATTAAGAGAGCTCCAAAAGAAAGGACTGCCAATCAAAATGTAACATTGAAAAGGTCAAATATTTCCCTTTAATACATTCAAAGTCAGAGCTCTCTTTGTTCTTCAATTTCTTCAATGCTACAATTAATTTAATTAAAGTAACTTTAAAGCTAAGAAGCGTTGTCATAGATCATAACCTTTAGAAATGTCTGCATTCCTTCTTACACACTTACCTTAGTTAGCATATTTTAATGATATCTCAAGGAAGAACTGTGTTAAGTGCTCTCAGCTTCTCAAAAAAAGGTAAAATTAATAAATAAGGAAGCTGTCAAAAACATACAGAAAGATTTAGAGGTATTATATTTAAAGATCAATACCCATTCATACAATGGACTGGACACTGGAGAAATATTGAATGATAGAAAAAAATAGAATAGTGGGAAAAAATTAATTACAGTAAAATGTCTAACACATCTCCATTGGCATTTTCTCTCAAGAAAGGATGATGGTTGTAGGGTGGGTTAAAGGAGATAACAGGATGAAAAGAAAGGAGCGGGAAGCATATACCTGAGGATTTGGGTGACTGCCCTATGTGAGGAGCTGACCAGATTCCTAAAGGTTGGTCTATGTGATCTTTCAAAACATCTGAGGAAAATAAACTTGGTTATTCCATCATTTAGAACATGACTGGCATAAGAATGTTGTATGACAATCAGCACCAAAAAGGTGGTAGAATACTCAGTTAGGCAGGTAATGTGTCTGCCCTGGTCCTTTTACCCTTAGAGAGCCGAAATGGGAATGGAAATGGGAATGCTTCTGCCACCTGCTCCTCAGGAGGACTGAACTAGTTACAAAAGATCAAGCTGGCTCCAAATGGTTTAAACCAGATCAAACTGGTCCCAATCTGTTCCAACAGGTTCAAACATGTTTAAAAAAGATCAAAACAAATAAAACTGGTTCAAAGCTTTTGAAACTGGTTCCAACCAGATCAAACCAGTTTGGTTTGGAATGGACTAAACTCATTCCAACTGGATAAACCTGTTTCCTCCAGTCTAAACCAAATCCAACCTGTTTCAAGTGGATCAAGCCAGTTTGGTTTAAACTGGACTAAACTGGTTCTAACTGGTTGCAACTGGTTCCTGCCAATTCAAACTAGATCAAGGCAGATAGAACCAGTTCAAACTGGTTTAAATCACTTCAAATTGGTTCAAACTGGACTAATCTGGTTCCAACCAGATCAAACCGGTTCCAAACAGTTCAAACCATATCCAAATGGTCATAAAAGTTTTAAACTGGACTACACTGATTCCAACCAGTACAAACCAGTTCTTACTGCTTTAAACTGGATCAGCCTGGTTCTAACCAACTTAAACCAGACTAAACTGATTCCAACTTCTTCAAACCAATTTTAACAGGATCAAACCAGATGAAACTGGTTCAAACCAGTTCCATTCAGCTCAAGCCATGTTAAACTTGACTAAACTGGTTCCAACCACCCAACATGGTGACCTTGAAAAGTGGGAAACAGAACAACCCCAAACCAGCCAGAAAAGCCAACCCCCTCTACCTCCTGCCATAAAGAGGCCAAACCACTGCCAGCAATCCAAGGCTGCTACCCATGAAGGCATTTTCAGCCAGTGAACACAGTCGCTGCTTTCCTCAGCTCCCTTGAAAGAACAGAACAACTGGCAACAGATGTGACATTTTCCAGCCTTTTATAATCCCTTGATCCCTCAGAGGGGATGGTAATTTTGAGACTGCTCAAAGGAAAATATTTTTCAGATTATTTGCAAGCGGAACTTGAGAATGGCAATCAAATATTTTATAAATCAGGGCTCATCTGCCTGTTTTTTGACCCCACACATTACTGGCTTGTGCTAAACAAGAAGATACAAGGTAAAAACCACTCTCTTCTCATATGTGCACCCCTCCAATTAGGTGTTACTCTGGAGGTTATGTTCTGCAGGTTAGGAGATGCAAGTTTAAAACAACATGGATTTTTATGTTCCTTGTACCACCTGAGACAGTCTTCCCTGCTATTTTGAAAGGTATGGAATAAAAAAAGTAAACCCTCCTCAAAAAGGAGTCATTGCTTTCAAAAAGGTTCTGATTCATTTTTTCGGCAAGAATTATACCCAGATGTATTTAGATATATAAACAGCTTTTCCCTTCTCTCCTCTATGTCAAAAACTATAATACCCCAAATACCAAGACAGAACAGCAAAACAAAATATGGATTATTTGTGTTCAGAGTCTGTATTGTTTAGAAGCAAAAGTATTTTTCTGAGCACCTTTTTTTTGGTGCAATTACTAATGAAATTTGCAATTTACACAAATATACCACTGTTTGTTCAAACATGACATCTCTGGAAGGCATTAGTTCAAAGATACTGTATTGATTTAAATTGAAATGAATTACCTTTCAGGGAAAATGCATTAACTTCAGTGGAGAGACATGGCAGTGAATATAAATGAAAATAAAAATTATTTCACTAGACTATTTTGGCATCAGTTCACATGATTTTTTCTGTACTTTTTTCTTTTGTAAAATAGATTGAATCCAAACCAACACTAGCTTATGACATTGTATATGTATGAATTTCAACAAGGATGAAAAAAGATAGAGAAATAGAAGAGGTATGAAATATGAATCAGATGGCCTTAAGGTCCATCCTTTCCCCAAGGATTTTACCTACCTATCCTTATTTATTGTCTGATTTAATAGACACTTGAGGAATTTTATTTTATTATTTTGAGGGAGGGAAGAGTAAATCAATTTAAGCACTTAATGGGATTTCGTCTTTAAATAGTCCTGTGAGCAGACTGATTAATGTATTTTATTTTGTGCATTTTCCAGAGCAATGAAGCCATGTGATTTTTGTCCCAAATAGCTTTGTATACATAATATTTTTATGAGAGTACCCACTAAAGAATATACACTTCAAGTCAGAATTTTTCTCTGCTTACTAAAATTAAATTTTTATCTTAATCTTGCAAATAAGGTTTGGTGTACCAGAGCTAATAATTTGCTTTCTGAGGATCATACAACAAGAAGATGAACAGCAACCCCCCCAAAAAAGAAGTATATAGGTGTGCACATAAATATATATATAGTCCTTTCAGGTAAATCTATTTCACTCACAAAAATGAAGTCATTATAATACATGGGAAAATGTGGACTAGTCAAGTAAGATGCCAATGTTAAAGGCTTTCATCAAACTGAAGGAAAGTGATGATATCTTTTCTACTTAGGCCAGTATTATGCACCCACTGCATTAAACTGTACTTGTATTAAACAGTGATTTTAATTGGAATTTTTGTATAAGTATATTTAAATTCAAACAAAATCCATTCACTATTTTCTCTGTGCTTCTCAGCTACCATTTTGGTAATGTGAAGAGCTGAAATTCTGTAGTTACTCTTTGGTCAACAGTAATCTTTAACTGATTTCATACTGAGTCTTTATTCCCCAGCTAATCTTTCTTGGAGGCCATCAAAACAAGTGGACTCAAGTCTTGAAGCAGGGAACAAGCTCTGATGTGACATGGAAAAAGGATGGTGAGTGATTGTATTAGTTTTGAGAGGCTGAGGATAGCAAACAGAAGGAAGAGCTGGAGGAAAGGAGATGAAGAAGTCATCCCATTAGGAAAGTGAGTGTAAAAACAAACTGGTGAAGAAAATGCACTCACTGGAGACTCTTAAATGTATGTCTTCATACTCATTAGTCATGAACCAGTCATGGCATGGAAAGGGTTGAAAATGGAAATTCTGAGAGAATTTTAAAGAAATCAACCTACTGTAGAACAAACTGAACTTCATTTGTTACCTTTATGAGGCTGTGCTCATTAAAGCAGAAGATGCAATTAAAGGAGTAGATATTAACTTGTTAGCTCAATCACAAAACTCCGATCAGATCATTCTGAGCCACTCTATTTTCCTAACAGCCCCTGACTGAGTCACTCAGAAGTGTTTTAGCACAAGGTAGAGGAGAACAATTTGGGTGATTTGGTATTGAGCACCGCTTTTCATCTCAACATCAGTCTCTTGCCTTTGAGCTCTATCTCGAGGATGAAATACAATGGATTGATTTTCATCAATGGCATTTAATGATACACACTCTGATGACACACCTAAAATTAAGATTTCAATCCATCACTTGGAACTAACTGGAAGTTCACTCCTATTTCAAAGACGTAAAACTGCATAATGGTACTTCCCTGTATTGGTTTCTTCTCCAACATCTGGAGCATATATCCATATGTTTGCAGGGATCGTATAGCCAGCCACTTGATGTCACCATAACTCCACAAAAATATTGCTCCTCATGCACTAACAGGGTGCAAATAAGTGGCTGAAATAGAAATGTGCTTGGAATTAATGTTTCTGTCACTAGACATATGAGGTAGATAGATGATGTGTATCATCACATTTATTCTCCTCTGCACAAAGAGAAAGGGTAGCTAAAGAAAATCTTTTTGTGTTTGCACTAAAGATTACTTTTAATTAGGAAACTTGTCTGAGAGGAATTAGATTTTTTTTTTAAGGATGAAAAATATTGGTGAGGAAAGACTGTTGGCAAAAACAGTAACACCGCCATAAACTGAAAAAGTTAAGAGTCTTTGGGTCAGAAATATTTGTTGTTGTTGAATACAATTTTTCTTTGTTGTTATCAGAGACTGAAAAAATATATTTTGGACTTTTCTGGAAATCCTTTGTATATGTGAAAAACCCCAAAATTTTAAGTCCAGTGTCATGATTCCATTTTTCAAAAGGAGTAATGCCTTTTAATATTGCAAGAAAGGCCAGAATCATACCTTACCTGAAAATAGCATTTGTTAAAAATGTGAATTTTCATGGGTTTTATTCAATTTACGATGCAAAAGCACAACTGATGCACTCAAGATAATTCATCTTTAGGTCCTTTATAAAGGAAAAGTAAAAGGCAATCTTTTACCCTGAAATTTTAATAAATTAAAGATAATCAGTGGATATGATTGCTAATATCCAGCCATGTAGTATAAAATAAAGTCAATTTGAGCCATATCAGTTTCTGCTCAGCTGGTAACTTGCTTTCCTCTCCAGTATTTATGTTATATTTCCACAAACAATATATTTAAGTAATAAAAACAGAGGAACAGAGCTTTTTCAGAGAATTAACAACCTCCTGGGAGCCAATGATCCACAACCCTGGAAAGGGTCATTAAACCCCAAGGAAAAGTCCAGTGCTGAAGTTGTTATTGATATGTGCTGAAAGAGCATGTGTTTATCTGCAGAAAAGAGTGGGGCAGGCAGAATAAAGATTGGAATTTATATTTCTATATGTGAAAATATCTTCAGCAAACCAAGTAAATGATGCTATTATAATAACAAGAATGTCCTTGGTAACCGTTCATCATATTCCAGAAATTTCAGCCCTTGGTATATCATGATGAAATGTATTTGACTATGTGGTTTTTGGAAGAATCTACTAACATGACACTCAGAAGAGTGATAAACTTTTTTGAGGGAAGAGAATAAAGAAGCAAAACTAAATGGATTATAAAGCTGACTGATAAACTGAGGACACAAAGGCAGATGAAAAAAGAATCAGGAGAAGAGTAAATTATAGACAGGAAAAATGTTGGAGAATGAGAAAAAAATTAAATCTGCTTTCACATTTTGATAGTCTTCTCTGTAGATTCGTGTGCAAAGCCAGAACTACTCTAACACTAAGGTGTAGAATTGCCTAATGGATGCATTTCAGGTGAAGTTTCTTTTTGGATGACTGACTCTATTCCAACATTGTCCATGTGGATAAATGTAATATGTTATTTATTTATTTATTTTCTCCCAAGAGTGGTGTTCTGTCATGGACAAGCAGAAATTCAGCAATTTCTACAAAAAATTGGAAACTACATTAGACTTCATGGATCATTGACTTGAAGAGGCTAAGCAGAGTAACAATATGCTTTGCAAAGGACAGAGCACTTTGAGAGGTATGGTTTTCCATCTCTTTCTGATTTATGTCTCTTCTCCCAGCATCTGAGGGTCTTCTTAGGCATTCAGCTGCAACTATTTTCTCTCTACACTGGATAACTCTTTTCTTTTTTAAATTCAAAAAGTACCCAAACTGATATACTAAACAGAAGTTATGTCTTGAAAAAAGGATTATATTTGAATTCTTGATTACATTAAATTTCTTGACAAAGATAATGAGAGGATATTCTGGTGCAGAATAGGGAGCTAATATGTTTTTATTAATTAAATCTCCCTTGGTAGTTATGGGGTGCTACCTACCTGCCTCACCTATCCAGAACAGATTTAACTTCCTTGAGTCAGGTATTTGCCTTAGGCATTTCTTTCAAGTATTGCTGAACTTCAAAGCTTAGGAGCTTGGGTCTTTTCTGGTGTTGAAGTATATCAGATACTGGAAGCCAAGTCAGGCTACCCAATATGAGAGAAAAGCCTGACCTTAGATTTTTCTTTCAGCCTAGGGCTATCTGAAAGTGGAAAAGAAAGCCCTGAGACTAGATGGAGCAAAAGCTATTAAAACAAAAACAAACAAAAAAACCAACCAACCAAACCAAACAAAAAACCCCCCACAAACAAACAATGTCCCCCTCCAATCCCTGGCAAAATACTATGCTTGATATTCTGACAGACAAGTACTCAACATAAAGCTTGAAAAAGATGTAGTAAGAAAGAAGTTCAATACAAATGGAAAATATATTCCTCTATATATTAGAAATATCCTGGGCATTGGAAGTCACTGATTTTTTATGCATTCTATGCAGTACTGTTACAAAACATATGATATCAGGGGTAACATATTTTACAGTCAAATCTTTTTCATTCACCCTCATACAGGGTTATGACCAGCAGTACACATATATATGGCTATAAAAGTGTCCTGTAAATAAATTGTAGTTTTAATTCCTATTCATGGTAAGAGCAGCATATATTTTAACTAATATATAAAATACCAAGCCTTGGAGACACTATAAAGGACGTTAGAAAAAGATAAGCTATTCAAAATCCTGGTGTTTTTTATGGTTAATCATAAACCATGAATAAGTGCATTCATGTATATTTCACATTGCTTATTGCTGCCTCACTACTGTTATCAGTTAAAGTTTCATATCAGCAAAACCATAAACATAATTCAAAAATAATAATCGGGAATTTATTGCAACTAATAAAAAAAAGCAAAACAGAAAATGCAATTTTCTATGATGTCTCACGGTGCTTATAATTAATTTCAGATAGAAATTGAAATTACATTACACATTATAGGCAGTAGAGGCTTTTTGGAGAACCCATCAATAGGTCATTTTTCCGAAGGGTATGTTTACAATTGCACGTTGATGAAATACATGCATTAGAATGCAAATGCAAGGAAGAGAGGCTGGAAAAACGTGCAAGGGCCATGTTCCCCTCACAGTAGAAGTACTCTGACTTTTGTGCATATTCTTAAGCCTGCTGGCATCTCCTTCCTGAAAACATCATCCCAGGTGCACTAGAGCTCTTGGCAAGATTATAATTGCTGTCAATGGTTTTCAAGACGGGCCCCAAATAACAGAATTCTTCTATCAGCAGGTGTGAACGACTCTTCCCATCCCATTTGCTCTAATTTTACAGAATAGCTAATAACTTGAGGCATAATCAAATATAATTCTTCCTGATTTTACACTTGAATCTAATCCCACTGACTTGAGTGGAGTAGATCCTGATTTATCCCCCTGTGAAAGAAGTTATCAAAATCAGGTCCCAACATGTTTTGGCAAGGTTTTTGTTTATCTCTCCAATAGCAATTATCTTCTAGTTATTTTTACCATATATTTTTCATTTTAAAATTGTACTATAAACATCAAGAAAAATATTTATGAGAACATTAAGTATGTACTCTCACTATATTGTTTTTAAAAGATATAAAAATGCTTAAAATAATGTTTATGTGTTTTTTCTAAATAGAAATGCTTTTTAAATATCTTTCCTCAAGAAGTCTTTTAAGTAGGTTAGACAAAAGATTTTAAAAAAATATTCAGAATGAAGGTTTTCTGAATTGCAAATTAGGGTCAGAGCATTTTAAATAACTGAGGTAGTATCCATTTCAGTAGGTCTCCATGTTTTCTGTGTTGGAATTACAGTGTACTCATCCTGGAAATTCTCTCTTGTGTATCATCAATCTGTATAATTTAGTCTGTTATGAGAAATAGCATCTCTACCTGTCTATCCATGTCTGGGTGTACTTTTATCTTTTGCAGGGGTAGGTGTCTCAAGTCCCACAAAAGTTAATTTTATGGTCCAATGGATTCTCAGGCCACATTCTTCCAGCTCTGCAAAGAGCAGCTGGCCTGTTTGCATGAGCAGGAATTGTGCTTTCTAGAAAGGAAGTGGGTTTTTCATGACCAGTTTGATCCCTCAGTTAGGGGAAAACTGTGCCAAATTCACAGCTCTCCAGTTTTCTGAGGTCCAAAGAGTTACAGAACTGCTGGTTACAGCAGAGCAAGCTTCTTTCTTTAACAGAGAGACTTCAGTGGTCCATTCTGCCCCTGTGACTTTCTCCTAGTATTCCTTACCCACAGTCATCTGTTCTGCATTTCTTCTAGATTTTTACTGTTTATTTGCATTTTCTCCTCATAGGATTAACCTCTTCATTTTTTCTTCTTAGTGCCATTCTCATTACTAATCTAGCAGCCCAATTTGGAGGTCTTGCACAGGATTAGATTTTGTGAGCAGGCACTTTACCAAACTACTCTCCAAGTTCTGATAGCATGAATCTCTTAGAATGCAATAGATTAACAAGCATGCACTTGTACTCATTAATCTAAGGCTATTCCAGCAGAAAAAATTATAAATTAATATTTTCTTAAGTTGTGTTAATTTGTGTAGCTCAGTGAAGCTAATTCAACTATACTTTACGACTATTTGATGGAATCTATTACTCTAAATTTCTTTTTACATTTCCCTCATTACTGCAGGAGCTAAAAAGAGGAAGACTAATATTTTCAAAGATTTTTAAGAACATATAATTACTTTATTTTTTATGATGAGGTACTAGCTTTTCAATGTAGGCATCTTTAAGGACCTTAAGGCCACTTTCTGACAAATTTCAGAAATAGGAGTAACAGCACTGGGATTATTACCAATTCATACATGTAATAATAACCTGCACAGAGATCTACAGAACAACATTTTCCTTCCTCCTAACTAATATTTATATAAAGGAAATAAAGACCTCCCTCAGGTCTCCTTTTTCTCTTGAAAAACTCCAAATTTCCAGTATTTAATTTTAAGCCGTGTTCTCTTGATCACTGATCAGATTTTCTATTCTCCTCTCACTGACTGGCAGGTCCAAATTTTTATTCCAGTGTAGTCCCAGAGCTGGGCAGATGATTTAAAATCTGTGTGGTGGAAATGTTATGCTCCAAGTTTTATTGAAAAATTCACATTTCACATCTCAGTCATTCTGAAAACAACATGACATGGTCACACTGAGTTTTCAACACTTTTCCTACTTACAGGTTGTCTGTGCACAGTCAGTAATTTTTAGGTGGTGCCCACTCACAGTGTACAAATTCACTATATGCCAATACAAGGGGAAATTTTCTTAAATTGAACCATGTTTAGCTGGTTGGGCTTTTTGGTGGGGTTTTTTGTTGTTGTTGTTGTTTTTTGGTTGGTTTTTTTTTTTTTTTTTTTTTGACTGATTTCTCCAGACTGTCAGAATCATTTCACATTTGAACCCATCTCCCAAAGGACTGCCAGCTTTCCAGAATGGATGGCATCTCCAAAGTGAATATTCCTACTCTCTTCTATTGATTGGCTCATTAAAAAAACAGGACAAGACTCAGAACAAAATTTTCAGGAATTATTGATGCATCATTCCAGTTTAAAAATGCACAATATTAAGTACCCCTTGAGTATCTGTTTCCAGCTGTTTGTTTTAGTAATTTCAGCTTGGGTTTATTTTCTTATCTTGCTAAAGGCTACAATCTGCAAAAGAATCAAAAGCCTTTCTGAAATCAAGGTACATAGGATACAGAGCATGCATTTCTTTTCTCTAGATAGAAAATATATTGATTTAACATCCCTTGCTCTTGATAAATCTGTATTGATACATATTCACGTCCTATGCACCACCTATGTGATTGGTTTACTTGAATATTTTTTCCAAAGTTTTCCTTAAAATTGAAGGTGAGGAAAATCTAATTCTGACGATCTTGCTTTCTTTCTCTAAAATATAGCAGCAAACACTCACAATTTTCCAGTCTTTGGGAATTCCTAAGAGCTCTTATATATTTCTGCTTAAGATAATTTTACCATTTCTATTATGCCTGTCAAATTAAATATTATCTTTTGAAAGTATCCAAAATATCTGAATACGTTCTACCTGTCCTTTTTCTACCTATTTACACACCTCATTCTTTTCCCCTTTCTTGGTGTTGATAGTATGAATGATACAGAGTTGACCTCTGAAGAAATGTGATTCATGCTTGATTGATAATCTAATTTTTTTATTCATATTTTCTGGACAAAACTAATATGTTTATGAGATTGTTGGTTAGAACTCTGATGCATAAATTTTACTGATCTAAATAAACAGAGCCACTGAACATATGGCATGATTTAATGTCAATTTTTGCTACTTAAAATATCAGAACGTTCTCCTAATTTAAACTTAATGAATGAGGAAAATCACACTTTTTGGACAAATGCAATTATTAGTATTACTTCAACATGAATTGCTGTTGAAACTGGATTTTGGATATAATCTTTGGTTACTTAGCAACTGGTTTTGAGTTCCAAGCAATATGGAAAGGTATTCTCCACTTATCTGCATTTAATACGGTCTTAATACATTTTATTAAACTTCCAGAAAGAATCACACCAGTCCTCTTATCTGATTAGAATATTCTGCATCTGCTTTGGTTGCTACTGCTAACCAAGATTCAGTGAAGAATTTTCCATCATTTTTATTCTAGCAGCTCATGAAATTTGTAAACAATAAAATATGACTTAAAACTAATTTTTTCCCCAGTTCTGCAGTTCCACCAGAAAATATTTTATTAATCAATTTACTCTCTTTTTTGAGCCTCTTCTCAGCTTTTTCTTATCCTCTCATTTCTTCGCCCTTGATAATAACATTAAAAAAAGACTTCTGGTAACCTTTCACTGGTCCCACAGGTATTCAAGAAGCTGTCCTCCAAAAGAAAAGATGCTCTAGTTTTGGTAAAAATAAGTTCCAGTCTAGTAAAGACTACTTGATATATTTTGTTTAACTTTTCATCCTAACCATAGAAGGGCCTGGATTGGAAGGGACCATAAAGCTCATCAAGTTCCAACCCCCTGCCATGGGCAGGGACACCTTCCACTGGACCAGGTTGTTCAGAGCTCCATCCAACCTGACCTTGGACACTTCCAGGGATGGGGCATCCCCAGCTTCTCTGGGAAACCTGTGCCAGTGCCTTGGCATCTTCACATTAAAGATTTTTCTCCTAATATCTAAGCTAAACCTACTCTCAGTTTGAAGACATTCCCCCTTGTCCTGTCACTCCAGGCCCTCTTAAATCTCTCTTTTGAGCCCCCTTCAGGTACTGGAACCCTGCAATTAGGTCATCCTAAAGCCTTCTCTTTTCCAGGCTGAACAATCTCATTTTTCTCAGCCTTTTTTCCTAGGAGAGGTGCTCCATCACATCAATCACCTCAGTGCCTCCTCTGGCCTGGCTCCAGCAGCTCCCTGTCCTTGCTGTGCTGGGAGCCCAGAGCTGGATGCAGCCCTGCAGGTGGGGTCTCAGCAGAGCGGGGCAGAGGGGCAGAATCCCCTCCCTGCCCTGCTATCTATAGTGTGTCTTTTGAGCATTTAAATGTGCCAAATTGTATTTTCTTTCTTCCCACAACAATCAGGTTTATATTTTCTTTCTTCTATAAGTTATTCTAGCAGTGAAACACGTTAACTCACCACTATTTCTCCTGAAACTGCCCTGAATGGAAAGATACACCCACACTGCACATGCTACAAAGCTGCTGCAGAGCAGGGGTGGCTCTCTGGGAAGTAACAGGAATGTAAATAGAACTGCTCATTTTTTGCTTTGGATTACTGTAAGCCTTCCCAGATAAAATGTCCTGAAGTAATTCTTCAGAAAACAGTTTGGAAAAGATTAAAAAAAAAAAAAAAGATTATAAAATATTTTCACATAAATTGCAATATGAAATAACCTTTTCCAGCAAAAGCCCTGAACAAACTCAGAACTGATCCACCACAGACTAAAACACAAGAACTCTGCCTCTCCCTCTCTCTGGTGCAGCCTAAATTTAAACTTGATACAACTCTACTGAGGGTAGCAGCATTAAAGCAGAAATTTGTTCCAGTACTTCCAGTCTCCTTGAGAGAGCAGAACATTTCTCAAGTGGCCAATCTATTTGAATTAAATTAGGTGAACTTAACATTCATTTCAAAACCTTTTGTTCCTCCTCTTGTCAGCCTTGCAACACAGGGAGCATAACTCTTGTCTTCGGGGAGCTGTTGCTACCAATGTAATTTAGATCAGCCTAGGTGACTGCTGTTAGGATGCATAAATGAAGCTCAGCCAGCCCCAGGATTAAGGAATCAGACTGCTCCTTTCAGCACTTTGCCTCTTCTTCCTTCCCTATTATCTTCTAAAATCTAATTTTAAAACATCAGATGTAGTAACTTTTATCATTTTTCTTTTTTTTATGACTATTCCACAGCCTCCATAGAATTTTACTCTCAATTTTATGTATTTTCATAAATCTCCCTTTCCTCTGCTGTTTGTGCTCTCAAGTCATTCATAAAATAGTCTCTCCTTCATTTTTGTGTTAAGTCCCTTCAAACACTTGAATTTAAAGGTTCCCTCATCCTTGTAGCCCCGTTTTTTCCCCCGGAAGCCTGTGTGTAGTTTGCAGGCTTGACAAGTGGCTCACTGTGTGCATCATAATTTATTGTAACTTACTTTTATTGGATTTCAGACTATTATAATACAATAAATTACAGCAGGTTCACAGGCTACTCACAGAAGCAGGTGAGCTGTGGGCAGAAGGTCTCTCCTACCAGTTCTGCCACCAGCATGGTAATCTCTAGAGGAGAGACTGATAGATATTCACCCTCAGTTGCTGGAGCAAGATGCCCTGGAATTAATTTGTCATAGTCCAGTTCTAGACGAAAAGCACAAGATTTATGTTTTGGGCTCCTGTGTATAACAAGAAGGAGGACAGTTTCTGCAGTGTTCTGGAGAACTGGCTGCTGATGACAAACAAAAACCAAAATGTCACCAAGGCACTATGCACGGAATTTTTCAAGTAATGTAGAAATGGTTCTGAGTCAGAAAACCATCTGCAATAAAACAGTCTTTAATTTATCTGAACAATTAATTTAAGCTGTCCTAATTAAAACCTATTGTGTTTGAGAAACTTCTTTACTCAGATAGTCATACATAAAAGTGCTTAGACAGCACAAGTTTTAAAGAGGAAAATTTGGTTGAAAAGATTTAGAGCTAGCTTTTTAGCTGTGACAGACTGGAACAGTTCCATTATTGCCTGTGGACTTAGCTGGATTTATACCTGGCAAGGTTAGGTCTGACAGTGTTTAACACATCATTTTCCAAGACAAAATTGTGAATTGTGGTCCTTGTCTTTTCCCACATTACTTTTTTTAATGTCAGTACTTTATTATTTCAAAATGTTATTTATTTTAATTGGGTTACGAGCTGCTTTTTTCTAACTCAATGTATTCTTGTTACATTTTTAAAATCTTTTCAGAATAACTGCCATGTGCAATTGCTTAGCAAATCTATCCAAGTGTTCTGGAGCCAAATCAACTTGATGACTTTTATGAGTAGAACTAATCTGGATAATTTCCACACCTACAAAGCTAGCATTTGAAAAAAAACCTCAAAAAACCTCCACCAAACCAAGGTTAGAAATAATTTATATCAATACACATTTTAATCACAAATGCTTTAGAATGAATATTTGCACGTGTGTTTTCATGCACGTACAGGCAAACTTCTATGCAACAAACAGGGAGGGGGATTTCACTGGCTTATTGATTTTAGCTCCATGGGACCATATTTGCTACATGGATAGTTCTAATTAACTCATATTTTCTATCACATGCAAACATTACTTGTGGATTTTAACATAATCTTATAGATTAAAGTACACATTTAATCTTTATAGTTTCCCATTTTAGGCCATACCATAGATCCTGTATGGAAAATGCCCATGATATCCTTTGCTTCAGCTTAAAGCTCAAATTCATTTATAGAAATCCTTCACATTAATCTGAGAATAGTTCAAAAGAATGGGTGACTACAAACTTCAGGAAAGTCTTTATGGTGAGAAGTTAACTAATACTTTTAAAGACATGTAAATCCTTATAATTTTTTAGTAATGATTTTTAATGTGTTTTTAACATTATTATTCATTGAAGTTTAACATCCTAATTACACTTTTTCTCTAATATAATATAAATTGGCTCCTGGTCCACAAGACACTGCAATGTTTTTAACATTAAAAACATTGGGATACCAACGAATTTGGTAATGTGTTTTCTAGAAAGGCAAAGCATTTTAAGGACAATGTAGAATTACATTGTAGAATTATGTGCTGTGCTACCCTATCTAAAATGTTCATTGTCAATTTCTCATTAGGAAAGTAATTTCACCTCCATGATGTGTTAGGTCTACAGATCTATCAGTTCAGGTGGAAAAGAGAAAAATCAGGCTGAAGACATACCCAAATTTTATTTATAAGCACTAAGAGCCCTGTTCTCTTTCCTGTACTTTAAGGAATGGAAACAATAGAGACCAGCAATTGCAAAAAACCCCCCTAAAAACCCAAAAAAACCAAACCGAAAAACCTCTCCTCTTGTCTGCCATTATGTGCAAGAAACATCATACAGCATGTTTTTAAAATGTAATACAATTTTATTCTCTGAACTGAGTTTAGGTTCTGCACTGAAAACCAGTTGCCATCATATTGTCCATAATTTTTAACTGCTCTGATTCCTGTCATTTTAGGGTGAGAACTTTCTAATGATAGAAAGCTGTTCCAGATATGGCAGAATTTCAGAGCAAGATTGGGCTATTAGATGACTAGTTTATTCACACTTAGAAGGAAAAAAAGTCCAGATTTCAGATCTTGCATAAATATTTAAATATATGAACCAAATAGCTTTTTGCTTCTAATATATTTATGTGTATGCATTGCATTTAGATGTCGTTTGAAGTACACATATGTTAATTTCAATTTTAAATATCTGAAGTATTCTGTAGTGGGAAGTTTCAATATTGGAAATAATATTTACCTTAAGTACTTTCTTCCTGTACTGAGAGACAAAGAACTTCTTAGTGATATGAAATTTACTTTTGTAAACAAAACAAAGCAAATAATTCAAAGACAAGCCAAGTTACCAGTACTGGAAAAATACTGCCACATCATTTACCTTCCAAGGTTTTGCAATCCAAAGCACTGTGTGCATGACAAAGAATGTAAAAGGAATTGTTAGATGCAAAGAAATAAATGAACCTGCTAAAAAAATCAGTGTCTAGCATATAGATGCAAATCTCATTAGTATATCAGGATTTTTCTTTCTTTTTTTCCTACAACCATCAAGAAGAATTTTAACTTGAGAAATGAATCAAATGCTTTTAATGATATAGCTGTGCCTGAGAATGTTGAAATATATGGAAAAAAAAGATTTTATTCTAGTCTCTGAAAGGCCTGACATGAACTACCTTTAGGAACTACCTTTAAGTAATTTCTTTTTATAAAAACCAGCAGGAGGTAGAAAATTGATTAAATACATTTCATGGCTTCAGTGATTCTTTATCTGTCTCAGCTGAGTTGAAATGTGTCTGTTTATGGAGAGAAATCTTATAAGTAGCTATTTTTTTTTGTTTTCTTTTGTTTTGTTTCTCTTTGAACAGACCAATTATCTGAGAGATAATTATGTAATTTACAATCTGTGAGGAGCCTATTTTTCCCCACAGAAAAATCGACTTCACTGAATTATACTTTTCAGGCAGAAATTAAAGTCTTCTTTCACTGCTTCATAATCAAACATATTTATTGTCATATTCAAGTCCAGAGAAATGTTAGACATTTATCCTTCTTGCATCCAGCTCGTCAGTAATAAGTTTTGGTCCTACAGCTATTTCTGGTAATGGTACTTATTTCTTTAAAGGCTTCAGATTTGCTCTGCTATAAAAACCTTCTTATCACTGACAAGTCTTGGAGTTTCTTATATTTTCGAATACACATCTCAAATTGGATTTCTGACCTTGGGAAACATCATCTCCAGCAGAGGCCACCCAATATGTGCTATTAGAAAAATGAAAAAAAAAAAAAAAAAAAGAAAAAAGAATTAAAAAAAAACCCTGACCGTGGTTCCCTCCTCACTTACAGAGTAAATTTCTAACAAGCATTTGCAGCAAATCCCTGGGAACATCTTAGCACATAATTGCCAGGTGGGCCAGCTGGCTGAAAGTAGGGAAGCTGCATCCACTTGGCTGCCAGCAGGATCTCAGGAGAGAAGCTCAAGCCAATTTTTCCACATGAAAATGCAGGCAACTTTTGTGGCTCCTCCCTGGGTATGAAACCAGTGAGCAGAGCCTGCACAGCATTTCTGGTAAATCAGTGTGCTCTGCCAGGTTTTAACTGAATTTAGGGATGCTTTCTGGACTGAGAATCTGAAACAAATCTCAAAGAGGAGCTCCTCCACGTGGACCAATTTCTGTTATTCTACTTTCCTCAGAGTGACAGCTTATACATAATTCCATGCAAATGAGAGAGTGAAAAAAAATAATCTTGTTTCTTTACTAATTTCCTTCATTACTGTTTAGCCAATAAGTGGATAACAGACACAGACAGATTTTACCCACATCTTCCCATATGCAGGATGGACTATTGTTGAATCCACTGGAAAAGACCTTGTCTTTTAGGTTTTGCATTGCAGTTTCTGACCTTACTCTCAGGTAAAATATTAATCAAATATCAGTTTTTGAGTCATTAAGAAAAAAAAAATCTGCAATATATAATTTAAAGAAACTGGCAGATCTTCTTCTAGCACTGTTTGACTTAAGTCAAGTATCTAGTTGGAGTTGATAATAGGAATAAAGACACTTCCAATGAAATTCTATGTTTATAATCCTTTAAAAATACTAAAATCCAGAGGAATTTTCAATAGAAAAGGAGAAGAAAAGTTAAGATCTGTAACTGATCTACTAAATTCCAGAAAATGCTGCTCAAAAAGATCTTGCAATGTCATTCTCTGTATTCCTGACTGTAGAATCATCCAAGGAAATAGATTTGGAAACAACAAATAAACAACTTTCATAATGCAAGTGTAAAAAATGGCATTTTTAAAAACTGGAATAAGTATATAAATTGAATACCTAGAATTTGCAAATCACTTTCAGATTTCATGGGCAATTTAGATTGTTGACTCCTTATACTTCAGTGAGTTCATATTTTAAACTATTCATACAAGTCAAAAAATGTGGGCTGGGGCTCTTACGTCCAAGGTCAGGCTATCCCAGTATTACCTGGCATTTTTTAGGCCATATTCTTCCACTATGGATCATCTGTGGTATGAATATAGATATATCAAGACATCTCCTGGCTGAACCAAGATTGCAGTTAAGATTTCCTTTCTCATCTCTCTATCCCGAACTTCTTTCTCTGTTGCACAAATTTTCCGTGTTCCCCAAGATGCAGACAGAAAACTTTGTGCAGTCAAAGGGCACATTACAGATCTGAGATATTTGGACCCCTCATTACTAATTAGAGGCTCTCTCATCATAAAAATAGGATTTGAAATCACTGGATGTGTTTCTTAAAAGTATTTAGATAGGAACAGAAGAAAATACCAACAAAAACTGGCATAATTCTGTAGATTTGGAGGATACTAAGTGAAAAAAAACAAACAGCCTCAAAATGTTCCTGCTGAGCAATACAAATCTCTATTTTCTAGGGAATTTTTTAAGGAATTTCTAAGGTCAAGTTATCCCTGAAGAAAAAAAAAAAGAAAAAAAGAATCTTTTTAGCTATAACTGATCAGAGGATTTGGTCTCTTCATGAGTCTTATCAGGAAATAATGAGATGTAATGCCTCATAAATTATAAAACAAGCATGGATTTTGAAGCGACATGACTTTTGAAATGCTTGTAAGCTGTCAAAACCACCTCCTAATTCTGTTCATTCACAAGCAAAAAAAAAAAAAAAAAAGAACAACAAAAACCAAACCAACCAAACTCACACTTCAGGAATCATTTATGAACAGAGCATTTTGAGCCTGTGAGGAGGCACAGAATTTTGCAGGTCCAGGCAAAGACCAAGGGCCCTGTAGCTCTTAGCTATTAACATAACACTTTCAGCCCTTCAGTCCAAAACTTCCAGATGTTCGGACAGCCTGTCAGGCTGCTCAAAGCCCTTCTGTCCTGAACAGATGGCAGAGTTTAAGTGCCCAGAATGTGCACAGAGGTGTGCCAGAGCTCTCCCACCCCACCGAGCCCCTCGTGCAGAGGGGAGCTGCTCTGCGTGTGATGGAGCCCTTGGAGCTTCACACCAGACTATTTGTAGAGTCAATCTACGACCAGGACGTGTCAGATTCGTTGTGTTTGTGCTGGCTGCTTGCCCTGCATAGCCCTAGTGTGTCTCTCCATGGCAGTATGTGCTGCATTTCCCAGGTGTACAGGGTGGAAGCTGTCACAGCACAGCCCCCCATTCACATCGTGTGGCACTGGGGGGTTTGTGCCACTGATCAGGGCAGGGGTTGTCTGTGCCTTGGTATTTTCACTTTTATCTCTCCTTTTCTGCCTCTGAAAATAGAGAGGACTTCATCCATCTAGAGACAAGTGGGTATTTTATTGCATAGTGCTAATTATGAGAGTACGTCAAGCTTGGAATAACTGAAAGAAAATCCAGGAGCAATGTGCTAAATTAATGTGGAAGTGAGGGACATGGAGTTTATTTAACTTTCATGGACAATTGAGAAGACGTAGTGTTGAACAGAGATCTGAGTAGAAAACAAAACTTCCAGCCAGGGTAACAAAAGAGCCCAGTAAGACTAAAGAGGTCATGCTACAGCCAAAGAAGAAATCTGAGGACCACTTAGAGTGTTTTAAAACTGGAGCCAGGGATAATGCCTTAAGAGCCACTTGATACCTGGAGAGATAAATATTGGCTTGGGTCACTTGTGTTTGGACTGTTCCTGCTAAAATGCTTGCAAGTGAAATACTGATATTTGTGTCGTGGGTAAATGGATACATCATCCACTGCTCAGAGTTCCCAGTTCCATTTCCCTGTCTTGGACAGCTTCATGTTTTGTTCAGCTTTCAGCTATGAGAAAAGGTAAATTTTGTGCCTATACTGGAGCACAGAGCCATGACAATGTGTGAATTTTCCAGGTGTGGCACACACAGATAGCAAGGATACATGGGACACAATGGGCCTGCTCCTTTGTATAATGATGCCTATGAAAAATACTCCATTTATTCTACTTAAAACAAAAAGATGCCTTCAATAACTACTTTGGAGGGTAAAGAAAAGCCAAAATAAAAAGACTTGGCAGTTCCACAGATTAGATTATTTATGGTTGAGCTATTAATTGAAGTGTACTCTCTAGATCCATAAAGACAATGTTTGTGTGCCTGTTTTTTCTAACTAAATTAGGAAATTATTTTTTCAGAGGCTCTGTCCTAGGTTCTATAAGAAAAGGCTGCTAAAGCATTTGGTATCATGTGTGTATTTATGATACAGACAGAAAAATATGACTACTCATTTCTTACTGCAAAACTTCTAAATTTGTTTCCATAGTTTCTCAGTATAGAAATTCCACTGTTATCTTGATGTTTGTTTTAAGTATGACCATTTCCTTTAGGAAAAAACCCTATATGAAAGTGTGTTTCTTTTTTCAGGCTTTTTTTTTTTTTTCCAAGCTTGTCTTCAACCTACAGTTCAACAGACTATTCAGAACAACATAGGCCACGCTACTAAAACTTCTTGATAAATGTGTCAATCATAATTGATATATTTACAGTCAGTTATCTGGTCTAACAGATTTCTTTTTTCCCTGCCCAGCTCAAAAAATACTAGGAAAAGTATCATGTCTAGACTGTGTGGATCTCTGTAGGAGAGTGGGGTTTAATTTGGCAGAAATTAGGTGTATGTGATGCTACCTGATCTACAAGTGCAGAAAGAATAGTGTGCCCATGCATAATAAACTTCATCACTCACGTCCTACAGAGCAGCAAATATTCGTACCTCTGAAAAAGCAAATGGGGTTGAAAAACTTTCTGAGAGAGATTCCTTTGATTAGTGAAACTATTTCTTCTTGCAGATAAATCATGCTTGGATTTCTGCATTCACTAGATGCTCAGCTGACACTCAGGTTCACCTCCTCAGTAGCATATTTGCATGTTGCATGCCTTCACTTTCCTGGCTTGTTTTTCCTGCAGTGAAACACCTGATTTATGCTGTATGAGAGAAGGCAAAACAAGCACAGCACACACAACTCAATAAATGACTCAGAATCACATGCCAGTGCTTTCTGTGTGCTTAGTACTGTTCTTTCAGAATGCTCCATTTCAAGGAAAAGGAGGGAGGGAGGGAGGGAGGGAGGGAGGGAGGGAGGGAAGGAAGGAAGGAAGGAAGGAAGGAAGGAAGGAAGGAAGGAAGGAAGGAAGGAAGGAAGGAAGGAAGGAAGGAAGGAAGGAAGGAAGGAAGGAAGGAAGGAAGGAAGGAAGGAAGGAAGGAAGGAAGGAAGGAAGGAAGGAAGGAAGGAAGGAAGGAAGGAAGGAAGGGAAAGAAAGAAAGAAAGAAAGAAAGAAAGAAAGAAAGAAAGAAAGAAAGAAAGAAAGAAAGAAAGAAAGAAAGAAAGAAAGAAAGAAAGAAAGAAAGAAAGAAAGAAAGAAATTATCTTCAGAAATATACCCAATAGAACATGGTTTGTTCATTTGTTTGCAAGACTCTGGGCTGATCATGTACACAGACCTTCAAGTAATTTAATGGGAAGAAGGAGGACCTAAAACATGCTTTTCCTCTTTTGATTTCAATAGTAGTTCAAGCAATGTATAAATCAAGATTTGCTTTAGCAGGTTCCTGTTTGCTTTCTATTCTCTCTCTGAAAATTACTTTTTAGCTGTACGTGTCCCTTTGGGTTCCATTGTCAAAGCATGTTCATTACAAAGGAAGAAATGCAACCAGTGGAAGGAAATACATAAGGAAAAAATGATTTTGAAAGCACAGGTTCAATATAGGTAAATACAAATAGAAAATACTCCCCTGAATATTCCCCTGGAAACCTCCTGGAATTGGAGGCCAATCACCTGCTGGAACCAGAGCTTTACAATGTTTTCATATCAAAGAAAATAAACAAAAGGATAACCTATTCCCCACTCCCTGAGACAAAATAAAACTTAGCAGAAAGTTGTGTAAATACGTGGTGAAATTTTGCAGTCTTATTCTGGATTGTCTACAAAGCTTCCTGACCTGTTAAGTCCAGCCACAGGATTCAGTGCATACCTGAATAAGCACAGAAGAAAAGGATTTACAAGATAAAATAGAAATACTGTAGAATTAAGCTTATTGCTTTAAACGACCCACATGGCAATCTCAGACCAGCAGTCATTTCATTGTGACATCTGTCATTTTCAACACTGGATCTGCAGAAGAAACGCTATATATATATTTTTTTAAAGAAATATCAAGGAATCTGAAACAGACAGGGTTTCTTTCCTTAAACAAGGACTGTTTGGCTGCTGTGGATTATCTGCTAACCTGAGGGTGCCTCAAAGGGTGTTCAGGACCGCTCAGGTGTGCCCAATATGGGACTTCTGTTGTAGATCTTCATGTCCCTGGACTCTTGGAGAAGAGCCATCAAAGGCTGCTTTCCTTACACCCCTCCTGGGATCCGTGCAATGCCTCCATGGAAAACCTTCAACACCTTAACATTACCAAACTGCAAAGGGCCTAACCAAAGGAAAAACTGGCATGCTCAGAGATAGGATATTCTTTCCAGTGGGTGTTTTTGGAGCTGGTTATATCCCCCATTCAAGACACTCTTTGCCACTAACCACAGGAGCAGGCCTCTAGTATTGCCTTCAGTAGGAACAGGCCCTGTGTCAGTGCACGTGCATCAAATAACACACTGTTCTCATGACTCCAATGGCGTGTACTACATCATTAAATGGCTGCAGTACAGCATCAGAGTTCATAACCACAGACTGGTACTCTGTGTGGCAGCTTGTACTGCAGTTACTCAATTTATACATGATTCCACACGGTGCTATCATCAGTCATTTCCTCCAACAATCACTACTATAGGCTAGGAAAGAATAATAACTCTTTCCTCTCCAGAAATTCAAAATCTGAACTATAACTGATGGAGTGCCCATGCCACCAGAAAGCCTGAAATTTGTTTATTCCATGTTATATTGCTATTAAATCTCACTTCCTGTTCTAATTATTGTTCTATTGTGTATTAATCCTATATCATTATTAATAATACTATTATTATATGCTACATCTATTTTTATTATGTAACTTAGGTTCCAATATATGTTTTGAAACACAGCTACTGCTACGGTGAAATAGCAAATGATCCCTCCATTATTATATATATACCTTAAAATATATATAATATAATATATGATACACAAAAATTATTATATATAAAATATATATATATTTACCTTAAAAATATCATAATTTCACTATTTCACTGTCTTGGAGAATCTCCCCGTGTTTTACACTTTACAGGGGGTTTTTCTTTTTTGTTTTGTTTTGCATTACTTTTTCTGCATTACTGGTTTTATTATCAAAGTCTCTCATACATTCTACTTTCCCATAGGTTTCTGATGGTCCAGGTCAGTACTTCAAACTCTAAACCTGGTTACATCAGAGTTATGTTAAAGACATTGAGCCATTCATTCCATCAGGGTTAGGAAATTATTCTGTATTTATGCAGAGCCCTAAACCAGGGGCTGTTAGCTTGAGTTGAAGTGCAACTGGCTATAGAGATATTCCAGTGCTGTGCTGAACTGAGCCTTCATCAACTTGAATGATCAGAGGAGAAGTGAAAACTTGAAAAAAAACTCAAGATGAAAACAGTGAATGGTAAGAATTGTGTTGGGAATGTACCATTATGAAACTTGGAATTATGCTCATCACACAATATATTATTTCTTATGAGAGTTAATTAGAAGTTGATTTGTAATTCTTCAAATCTCTCAAAATGTTAATATTTTATAAGTTTTTTTTCCTATTGAAATGCCACAAACCCTTTTCACTGTTATGCAAATTAAGGATATACAGATTTCCAGCAAGGAGGCAACTTACTGACTTTCATTCTCTGAGTCTGTGGGGAAATAAAACCCCCAAATAATTATGTTGTGTATGGGAAACTGGGTAAGCAAAGAAACAAGCAAAAAAAACAGCAGGGAAAATTTCTCTGGGTACCGAATTCCTCTTAACACTTCTGTTACTTAGAGAAAAAAACTAACAGACTTTAGCATTCACCCAGCTGCAAGACAGACCCAAGTTCTGCAAACAGCTAACAGCTAATACATTTCAGGTGAACGTGCTTATAAAGTACAAACAAAACAATCAAAATTCAGATCCATATTCACAAGCTACTGCTAATATACAAGCTATTTGATTATATATTTCACCCAGGTGCTTGAGGCTTTACCTCTGCACAAGCAGGAGCTGAAATCTCATTTAAGCAATGTTGTGTTTAATCATACTTACCTTGCTCTTCCTCATGTTGTTTGGCCCCCCTCCTATGCCCAGGACTGGCACTGTGACCTAACAGCCTTCTGAGGTTAAAAACCAAAATTATCTTTCCAGCTGCACATGGAAGATCTGACTCCCGCCAGCTTTCTAACAGGTATCAAATAACTGTGCAGTACATGGGAGAAGGATACAGCTTCCAGCAAGGACAAACCTCTGCACCCACAGAGAAAAGTACATTTTTCCCTTGTGCTGAGGACTTGATGGGGCTTTTACAGCTAGTTCCCACACATCTTTGCACTGCAGAATCACTCATCTGTATGCACAGATGATTTATTAAGTCTGTTTTTTGGGGTTTTTTTGTGTTTTTTTTTTTTTTATTATTATTATTATCAAGAAGCTACTTCTATGCTTGAAAATGGTCTGAAAATAGAGGTTATTGAAAACCCACATATGTATTAAATTTCAGTGGTGACATTATGTACCATGGAGTAAATCAAAAGATGTCTTACCTATAATGTGCAGGTAATAATGGCTGTACCACAGACAAAATCAGTATGGATGTCCTTGTATGCACAGGATATTGACCTTGATTCAGCAAATTTCTTCAGTACATACAGAACTAAACCATATGAATAAACCCTCTATGAAACGAATCATAACTTTGAAATTAGACATCTATTTAAACTGCTGGCTGAGTCTCCCCAGAGAATTAAAAAAAAAAAAAAAGAAAAAAGAGCTTCCTTTCATGACTGCTTTTCTTATGTGATTATTGCACTTACAGAACAGGATTCAATTCTTCCTAGAATGGCAATGCTTTAAAAAGTCTCTTTCCTTGCCCACTGTAAAGCTGCCAAAATATTTAGTAAATTGAGATCAAAACCAAAACTCCTGGTGTTTGCAGAACTACGTTTACCTGTGTTTACCAGAATTTCTGTGCCTTTGCTAATGTTATGAAGTAGATTAATGGGCAAGGATGTGGAATCAATTTTTTCTGAGCTGCAGCAGTGTGTATCTACTGAATAATTTGTTTAGGCCAGCTTTACTGGCAAGTCCTTCTCTTCATCCCTAAGGAAAATGAAACTGCTTCCACTTCAAAAAACTATTGAAGCTACTCCTGGATTTGTAATTAATTTCTGGGTTTTATTACAGAAATCTCAAACTTTTTTACCAGCTTTTCAAAAGCCAGATGTTCCTGGCAAAGGAGCCTGTTGTCTGAGCCCACAGCTGATTGAAGCCATGCTGGGATGTTATAATCCTGTTTTGGCTTGCTTTCCTAGCCAAAAGAACCCCAGGGTCACTAATTGTCCTGATAAACATCTCTGTCCTGATAAACATCTCTTCAGAACCTTTTATTATGAAAGCAAATAATAAATAAAAAATGACCTACCATCCTAAAGCATAAAACAATGTGCAATAGTGCTACTGCTCATTAAAAAAATGACTTTGACTTATATCAAATGATTAATCATTAAATATATTTACATGACTGCAAAAAGATAAGCAACAAAGGAAAGTTCGGGAAATAGTGGAGGGAAAACACTTAGTTCTTAAGAACTAAAAGTGCAACACCAAAGCATTTTCCAAATTATACAGCAACTATAAACTTGCTCACCATACATCCTTTCTGAAGACTTATATGGAAAAAACATTTTGAATAAGATAGATACATTTATAGCCTAAATCAGGAATTGAAAATAATGGTTTTGGAAAAGAAATGTATTTTTCATAAAATGTAAAATCACATCTACTCTCTCATCACTCATAGTGTATCATGTATGTTTATTTATGTGCACTTATTTAGTTTATAATTTTAACTCACCTATCTGCTTTCTCATACAATTTGTATTGCTGCAGCTAAAGGTTCAGCCAGCCTAAATGTAAGTAAATAGAATTTATGTATATCTAATCTGGGTGATAACCAATTTTCCACTGGTATGAATATCAAATGGGTAAACACACCCACTTTTTTCTTCACCAGTGTATCAGTGGATATGACTATCAATTCAAATATTAATGAAATTAAAAAATAAAATGCATACAGTGCAGAATGATTTCACTCTTTTAACAGTGTAACAGATCTGTGAAGCTGTAGGTGCCTTAAAGACATGTAGATATCTTCAAACGAGGCAGTTCTGGTGTACCAAATTAATCCTGTCATATCCTTGGCGCTTCAAAAATCCTGGGGCAGGGCTGCTGTCCTACAAATGCCAAGGCAGCAAAGGTAACCCTGACCTTCTGCACAAACCACGTCAGCAGAAGCACACCAGCATCGTGGTGAGCGAACCCCGGGAGAGCCCTCCAGGGGTGATTAATTCTGAGTCAGGAGCCATAACTCTGATGAGCCTTTAATACAGTAAACCAACAGAAGCAGTTAAGGGCATTGTCTGAGAGGAACGGAGAGGAATTTAATCAAGTTGCTAATATACTTTGACCGGGACTCTCAGGTGCTCTTAAATGGAAAGACAGTCTTAAAGGGATTGAGACATTTCAGCTCATGGCTCTTAGGGGGCCTGTTACTCTTACAGCCCTGCTGAAAACAGAGAGCGGTGCCTGGGTAAGCATCCATCACTTCTGCGAGGAAAAATGATATTTTGCATTCTCTTTATTCAGTTTAAGTAACATGTTGTGATCTGATGAAGGACAGAGGGCAGAAGGGCTGTGGTCTGAAGACTAATGTAGTTTAGCAAAGTAAATTTCCCCTCCTACAGCCAGTATTCAAGGGAGAATCCTGCACAGGGAATAGTTGAGCTCCTCAGCCTCCTCCCTGTTGCTAAAAAAGATTTTGCAACTAAACAAAAGACACCAATAGGGGCTGTGCAGGCAATGCATTGCCTCTAAGGCTGAAAGCACTGGGATCCTGAAATGTGACAGCAGTGCACATCCAGAGCCCTGGCACTCATCTGCTTTGCCAAAAGCTTACGGGCTAAGGTAATAGCTGCATTCATTTGTACTTATTAACTAATTGTAGTTGGATCTTAATGCCCAAAGATGAAATATTCTCATATTATTCCATGCTGGCAACAGCAGAGTGGCATAGAAAAGAATTCAGATCTGTCAGGAACACTGAACTACATTAAGACAGACATATTTTGTAAATCCACTGACATCCCTTCACTAATTCAATGAGAACATCTACTCAGACATGCAAAACCAGCCAGCAGTCGTTCACTGATACTGGCAGTATATGAACAACAGACAGACCTAGAGACACTTTCTAGAGCGTTCTATCCCTTTTGTTAGAAAATGTTATTGATCCAAATGGACTGTGAATGAGAAGGGGATTTTTAAACAGGTCTATTTCTGTTCTTGGAGTAATTTTCTTATTAAATTGGCACATCTTAATCAAATTCTTTCAAATCCTCCTCTCCAATGAACACCTTGTTGGTATCTTTAGAGTATCAATGACTCACTTCTTTCTAAATACATCATTGTCTCAAAAAATAACTTCATATTGAATTACGAAGCATGTACTGAAGTCAGTAAGTGTTACAATCATTGGTAAAATTTTCCAGTACGATCTACAGTGACTGAGCTCTATGCAAGCAGTCTCCATGTGACTTCTAAAATATTCCAATAACAATATAGAAAGAGTTAGACATTTGTTAGAAGGTATCTGTGTGCTGGGTACAAAGCTTTTCATTATGCATTTAATAGTGAAGAAATAATATTTGTAGTATTTTCCTAATGAAGTAAATTGGACTCTTCATTATTCAGTGGGAGATTTCTGGTCTTTTGTGAGAGGGATTTTCAGTTCAGAGTTGCAGGGAGCTGGAACTTAGCATGGCAAGAAGAAATAGTCTGGGACAGTGAAGGATGGCTATAGAAAAACTCTCAGATAATGATTTTGTTCATCATACAATTCCAAATCCTGAAAGCACTATATGAGTATACAGCTTCTCTACCACAGGCAGCCTCACCTGCTGTAAAACAAGTGTTCACTGAAGTAAACCCAGTCAGAGATACAAATACTCCAGTGATTACACTCTGATAGATATTCTAAGTCGTGATGAAAGTTTTCTGTAAGTATGCCAGTGCAATAGATGCCTGTGTTGGCTCTAGTAAAGTGCTGAATCTCAGTTTCAAATAGTTTTTAATGGTATTTCATTTTCATGTCGAGCAACACGACAAATAAAATCAAAATATCTGTGTGGGATTTCCTCTCATTTTACATTAGGGAAGGGAGAGAAAGAATAAATCAGGTTGGTAGGCCCAGTAGTTTGTGTTGTGCAAAAAATGAATTAAAAATTGTTGAAATGAATTTTGGATTAAGTTCATTGCCTCCATAAACCATCAAAATCGCATACAGCATCAGCAAAAATAATTTTTGCTGAGCAGACTGTTAAGAAATTAGCAGAGATTCTAGAAATATTTCTTTTTAAATATAAACTCTTTTCAAGAGCTGAATGAAATGTGGTTCTTTCTGAAGAAACAAAAGAGCTTCTCACTTCAACTACATTGAATAATAGAAAAATTGAAAAATAGATTAGTTTGAATGTTTATCTTCCCACTGTCCACATAAATATTATTTGATCTATTTGGATTTTTAGAGGTAACAGATTATCAGATTATGTTAAAGAGTATGATTTCTGCAAGGAAAGATTAGACTGCAACTAAAACAAATCATCTCTTAATCATTCCTACCCAGGGGTATACAAATTGTCTGCAGATGGGTTCCTTGTTCTCAACCCTGGAACCTGAGAGTAACATTATAAATAATGGTATACATCATGTTTCTACACAGGATTTCAGTTTCCTGAAGTACATGATAATTCACAAATTTTGGTCCCACATTTGACTCTATCCTCATTAGGAGCAAAGACTCACAATTAATAATAATGATAATGATAATAATAATAATAATAAAATATAGCATTCCATAGACCAGAAGCATAAAGGAAGAAAATAAGAAAAGAAAGAGAAAAAAAACCCCTCAAAGCTTCAATAAATATGGCCCATCATGAGGGTATAAATTCACAACAAGGACTAGTGTGCTAGCAATGCTCTTAGCACGCTCCGGAGCACTGACCTACAGCTCGTCTTTCCTCCAGTATATTTTATCTAGAGATTCAAAAGAATATCAAGGGCTGGAAGCAAAAAATCTGTGAACTTGACAAAAGCTATAGTAACCTGATTAACATGGCATTCGTTGTGTTATGCTTAGTTTAAGATAACAGTTCATTTTTTTTCACCTGGCTGTGGTTAGGGAGTAACTCAAACATCAGTAAAGATCAAAATAAAACCTCCAAACCAACCAACTAACCAATCAAACAAAGGAAAAACCCACACCACATCCACCTACATGTTTATATGTATCCATACTTGCATGTATATGTATGGTTATGTACACAGAACCATGTTTATGAAAATAGATTTAAAATAAATATTTCCTCAGGCTATTAGAATCTGTAGCAATTAATTAGCTATAAAGCTCTCTAATCTTGCACGAAACAGGAAAAGATATACACCAGAATGGTTTAGACAATTAAGGCAAAAGAGACAGGGAGAAGAGAAATGCAATTGGCAGGAACTAGATTTTCATTTTAATTTTGATATCATGAATGAAATTTCTGTTCTAAAAAAGAAGAAAATAATTTTTTAAATTAGCTATTTAAATTAAAACATGGCTTGGTCAAGCACCAGCCACTAAATGAAAAATTAAGTGGGGGGGATCTGAAGACAAACCATTTTCAAGTGATACAATCTTGCTACCTTATCACTTTTCTGGGGTGATAAAGGCACTCACTATTTCAGCCTTTCTCAGGTGTTACAGAACTTTTCCTTTTTGCTGAAGCTTTTGGGCATTGCTGCTGCCAGGTGCTATTTCCCTTACCCTTCAAACCTAAAATACAAAATAATTAAATAAAGGATGGAAATTAATTTCTGTCTTAAGTGCAATTTTCTGCAGAATAGTGAGCTCAGTTAGATTCTCACTGACCACATGCACAAGCCATGAGGAACACAAGCAGTAGAGTGACTGAAACAGTGTAACCAATATAGCGCATTGTGGGACAGATGTGGTTTGGAATTTTATCTCCTTAAATCCACCCGACATGCATGCAAGTACAGGCTTTTTTCATGAAGCAACAGTTGAATGTCTAAAATATATATATAGAGATGTATATAGATGTATATATACAGGTACGATTCATAATGTATTTACATGTTAAAAATGGCTTTCAAGTTAACTATTAGTACTTCCATATATACACCTACTGATTTTATAACTTTTTCTCTCATTCATATATATACGTATATTAACACTTCACAGTTTCATTTCTTTCTTCTTTTTTTTTTCTTTTTTTTCACCATGTATTACAGACGTGAATTGAACGCAACTCTTACCTTACCTTTGTATGAAAACAAGGGTACTGTTCTTCTGACACTTCAATCATAATATTTCTCAGATTGGAGACACGTAGCTTTCCATATGATTAAAGATATGTCAACAACATATATTTAAATATTATTACTACATTAGACTAGCATCAGCATAACCATTAGGTCTGACATACACCCTTTTTCAGGAAGAGTTTTTTCTTAGCAACACTATACAATACATCATTTTAATGTGTACTGTTCAGGATACCTATCTATCCACTAATGCTTTCATACTCTAAGTAGCTTATTGCAATTAATTCTATCCATTGTTAAGAATGATGATTAATTAATTTGTAATTATCAGCTACTCAGATCTATTTTTATGTAACTCTTGTTACAGTATGAATTAAAAATTCATGAGAAAATTTGCATAGCAAAAAAGAGGAACAAAATTAACCTCTAATTAAGGTAGACTTCTGAAGGAAAGAATGCCAATATTTATATTTTAGGTTTATTCTGAAGTCTTAATCTGTGCTCTAAGGCTGCACTGAGGTCAATAAATATACTTCCCTATGTGTCCCAGTACTCGAATCCCCAACTGTTTGGACAGGTGACGTGGTGAGATGCAGATTTTTCCTTTCCATCAAAGAACTGGGTGCTCTTCTATCAGCCACATTGGATATGGCCTAAACAGTCTCAGGGACCAAACTGGCACTGCTCAACCAGAAGAAATGAATGTTTTATCCCTGTAGAAAATATTAAATATTGTTCCTTCAAATACTTTGGCTGTATTTCCTGGTTTTGCAGCTGCCTTATCTGTTATTCGAGCAGTAATATTTGAAACCTTTATTTGTACAATGCCTGCTTAACACAATGAAATATTGCCCTTGGTTCTTCTGTGAGCAAAAAAAACCCCAACATGATCATGGTTAACCATAATGAGATAACTAACCTGAATTGTAATACAAAATACAGATATGCTTGTTTTATTTGGTGAGGACAAAGTTCAGAACAAAGTGAGGAAGTAAAAAAGGAAGCAAGATCTTATCATGTCTGTCAGAATAGACACAACAATGTGAGGACCTTCTGCTGTGAACCTTTACTAAAGAAGAGCCTGCCCTTTCCCCTTCCCCCTTCTTCTTCCCTCTCCGTCTACTGTCTAGGTGCAGGCTGGATAATATTAACACTGAAATCCAAATGTCCACTTTCACCTCAATATAGGAGACTGGAAAAAGTTATGTTAGCCACCAGAAGTGTGACAATGTGCTGTGCACAGAATATCTTCACAGAAGAAGTGAGAAATTGAAAGTTCACTGCTGAGAGGACTTAAGGAATACCTGAAAACATACTTATGTGACTGAAAGTTGCTTTTAGGTTGGTGATTCCAGAAGTGAAAATGTATGAAGATAATAAGGTGGAAATGAGGAACATGAAGGAACAAGAAAAAGGATGAAACTGTGTCTGCTTACCCCCCACTAAAAAAACACAAACAAACAAACAAAAAAACACCAACAAAAAAAAAACCAAACCAAAAAAACCCCACACCCAAACTGATTTTAACTAAGTGGTATGGCAACACTTGGCAGAAGTATGGTTTAAGCACAACTCATATTCCAATATGAACCAGAAACCCTGTCTTTGCCTCTGACTCACACAGAGAATGAATTCTCATGACTGGTTTTATTTTTTGTGTTTCATTGATCATTTCAGGTCCATCTGCCTTTTCCCTCTCATCTGTTGAAAGCTGAGATTTTTCCATGGTTAGCAATTCCTTTAAGATGCATTTACAAAGACAGTGAGGGACTTCCCTACTTCCTGCCAGTATACAGCCATACTTTTCTCAGTCACATGAATTTATTATCATCTTTACCATTTTTTTTTTCATAGAATTGAGCCTGCTCTGCAGCAACATTCAAAGCAAATAATTGGTAGTTTATAATTTACTCCAAAATTTCCAGTTTTTATTTCTAGTGCAGTGTCAGGCTATCCAAGTACTTCTCCATATCACTTTTGCTCCTTAGAACAGATGAGCTTCTAATTAGAAATGGCATTTTACCTGTATTTCCTATTCAGGTGCATGGGAGGACTGTCTGCCATTGGAAGGATCCCAAACTTGGCTGTAGGAAGGAGTGGCAGAGACAAAGAATCATGAACTGACCTCCAGCCCCATTTCTCACACCTCTGTGCCTCTCAGGGGAAGGAGGAAGAAGAGTCATAAGTGAATTTGAGACTGAGAAGGAGGGCTGGGGAGAAGGTGTTGTTAGTTTTTTAGATTTGTTTTTATTTCTCACCATTGCACACTTATAATTTGGCAGTGAGTTAATTTTCCCAAGTGGAATCTGTTTTGCCTGTGATGGTAATTGGTAAGTGATCTCCCTGTCCTTACTTTAATCCTCGAGCTTTTCCATCCTGTTTCCCCTCCATCTTACTGATGAGAGGGTGAGAGAGACTCTGACAGCCAGCTAAAGGAAAGTTGCCACAGCTGAGAAATATCCAGATCTGATTACAGTAAATGACATTTCTGGAGGCACCTAAACTTGTGGTTGATGGAAAACTGGAGATCTGATCAGCCAAAAGTGTCTGAAAACTGTGTGAGAAAGCTTAGATAAATTTGAGAGTTGCTACTAGAATTTGCAAACAGGATGCCACAGAAAAGGAGTTTCCAAAATTGATTGTGATGTTAGACTTTTTTCCTGCTTCTAAGGTGAAAGCTAAGTAAATACTGCAAATTCCCTGACTACCTCCTCTGTTTCCAGAATGTTTAAATGTGTGAGTTTTGCATGTCTGCTGTATTAGCCAGGTGACTTTTAATTGTAGAGAAACTTGATAGGTATTTATTATTCAGTTAAAAAGGGCTGTAAGGGCAGCAGATATGAGCACACCACATCTCCAAACACAGGAGTGACTGCAGGTTCTACTGGCTGAAATTCCTCAACTTCCCACTTGTGTCACTGTTCTCTTTAAAATACAAGCTTTACATGTTGAATAGTGCGACATTTTGGGTTTGCAAAGGGGTTTTTCACAACTTGAGTGATTTGCAGTTAATTCAGCAAGAAATGTGTTGCATCCTCAGAGTTTTGCCTTTCTTGGACTTGGGGATTTGAGCCCCTGGCTGGTCAGCTGGAGTAAAAAAAAATATTTTTTTGCTGGTTGGCCAGTGAAATAAGGATCTGATTCATCTGCAGGGAGAGCCCCTGGCTGGCTGGCTGGAGGCAGAAGTGCACCAGACTATTTTCAGGAACGGAAACACTTTTCTTTAGCATAAGCACAGGATCAGCTTGTGTTATTTGACACATGCTGGTCTATGCCAGTTGTAAATGAAAAAATTTCCTCTTGAAACAAAATCCTAGATAAACTCTATATGCCACAAAATTGTAAAGCCTAAAAGGAATACACATGGTGCTTATGAACCCTCCCATGGCTGATCGTGACTGTCTTATACACATTTTAGATTGTGAAGGCTTTAGTCTTTCCCTTAAAAGTGACTAAGAGTTGTATAGAACATTATGGAACTCATTAGAAATTAAAGCAAATACCTATAGAGTAAGAATATTTTGATGGTTCTTGAGCTATTTTATACCACTCAGGATACAGGGAGTTTTAACCTCAAGCCCAATTAGGTCACTTGTATTGGTGAAAAATGAGAGCTTCAGTCATGTATTTCATGAGAAAACAAATTCACCTCTGTGTGATAACAAGCCCCGTGGGCAGAGTAGCTGACTGACCCCAAGTCACTGCTGACTTCTGTGAGAGTTAAAGACAGTGATCCCCCTCTTGAACCCAACATTCAAAAATTTACTGCTTTAATGGGTTTTCCCCAGCAAAAATAGCTGTGAAATGAGTCTTGTGTATTGCAGATAAGCTGTGCCAAATACCAAATACAAGCATGATGAAACAACATAGAAAAATCTCATCTGCTTTAAGATTTATCAAAACACGTACCTAAAATTAAGTATGGGAAAAGCACCACTTAATTTTCAGTATTAAAGGAGAAATCTTAAAGCCACACTGATAAGGCTTCAATTCTCATCATTTTACTCTTAAGAAAAGCCCTGTGCAATAGACTGCTTGTTTCATCACCAGACATCCTCCTGATTAAAACCAGGAATAGCCCAGGAAGTACTGTGTAAAAGCCTCCATTTCTCTGTAGGTGAACATAAGTCTTTGGTGTGTCATAACGTGGAATAAACAAATGTAAGCAAAGGACCCATTAACTGGCTTGAATTTCACCACACAATTTATTAGGCATTTAGGGGACAATCTGAGATTTGGTTTAGTTTTTTTTCCTTATCTACTCTCACTTTTCCAATTTTAAAGAGGTTAGCCAAAGGGAACACTTTATAATGGAAGCATTGATAAAGGCTGACTGTCTTGCTTTAGAATTCTTCAAATTTCTGTAAGCTGTTTTTAAACAGTGGTTAAATAAGCAAGATTTTTAGTATAGATCTCCAGATATTTGATCATGCTTAAAGCTAATTAAACTGCATACTCAAGATATAAAACAAAAAGTAATGTCATTAATGTGCAAAGGGGAAAAAAGATGTTCTTCGGTCATCCCTGAATTGGTCAGACAGTTTGATTAGATTAGATGATCACTTTAGGTCTTGTCCAAATTATCCTATCCTATCCTACCTCACATAAAAAGTATGGTGGATTTTCACGAGTCTACATAAAATCTCCTGACTGCAAATCTTTCCTAAAAAAAAGTGTTTCTATGATTAGTAAATTGCTGCTAGATTTTTCAATTACACCACCAGATTTTTAAATCATAAAATTAGGGCTGTTGTCTTCTCAAATGCATCAAGGTCAAGCAATATCTAAGAGAATTTAGAGAAGCTACTACTCTAGGAGAATAATGCATAAAGATATGCTGCAAGGTGTCAGACTACTTTTGTGAAGTCATGGAACTTGTATTCTCTGTAAGGGCAATATAATCAAACTTTCTGAAAGCATGTCATTAGGAGTTTTTGGACAATCATTCAGAATTGACTTTGACAATCTAAATAAGGCAACTTCATCTCTTAAAAGATTTCTAAATCGAGACCTACTTTTTTCTGCCTACCTTTATTCATTAATTAAATGGTTTTGTATTTGATCTCAGGCCAGCTTAGCTTCTGTATCCGCTTTCCACAAAATAATGTTGAAATGGTTTTTGTTTATTAATTTTATTGCTTAATGTGAGAACTTGAAACTTTAAAACTTCTCTGCCTGAGACCTCAAGCAGTCACATTGCTGCAGGGTGAGAAGATCCATGAGCTGGCAAATCCACAATAAATATCTATTTGAATGCTCTTAGCCTGTGGCAAATGCAGTGTAATTTAAGTTAGCATGAAAGAAGGCTAGGCAAACTCAATTTATTTTACATTTGCCATGGGCTAAAAAAATTCACAGTGGACAGCTGCTGTGGATCAGCTGCTGTATCTATGAAAACAATTCTTTTGTCAGTATGACTGGTGTGAAATCAGGGAACAATCAGGATAGAAATCTGTAATTCTGGTATTGCAGAACACAAGTATCCAGGTAGTCTATGAAGCCATCATTCTCTCAGTGTGAAGTACTAGAAAAAATATATTTGATGGGAAGAAAAAGAGTTTTGGAGAAGAGTTGTTTGTGGTGGGTATTGTTAGGTTTTTAACTGGAGCCAGAATAATTCTTACATTGCCAAAAAAACATAAGAAAAAAAAACCAAAGCCACAGACATCACTTTTGACATTTCAAGTAAAATGACAAATTTATAAGTGTAAAGAATGGAATTGTATAAAATATCAACTTTTCCTTCCTGGAAATTGATGGAAATGTGCCAGTGGTGTTACTGGGAGCAAAGGTGTGTTCTGTTCAGTGTCTGTTTTCCGGTTCTCTTAACTATGCTCAGCACTGAACAACCATTCATTTTAAACATGCTCTTGAAGTTGCAGCCTCCTGAAGTGTAAAAATAGGGCAGTTGTCACCTTTCTTGCTGTCATGTAAACACACTCTTAATGAACAGATCAGACAGACTATTCCATAGAGAAATTCTACCATGTGAGGCAATGTAATTTTGTTTGTAGGAGGCCACGAAGATGGCTCAGAGGGCTGGAGCACCTCTCTTGGGAGGACAGGCTGACAGAGTTGGGATTGTTCAGCCTGGGGAGAAGAAGGTTCTGGAGAGACCTTATGGCATCTTCCAGAACCTAAAGCAGGCCTCCAGGAGAGCTGGAGAGGGACTTAGTCCAAGGGAAGGTAGTGATAGGAAAAGGGATAATGGCTTTAATCTGAAAGAACAGATTTAGTTTATGTTATGAGGAAGAAATTCTTTGATGGTGGGGAGGCACTGGGACAGGTTTCCCAGAGAAGTTGTGGCTGCCCCATCCCTGGAAATGTTCAAGGCCAGGTTAGATGGGGCCCTGAGCAACCTGGGATAGGGAAAGGTGTCCCTGCCCGCAGCAGAAGGGCTTGGAACTAGAGGATATTTAATGTCCCTTCCAAACCAAACCATTCTGTGGTTCTGTGATTCTATGACAGTAAAAGACATTCCAGCAAAACCCCCGTGGCTAAACAGTTTTTCTCCTCACGTTTTTCATCTCCTTTCTGTACTGTACTCCCAGTGAAACTTCCTCTATGATGCTTAAGTGTGGACCAAATTTTCAAATTAACTGATAATGTTCATCTATCACAGCAGACATGCGCAACTCTTAGGTGTTGTTCTCTTCCATAAACATATTGTATACAGAGGATATTGTGTAAGTATACCAGAAATTAAGGGAGGTTTTAAATACTATGAACAAAAAGCTGATATGGATAGAGAGACAGAGAGGTTAAGAACATGAGAAATGTCCCTCACCTGCTGCAAAGCTGGTAGGCAAATTACTGCTGAGCACCACCACACTGTTGTCCATAAATTATGATTAGATCAAAGGTATTTCAACTTCAGTCAGCTCAGGGAGAGGACAAAACCAGTTCAACCATCTAGGACTTGTATCTATAGCATACTTCCAATCTCTCTGCCTTTTGCTTTCCTAGTCTGTATAAAGACAATATTATTTCATTTAAAAACCCTGAATATTTTCTATGAAAGAGCAAAATGTTCAGTGAAAAAAAGATGATCCTATCCATGAATGAGAAGATAACTACTAGGCTGTAGAGAAACAGTAATTTTTTCCTGTCTTTTTCTGCAGCTATTTATCATTCACTGTGTGACAGCTTCAGCAGGACGTAGACAGTCCCCTCAAACTGCAACATCCATAAATGGATGTTTGCAGTACTTTCTTGGATACAAAGATTATCCTCGAGCAAGGAGAAATGATGACTGAGATACCTCACCTCCTGATGTGAGTAAATAAGCTATTTGTCACTTGAAGAGAAGGCTGGTTGGGAACATAATACACCAGCAGGGCTGGGGGCTGGGAATGGAGGGAAATGTCTTGCCACAATTTAATTACAAGGTGACAGAGCAGGGGAAAATTAAGTAAAGCTGCCCATTTCAAATTTTCTGTTGGAAACCAGGAGGCCATTTTCACCTGCTGCAGATAGAATTTTGTAAATTCTTATTTATTTGCCTAAACCTTTTAAAATAGTCTTTAAAGGATTCATGATGCAAGTTTAGTCATATGATTTGAAGTTAGGTTTGAGGACAGTCTTAACTACTAGTTAATCATGATGATGTGGTGGCAGGAAAGTAGAAGATTTGAGGTTTTTATGTGTTTCACACCTATTTCTTCTGGTACAGTTTGGTATAAGGAATTGGCAAAACCAGGATACTGAAAAGGATGATATTCAAGTTTGATTTTGTCTGGCTTTTCCCCCCAAACTTCTCCAACATGAGTCCGTTCCACAGGCTACAGTTCTTCACAAACTGCTCTGATATAGATCCTTCTCCTTGGGCCCCAGTCCTTCAGGAACACATGGCTCCAGCATGGGTCTCCCATTTTTTCTGCCAGAAAAGTTACTCCTGTGTGGGCTCCTCTCCATGAGGTCCACCTCAGGCTGCAGTCCCCTTCATTGCATTAGCAATTCCTCCAGATCCACTGGTGTGGGATCCTCCAAGGGCTGTTGTATGAAGATCTACTCCACTGTGGTCCTCCATGGGCTGCAGGGAAATGCCAACTCCATCATGGTCTGCTCCAGAAATGGCAAGGGAACCCTTGCTCTGGCACCTGGACCACGTGCTCCACTGTGGCATGGGTCAGCTCTGGCCACTTCTCAGACACTGCCCAGCAGCCCCAACCAGACCCTGGGCACCTTCATCCAGCACTCTGCAGTCCAGTGATGCCCTGCCTTAACAGTCCATCTGACTGAAAACCACATCAATACTTGTGAAACAGGTTTGGGTCTGCATTTCCAAATATGTCTATGCTGGAGACAATACAAAGATGAATTCCTTCCATTAGAGTATCAGAGAAAAGTACTTCGCTGCAAGATAAATACAGCTTAAGCCAATGTGATTGTATCTTAAGATGAACAAAAGCAATGAACTGTGGCCCTAGATTAAATGAAAAATTCTCTTGGATAGAATTTTAAAAGTATTCTAGGGACAAATCTAGAAAACTCTTCACATTTTTCATCCTCCCTCACCTCAATAAACAAAGCTTCTGTCTACCTTTGGTGATCCTCAAATATTTATTGCATCTGATAGTGGTTCTCTAAAAAGCAGATGATCATCTCTTTGGGATGTGTGCCAGACTAGTAATATCCCAAAAACTTTAGTACATAAGCCTTATAAAGTGTTGCTGGCACTGGTGGCTGAGGCACTTAATTTAATGAGATGGGCTTGCCATTGCTGCAACTGCTAAATGTGTTTTCAGCAAAGCCAAGGAAAAATCTAATTCATTAAACCTCTGACTGTGTTCAACTATTATTATTGTGCTGCAACATTTTGAATATAAATACAAAAGGCCCACAGAAAGCAGTATTTCACTACTTGAATTTGCACATATTGCTGAAGGCCATTTCAGTTCTCCTGCTGATGTGTTGCATTGCCTTCCTGGCTGCCATAACATAGTGTATGATTATATACCTGATGCCTATAAAACTATGACAAAACACACAGTTGTTACAGTATGTAACTATTGTCCTCTGTAATGGCAAATGACACTTTTGTAGTATGGTGACTTGTCTCTGCTCATACAGAAGCTAACACAGTTATAAGAAGAAAAAAGCAAAAAATAATAGTGCCATCACTAATAGTTGAGTTTGAAATAGGCAGAAAATTAGATTAGAGTGTTTACAACAAAATTATCAATCCCCAGTAAATGTTTTGCCTTTATTTCTTTCATCAGAAAAAAGAGATATGAAGGAAATTAGGACTGAGACAATGAGAAATTAAAATCTGAAAATTTTTACTATTGAATATTAGCTTATAACACTTCTAGTTTAAGATATGGCGTTTCTTCATACAGCACTACAGTATTTCTCAAATAATATGAAGTGGAAACATGTCAATTCCAGATTGAGTTTCGATAAAAAAAATGACATTTCTTACAGAATCCCACATCATCCCAGTCATAACTGATCATACCACCAGAAACTTTAGAGTAGTGAACTCTACCAGAGTAGAGGGTGAATTATGTGAACTGTACCTGCAGCTTGCTCAGTTTATGTCACGTTCCAGCTGGAGAGTACTTCATTTGCATTTTATCTTGAGAAAACCAAGGGCCAGAAGTTCAACATCTTGTGTGAGGGGATGCAAGAAGTGTGCATCTAGATTTCAGTAAAATCCAACCCTAGGCCTCCTCCTTCTTCCATGTTGGCAAAACTCCCATTCCTGCCCCTCTTACCTCTCTGATCTTGGTTCTTTTCCTTGCTTGTTCAAGTGGTCCTTATCATACCAGACACTTGACAGCTCTCTGAAAAGAGATATCCAAGGAGAGAGATGACTCCCAGAAGTCACCACAAAACTCCAAATTACTGTGCAGAACTAAAATGTTGCAATTATTAAAGCTCATTTCGTTATTAACTGTGGGGAGGAATTGGTTGTTCCTTCTTTAAAATCGTCATAAATGACTCACTTTCAAAATTTCATCTCTGCAAACATAAATTTGTATCTTTAAGCTAAATTCTCACTTCTGTCTCAGACTATATTCAGGCTATGGTATATGTATAATGTATAAAACATAATATACTCTTTATTTCCTGTCCAGCTAAACTATTTAGAATAAAAATACAGAAAAATATAAAAATAAATAATTAATTTCCATGTTTCTGAGATTTGGTTCATGACACCCAACTTCATTCCTCTAGGCTTGGAGATCTCTTTCTTTATTTTAACTTGGCACTGACTATGAATGCCAGAAGGGGAACTGCATAATGTGTTTATGTTCCAAGTGTGAATGGCCTTGTTAAAGTGTCCTATCAGCCACAGCCTCATGATTTTTCCAGTGCATTATTTGCATGAGGTCCTCAAACCAATCCCCCAAAGGAGGTGCACTGTTCTCAGAGTCCCTGCCTTGTGTCTTCACTTACTCATTAGCTGCTTAAAGCAACTTCCTGCCTGGAAAGAACATCCTTTTCCCATTTTCACTGGAATCAGAGACCTCCTACAGATGCCACAGAGCTCTGAGAATTCTCTTATGACATCATTAGTGATGTCATCATTAACTCTACGGAAATCATTTTGTGGCAACTTCTATGCTTTCTCTTCTGTTTTTCACATTTGCATTGTATCTTCTGTGAAGTTGCCTTGAAAACTTAAAAACTTTCTGAAGATTTTACTATTCAAGTCTCTCAGTCCAAACAGATGTAGGTGAAAATCCACAAATTCAAACCTCAGAACACTACACAGAAAGACCTTCAGATGTGGCTCAATGGTGAAACTCTTGACACTCCTACAATATTGAAATGATAACTTTCTCAGTACTCTACCATGGTGATTTGCAGCTATTAAATATCTTCCTTGGGATTAACCTTTGAGAGTCACACTCCCTCTCAATCCCTGATTTAAAATATCACTGAGTTTCACAGTAATTTTTGAGACACACTAAAATGTTCTGCAGCAATTATGAGGGGCCAGAGTTGAACAAACCTACGGAATGTTAATGAGTTTGCAGTGGTAATTATTTTTAATTGCCTTCCATCTCATTAGAGTACCAGGTGGCAGCTATGTAACCTCACCGTGGATACTGATTGTCTACATGGCCACACATTTCTCTGCAGACACTAATGAACAGAGATGCCCACAGCCTCTGTAGTGGTTCTACTCACAGCAATTTGCCTGCTCCTTTGAACAAGAGGAGTCTGGCTCTGACCTCACTCACACCAAAATTAGCTGCAAGGATATCACAGCTTCACACAGCTTCCAGTACACTTTTTTATAAAACAACCAAAAATAATGTATACATGTACAAATATATTAAGTTCTTTTTCTACTGTGAACTGTTTGAAGGCTTTTACATTTACTTATCACTTTAGAAACAAAGAGAACCATCCCCGTTCCCCATTCACACAGCAATATAGCAAAAAAAAAAAAAAAAAAGGGAAGGTTCCTCTACCCTTCCCTGCCTTCTATAAGAAGTTTTTATTAAAGTTATTAATTATTAATGATCATATTTTAAAAGAGTCAATTTCTCATGTGATCAGAAGAAAGAATTTCAAATGCCAGAAAAAAGCAATAACACCAGAGGTTTATCTTATGTGTCTGTCAATTGCTAGAGAAATTCATATGCTGTTATTTACTGAGGAAAAAACCTCAAACTCCAAATAAACCAAAACCAAGCAACCTAGCTTTGGTTTAAGAAACACAACATTGCAAATTCAATTCCCTAGTTATAAAAAAAGGTTCATCTGTGTAGGATTAGTAGTTTTTAATAAATGCAGATTACAAGCTTTCTTATAAAAAAAGCATACACTACAGAAAAAAAAAATCTAACCTATAAAGAAACCTCATCTTTTTACTTCTGTAATAAAATAATCGTTTCACCCAGTTATTAAGGATGTTTAAGAGTTCTGCCTTCCAGATGCCTGAAATCAAAATGATTCCTATTTAAATTATACATCATCAATGACAAAGTTCTAGATGCTATCTAACAGCTCTGCAATATCTAACAACCTGTGATGAAATACCTGTAAAGTTTAGAAATCTCCTTTGCTGTTTTTTAATAGAAGGAAACTCTAGGAGATAAAACCTGTAATGAAGTATCATTAGGTTTTCTTCTTTCTGTCCAGATAGATGTTGACTTCCTTATACTTTCTCATTTTTAGGAAATAAATTCTGCATAGTAATTGATCAATTTATTTCATGTGTCTTTTTTTCTTACCTGCATATTTTACTTTCTTTCCATGTATTTATTTCAGACACTTCAATTACAGACTTAGAAAACATATGCATTTTACTTGTTTCATATTAATAATATACATCTATCTGGTGCTGGTTTTCTGCTCACAACTGAGCCTTGAAGCCACTGTTTCTTTTCATAAAAATCCTTTCCTCACTTGGCACAAGGTAGTGAAGAGCCAAAGGCATTGTCATCTCAGAAAATATCTCTCACCCTAGATATCATTTAGAAAATATGGATTTTATCATGACCTGAAGCATTTTGTCAGGCTTTAAACTGGTTATCTTAAACTATATTTTTTAGTCAAAAGTTCCTCCTGGCTTGGAGTTCCTGCACTTCACACTATGACATGGCAAAATAAGCAATGTTGTTAATAAACCTAAAGATTGCAGGTTTTCTGAAAATCAAGGTGTTGCAAGCTGGGTCTGTTGTTACTACTTGAAAACATTGGCTTAGTTTTTTTTTTTTTTTAATGTTGAAATTGTATAATTTTTTCTTTAAAAACCCTTTTAATTTCTTTACATGCTGGAGGTTTTTTCACAACAGTGCTATCAGAAAACTAACCATGAAAAACTTCCTTGCTACTCAACAATAGTATATGTAAGAGAACAATTACACATGTCCGTTTTTATCCAAAAGGCTAAATTAAGTTCTGCAGATTAGATTAGTGTTCACAGCAACGATATTTCCATTCATTTCTGTACAGCTGGGGTAATTAGGATAAAAGAAGAGCAAGATGTGTCTGAACTGCTGGAGTCAAAGACAGATGATGCAAGAAAGAGTCAGAAACGGATATTACCTTAAAATTGCAAATGATTTCAACAGCATGTCTTCTATCCCTCATATAACATGAGTGCCTGACATTTAGTTGGTATCTTCATGGTTTAGGAGAACAACCTGGTCTATTTTTATGACCTACGTGATCATATAAACATAATTCATCAAAAACATTCATTTGCAAATACAGATCACAAATAACTCCAAACTCAAAGAAATGTTGCACCGCTCTTCAAAACAAGAGTAAATTTAGAAATAATTTCACTTTAAGTAATACCAATTTTTGTATGCATTAAGAGACTTAAAGCTCGCCCTGGAATAGTCTATGAAAGAAGCATGTAAAATACAGTAAAGCTTCTATGTGAAAGGCTGTGGGTGAGTTTGCATTAAGGATGGAAGATTTTGCAGTTCAAGCAGCACATTCTCCTTTGCAAACGTGTATTTTTTCTGTTATTACCTTACAATTGTGTCAGGACTCTGTGTATCAGCGCAGCTTGAACTCATCAGCAGCTAAGCTTGTTATGGATAATCTTATTTATTCTTCCACCTCTCTGCAAGATAATCACATTATGGTTCTCTCAAGGGCTTATCACCTTGAATCCACCCAGGACCTGCAACATGCACACAGAGGGAGAAAGAGATGTACAGATGAAAACCCCAGCTAAATGTCTTTTTTCTCTTTGATTAGAATTATTACATCCAGACTGAAAATTATAACTGCTACTATTAAATCTTTCCAAAGAATGGAATTAATTGACATAGAAATTAAATATAAATGTTGTGAATGACACTTCTGATAAGGAATGAACATTTACATTTTCTATTAAAAGTATAAAGAGTCTAGTATATTAAAAAATACTCTTATCTGTTATGAGTTAACAATAATCCCAAAGACTACATATATAATTTCTGTAAGAAGACCAAGATAATATTTGCCCTTCAATAAGGCACAGTGTAAAAGGGAGACTTTCCTCTAACCTTTTACTAAGCACATGACAAATGCAATTCATTTTTGAGTAACTGAAAACTGGACATTGAAAGGAACTTAATGAAGTCCTGTTAGACATTTTGTTCAATACCCAGATGTTTGAAGAGACAGAATTACCTATTATTTCATCACTTGGAGTTCTAATCTAGATTGGATTAAATGCTATTAAGTATTGGGCTTAAATCGATCTTCCACTGGCAAAGAGATGTATTAATGTGTGCCTTTTTATAGAATCCAATATTATGCACAAAAAATTGGGGATCATTTTTGTGAATGTAACAGCTTCTCTTTTCAAAAGCATGCCAAATAAAGGTATCAGAGCCCGTCCTTTTATATACTTGGAAAACACTTTGCAAACAAAGGCCAAATTAATTTTCATCCAGGGAATTCGTATTACCCATTAGGACTTCCCTTTGAAGGTGGACTTTAACCCTTTGAGTTGTTTGATCCTGTTTGATCCAATATGATGACCAAATCGGTAAAATTAAGCGACAACTCTATGTCTTCATTGTGTTCTCAGACTAATTTTCCTCTCCCTTGTGTCTATTAAGACTCTTAAATACATCAGTCTCACTGCACACAGTTCAATATTTTCATATGTTGCCAGTCAGCAGAAGTTCTGTGAAATATGGAACCAATCTCTGTCTTCAGAAGCACCCAGGTATTAGCAGAAATTTGGTGCCCCCGTGGGCAGAACATAACCTTAAATGCCAGAAGCTTTTTTATTTGGCTGTACTCTGGTGTGGCTCACGTGGGTATTAATTAGTTTGTATTAATAAACGTCTGATACTTCATTCCCATCTGTATAACTGCTCCTTACATGAGCACAAATGTTAGCACACCCTGTGCACTGTGGAAGGTGATTAAGTGTGAAGTGCTATTTTGAATTTCAAGTGAATCCTTCTGAATGAAGTACAACATGCTGGGCAAAGTAAAAAGATTCAAGTGTTTGATTTGGTCCTCCTTCCTTTTCTCCACAGAGAAGAATTTTTAGGGTTGGAAAAAGAAGACACTGAGACGTCTTAAACCAGGAACAAAATCAAGCTACAGAAGTTTTCAAAAGGAATTTTGTGATTTAGATGTAATTCTTTATAATGTTTGTTTACACAGTATTCATTTGTGACATAGCTCTGCTGTGAGACATGGCAGAAAAAATGTACAGTAATGTGAAAATATCCCTCGAGCCCGGCTGGAAAGTGGCTTCCAGCTGTTCCCGGCTAGCCCTGGCTCGGGATACTTCCAAACTCGGTTGGTGGCAGCAGGCGGAGCGGCCACCACCCCCCCGGTGGGTCAGAGCTGCACGAGAGATGTCGGTGAGGCTTGACGAAGGTAGGAAGCGAGGAGGCTACTTTGTGGCTAGATGGTTTTTATTGTCACCTGCCTTTAGCATGGGAGCCACACTTCTCTCTGAGCCTCTCTCGAGAGTGTCCCCGCCCGAGGCGTGGCCACAGCTTATACGGGGTTGGGAGAAGGGGGTGGACACAAGAGGGAAAGCCAATCAGGGAAATATGGATGTCACACAGACAGCGAATGGGAAACGAGGGGTGGGGGTTCCCAGCCTGCTCCAATCTGGGACCGAGTCTCTCCGAACACTCTGGAAGGAGAGGAGAGGCTTCCCAGAGAGTGACAGGCTGTGGAGAACAAAGGCAGACGGAAACCAAATGGGGAGAAATACAGGGGGGAACTTGGGAGAAACCATTACAGAACTTATTAATATTAACAATAAATAAAAAGGTATAAAATGCACCGCTACAGTAATGAAATGAGATTGTTATGATTTACTTTTTACCTAAACATTTTCCAGATATAGAAAAATATTTGCAAAAATTCACCAAAAATTCACTAAAAATTATCATTTGTTAAGGAAGATATAGACACTTAGTCACTTATGTAAAATGAATAGTACCAGAAAAAACTCATCTTACAGTTCAGTCAAAATGAGTCAAAGTAATGAGATACCAGTATAGCTTTACTACACCCTCCTCATCTTCAAACATTGTTGGACTTTCTTTTCATATTTATGGTTCCTTATTGTATTTTCCACATAACCCAACCTTCATTTATGGAATTATGAATATGGAACTTTTCAATTTGGAAGGATTTGTAACCACTGGCAAAGGGGATGGTCTAGGGACTAGGTCCTATTCATGAGGCAAGATAATACGACTCTGCTGAAATTCCTAAAACAGAATTACGCAAGGTTTAGTTTTCTAAATAACCTTTCTGGATCAGAAAGCAAAATAGGACAAATTATTGGAGAGCCAAGGTGTTTTCTTTGTGTAATCTCATTTTCAATACTTGGGGGAGTGGTGAATGATGATAAAAGGAAAAATGCTAGAGACTGGTGGGAATACAGGAAATGGAAGCCAGGGGAAGTGGAATCATATAGGTTGGAAAAGACCTGTGAGATCCTCAAGTTCAACTATTAACTGAGCACCACAATGTTCACCACGAGAGCTAGAGGTTATAGGAAATCGATCAAGTGTGTTTTGAGCCTTGTTCTCATATTTCACCTACAACTCAGTCATTCATAGGTGCCTTAGCTGGGTCATTCACTGACTGTGCTGTAGGCTCAGAGGGAACTGCTCAGTGTGTCCTGCTCAACATGCTCAGTCCCACAGGACTGGCAACAGCCCTCACCTGGCTGCCTCATGCTTCCTAAACAGAAGTTTTCTAGTTAATGTTTAATGGTCCCTGTGCATCTCACCTTAGCTAAATTATCAAGGGCTTTTTTACTTGGTGCACCTCTGCCCCTTTTTAGTCCAAGGAGAGGAGGGCTGACCCATCATCGAGCATTTATGTTTAGTATCAGATGCTCAACAGCTTATTCAAAAAAATGTCACTGACCTGTCTGCCCCTCCTGTGTGTACAGAAATCAGTGATCCCACATGCAGGTCACTGAGCTTTTAAAATGAGGCTGGTGACTTTCATGTATTACACCCTGTGAGAAGGGAAAAAAACCTGAGCATCTTTGAGAACACAGATCTTGGTTTTTCATCACAGAAGAGAGATTTCCTTTCTAGACATGAGAAATGAAACTGATGATAAAAAGAGATAATCTCCTCCAACTTCTTTCCCTGTGGCAGTATCTCACCAATTTTCCTTGATGAACTAGAAAATCTCAGATGACCTCTGGGATTTTTAAGGAACTTTCCATTTTCTTTGCACTGTAGTCACCTTTTTTAATCTTTTGAAAGCTCTTTTTCCAGATTTCAACTTTTGCTTAGAAAAAAGAATCTCAGATACAATTTTAGGAAAAAATAGTTATGTTATTCACAGTCATTCACCTGGTAACAGTCATAAATCCTGTGGTACTCTCCACCATGCATTAAACCTCCCTCTGATCCTCCTGCTGATACCTCTTGGTGCTATGAAGGCAAACCACCAGTTACAGATCAGAACTAAATTAACATAAATGGTTTTCTTTGCTTGGATCTATCTGCTCACTGATTTAAACAGACCACTTAAAACCAAAAGATGCTTTAGGCCCTTGGTTCCTCATCAGTATTTAAGAATGTTGCTTCCTGTTGCTAATCTCTATATCCTGTAGCTTCTTTTAATTACTGATCTGCTGTCTCTGCAGCAAATGAAAAAGTTAATAAAATATTGCAGACAGATTTGCCTTGTAGCAAAGTCTGGACTGCTTATTTTGAATCCAGTGTTCTCACAAACTCAAACATTTTATTTCTTGGCAACTTTTTTTTTTTTAATACTGCAATCTTTATAAACACAAATCTCGCCTATTGCCACCAGGTAGACTTTCCTTACATGCTGATACATATTTCTGAAGAGAATACAGAAAGATCAGTAATTAAAAATAAACTGGTCTATTGTAACTTACAGTACTCAAGCTAAAAAAAAAATTTATAAAATAAAAAGGGCAACTTTTACATAGATTTTAATGTATGGCATTCTATTATTTCAGACCTTTTACTTGAATATACACTTTTGTATTACAAATGTCAGAACTTCTGTCATTGTGAATAATAATAGTTCCTGTACTTTGGACATATGGTTTATTGGAACTAAGAGCCTCTGCTTATAAATGAAAAAGATGCCTTAATGAAATTCAAAATCTTGGTTTTTCTTGGGTTTTTGTTTCTTTCTTTCTTTCTTTTTGTTTAGTTTTGCTTTTTTTTTCCTTAGTTTGGGTACACGTGGCTGAAACATCTCTGCAAATATACATACACATCAGTGTTTATGGAGAATCTCAGGGAAGACTAGTTAAAGAAATATCACTATGTTAAGCTCTAATTTCTGACACCCACAACTTTAAGTATCCATGAAGTGGCTCTCTGACTATCTGAGGACACAATTGCAGTGGTACTGCACTACACTCATATAAAACCATTAGAAGCTTCAAATATTTCTGTTCTCTCCTACAGAAAGGAGACCCTCCTGACCCCTTCACACAAACATTGTCATATAAAAACAAGCAATAGGAGTCACAGTTTAGTCTGGAAGCTGTGACTTTCTAATGGATTCTGTCTAATAGAAACAAAATTCTCCTCTGCTTCCCTCTTCCTTTCAGACACCTTTGCATATCAGCTCTAATGCTTGTCTCATCCAGCCTTGTAAGGTTACATATCCAGGTTCCAACATGATCAATCATCAATTCTGTGTCACCACAATACCCACTACATAAATAAAACAAATGAAACTCTCAGACTGATGTTAAGGCAAACCTTCCTCTGGAGCTGCCTGTATGAAGTCTCTGTGATTCTCTTAGACTCTCTCAAGGAAGGATTCATGTCTTCCCTTTGCATCTTTATACAGCATTTAATATACTATCAATGATTGCTAGGTAATTAATAGCAACATCAACTAATTGAATAGCTTGATTGAATTTGGTATGCTAAATAGGTGGATAGAATGCTTTAATTGGCCACACTGCACAGACGATGGGCAAGCAATGTTTCTACTTCACATGTTACCACTTTGTCAAGACTGACAACACTTCTTGTCTTCAGAGCTGAAAGTACTTAGGGAAGAAATGCATTTAAGACTGATATAGTAAATTCATTGTTAAACAAAACAGTAGAAAGCATTCCTGTACTGACATACAGATGAAAAATATGTATTTTTTCATGTATTTAGTCTTCACTGCAGTACTCTTTCTCACCAAGGAAAACTTTGCTGGTTAAACAATCACGTTGTTTCTATGTTTCTATGTTTCATTTGTTATTTACAAATTCTGAATGGTTTGAATAAAAAAGGCAAATCAAATACTACCCCAAAAATTCCAAGACAAGAGACCAAGATTTAAAATATCCTTTAAAATTCCACCTGGTAGAAGGCTGAAATTTTCATCTAGTATCAAGGTTTCAATGCACATGCCTACATGTGTCAAAGTATGCCAGAATGAAATATAAGAATGAAACATCCCTGAAGAGCAGTGTGGCTTTGAAATTCAGGGACAGATGCAGAAGGAACCAGAGTCATTCTGGCTGTGATCCTTGCTACTCTGGGAAAACATGCCCGAGTCTCCTCTCTTGTTCCACTGCTCACTGCTATCACAGCAGTAAACAAGAACAACTCCATGCAGATAACAAACTCAGACAAACTGTAATTCAAATCGAAAATGAATGGCCAAAACTAACAAACAATGGGTTAACCACAGCGATGTTCCAGTGACATTTTATTTTGTATAGGTTCAGTGTTGTCAGTCAGGGACATTATTCAGCTTGCTTCACCCAAGAGATTGAAGGATCATCCCAAGCAACAGAAAAGTAGTCATTCACCAGGGCACGGGGTAGTGGGAGGATGGGAGATACTCAGTTATGGGAAGTGTCCTTGGGGAGAATCCCAATCCCAAGGGAGGGCTTCTAGTTACAGGGCCACTGCTTCCAGGAAAACCACTTCAGGGGGTTTCTGTCAGGGGCATTGTGGTATACATGTTACGGCCAAGGTGAGACAGTAAGAGTGTGAAAGGCTGGTGGGCACTGGGACTTGACAAGCTCCACAGGTGCCTGAAGGAAATAGTGCATAAATAAAATATTTAAAACTAATAATAAAATACTATTTATATTGTTTTACAAATATTGCACTAAATGAAATGTCAAAATCCGCCAGAATTTGATAATAGTCTCAAAACTAGGTCTCTTAAAGTCAAAAATTATAGAAGTCTTTAGTATGCACTAAAGGGTTTATCATCACAGATTATATCTTTTTTTTCTATTTGACCCACTAGTAGTTTATTGTATCTGAGCTTTTCATTCTCTGTGTTTTAGCTCTCTGCGAATCTGCTGCTCAGGTCTATTGGATGACTGAGCTAATAAAGACTACAAGTATCAGAGTGTGAATTCCTAGCCTAGTTTTTAAAGGCACAATGCAAGACAAAATTTTAAATATTATCTTTTTGCAGTTTCTCTGTTAGACGCTTCTTTATACTATAGACACCCAGATAAAAATACATTTAAAATTTAATCTTTCATGAAGCTTTTTTTTAAAGATAACTTCATGTTACAATATAATTAAAGTTATGTAGTAATTCAGTTTTCCAAAAGATAAACTGTATATAAATTGCTGCTTCTATGATTCTGTGAATTAAGACATAATCCTTGTTGCTTGTTAAAGGCTGCTTATTGAAGGCTGAGATTTTATTTTGCCAATCTGCAGTTATTTCTTTAAATTGTTAGAGAGAGAAAACTTGATGATTGAAGAAGATCTGCAAACAAACAAACCAATAACAAATTGCAACCTAGGCTAAGCCTAAAAGATTTTCAAGCTTTCATTAACTTTTTTTAACAAACCCCACTGAGTCACAACCACCTACCCAAAGAATTCAAAATTCATTACTAGAGTATAAAAATATACCAACCAAAATTTTCTTGCTGTTTATGGCTGTGGTTCATGGATTGAAGTAACAACAATGAAAAGTAAATCTGAATTAGTTGTCTGCACAGCCTCCTAAGATAAATCCTTAACTAATATAAGCCAACATAAAACTGCTCACCAAAACAGGTACATGGCTGCTAGAGATCAGCCTCTGAGCTCAAAAGATTAGGGATTTTCCTTCTAAATCTGTGGGGTTTTGGTACTACTTACAAGCAAGCTTAGCATTTGTGAGGAAAAGTCTGTAACTTGCAGTTTATCGTTATTTCTGCCAAGATGGGAATTTTCTAAAAGTCTTTTGTACAGAACCCTAACAGCAAAAACCCATGCATCATTTAGCTTGCCTCATTCATAGAGGTAAGTGCATTTACTATATTAAGATAACCTTTTAAGCGATGACCTAATTAAAAAAATTGAATGAAGGAAAAACAAATCACTGGCACTTTAATCTAATTGTAAGAGAAAACACTGTGTTAACTGCTGATCCTCAGAGAAATCCAAAACCAGCAAGAGGAAAATATTACCACTCAATAAAAGTCTTGGCAACTTCCCACTGAGACCTGAAACACAATATGTACCCATCAAACACTCACCAACTTATTGGATCATTAGGTAAAAGCCAGAGTCAGCTGAATAGAGTGCTGGTCTCTTTAAAGCTGAAGTATTTCCTAGTACAATAAATAAAGCAGGAACAAACAGCCACACATAATAGGAATCATTAGGAATAACAAATATTAGAAAGGAATGTGCTAAACAGTGTCAATTTGAAATTTTTCACAGTGAAGTTAACTTTTCTTTGTCGTAATGTTCAAGAAATAATAGCAGTCCAAACAATGTTACTTTCCTTCTTCTGTAAACACAGAAACCACAATGTCAAGGACATGAAATTCAAATGTTTCTCAGTGGAACTGGAAGAATGCAGATGGAAAGGAAAACGGCATCCGAAAATGTTATTGCAAATAACTCCCATTGCATAAATGTACAAATAAAGGCATTTTTTTAAAACTTTCTGTTCTTTGAAAAATATTCTTTGATCCCTCTCCTTAAGCTACTACCATCTATCTATCTTCCAGAAATCTTTCTGATTTTGCTCCATCCATACCTTCTAGGGCCCCTTCTTCCTACTTCCATTCTCCTTTATAACAGTTTAATACATCTCACAATTCTGTCTGTCTCCTTTAGTGACTCGTCTCTTCCCACTTCCCCATTAAATCTCCTTCCTGACTAGTCCCTAATTCCCTCAGGTCTGTTTCATGACCCTCCTCTCATGCCTTGTCTCTCAAGCCTCCTTTCCCCTCTCTTCCACCTCCACTCTTCTCCTTGCTGTTTATGACTGGGAGGTGAAGATGACCTCTGCACTGACCTAATGAAAATAATCCCTGAAGATCCTCTCCAAGAAGACAGGCATATTCCAAGAAACCAAATACCATCTCTATGGAGAGAAAAGGTCCCTTTTCCATTAGATTCCATTATGCTTCCATTACGTTTCCATTACATCTTTTTTTTTTTTTTTTTTCTTTAAACTCTTTCAGTGTTCCTGCTGGATATTAAAGAAAGAAAAAAAAAATCTTGTGGGAAAATTATAATGAAATTAACCAGCTATTAGTGACTGAGAGTGAGTGAGAAAGTGTGAATTGCCCTGACTTCTTCAATGCTGTCTAGGTCAGCTGCTATCAACAGTTGTAGATTTGTTGACAGCCAGGGACCTAGGAGGATTTATGTCATTTAGAGAACCACTCCAATATTTGAAATGCAAGAAAAATTGTGAAGCCACTTGAGTCCTGTGTGGGGAAAAAGTCAAAGAACTTATTTTCAAGCACTTGTTCATAGGAAAACAGATTTTTAGCAGCAATTAATTACGTTTTACGTATTATTTTCTTCTTAGACAACAACAGAATGGGGTAACATTCCATAGCTCTCATTTAACTCTTGTTTTTAATTTGTACTTGAGTAGTTTCTTTCAGAAAAAAAAGACACAATGTAAATACTATCTTGTATATATTTACTTTCTTTTGATAAGAAAATCCATTTGCTGTTCAATCCTTGCACTGTCAAACTCCTCGAAAGCCATAAGGCACAAGTGGCACACAAGCTATAACATTACAGCACTTGTAATTAATTAGATTTGCAGGACTTGACACAAAATGAGCAAAGAAATGTACAATATTGTCATTAACTGTTGACTGCACTCTCCTTATGTGCAGCTGTGAGTACAGTTCTTTTCTCCTTTATGTGTTGACTTTTGCGTGAAGCCCTATTCAACAAAACCTCTGTCACATTCAAACGATGACAAACAGTTTTCTTGCTCTCAGTGTTGAAGAAAATGTGTTCATCCTCTCATCCAGAATGAAACTGTTGATGGGACATGAGAGAAAATAATAGATGACTTGGATGAAAATCTTTTTTGTGGGATAATTTTCTTGATCTAAGTTACAGTGGTTGCATTCATGTGCTCCAGAGGAGGAGGATTTCAGAGACAGAGAAAAGAGATTTGAGCAAGGTTTCTTCTTGTATCTTTGAAGCCTGTGATATTCACAACTCAAACTCAGAGACAGCAGTGAAATTTGGATGGGAAATAATCCCTTTTTTTTCACTTATATGTTTATTTCAAGAAATCAGGAGTAACCTCTTGAAATAACTTAGGGAATACTGGCTTCATGTCTTTATCCAGAATATGCTACAAAAAAAAAAAAGATTTTAAAAAGTTAAATACACTTGGAGACAAGAGTTTAAGACAACACATTATTTTTTTAAAAATCAGCTTTCCCTCAAAAAAAGAGAAAAAAAATAAACAAAAACCCCAAGCAACCAAACAATAACCCCAAAAACTCCAACCATGCCACTCAAAATCAACAGTCTCCTACATTTCAAAGGCTAAGCAGGGATGGAAACAGTTAAGCTTTAAGGTACCTTCTCTTAGTAGGCAAAATGTAGTTTTCTGTTCCATTTTGCCTCTTTTCACCTGCTTGTAGGGCAGTACTGCCTCTGTAGCACACTCAGTTGCACTCTGTAGGCATTCTCTGGCTGTTCTAGCCCCAATTCTGGTGGCTTTTTGTTTAATATGTTGTAGAGTTTCATTGTCCTAGCACCTTCTTGTAGGTGTTTAGGGGTGACAAGGATGCTTAGCATCCAGCAGAGCTGCATGTAGAAAATTTCTCTGGAATGCTCTGGTTGTGGGTCTCCAGCAAGGAGATCAATAGGCACGAACACTGCAGCCTCCTGGCTTTGGGGAAAAGAAAAAAAAATCACATAAGCAGAATCAATGGCAGTGTAATATGGATGGGCAGGAATAAGATCAGAATATTTATGAAAGCTCACAGTCAAGTGGATTTTGTTTATTCCTCACACAATACAACATCATTCCCATTTTTACTGTGCAAAGTTATGGTTTTGATAAAATTTTCTCCTCTCCTGACCCAACAATACAAAGAAAATCTATCTTACTTATGGAACATCGGCATGTCAAAATCCTTAGAAATTTATGGGTTATAAAACATGGATGTAAATTCATAGTTCAGAAACATCTCACATTCCCAGAACGCTTTCTAGTTCTCCGTCTGCAATATAAAATCACACTGATCCCTCTAAATCAAAATTGTATTTTTCTGACACTTCATCTCTTTGTCATGTTTTCTCCTCACAATATCTGTGCTACAAAACTCCCTTTCTTTATCCATTTATAGCATCACAGGACACACATCAATTTTACAGGAAACAAGACTAATGTATATGAAAAAAATCTTGTAAATCACATTTGTGAAGAGGAAAACTCTGTTAAACACCACAGTCATTTAAAGAAAACCGATTTATTCTGCAATTTTTTTTCAGTTGATGTGTAATATTTTGAAATCAGGCTCTATCTGACATATTTATTGTGATGTTGTATATGATGTGCAATGCACATAAAGCTATGATAGGGTGTATTTTTCCCGAGGAAGGAAAACAGCCTGGCTATTCTCAAGTGCTGAAATACCTCTAACTACTCTTTTCTTCTCTCTCATTACAAATTTTGTTACATGTTCAGCAACTCATTTGTCCCCTTTGACAACAGACAAAAGGGTGAGTATCTTATTCTGACAACTCCTTTCCTCCTCCAGTTACCCTCCATGAATTTGCATCCCAAAAAAACCTTCCTAACAGAGCATAACACCATGAGTGAATGGGTCACTCCAAACACTGATCTCTTCCTGCTTTCTGATATACAAACATGCAAAAGGAATTATCAGTGTCAGTTATCTCTAGTGAATTTTAATGATTCAAAGGCAGTAATTTCAAACAATTCTTTTGACAGCTACTCATTCAGAAAAGTTCTCACCCCTCAGACACGTTCACTTTTGTCTTTATCATAAACAAATACCTTAAATGGATAGTGGGAAAAAAAAAAGAAAAAAAAAACTGTGGGTAAAATAAAAAAAAAAAATGGAAAGTTATAGACACAGTTATAACAGTACAGAAATTGTGGTGGAAAGTGTGGTTACTATTCCCTGGATGGAAAGTGATCAGCATGCCCAACTTCCCCCATACAACACACACTAAGGGCGGAATTAAGAAGAGGGATGGAGTAGAGTGGAGACACCATGGCCAGGCCCTGTTGAAATCCTTGCAGAGGACTGAGCTCAGTGCTACCTTTTAATTGATAAGCAACAGAGCAGCTATGATCCAAGGGGGATAAAAGAAACACCATCAATGGTGGCAAGATCACTCTCCTGGGATGTAACACTGATGCACATCTCCACCCCAAGGTCACCTGCCTTCACGGTACAACCACACCTCACTGAGCATTATGTGTGGTTAGTCCCTCAAGCTGCACGTGATCATAAGGAAACAACATAAAAGTAAGCTAAGAATGGGTAGAAGTCAGACTAGACTCCATCATAACTTCTGGGATCAAGCTGACCTTGTTTTATCCCTCATAGGGTTGCCTGCTGGGCAAGAACCATCCTTGAGGTGCACTGAATGATTACCTGGAGTGAGCTTTTTTTTAGGGATTAGAGCTATTCAAAGCTGTGGATTGCTTTGAATACATTTTTGCAATCAGATACTGTCACCAGCAATCCTCAATCGGTCACAATGTTATTAATAATGAGCATTCCATGAGCTGTTAGTGTGAGTCCTTCAAGGGAGGTAGCAGTTGTTGCCAGAGGGAACATACTCAAATAAAAGCATGGAGGCCTGGAGAGGGGGTCTCTTATGCTCTGTGTGTGTGTCTGAACAAGCCAGTCAAAGTGCTTTCCTATTCAGTGGGCTGCTCACTGAAGGGTCCCCAAAAGGGGGTGCTGACAGGCTGGTTGGGCACAAGGGGCTTGGCTTACCTGGGGTGCTGACAGACTGATCAAACACAAAAAGTCTGGGGAAATCTCCCTTTTCACGTGACATGGATCAAAATGTGCACCATGTCTCCTTTTTTTCTATGCTTAACTAAGTCCACTGAGATCACTGGGAGGTGGAGTTAGCATATAAAACATGCCATCCACATTTTCGGAATATTTCAATTAGCTAAACTGTTTCATGTACCCTACTGGTAGTTCCATCTGGATAATGATTCCACACAACTAAATAAATTTTTAGAGAAGTGCCTGGATTAATAAAAATGGGGTATAAAAACAACCCTTGACTTTCAGCAGCCCATCTCAGAAGAGAAAAGGCAGTTCTGTCACTTTACATTTCAACAAAACCTGATAAACTTGCATCTTGAAACACTTCATTATTCTTTTTAGAAGAACAGATATCTTTGATTTCTTATTCAGTTTGACAACCAGCCTTTCATCCCTTGTTCCCCAAGGCTGGCCTCAGAAAGATTAAGAGAATATTTTCCTGTTGTATTAATGACCAGCATAGCATTAGACAAAATTCTCAGCAACAATTAAAGGAGTATCAGGCTGGGGCTTGGGGTCTAGTGAATTCACCTCTTTCATTGCATTGTTTCTATGACCTAAGGTACCTCCTGTTTCTACTCCTGCCTCTTTAATAACACTGCTTTGCGTGAGTCATGGAATTTATGGGGTTGAGAGAAACCTCTGGAGATCACCTGGTGCAACCCCTCTGCCAAGGCAGGGTCACTCAGAGCAGGTAACAGAGGGATGTGTCCAGGTGGGTTTGAATGTCTCCAGAGAGGGAGAACCCATGATCTCCCTGAGCAGCCTCTTCCAGAGTTCTGCCACCCTCTATGTAAAGGAGTTCTTCCTCTTGTTGACGTGGAACTTCTTGTGTTTTATTTTATGCCATTGCCCCTCATCCTGTTTCTGGGCACCACTGAAAAGAGTCTGGCACCACCACCGTTGAGATATTAATATGCATTGATGAGATCCCTTCTTAGTCTTCTCTTCTATAGACTAAAAAAAAAAAAAAAAATAAAAGGTATAAAATGAAAGTATACATGATTTTCTAATCCCTGTTATTACACCTCTGGAAATCCTAGGCTGATGTTTTAACCAGTAGAACGTGCAAATAAATTCTTTTATTAAGTCATTTCAGAAGCTGAGGATCCAGCTTTCTGAAGCGAGGCTGCTGCTGGTCTGGAGATTTAACAAGAGGTTGCACTAACATGCAAGAAGTATGTCAGAATACTAATTTTTAAATGATGAAAATCCATAAAGGTATTGAAAATGGAAATTTTATTCACACTCAAAGTCAATTTATGCTCTGAGTTAATAATGAAATACAAAATCTGAAGAGCCTTCTGATGTTATAAGTACACTTTAGATATTTTTGTATAGCTGCTACATCCTGTGAAGGGGAAATTTATTTATTTTAATATAGGTGCACAGCAAAATAACACAGTTAACACAGAGCTGCAGTGGCACAGGGCTTTCTAGCCACTCTCTTCTCATACCAGTCTAACTCTATTGACATGCAAGTCATTAAAGCAAAATTCACACCCCTGCTCTTGGCCTACACATCACTTAAATCCCACTTAAACTCCCTAAACAGGGCTTTAAATGGATTTATGAGGTGTGCAGCCTTCTGAGTCTTCCAGGCTGGCAGGTGAATGTCATCGCTAATTTGCTTCCCCTCTGCAAAAGCTTAAAGCAAAGTTGCAGTAACTTCAGTTGTTGTCTTCCTTGAGACAGGTTCAGCAAAGCTTAGCAGGACTTTGGTGCTCCTCTCTGTGCTTGATCTTATTTCTGGAGTCTGGCATGAAACAGTAGTTCAAGCTTTATAAATATTATAAAGCTTTATAAAAATTAAGATCAAAAAGAGCTACAGGTCATTTTTGAACTTAGTTAAATAGAATATGAATGAAACGTCATTTGTGGATACTTCTTTTACTACCATGCTCTTCAGCTTCCAAAGAAAAAAAATTATTCTAAATATTTTTAAATATGACTAATTAGATTATACAGCATCATGCTTCTCTATCATTTAGTCGAATTTGTGAATATATAGTACCTTACACAGTCTTTGCCAGTGGATGATCATTTCATCCTTCCTTTACATCTGCAAAAGTTGTGATCTTTCAAAGTCATGTTATTGTGCTTTTCATATTTTACATTTCTCTAAGTTCTTTTTTTGTTTAAATACATCATTATCCTTGGATTCTGTCTTCCTTATTTCATACAAGACATGAGCAGTCTCATGAGTAGTCATATCCTGTTTTGCAAGGGTAGGATGGACAAATGTTTTTGAAATCTGCCTTGCCTAATTTAATTTGTCTCATCTTGAATGTGACCTGACCCTATGCAACCAAATACCAATATTTAACACCTGTTTGGATCATACAATTTTTAACTGACATACTTTGATCTGGCAAACTGTGAATTTTTTACCGACAAGATTGTCAATCAACTTTTCCCTTTAGCAAATAATTAATTAATTAAAAAAAAAAGTTCAAATAGTTCTTTTATAGGAAAACTAAAAAAATCCAAACCAAAATAAAACAAAAAATCCACCAACTTAAAAAAAAAAATTAACCATTGGAGTGTCAGGTCAGATTATGACCCTTTATGGTAAGGAGCTGTTCTGCACATTATGAAGTTCCTTGGGGTCATTAGATCAATATGTCAGTGCAGTTGTTATCAGTAACATGAATCAGAACCTGGCACTATCTAAGGGTGTCTATCTTTCTACAGGGTATTTTTTGTAGACCTCTCTGCAAAAAATCAACCTCCACTGATAACTGAGTTTCCTCTCTTTTCAGTATTCAGTTTTTCAAGAGCATGTGTGATGCCACTAATCACTGGTTTCCAAACAAATTTAATTTCAGACCACTCTACTATTTACTTTCACTTCTTTTTAATGAAATGATATCTGCAACAAGAAAGAGGATATTTCAGACCTCTTTCTCTGAAAATACAATATTTATCTAGAAAGACATTAAAAAAAGGCTAATTTCATTCCTTCTTTTTTTTAATCACTGCTACTGGGGCTCTGGACCATATCAAGAGGGATTCTGACAGGTTAGTATTATTGGGAGAAGGAAGGAGAAAAATCTATCAGCAGTGAATGATTGTATTTAAGGTTGACAATGATGAAATAGTAGAGGCCGTGCTACAATTTCTGCTCCTTCATTTGTCTTTGTTGATAAAATGAGCACTGTCAGAGGCTCAAGCTCACAACAAATTTAACGTGACTCTGTTTATTCCTGCACTAAACAAGGTTTTCATATGATCAGATGATAAATGCAAAGTTCTGGGACAACCCTTTCTTCTGTTTAACAGAGACACTCAATTTTCTCACTTTATTTTTCTTCCCATTAAAGGAATGAAGATGGAAAATAGCTAAGTAGATTTTTTCAGCAAGACATTTCATAAAATAGTATGAACTCTCCAAAAAGTAAAACAATGGTATAATAGAACCAGTCTTTGAACACTATTTTTTCCAGAACAGTCTTCTGCCCTTGTTTAAAAAAATATATTCATCATTACTTCTCAGTGTTTTGACAGACTTCTCACCTTGTCTTTCAAAGGTGCCTCTTCAAACTACAGGTTGAAAGAAGTTTGCTGAGAAAAATGAAAAAGATAAATTGAGATGGAGCTGAAATTAGGCAAGCCTGTTGAAACTGCTTATAGGATTGAACTCAGGACAGCTTCCTCATCAGACAATCAGATTTTGTTCTGTGCAAAACTGATTTGCCAAATATCATTCTACACAAAAATACATAATGGCTAAAAGACACTGAAAGGGTTGAAACATCAGCCTATGTTCTATAAAACATATATAAGAGCACATAGGGGATACTACCCAGTTTCATTTTAAAAATAAGGATGCAAATCTAAAATTACAGTCTTTATCAGATCTCCATGATATTCTGCAAAACTTCCTTGCCTTATGCTGATCAAACCACAGCATGAAGCCGACATGACTGACTATTCAATAACCCCAAATTCATATTTCATACACTCAATGATGTTTTTTTCCCAGCATTTTTCAATACCAGAACATGATAAGAATACCACAGGTATTCTGCAGAATTTTGCATCTGCCCCTCAGGTGGATTCTGGATTTTTTTTCAGTCAGTAACTGCTTTCCATGTAGTAGCAGTAGTAGTAGTAATAGTAGTTCACTCATTGAAACTCCTGGGAACTCAAAGCCTCTTTTCTGCCTTTCAAGAGGGGTGTGATAACATGGGATTTAAAGTTTAAAAGTTCCTTGATAAAAATTATATAATATAGACCATCATTTTTTATCATTAAAATTCCATTATATGAAATATTTACTTTTGCAGCTTATATCTGGATGGGATTTCTGTAAGAAGTTCTGATTGAGAGTGTAACAGAGGTACAGGTGAGAAAAGAAGAATGAGAAAAAGTGCACCATTTTCTTTCTTTTTTTTCCATTACATTGATGTTAGGATCCAAGGGATGAGGGAGCTAGGGAATAAAATTTGTATTTTCAGAAACTTTACTGTTTCTCACACACAATAAACTTTATCTTAATATTTAAAAGCAAACATGACAACATCTCTGCTGTGCATCATCTACCCTTTGTGGGAAGCTTAATTTTATTTTTAATGATGAATAATACCCATCCTGTTTGCCATTGAAAACATGACATGTTTTTAGTTTTAATATTTGATTATCTATTTCTTAGAAATATTTTCAAGTGTCTTGTTGAAGGATTAAACATTGTCTTAAGTAGGAACAGAGTCCCTTTTGAACAGCAGTTTTCTAGCTGTGTTTCTGAGCTGTGTTTTCTAGCCCCACAACCACCCTCATACAGTACCTCGGGTTAAATTAATCTCTCATTACCTTTATTTTAGTTGATTTGTCAGCCAATCCATTTTCCCATCTGCATTACTTGCTATGATATCCACCCAATTCGAGAGGTATTAAATTAGATAACAAATCTGACTAATCTGTATCTCTTTAAAAAAAATATCCAGTAAAGAAGTTCATAAAGGAGTCTTCATAACACTCTCTTAAAAAAAAAAAAAAAAGAAAAAAAAAGAAAAAAAAGCAATATTAAACCAAAACAAATAAGATAAGTAGTGTTTACATGATAAAGGAAACATATTTACTAATCTTTATCAGGAAGGTGAAAACCTAACAATGAACCAAATAAAGAAACACCACTAAACAAACAAATGAAACACCACTAAACAAACAAATCAACTACCATAAAACCATAATTTATTACTCTTATTACTTCTAGTACCCTCTCAGCAATAATATTATTGCTTATGCAAGAAATATAATTCTTGTACTGCTTAGCTGGACAAGGTTATTGGGAGATGAAAGTTTGAACAGAATAAAAATGTATACCCAACCACTGTGCTTCCATTCTATCTACCAGTCTTGGCTGTGTGAGACGCCTTCCACAGCCCACCCCAGCTGGGCAGGCCTCTCTTTGTGGGCAGCTGGTCTTTGCTAAGTCAGGCTTACTCCAACACTGAACCGAGATACAGCAATGATGAAGTTTACTTGTGTTCCTCAGAAGCCAGAAGCTGTTTCACCTTTCATTCACCATTTACTTCCCATTGTGGGGAAAAACCACAACTGAGTTGTGTGCACGCGTGTGTGTATAATTACATATGGCAATATTCCTTTGATTTGTACAGGCACATCTGCAGGAGATGAATCAAAGAATACAAACTGTGTGTATATATATATATATGTACACACATATATATAATATAAATGTATATATTATACAGTGTGTGTGTGTGTATACATATACATATACATATACATATACATATACATATATATGTATGTATGTATGTATGTATACACACATACTTAAATACCAGATTTGTAAGAGAAAGCAGTAAATTGGTCTGCCAGTTAAGGGCTGACTTCCCAGGGTGAAGAGAAGGAAACACAGGACAGCTTGAATGGAAATTAAAGGAGGAATTCCACTCACTTTCCTAGCCAGGTGGGTGCTACAAACAGCACCCAAGGAAGGCTCCCGAGGGTGGATCCGTTCCGGGATTCCTGCCCGTTCCCGCTTGGACCCGTCCCAGGATTCCTCCCCTAGATCCATCCCGGGATCCCCACCAGGATCCATCCCTGGATTCTTTCCCCGCCCAGATCCATCCCGGGATTCCCCCAGGATACACACACTTTGGATTCCTACTCGAATCCATCCCGAAGTCCCGCCGGGATCCATCCCGGGATTCCTGCCAGGATCCATCCCGAATTCCTGGTCGGAGCCATCCCGAGATTTCCACCAGGATCCATCCCGAATTCCCGCCCGGATCCACCCCAAATTCCCTCCCAGATCCATCCCGGATTCCCGCTCGCCCCCGCGGCGCCGCCGGAGCGAGCGCACAGCGCCACCTGGCGGGCCCGCTGAGCCCCGGCGCTCCCCAGGCCCTTCCCGCAGCGAGTTATTGTCCCTGGGGATAATTATTTTATTTAAAATACTGATCTGAGGAATATTTCCGCTTTTAGAGATGCCGCAGGTTTTCTGCTTTTTATGTGTGTGTCAGCAAAGCCGACGAATGGAGCGATTTGCTTCCTGAAGTTTTATCCGTGTGATACCAAAGGAAGGCTGGTCATCTGCCTCTTCTGCTCTCCTAGGAAATTTGAAGAATTCCAAGGGCCTCAAGTTCACATAAAATGATTTTGTGCTCCTAAAAGCTCTGGGCACAGCAGGAGCAGGGAGCAGATCCATCCCTGGATGATGAGCAGGATTTTCCCCCTCAGCTCCTGAAACCTGTTCCCTTTGCTATCCATCACCTTACCTACATCTTAATACTGCTTAGAGAGACCACAGAAAAATATCCAGCATAATTAGAGCTCACCTGTCAACTTTAAACTCTGCAAATTATTACGTTCCATTGCAAGCATAATTAAAAGGGTTTTTTTCCTCAGGGTGGATTGTCTCAGTTTTTGGTACTGCAGACAACTTTTAACTACGAAGGTAGCACGGTGTTTGAATTCAAAAAACAAACACAAGATACAATCTGTGTTAAACAACATCCTCTAAAGCAAATACAAACCAAGCAGAACAAACAGCTTCAGGCAAATTAGCAAAGTAAACAAGAGAAAGCAAAGAGAACAAGAGCAGACCGGAGAGAGGCTGTGTTGCACTTTCTTTGGAGGTCTTCAAGGGTTTCAGCAACTCCCAGCTCCATCTGTCTGCAGGAAATCAGGTTTTTGCCACTGGCATGAGTGTTAAAATTCTGCCATGGGACTGGGAAAGATGATGCTCATGGTGCTTTGTAACTCTCTAATTAGTTTCTCTCCTGCCAAAGAACACAACATCAACATATTTTAGTACGATAACTAGTCTCAGACAATTTCTCAATCACTCCTCGGGATGTGACTGAAATTTAATCCACTGACACCAGCTCCTGAACTGTTGATTTCACTAGAGCTCCACGAGTGCAGGGCTCATCACTCATTGAGCAGTCTGCACAGCCAGGGTGCTCTTCTGTCTAGACTTTGCTGGTGGAGGCCCAACATTCTGTGAAGTAATTTAACTCCTTTCGTAGGTGTTAGTCTTGGTCTTCTGTTCCTACATGCTTACCTAGCAAATTGTCGACTATTTCGATTTTCTCCGGAGGCTCTGAACTATCAATTAGCACTTTATTGTTGCTATTATTTTTTTTTTGTCCAAATAAAAATTAAAGCTTAGACAAAAAGCCTTTTTTCAAAAGGTGGACTGCCATGCAAACACATGGTGTTAAAGCACAATTGTGAGTCAAACTGGATAATTTGTGGCTTTTTGTTTGTCTCTGGAAACACTAATTCAATTGAGAAGACTTGAGGTAGTAAGATACACTACCTCAGTTCCCAAGAAATTTTAATGCAGAACCATTAGGGTTTTTTAAAAAAAATCTTTAACAGGTACTGAAGGAAATGCTATTGACTGTACAAATTATATTTTAAAGGAATAATTGCTGCAGTAAGATATAATTTTCTATGTGTGTTAATCTGTGTGATACTACAGGTAAGGATGCAATGTTCTTTAGTTCCAAGAGACATTCAGCATCTTTTAGAAACACAAGCAATCCTATAACAAAAAGCTCCATTGTTTTCTACTTCATGTATTTTCCTTTCAAATCTAATGATTTTCAGAAGTTGTGAGGGTTATGGGGTCAACAGACAGTGTAAGAGTCCATTAGGTGTATGAGAAAGCAGAGCTAGGAAAAGCAGAGCTAGGAAAAGCAGTCATGGGGAGGAACATAACTGCCCAACAAATGGTGGAAGTATTGTTGTGTGTGGTTGTTGTTTCACAAAGCAGGGCACTCAGACAAGGAAAAGAATCCTCAGGCTCTGCAATGGCCAGTCAGGACAATGTTTGTCCCTTTTAGGGCTGTGGGAGAAAGCTCAGTGTCTGAACACTGAAGACATCTATTTACAGTCCAAATTCAGAGTGTTACAGCAGAACTAGGCTACACCCACTATTTCATGTTGCTGTTTTCTCTGGGCTCTGCAACCTGGCTTTTTGTGATGGTGGTGCTTGGTGCTCCTCCTCACACCCACAAGTTGTTGTAGCTCTTTCCTATAGCTAGGTACTAGCTTTGAATATAATCAGACTTAAAAATTATTTCCCTGATGGTGGTGGATTGACCTTGGCCAGCTGCCCACTCAGTCACTTTCTCACCCCAGTCCTCAGCAGGACAAGGCAAGGGGAAATAAGACTGACAAGCTCATGGGTCAAGGTGAAGGCAGGGAGATCACGTCACAGACAAAACAGACTTGGCTTGAGGAAAAATAATTTACTTCATTGGTGCTCAAAATAGATTTGTATGGGGAGAAACAAACACAGAATTAAAACTCCTCCACCGCTTTCTCCCAGCCTCACCTTCACTCCTTGATCGCTGACTCCTCAGCCTGTCTGACTGTGAGTGGTGTTGGCAGGATGGGGCATGGGGGCTGTGGTCAGTCCATGGCAGCTCCTCTCTGCCACTCCTTCCCCTTCACACTTCTCCCCTGCTCCAGTGTGGGTGCAGTGGGGTTACCTGCTCCACCATAGTCTCTGGTTTTGTTCTCCTTGCTCTGGCCACTGCTCACCCACATGCCTTGCCAGAGTTTTTCCCAAGCTGATTTGCATCACTGAAGGTTGCAAAAAACTGTTTCAAAATGAGACTGCTTTAATTCACTAATGCAGAATGAAGAGATCAGTTTATAGTAAGGGTGAAGGGAACATCAGATGCAGAGACAAAAGTGGGACAGGACTGCTGCCAAAAATTTAGAGAAAGACGTAAAATGGAATTGAGAACAAGGTATGAAATGAAGTGAGAGAGCCTCCTCTTCCAGGGAGGAGGAGCCATTATGCTGCTCATGCTGTCCAGAGACCATGCTCTGTCATCTTTCTCACCCTTCTACTCTTCCTTGGGTTGGCAGCTAGATTTTAAAAATGCTTACGCATTGTCAGCTTTGAAAACCTATCACTTAATTCTTTGGTACTCTAGATAAAAATTACCTCTCTATAAAATAAATTACCTCTCTATAAAAAGACGTTAAGATCTGTCTTCACTCACCAAGTCAGGTATCAGTAGCTGAAAGACACAAGTTTTGCTTGGGATTTCAGTTTCTCTTGTTCCTGCTTCAGGAAATGCTGTTTTGTATTGGCTTTTTGATAAACGGGGCAACATTCATTCAAAATAATGACATGTCAGATAAATCTGAAATCACACCCACACACTAAGACTGACTTTGTCAGATTTCTACTCACAGATTTGTGAACTTTGGTCATCCTGGAAATGTTGGAAAGTCACACCCAAGACACATTGCAGCTCCTGCTGGTGTCCCTGCCATCATTAGCACTTCTCCACATATCCTGCACTGCTGTCTGTTACAAGACAAGAGGAATATAATGACAGCAGGTAAACAAGACTTTCAGCTTACCACATGTCCATTCTATGTAAAAAAAAAACCAAAAACCAAACCCAAAAACAAACAAAACCCCCCCCCCAAAAGCCAAATTCCAAATCTGTCTCTTCTTTTCTTTGTCATTTGTTATAATTTAAGTGAGATTTTTCTTCTTGTGAATGGATTTCTGCTTTCCTGTACAATCCTCCCATCCTGCCAGAATGACAACCAAGGATGGATGAATCCAAAGCAGTCATATTTTTTACATGCTTTAACTTCAACAAGGCCAGATTTCTGAACATTAGGAATAAAAAATGAGAAGAAAAAAACAGACTTTGTCATTTTTGATAAATTATCAAAATGGACATCCAAGACAGTCCATTCATTCTAAAAATTCATTACCAAGTACTAGCTTAATTCTCACTTAGAACTGAGAAGACCAATGCACACCAAACTCTCACCTGAATTTAAAGCTGCTTTTTAATTTTTTTATTTTTTATTTTTAATTTTTTTTTTATTCTCACCCTTTATTCATTTCACTTATGCTAGTTTTGCAATGTTCTGTAGCTTAAAGCTCCTGATGGCTCTGGAGCCTGAACAGTGAAATACCATTGAGCAAATGGGGTTTTTTGTCTTTCTGGACAGCTGGATGTAGGATCCACCTGAAGAAATTCCTATAAAATTCTGTATGTCCCAATCTATGTTACATAGATTGGAAAAGCTTCGGGTAAACTTTTGAACCAAATTTTACATCTTTAGAGGATTACCTGTAAGCCATTATTAATGATTTCAGTGACATTACTGTTAATGCATTTCATAACACATTTAAATTCTTTTGTGCTTTTATAATGAAAAATGTCACCAACTGCTTTGGTTTTGGAAAATGTTGTGATTAAAAAAGAAGTAGGAAGCATTGCTATTTAAAACTGACTCAACTATCAAACAATGGTATTTCAGATCACAGAATTAGACTTTTCCCAAGCTTGGAAAAATTGAAATTGCAAATATTGAGATTACTCAAGTATTTTCAAAAATTAAATAACAGATTTCTGTTTCATTCCACTTTACTACATTTCTGCAAGCAATTACTATTCCAGGTAAATTCTGTCATCTGAAAGGTTGTAAGACTGTGTTTCACCATTGTTGTGATGAAATAATTTGAACAAGAGATACCTTCAATACTTGTGGTAAGAGTGATGACTGCATTTTAAATGCTTTGGATGACATCAGAGAGGGTCCCAGCCTGTGGAATGAAGGTATAAGTAAGAAACTGTAGAATTCCATATTAATCCCAGTGTTATTCTTGAAACTTGAAAAAGCCCAGGTATTTTATCTGACATTCTCTCCACCCATTCTGTCTTCTGATCTACAGAGGAACAAGCACTTTCTGACAAAGAGGGTTATGCACTTACATGTCACACGGCATCTGCACCATGTTGGGGTGTCCAGAGCAGTGAGACAAACAGGTGAAAGAATCGATGACAACCTTGTTTTTAGGGAGTCTTGGCCAAAGGTATATTGTGATTTCAATCATAGCTTTTGATGTCTGAAGTACAAAAGTAGAAACAATGTAATATGCTAAAATGCCTGGATATCAGTTGTGCCTTGCAGTTGAAAATCATTGTCTTAACAACTCACTCTCATAGGGGTAGTTAATTAGGTCAACAGTGTTCTGTATTTTCAAGTTAAACACTTTGTAAGTGGATAAAAAAGTGGATTTGTCTGTGGGTTATTTTCATTCCTGTTGCTATTCCTGATTTAGATCTGAGTGCTGAATGCTTATCAGGCAGGAGGCAATGTAGCCAGTTCAGTGCAGCACCCAAAATACCAGGGCTGAACTTGAACAGTGTTCAGTGTTTTTACCCCAGACAGCTTCCAGGAGCAAAACACAAGCAGCAAATATCATCTTCCCACAGCAGCAAATATTTTCAACAACTCTTGTTCTAATTTTGAGGACAAACCCTCTTGGAAGGCCCCAGTTCTTCCAAAAGTAGGTGTACGAAAGTAGGGTGATTTTTTTTTTTTCTCTCCTCTGAGCCAACAGCCAGAATATGCATGCAAAAAAAAAGTTGATCCAGATGTCTTAGACATGTTTTTAGTCTGTTATAGCTACACAAAGATTTAGAGGAAGGTGCTATTGTACTGTAAAAGAACTAGAGGGTAGCATTGTATAGTGTAGTGGAAGCTATCCTAACTAGAATGCTTCACATCCACTTACAGAGCTGCTGAAGTTCAAAGAAATCTATTACAAGTCCAGGATTTCCATGGAAACCTAATGAAAACAAACACAAGATACAAAAGAAAATTAGGCTTGGGGGCATCAAAAGAGGACCTCTAATTACAGAACCAACACATCATTGGAGGGAAATGTTAAACTATACAAGAGTCAGCACCCACCTAGCGTGTGTCATAAATAAATACCACATTCTAAGGGGAAAATTCAACAGTCAAATCTGCAGATGTGTGTCTCTGACAAGTGGTTTAAGTAAAGCTCTTTGTGGTCTCTGAAACATTAAATGTATTCTTTTCAGGAATCTTTTTATGCTCCCAAGCATACTTACCTCCAGACATAATATTCAGCCAGTGTGCCCTGGGGAGAGTGAAATTCCAGTAAAAAGGGTTAATTTTAGCACAGTTGTTCTTCTTTACCTCATCTGATCTCTTCCTCCCTTTGCCTCTCCTGCTGTTCTTGCAGGAATAAAAGGAAGTGCAATAAACCAGGCTGCATTCTGAAGCAGAAATCCTGTCATGCTTTAGTTTCTTAAAAAGTTATATCCTGATATGTTACAGGAAAACTAGTGGGAGAGCAGAGGATGGAGATACATCATTTTAATGCAGCAAGAACCAAGAAATTACATGATTTTGCAAGAGAATTTGGATGCCAAGGGCTGTGTCATTATATTGCTGAGAGATATTAGTTGTTTAGAATAAATCAATTTTAAGTTGAATGAGTTACGTAATTATATAGTGTGTGATATAGAAGATAGTAGCTATGTTTTCTGAAACCTCTGGCTGCAAGCTGACAACTCAGACCTAGATATGTTTTTAGATAGAGCAGAGTTAATTTTCTCAGTAGTTTTCTCAGTAGCTGTGTTTTGTCTTTAGTATGAGAAGAATATTGATGGCACACTGATGTTTTTATTGTTGCTAGGTAACATTTATCCCAAGTCTAGGGCTCCTTTAGTTTCCTGTGCTCTGCTGGCGGGCAGGTGCACCAGAACCACAGAGCAGAATGTAAGAAGGATACAGTTGTCAGCAGAAACTTCAATATGACAAGATAATTACAATTAATGGCCAGCCTGCATGCACACAGAGAAAGAGCCCAGTAAGGTGTTAGAAAACCCGAGGCCAAAAATTACTGCTGTGCAAAGAGGCACATGCAAGACACATGAAGAGCATGTGAGAGGCAGCTGCAGAAGTTTTAAGGATATAGTTTCCTAGGGATTTCTTTGTCCTGGGCCTCCCTCCAGAGGCACCCAGCTCAAGCTGATCTGCTGCTTGGGACCATTTTGAACCAGTTGTAGCTAGCTGGAACCTGTTTGAACCGGTGAGAACTGGTCTGAACTGGTTTGATCCAATTTAATTCTGTGATGAGCCAAGGACAGGTAGCAGAGGAACCAACACTCTTGGTGAAGGCGAGTGCACAGGGAGCAGAATGAGTGTCTGGCTTATGCAGGACATCTGGGGAGAGAGGAACGAGTCAGAGAGACCTTGACAAGTTAGAGGGCTGCTGTGGCCCCTGAGGGCTGGCCAGAGTGAAAGGTCAAGTTTGGCACACCCTGAGACTCTGTGAGAGAAGCACTGCTCAGCAGAGGGAAAGAGACAATGGGAGAAGTGGGAGACAGCTCAAAATAGTGATGGAATGTGAACAACTGGGGGATAGCCAATTCTGCCAGAGTATTTAGCAGCTTATGCCATCGAAAAGGGAATCATAAACTGTTGCCTAACATGGCAGAAGTTCCCAAATACCAGAATGATCTCAGAGTTAGGAGGATGGCTGTGGACCTACTTCCCATTTCAGTGGCTGCTCACAAACTCTGCAGATGTGCTGCCTATGGCTGGGTACAAACATTTACTGGTGATAGTAGAGCAGCTGTCAGACTGACTGAAGCCCGTCTAACAAGGAAGACTGTCACAGCAGCAGTAGTAAAAGCCTTGCTAAAGGAATTTATACCTAGATATGGGGTTCCAGAGTCAAGTGAACCAAACAGAGATGCTCATTTTAGAGTGAATATAATTGATTAAGGGTATCAGGTTTTGAGGACAGAGAGGTTCTTTTGGAAGCACCTGCCAGGAACTATATCCCAGCTAAGGCCAGCTTGTTGGGTGGAATTGAATGCTTGACCCAGTATAAGTAGTGAATCATCAATCAGTTCATAGTTACTGACTTGAGAATCCTTTGTGATTTTACATTGCTAATAATTTCCACCCCATGACAATCTTGTTATCTTTCATTCTGGAGTAGTTACTGATAATAATGTACATAAGGGAAGAAGTCAAATGCCTTGAAAGGCTTCTGTTTTCCCTTTCAGTATGTTAGCAGGTGTGCTCAGTTAAAATAAAAGGAGAACTGTAAAGGACCATATTCAACATATTCAGTGCAGGTGGCTGGGGTAGCTGCAGGTCAGGCTCTGGGAAGGGGCCTGAGAAAAGAGGCTGTGAACTGCCAACCTGTGCATGGCAAAGGGCAGAGGGGAGGCAGACAGAGAGACATTGAAAAGCATGGCAGAAGCCTGCCATCCCCAAAGTTTTGCACACTCTAGACTGTCAGAGTATGAAAGCCCAGAGGTTCCTTTCTTCAGGGTGCCTTTTCAGTGTCACCCAGCTCAGGTGGTGTGGGTGTGACTGCCAGAGTGGCTCCTGCATGGTCGGATAGGGAAGTTTCCTTCACAGAAAAAAAGATAAAAATTCTTTGAGTGTATTATTCCCTACCTGTTATTCACCCAGTTTCACTTATTCATCCAGCCTCTGTAGGTGTCCAAGGCAACCCTTCAAAATTTGATTTATTTTTGATCTCATTTAGAGGTTGTCATACAATAGAAATGTGTTGGTTCCAAAAATCTACAGTTCCAGAAATGCACAAAACAGAGCATATAAATTCAGTTACTCTCTAATGGAAGAATAAAATACTCTAAAATATGTGATATGTTTGAAATATGAAAGGCTGAACATGCTGGAAATAAATAAAATTATTTTAAATATTCCTATGGTTCTGGTTCTCCAGTTCTTTTCTGATTCCCTTCATTTAATCTTCTTAAGCATGAATGAGAATTCTTCCAATACCATAGAATTTTAGTTCACTAAAGAGAGAGGTGTTTTTCCCCTTCATTGCTAAACTCTGTCCAAAATTATACTTTCAAACTTTTCATCAAATGGAACAGCAACCCCATTTCAATGGAACAGCAACCTCATTTCAGTGATTTATAGAGGGGTTTTTTTTCATTTTTTTCTCCCTTCTATCGTCTCCACAACCTTTCATGCCACATTCATTAGCTGGAGTCAAGACAAGTAATTTAAGAAATGCAGAGGGTCAGGATGTACCTCTCGGGCTCAAAAAAGTCAGTCTACTAGGTGCAAATTTGCTTCAGCAACAAAGTCAGCAGATCTGATTTTTTTCCTGGGTTTTGGTGGGGTTTTTTACTGTTTTGTTTCTTTTTTATGTTTGGTGGTGTTTATTTTTTGGTTTTGTTTGCTTGCTTTTGGTGGGTTGTTTGTTTGTTTGTTTGTTTGCTTGGTGATTTTTTTTTTCTCTTTGGAAGTTTTATCTGAGTTCCAGACTTTGGATTTCTATACAGGCTGTATCTCTGACCGAGTTAGTTCCAGAAATCTCAGTCCTATACCTCAATGGACATGTAAAGATCACATGGCTGTGCAAGTGCAGATCTGTTCCCCAGGCTTTTGCTCCTCTGCAGTGGCTTTAATCTACCTGGGAAACAATGAAGAAATTGCACATGTATCACACAACTGGCTTGCACATGAGCTACAACCCTGATGTGTTCGGAATGGATCAGATAATGCATTAGCACATTGAATTCAGTAGGAAAAATATGGAAAATATCAATTGCATTCCTTCTTTTCCTTCAGTAGATTAAATTCATATATTCAGTCTCCAGGAAAACACCTTTACCCTGCAGTCTTGTATTGGAAAGGAGGGCAGAGAGCAACTCTTTCATCTAGCCCGCTATGTTTTTTATTTGTGTTTTTTTTCATGGATTATGTGCAGGATGTAGAGCTGCAGAGAGATGAAGCTTGCCTAAAACAAGTTTTTTCCCCCCAAAGACAGTGGAATGACAGCATTAGTCTAAGGGGATGAAGACTATTATGCCCAATGAAAGGCTGAAACTTGCACCCTGCACAATCCCCAGCCAGAACTGCTTTGTGCTGCATAATTTACTCCATCACTTACTCCAATGAGCAGGATATTCACTTTGAGAAGTAAGTTGAAAATTACAAGTTGCAGGGGATTCTAGTTTATGTTTCCTGTGAACACTTGCGCTACAGAACAAACCAGTGGCAGCTGGAGAAATTTATGTTGGCTGGAAGAGAGCAGCTGGGATGTCAGTGGCTAAGGGAGCAGAGGGAGAAGAGGCCTCTTTAAAATTCCTCAGGCAGAAGATGGAGGCCACTTTCACTTCCAGGGCTGGTGTGGAGAGGCCACAGTCCTTTTTGTCTCTTTTGAGCTTTAGATTTCAGAGGGAGGGAAGGAAAAAAAAGATATTAAAAATTTCCCACCTCAGAAAAGCTCTAAAATGACTCTTTTCTATGTAGAAAAAAAAATTAAAAAACAACACTTTGGGTTCTTGTTTAGGGGAAGAGGAGAAGAGGAAAAATCTATTTATATTAAATCATACTGGGATGTTTTTCCAGTGTCTAAGTTCAGCTGCCACCCAATTAGACTTAGGACTAAAGAAACTGTGTGCAAACAGAACATGAAATCTAGTTCATTGCAGTAGCAGCATAGAATATTGCAGTTTTCTTTTATGGTGCAGCCACAAATGCTTCAAAACAGCTACTGATACTTGATGAGGGTAGAACTTACACCTGACTAAATGATGACAAAGGGTGTAAATCTGACAAACTGTAAGCTACAGCTATTAGCACCGTGAACAGAACTATAAAGTAGTGGGAGATCAAATCCAATAAACCAAAAAAGCTGTTCTTCCTGGTGCTGAATGTGACATGCATAAGGTCCCTGAGGAAGCTATGAATGGTTGCAAAAATCTTACACTAGGGACTGTAAGTACTGGAAATCACCTTCTGTGAACTTAGCTTGCCTGGCTGCAAGATAAGGGGTTTAAAATGCCTTCTATTAATCCTGAAAGAGCCAGCATAGCTGGCAAAGTGAAGACAGACCTCTGCTAACTCAGCCCAGTCCCACTGCCTCAAACCAGGAGTCTGATTCTCAGCCTTGCTTATGGCACCTCAAACTTGCAGAAGTAATTTTACACTCAGTTTGTATCAGCATCAATAGCTACACAAACTTTCCCCATGGCATATCCCAGATGCACCATATCACTGTGAGATGTATCAAAAAAACCCCTCCAAAACCCAATCAAATAAGTGAAATACGTTTACATGGTGGTCAGAAGGAGTTCATTTCCGAGCTGAATTTCATGCCTCTTCAGGCAAGGGGAAACAAATTGTGATTGGGAAGCCACTTGTTGGCCAAACCAAGCCTCTTTTGAGGCTTGACCATCTCCAAGAGTGGAGATCTGGAACAAAGTAAATTTTAGAATGTGGGAAAAAATCCAATAGAGAATCAATTAGACAGTTTGGCCCATAAAATATGTACTTCAAATTAATTTTAAGAAAGCAGCATGTTTGTTTTTGACTGTGGCAATTTGCCCAGATGCGTTAACATTTGGGTGCCACCAAAGCAACTTGAAAAGTTTGGATTACTTGCAAATACTTCAGCAAATTTCTCTCCCTCTCAAGGGACCTTCATTTTTGAAAGTTAAGATTTAAATTTTTCTCATTTTCTTCAGTTTGAGAAGATGCATGACACTTGGTTTCAAGATAATGGAAACATTATGGGAAAAAATGTGGCTGATGTAATGATGTGATTTCAAGTAATTTCAATTATTTCTGAACAAAGAAAATGCCTTTTGGGGAGGGAGCTGAAAAGGAGTCTTAAAAAGGAGCACAGCCTTCTCACCATAGTATTGAGGATTTTTGCCCTTTTCAGTTTTTGGGTGGTTCAGAGGAGAAATATTCCCAACTAGACCTGCCACAGTAAATTTTCTAGAACTATTAGGTTAAAACCAGGCCTGCTACACTCATATGTATTCTGTAACATTATGCCTATAGGGACAATGACATAAGAGTTTTATCTGCAATATTATTCTTCTGGCACTTGTGACAAACTATAAACTACCTGACTGAATTTTTAAATGGAGATATTTCCTGTTATTAATCTAGTGCAAGTAGGATTCTGCTATTGTAAACTAGCAGCAAACTTGCTCTCAGACAATATTTCCAGTAGCTCTCATTTTGCTGCAGATGTAAATTCAGAGAGATATATGTTTCTCTCATCCCAGTGCTACAGCTGAATTAAAATATCAGCAGTATCTATGAATTAAATGGGCCTCATCAACACTTTTTACAGCAGTTGAGATAGCATTTTATATTTTTTGTTTACAAACAGCAATAAATATAGTCATGTCTATTGATCTTTATTATCGTTAAGATTTATCAAGCAGCACTTACGCTCCTGGCCTTGCACAAAAGGAAGACCAAGAAAAACAAAACAAAACAAAACAGAAAAACACACAAAAACCCCTATGAATCCCCTACATGCAGTTTCTAAAATACCACCAACATATTTCTGATGTTGGAGTCCTGCTTTTGAGCAAGGTATCTACCCACCTATGCTTCTGCTCACTGGCAGGAGTACGTCTGAGGACAAATTCAGCAGTGAGTACCACATTACACATTTTCCTAGAGCCAGAAATCCTTAAGGATGCTAAAAATCCTAAAGGATTTTCACCTCGCTACCTGGTAGCTGCCTTCAGCCATCACACACACGTGAGGCCTTCCAGTACCTGGAGAGCCTACAAGAAAGATGGAGGGCCTGGAGTGACAGGACAGAGGGCAATGGATTCAAACTGGCAGAGAGCAGATTTAGATCAGATATTAAGAAAAAAAATAATACCATGAGGGTGGTGACTGGGAAGAAGCTGTGGCTGCCCCATCCCTGGCATTGTTCAAGTCTGGGTTGGATGGGGCTCTGGGCAAGTTGGTCTAGAGGAAAGGTGTCCCTGCCCATAGCTGGGATGTTGGAGCTAGATAACCTTTAATGTCCTTTTCAACCCAAACCATTCTATGATTGTAGAACTCTACATATGCATCTTTTCAGATTAGACACCAGCCTAGTGTGAAGTGGCCTATCCTTAGGCAAGAGAAACCCTCTACTCTTTTGTGGCTAGAAAGAAGTGACAGAATTTGAAGGGCTCAGCTCTAAGCCAGGATGTGCTTAGACCTCAGGTCTCTTCTAAAGATGAGAAGCTTCAGTGAGTTCATCCCAAGAGGAGGGTGCTCACTGAATGGCACAGCACACAGTGCTGAGTTGTTACCTCAGAGCTGCATCCAGAGCTTGTTGTTACCCAGAGCTGCTGATGAGACTGCACACCAGCTGCACTGAAGCAGAGGCTGTTTAACAACTGTCTGTGGATGCATGCATTCTTCTGGATAGATCATAGAAAAAGAGGAGATTCAGTATCACTGTAGTGCTTTTAAGAAATCAAATAGATTATCTAACTAGTTATTAAAGGATTAGTCAAGAAATCAGAATTTAAACACATAGCCCATCATTTTATTTTATTTCCCTCTTTCCCCCTACCCCCACCATCATGTGGAATTTACTCACACCCACCTAGAAGTCTGGGGGCACTAAACTGAAGATCTATCTACATGAAAAAAAAAAAAAATCCTTGACCCATCACCTGTAATCTGGATGAAATAACACCTCAAAAAAAGCTGTGCTTTTCAAAAAGGCAAAGCTTTGGCTGAAGGTTGTTTTCCCAGATGTAGCACAATCCTACTAATTTTAATGGAGCATGACAAGTAACTAAAGGCAGAGTCTGATCATTAATTTGGGATTAGAACCACTTTATTCTTACGTTTAATCATTTTATTCAGTGTTTCCCATCCAAAACATTATACCAAGCCAAATTAAATTGGTTCAAGATTGATTTAGTTAAAGTGGTGCTAAACTCCCATGTAGACACTCTTAAATTGTTTTAAACCTGAAACATCAGCCTGGATTAAATTGATTCCTCACAAGATTAAGCACAATCAATATATCATCCATTTTTAACCTGTTTAGGGGTATCCACTAAGTAAATTAGTTTAAAAACCTAATAATTTAACAACACATGCTGAGACTAGTGTTTATCATGATGATCACTATTGTTTTCTTGTTTCCTTGGAAGCTGGTAACTCAGATTTTGTACCCAATCTGGCACAGTGCGTGTGCTGGCATTGAGGCACTCCTGGGTACAATCACAGGGGATTTTAATGTTGCAGTAGGACACGAAAAAAAGTTTATTTTGACTCCAGTTTTTACCATGAGAACAACAGAAGGCTCTATGTACAGTCTTTTTGCTTCTTACATAGCATGTTTCGCTAAAAAAGGTATTCATTGGTCAGTAGGACTGACACCTCTTTCCATTGGGTAAGTAATAGAAGACAACAGCTGGGGAAGATTGTTTTGAGAAAAAAACACTGCCCACTTAGAAATATTTTGGGAAAAAGAGAAAGATGTTTTGGGAAAGGAAAACTGTTGAAAGTTTTCCCTTGGGAAAGGAGCTTGCAAGTTAGCAAGCTGAGAATTCTCTCACGCTCAGAAATACTGAACCCACATTTTAACACTAGAACAGTGCAAGTCTGCATGAAAGTGAGCCCTTACTTTGAATTAACAGTCCTAAATAGTGGATTGCCACATTTGGGATTTTCTCAGCTAAGTAAATGCTAAACTTCTGCTTTTCATTAAAAAGGCCCATTTAGACCACGCACTGTTTTCAAATGGGAACAGTAAAAACATTGCCTGGAGAAAAGGAGGTTCAGGGAAGATCTTGTTGCTCTCTACAACTACCTGAAAGGAGATTGTAGCCAGGTAGAATTCTGGTCTCTTCTCCCAGGTAATCAGCAATAGCATGAGAGGAAATGGCCTCAAGCTGCACCAGGGGAGGTTTAGATTGGACAAATTCTTGTCAAAATTCCTTTTAAGTTGTTGTCCCTAAGGTACTAATCCATCTATGGTGAAATGACAAAGAAAAAGAAAAAATGATACAAGAATGAAGATGAAGATTTGAGCTTTTAGTGGATTAAAACAAACTACAAAATTAAGAAAAGTAAAAATGTCGCCAATAAAGTGCCTCATATGCAGAGATAATGAAATTACAGCTAAGTAGCTGATACAGAGCTTCAAACAGAGTAGCATCTTCCCAATGAGGTGCAGGAAAACAGGCTGTTTCTTTTAGTTGATTCTCAAGGTCTCATTCCTTGGCAAGTGCAAAGCCACACCACACCAGACAGCTCCTGTGGAAAGGAACCGTGTGAGTTTGACAGCTCCACTAAAGAAAGAGAAAATATCTTTCTGGGTACCATGTTATAGCCAATATATGGCATAAGCTTGAGAAGGTGAAAAGTAATTAAAATTTTACGATAAAATCTAAATTTGATTTTACTATGGGATAGGTTGTGATTTAATTGATCTAATCTTTAAAACACCACTGTAAGCAATGGGTTGTATCTTACCTATTTCATATTTTTGCAATCAAGAAGCCTTTTGAAGATATGCACCTGCAATTTTCAATATTGAATTAAGAAGCTCTTGCCTTTGATAGCTACATAATACATGAAGGATAGTGAATAGTTTTCCAAGTTTTAGTCCAATAAAACCTACCAGTCACCAAAGAATTCATACTGTCAAAGGTTTCTTTTGTGTTAAGATTTAAAAATGACAAAAAACTTAAAGGAAAATGGCAGGACATTAAAACAGGAGGAGGAAAACAGGATTTCCCAGTTAAGCCAGTCTGCACTTTTGTAAACATTGTGCAGACTTTGCATTAAGATGTCTCCTGTCCTAGCACAGTATGATTGATAAAAATGATCGAGGGTACAGACAGAAGAGCACAGAGTGAAAAAACATTAGGGCGGGGAACAGGCAGAGGGCAGGAATCCTTTCAGATTGACCTTTAGCTGATCAATTGGTGATGTCCTCATTAGCAGCAACCCTGCTGCTTGCCCTCAATAAAAGATAATGTCCTGTTGTTAACACTATTCCTGTTTGTGTGATTTAATGCGACTATTACAGTGCAGATTCCATTTAAATGGATTAAGGTTTAAATGAAGACAAAATATTTTTGGGGTCTGCGGTGTTTGTCTCTGAACCAAGCGGTTCACTTTCATTGCCTGTGACTGGAAATTGGCAGGCTTATAGGGGAATTGACCAGATCACATTAGAGCCAAGGTTTTCACAAGGTATTACCTATACAAAACCCAATTTGGTTAGTATGCTCTCAGTAATATTTCACAGGCAGTTAGTCTGCTTATGATAAACTTTTTAATGCACAGTTACCCACATCGTCATCCTCCCTCAGGAAAAAAAAAAAAAATAAACATTTACTAGAATTCCAATACTGTCTTAGTATGCAAAATTTGTGAGGTTCAGAATGTGGCAAGATAATGACTCAGATTAACCACTACAGGCAACAGATGCATGATGCTAAAAATACAAAGAGATGTCATTACAGATCTGTGACTTGACTGGGCAAGTCTTTTGTTGCTTTCTGAAGAATTGTTTTAAATAAAGAAGCTTAAGCCTTTCAGTTTGCTCCCCAGATGTGCTTCCCTTTCAATACTGTACCCTGGGAGTCAGTTTGTATTTCCAAGACAAGTGACTGAAGTTCTACAGAACAAAGATGTTTAGCAATCTCTCTCATCAACTCTAATTACAGATTTGTTTTAAATATACCCTGAGATAGATTATAGGATCCTTTATTAAGAATAGTTCTTAGCTCAACAAAACCCTTTGTGTTGGTTGAACTCTCCTAATAAATAATGTAGGAAGTGTCATGACACAACAGAAAGCAATGTTGTCACAGGAAAGAGCAGATGATTTTAAAAATCTGATCTATTATTTCTGTGGAGTTTTCCCTTTTCGTTGCATTTATGGTCCACCACACAATCCTCCACCCAGCTTTGATCAAATGCACACCAGCTGAAACCATCCCAAAAGCAGCCTTCCATTGCAGGGGTGTTCCTACATATAAAAATGTATTTCCACTTCAAGAAAATATGAAAATATTTTTGCTTCCAGATAGGTGAAAGTAAATTGGACATCAGGAGATCTGATGAGACCCAGCAGCGTGGCCTGTGAGGACACCAATCATCAGGGTGATCCTTTGGAACTGCTGGGAGCTGGGATCACCGATGGGAATTGCACTGGGGGCAGGCAGGAGGCAGATTTCCCCTTTTCACTGCCTGGAGGTGGAAGAAGGAAGAAGAGCTTGGAGCAGCATGACTCCAACATCTCCTCTTTGGAGAAGGGCTGCACACAGGCAGCAGCACCAGCTGCCCAGAATGTACAGAGCTGAGAGGGACCAGATCAACCACCCCCAGAATTCGGCTGTGCACTGGCTCTTCAAATCCCAAATGTCTCAAATGGGGGACTCCCATTCCTCTCAGCTTTCTGCATCTTCCAGAGGAAAGAGCAAGTGATCTCCACTTTCTCTGCAGCTTTTTGAGCTCTCAGTCCCCCAGGTAATCAGCTCTCACATGTGCCATTTCTCTTTCACTACTCTGAACAGGGCTTTAATTACAAGGTTTGCTGTTTCATCCAGGATTATTTTCAGGAAAAAAGAAAAAATCACACAATTGCAACAAGCAGCTGCCACTCTACAGAAAGATATGCAAGCAACAGAAGGGCTGACTTGAATAACAATATTCAAAAGACTTGAATAATGTGAAATTATTCAAAGTGACTTGCAATTAAAACTTGTTTCTTTTGAGAAATTTGGTTGGAAGGGTGAGGGCGAGGGAGGGTCCCCCTGGACATTAATTAATTTAAATTATACCTGTGCTTTCTTCTCTTGGTTTGTATCTGACAGTAGAAAAAAAAAAAAAAAAACCCCAAAAACATCTCTGTTATCCTGGCAAAAGCACAACCTGGATTTGTTGTGCCAAGTGTGGGCTGTTTTGCCTGGTATGCAAGAAGCCAATGCACACACAGAGTCGAGACATTTATTTAAAGTCTGTATTGAGCTGGGTGCTAGGCGGTAAATCCACACATCTAGCACAGCCTCAGTGTGCCAGCTACTTGCTTTTGAACACTTCCCACAGGAAAGGATCAACATTTCCTTCATATTCAGCAAGCCAAAGCTCTAAGCAATGGCTGCAGCTTCCTTTGTTTCCATTTCATTGTACTGATTATGAAAGTCTTCAAGTATTTTGCTGTGCATCCTCTATGGGGAAGGAGTTTATGTGAGATGGGGGATTCTACAGGTGGGGATTTCACTGTGTTAGTGATTAAATGTTAGCACAAAGTTCAAGTAAAACTCTTCTTTGGCTCTCTCAGCAGCATCTTATGGTGTTATCTCCTTTCTTGATTGGATTTATGATGCTTCCTATCATTGCTTTTCAAGTCTTGGCTCCTAGTTCCTACTTATGTAGATAAAATGTATTATGTATTGCAACCGATTTGCCAGAAGGTTTTCACCAGATTTTACAGGATTCCTACTCTCATATCCAGAGTTTCTGGAGCTTTGTTAAACTCCATTTTGCCACTCTCCCTGGAGCATCATATCCACATTAAATCATCCAGCACTGCCTAGATGCATTTATCCTAGATGTAGGATAAATTTGTCAGAAGAAATGACTGTCTGTCCCTTGATGCTGAAAACCTGAAACTCAGAATCTGCACAATTTTAATTATGTAAAGTCATAATTGAATAGTCCTGGCTTAGTTTTGCAATTGTTTTTATGAACTTTAGGCATACTTAGATGGGGATAAAATTTTGTCTTTATGTAATTTTGTAGAAATTAGATTTTTTTAAAAATCTTTTTCAAAATATTTAAATGTTTCTTGACGATCACAGCTCTTACAAAGAGTCCCTGACCTAAACACATTGTCTACCTCTTACAAGACCGTGTCTATAAGCACATGGCAGTGGATTTTGGATAAAAGGAAGAGAGAAAGGAAGAGATTAATAAGAGATAGAGACATATTTGTTTTTATTTCCCCTCCAAAAATTAAAGATCACTGTTTGATAAGATGCCATTAGAAGACATAATTTAGTGGATTAAAGATGCACTTGCAATTATTCATTTATATACACATCATTTCTTTCTCACTCTATTTAACAGTAGGAAGTTACTTTATAATTTTATGAGCTTAGCAGGAGTGAGAAAAAATCTCTTTAGATTAATAATGAAATTACTTCTACTATCCTGTTCCTGTAGTTACAGTTGTTATTTTTGATTACAAAAAACAGCTTTAAGAATGCAAATGTTTTGTTACATCTTCATAGAAACAACACAACTGTATGGGTAGAAGAACTGAAATGCAATATAAATGTCAAATGCTGTCAAGAGTTAGAAGTTTTAAAAGGCTCTGTAAAACAAGTTTTCAGCTTTAACCCAAACCTCAAAGCAATATTTTAGGGTTTTTTTTTTTTAAGTTGATGAATATTGTCATTAGTGATAATTTTGGAATATTGCATTACAAATCAACTAGTGTCAGTTAATAATTTTCTATCACTAGCCTTTTCAGGAAGTATTGCTGTCTTCAGCATATTCAGGAGTTAAAGAATGCCTAAAATTTTTATGATGATCAGAGGTATGTTCTGGCTCTACAGAAACCACTGGCAATACTCCCACTTCCTCTAACTGTGTTTTGCTTTATTTCCCCACTTGTTCTGGTGTTGGCAGTTTCTCTCTGAAAGTGTTACTCTTGTTCTTTCAAGAAGAGTTGGGTGTAATCTAGACTTTTCTGAATATTTGATTAACAGTGCCATCTACACACACTGAAAATCTAAAAGGCATTAGTAGGACTAGAGCACAATGCAGAATTATAAGTTGGGAACAGAAATGCAGAAGGGAGTTGGGAACACTGCATCAGGGCTACTGAATTCAAATACTGTGATGTACTTTGTCAATCTGTCTCTAAAAAATAATGTCAGATAATTTGGAGACTGAGGGCAGAGTGGCTGTTTTTACACTGCTAAATAATGTAGAAAAGTAGCAAGGGACTACAAAGTCATTCCTGTAACATCTGACACCTGCCCCCAGATGATTCTGGCACGTCCTTGGCACTGCCTGCCTGCAAAATAAGACAGAACAACATTGTAAAACCATCTTAACAGAGCAAAATACTAACAAAAACCCAAACCAAACCAACAAAACCCCAGACCAAACCAACCACAAACCCCACACCAAAAAGGAACTCGCATCCAAAAAGTAAATAGTTCTTTCAGATCTCTTTTTCCTCCTCAACCACTTTGCCAGTAAATGGCCATATAATTACTAGCTTAACTTCAAAAAACTGGGTTGTTTACGATGGATAAAGAGTAAATAATACATTTTTTTCCAGGCAATTGGTCTCATTTTAGACCATAGGCTCGTTTTTTTTCTTTCTTCTTCTCCTCCAACTAGTTGCTGCTGATATGCAAGCTGAATTATGTAACTTAGGGTCTTTTTCTTTTTTTTTCATTCTTTCTTTCTTTTTTTTTTTTTTTTTTTAAGAAATTCGGGATATGGCAGTTGTGTTGGATTCTTTTGACCTTCCTCTGCTAATAAATATCTTGAATCCTTTCTGGATTTCTCCTGTGGCATTAGTCCACTAATTGCAGAACTTGAGTTTTTATCATGGTGAATGTTCAAAAAATCAGTTTTACACGTATGCATGTATTTAATAGACAGTATATGGAAAAGCAGCAGTGTAATACAGCTGAAAACCAGAAGCTTAGTCTTTGGACTAAGAAAAAAAATAAAGTGCAAAAGTGGAAAGGGTCTTCTAAGAGGTAGACAAATGCAAGTAGGTAGGAGTAAGAAAGAGCAAGTGTTTTTAGAGATGTAAAAGTTGTTGATTCTTTCTTTCAAGTTAGTCTGGAAGGTTTAATTCTGAAGTGTTTTAAAGGTCACAACACTGAAAGCGAAGCAGCAATCCATAGGCAGCTTTTTCCTAGCACTTGCAGTGAAGGCCTAACCTTTGATTCACACGGGCTGGGAACACTTATGGAAAACCCCTCGCCTGGTGTGTGAGCAGCTCCTGAGGGGGAATTAGTCATTTCACACAGCACTAATGATAGCTTGCCAGTGTTAAATTAATGGCATCCTCGGGGAAAAAGGTAATAACATTTTTTCTTATTAACCTAACTGGCTGCAGGACTCTGCTCTGGTTCTGTTCAAATTCATCAGCAAAACCATTTTTTGTGCATTGCCTTGAGTTGGAAGTTTTGATTCTCAGAGCTGAGGGGGCAAAAGGCAGTTTCTGGTGTTCTGCTGCTTTCTGTAATTACCTGTGATCACAAACTACATTTACTCTCCTAAGATGGAGCTTAAATATAAAATCCAATGATATTCCACAGATCCTCAAAATAAATTTTTCCATCAGCAAATTATTCATTTAGCCTTTTTAAGACAATCATTCATCTCCATTATGAAAGACACCATAGAAACCAAAGCTGAGTTAGGAAACTGAAACATAAGGGAGAATCTACAGGTTAGAACAGCACAGTTCTCCAGACAAAGATTTTATAGACTTATTTAATATGCACTGCTTTATCAGCCATGGAGAACAATACTTTGCCTCAAAAGATTGAGTCCTATGAGAAGAAATTGAGTTGAAGAGAAAAGAAAATCAAAGCATGGACATTTTCTTCTAGAAAACTTTGTTAATTATACAGTACTATGCCACTTGCACACTGTTAGAAAGGCATAGGAAAAATGTTGCTGGGAATTTCTGGGCAATATGATGTCAAATTTCAGTGGAATTGAAAGAAATTTGTGCTACCAAAAAATCACCTAGGTTTCAGAATAGAGAAAGGACATATTTAGTGTTGCTTCCTTTAAAACATTTCTGTAGTACAGTTCTTTAACACTATCAACTAAATTTTAACTTGTTACTAATAAAGTCGCCTCAAGTGTTGAAGTTTGTTATCTGTAGCATTCTGAAATTGTTGCATTGTAAGAAACATGAATTTCACCAACAAACAGCAATGCTACCTGGCAGACAATGGAAGTGAAGGTGAGTTTTATACAAGAGTTAAATCCTGCATATTTTCCTCCTGAGGATGGATCATCTGGGCCAGATCCTGACTCTTTTTATCTGTATTGGAGAATGTAAGGCTTTGCCTATGTGCAGGTGAAATCAGAAGCCTCAGCAGTCAGCCCACTTGTTTCAGTAATTGCTGTAATTGAACTAAGAAGAGCAATGCTTCGTCCCCACTTAAAAACTGAGGGAAAATTTACTTCAGTGAGTTGCAGCACTGCTACTCAGGCTGCAATTTGATGATAAGAGTGTCATGAGGGTAGGAGTGTCAGCTCTGTAGAGCAACATCAACTGTGAGAACAGAAATTACACTAGAATTGTATTGCAAACTAACTCTGGAGAGGTGTATTTAGAAAATTAATTCTCTTATTAAGCTAATTCTCTCCTAAAGCACCTTGCATTTTTCTTTATAACTCAATACAAGTCACTTCACATCCTATTACCCATGAGAACTATAGAAAACTCCATTTAAAATTCATGGGAGACTATTATCTAATGATTCATTTCATTAATAAGTCATCTCCCTGGTTTCTAGGCCACAGACACTCCAGACTCTGCAAGCTTATGCCAGTTGTTCATAAGAACATTTTAATTGCCTCCTTTTTGGCAAACGTGGAAGGCTGGATCAGTCTATGAAATGCATGACAGTAGTGCCAGAGAAAGCATTAAGTGCACAAAAAAGGAATCCATGTGTAATGATGATGTAGGATTGCTCCTGCTGGTATCCAAAGGGAAGGAACCTCTGTTTTAATCAGCTCACTTTTAAGTATATAGTAAGAAAGCTAGCAACAAAAAAATTTATAGCTACTACTATGAGAAAATAAAAGCTGGTAACTATTTTAAGGATGATAAAAAAAGGAGGCTAAAGACAAGCTCTAGAAAACCTTAACCACAAATTCTCAAATTTTTCTTAGGTATGTACTTCTAAAAGCAGAGCTCTTAAAAGTGTCAGGAGCTGGATATTAATTACAACTGCTCTGACTAAAATCTCATGTAAGGAGTTGATACATCACGGTCACTGCAAGCACTTGAGTGCTTTCAGCAACAAAGTTCCAAGTGTTTAACAATGCCTTCTCCTGCAGATGGATAATCCCATAAAACACACTGTGCTCTTCAGACCCCCTCCTCAGGGAGTTCTGTATGCAGCAGGAGTGGCTCCAACTGCAGAACTTGTTGGGGTCTGCTAAGACTTCTGACATGGTTGAGGTCAAAGTAAGGATGTTGCTTTATTAGTGGATGTTTAAATAACCAAGTCAGACTTCAGCTGCATGTTTTACATCCAAAATAGCACTAAAACTGGGCTTCATGGAAAATTTATTCTGTCCTCTTTATACCAAAGGTCGTTTTGCTTTCTTTGCCAGGAAGCACAACATTCAAAGTTCTCTTAAAAGATAAAGGCACAGAAAACAAAGTTCAGTCATACTGAGACAATCTCATATTTGAGCTTCCAGTGATAGCTGGATGTAGAATTGCTTTCCCCCTGCACACACAAACTTAAAGGAGCCCCAGTCTCCTTAGAGCTCCTCCAGGGACTGCTGCAGCACATTTAATGTCTCATTACCCCAGTTTGCCAAGCTTCCAGAAGAATGGACAGATCTCCTGGTGGAACCCAATGGATGCTCAAATACAGATGAGGAACCCAGAGCTGGTGCACAAACCCAACTTTCCATCCCCTTACTCATTTTAAAGAGGTGACAAGATCCATTTGATGCTTCATCCTTTGAAATTTTATGTCTTAGAAACTGATTAGTGCTGTAATTTTTTTCAAGTGGGTGCCATTCAGATTTTCTTTGGTGTTGAACTGCTCCTCCAGCACTTTGTGTTTGGTCAGGGGTTAGATGTGTTCTGCAGACTCCTCCTCCTGTCTCATTCCATGTGAGGTTCTGCTGAAGATTATCCAACTCAATATGAAAGTTGTTGTTCAAGGAAAAGCAGTTGTTACATTTCTGTTCTGAAAATATCCTGAATAAGAAGACTTACATGGTAAATGCCTCTGAATAACCTGCAAACAGCATGAGGAGTATTCAGCCCCATCTTACATATTTAATTGAAGCATCTCATAGTGCTTTGGACCCCTGTAGTAATTCAAAAATGAGCTAAACCCAAGGAATTACTGTATTTCTAAACAAATCATTTTGAAGTAGACAGTCTCGTAACCAGAGGAAAGTCATCAAGTTGAAAATCCATGCTGAGCTGTAAAGTGCATTATATATTCCTTGATGTATTACCAGAAAAATACTTATTAAAGCAAACTATGGTAGGATATTCAATTAACTCTGCATCCATGCAAATTAATTTTCTACTGATACTGAATGTTTAGAGGCTTTTCCAAATATATTTCTTTAAAAGGTTTAATATTAAAAAATAACCACCAACCCTGCCCCCCTCCCCAAAAACAAAAAACCAAACCCCACAAAAACTAAAACAAAGCAAAAAAGGTTATTGTATATTTTTAAAAGCAATACAGGCTTTGTTAGGTTCCATCAAATGTCACAAAGAAAATAGAAAGTATTGGTTTCTAGTAGTACTTCACAGAAACTGGTAGACTATTTAATAGTAGGATCTTATTATTTATTGGTTTTTCATTTAATTAATGAATTTAGTTAAAAACCAAGTGATTTAGGCAAAATAAATTAAGAAGAGAAGAAAGAAAAAACATTTGTTCTGGCTTCCGTAGTTCTCATCACAAATATATTCTTCTAATAAATTAATCATGAGTCCCAATGCAATGTTACCTGAAACTGTTGAAATATGAATAAAAACCTTTCCATTTTCATCTGCTGGAAAGAAGAAAATTTCTTTAATTTTTCACTCCATTGTTGAGATGTCTACACCTATTAATTGAAAATAACACTTAAAGGTACAAGTATCAGGTGTGTATTTCTTGGAAAATAAATAGCAATAAGAAAATTACACGAGTTTAATACTTTCCCCTAAACCAAGGAAGTATCATTCACTAAAGCTTTTCATGTAGGAAGAAACCAGTGGCCTTTGCAATCTCCTTCAAGTCCCAATGACCATTTGAGACTTTTTAATGGTTTTAAATGATAATTTAAAAACCATGTGCATAATTTGGTTCAGTTTTTTTCAAATTTTTGAAAACCTGCTTCCAAGTCTTAATCAAAGACCTAAGCTGTTATTTCATTAGACTAGATCTTTTCCTTTTTATGCTGTTGAAGTTTTATCAGATCTGGCTACTGAATCCTAAGCTCAGTTATGTGGGGTTTACAAATTCTGTTGCAGCGTTGGGTGATGTAACCTTCCTTCAGACTAAAGTGCCTGTATAAACTGCAAGGTAAATATATATATTTCCAGGTATATATTTTGAAATAAAATTAATTAAAGAATTGAAGTGCCAGAAACTCAAACCAAAGCATTTAAACTTTATTTAATGATATTACATTTGAGTCATTTTACATTTCTGTTTAAAAAAACCTGCTTAACTCTGCCATCAAAGCTGGTGAGATAACTACATAAGCAAATCAAAATAGTAATTTAGAAACTTGGCATTTCAGAGATTAGTTTTGATATAGAGTATGAAGAAAAAATGAATAAATACGTGCCTTTGTTTTGGAAAGTTGACATGGATTTGTAGAGGTGAATTTTTTATAAGCAATCCCTGGCTCAATCCTCAGTCATCTGGATAGGTATTGCTATTCATAAACAATAATCACAAACAATAAATTATCTGAGGCTCAAACAACAGGACTTGGTGAAAATATTTATAAAAAAGACTACATTTTTATTTTCATGGAGAAGAAGGTAAAGTCTGACTTTATTTTTGAATATAAGATCATAAATATGAGTGGCAAATAGACATGCAAATCATAACACAATGCACTAAACAATTTCAAAAAGCATCTGAACTCTTCAGAATAAGTTTTACTTGGTGAAATTGTTCCCTGTTAAACAAAATAAAATTTCTCCATCAGTTCCAGCATTACCTAGCCATGTGTAATGGTGGAATTTGTGCTGAGATGCTCCCTGGATATTATCTGAGGGAGGAAAACTCAGGGTCCACCTTTCAAGTTTTAGCAGCCAACAGAATTATAAAATTGCAATTTTGCCTGTATCTCACCTACCCTGGTTTATTTGCTGTATCACATTTCTTCAGTGCTCACCTCTGGAGCTGATAAGGATTAAGCAATAAAGGTGAAAAATCCTTGGGCTCAGATAAAAAAACATTTAGTGACACACTGAGCACACCTCATCTATTAAGTCTGTAGAAATCAAACAATATTTTTTCATCCATGCTGACTTCTGTCTAATTAAAGAAAATCGCACCTTCTTCAAGTGCAGTGAATAAGAATTTTTTGCTTGTTTGAAGTCCCAAGCTACCACAGGTATGCAACAAATTCCATGATTGGACTGTGTTGGATTGCAAAATCTAATCACAAGATTCTGCCTCCTTTTATTGCCAGTGTTAATAAAGGGCACAGGGAAAAGCAAACTAAAGAAAGATAGTTAAAAAACACAGAGAAAACATAAACAGCTTGTGTACAACCCTTCTTTACCATTTGCTATAAACCTGCAAATATTGGTGTTACCCAGGAGTTTGTTGGGTTGAGACAGATAAGAAAGCACAACAGAACTTAATATTGTAATTTTGTGTGTGTGTGTTTATATGTTGTAAAGAGCTTGGAGAAAATCTAACAGAGGTTACAGAATGGCTGGTTTCTACTGAGAAATAAGTACTCCTGTTCCCCATCAAATGTGAAAATATATTCATGTTATTTGTACAAGATGTAGAGAGGAGCTTTATGGGGTTAAGGGAGACAGAGCCATTGAAAGCAAGTAAGATAATTAGATTTCACCTCTCTACAGAGGTTGTATAGAAAGGAAACATTAATTCCTTACAAATGGGTAGTACAACCGTGTCCCACAGTTGCAAAATCCACACTTAGAGTTCATTTGGACTGAAGAATCTTCAAATCATCAGGTGGTTTAAAAGATGCTCTAAAAGCTGCCTATCATAAAATATTTTTCTTGTTTCCCAAGCTATAGAATAAGTAACCAGCAGATGCTGTGACAACAGAACAAATAAATATTCCAAATAAACATTCTTATCTTCTTCTCTTCTCTTCTCTTCTCTTCTCTTCTCTTCTCTTCTCTTCTCTTCTCTTCTCTTCTCTTCTCTTCTCTTCTCTTCTCTTCTCTTCTCTTCTCTTCTCTTCTCTTCTTATGAAAAGAGTGTAAGTATAATTTCAGGCATGTCATTATCAAAAAATATTTAGGGAACCCCTTCTGCCAGCCCTGTGCTAGGACTGGTGTTCCGTGTTTGGGGTTATAAATGCCTGTGCTCAGATTCCATCATGGAGGAGGTAGCTGCATTTAAAAAAAAAAGGCTCAATAAGTAAGAGAAAAACAAACAAACCTTTACTCATTCCATAGAAAGTGAATAGTAATTTTACTGAATACCAGAGTTACCGAAAAGATAATAAAAATGAAAGAAAGCAAATTAATATAATATGTATTCCAATTCTAGCCAAGCCCTGAAGAGAATAGGTAATTATTTTCAGATTGTGTAGCTGATGTAGAAAATTTCAAATGCAATTGTTTATTTATTAGTTATTTGTAAGATCAAGGAACTGCAGCTTCCTCTGGCTTAGGAAGAAAATCTACCTTCCTGATTAGGCTTTTCTTTTCGTGAAATTTTTCTAACACCATGCATATTTATATTCATCATATTTGTATTGATGCTTTTATTTGTAAGGGAGAGTAATGGAATTTTTTAATGCAGTCTTGTCTCATATATTGAATGCAACATATTCAAATTGTTGTGCTTCTAAAGAATATCTTATTATACACATTAATTTTGGTAGTGTCTTCATGCAAAACCCACTTAAATTTATTATAAATTAAAATAATAACAAAACTTATTCAAAGCTGAAAAGGTTAAAGCTGTTCTTGAAAGAGCAATGATTATTAGTTTCAAATGTATGATTTCCATCACAAGATTAAACCTATGCAAAAGACCTGAAAACATACTTCAGCTGCCAATAAATAGCAAGTCAATCAAAAAACAATATAAGTGAGGGATGAGGCTCTAAAAAAATCCAAAATTAGAGAATGTAGATGTCACTTTGCCTAAGTCATATTATTTTAAAAAAAGATTTTCTTAAATGGAAGAACTATTTCATGTACTTTTGCTGTAACTAGGGAGGTTTGACTTCTAGAACCCTTTGTTCAATAACAGCCTTGAGATGAGACAGTGCTTTAATGCTCTCAATATATTTGCCTAAGAAAATCACCATAATGGGATCTGAAATAATCAGTATAAAAAATAAATACGTATTCCTAGGGAAGCACAAACCCAACTGTCCAAGAACATATTTCAAGGGGCTAAAAGACTTGTCCACACTAAAATCTCCTAAGGAGTGTGAAGGTGTATTATGAAGCATGAAGGAGAATTGATTTTCCTTTCTGTAGCTGTATAACACAGAAGGCCACTCATTTAATTTGTTACCATAAGGTCAATAAGCCCTGGTTTTGAACCAAGAGTAATGCTGGAGAATACACAAACAGCTGCAGAAGTATGAGATAGCAAGGGAGAATATTTCTGGTGAAAAAATTTCTTCTTTAAATATAATCAATGTCTTTTTTTTTTTAATTTATAATTTGTTTTTTTAAATAAAGGCTCATGGTGGTAGTAGCACTGGTAGTTTCAGAAGGTTCCATCAAGCCCTTGCTATACTTTATTCTTATTTCATGAAAAGGAAGCAGAATATGGATAGGAATTTTCTAGACATTGTGCTAAGCAGTCTTGTTTAGGCATTCAATTAAGATTTCCTGTTCCTACTAAAGTTGTGAGATTTTTAGAGGAGTAGAAAATTGTTGAAGAGGGTGCATGAAATTGCTGAAGTAAAGAGGAAGCAGGAAGAGGTTAGTCTCCCATCTTATTTCAAAATATGAAAGTAAAATTGTGTGCATTAACATGCAATAAGTAAAATATAAGTTTGGCAGTTTCTTTAGGTGCCCCTAGTGAAATTAAGAAGTCTGACAAGGATTACTACCAGACATCAGCCAGGGCTCAAAATACCTTTCAAAGAATAAAGTAAACTCCATATTTTCATGCAGGAGTTCCTAATCAATGCTATGACAGGTCATTTGGCAACAGCATGAAGACACAAGAAGATTAGAATTAAATGGTATTTAAAAAAAAACCAAACAAAACCCTGCTACTACATTTGAAAAACTGCAAAATTGATAAGGAATAACCTCAACAGTCTCCAAGGATGCAGAGAATGCAAAAGAGCTGTGGCTTTTTCCCTTAAGGAAAGAAAAATCCCCAGACTTGCCCTAATGACACAAATTATCTCATTAGCAGATCTCTTTTAAAACCAGGGGGTAAAAAACCAAGAGTGCTTTGCATTGTTTACACAACAGCTGTGGACAGACCAATGAAAAATCCAATATATAGTCTTCTGACAAAGAAAATTAATGATTAGCAGCATTTACTATTGATGACACCCACTGTTTGCCTGGGCAACCAAAGTCATAATTATTTGACCCTTTGGTTTTATAATACTGTCTTCCCTTACCTCTTTTTCCTCATCAACCTTTTTCTTCCAAGTCAAAGAGCAGAAGAGATTGCATGCAGTGTGTTAGCACAAATGAAATTAGCTAAAAAACCCCAATTATGAGAGGTTTTCCATTGATCCTCAGACATCAGAGATTAACTACAAGGTTCATAGGTCATTTCAATCCCTTCCAAATGTGCCATGGCTTTAATCCTCTCCCCCAGCGTCCCGAGGAGGAGGGTGAGGGATGTGTAATGATACAGCAAGGGATTATTAGCTTGTTGCTTGGTTTATTCTTCAAGTTGTACGATTGAATTCAGGGTGTCACAGACCAGGTCAGCAATAATTAGCAGTATTTTCATAGTGCTCACTAACAAAAAGGAAAAAATGGTTCTCGGAGCATTGACCTCATGGAGGCACGAAGGGCATCTGCTCTGGTTATGCTTTTGGTGGCAGGTCATATGGACTGCAGACAGCAGAGACATTTTTTGGTTTAGGGAAAGCAAGATAATAATTTATCAGGAAGGAAGATATTAACTGCAATAGAACAAGAAAATGATATTTTCCACCTTTATATTTAGAATAATTTAGAACCTGGACTGGACTGTAAGAGCCGTTGAATCTGTTGCCATATGAAAAAATCAAAACTAAAAAAAATCAAAACTGGATTTTGAGAGAAACAAGTAAAATTAAATTTACACAAATGACAAACAGCAAACCAACCAAGTATTTTAAAATACCGAATACGTCTAAAATCACTTTTAAAGAGAAACTGCTTAGATAGACCTTCAGGCAAGCAAAATATAAAAACAATAAAGTGATGTTCCAATAAGAATTTTCACAGATTTTCATATCAATAAAATAATCATTCTGTGGTTGTTTTCTCCTTATAGTTGTTTTACATAAACACTCAAGCAAATTAGTTTATTCACAAGGATTCCAAGAAAACTTTATTCCATTCATCAAGCAATTTTCAGTCTGTTTTAAACATCTAATTGTGAGTATTTTTAACAGACAGCTGAGCTATCTGCTTATAAGGAAAGAAAAAAGACAGTTCTTTGCACTGAATTCATCCAGCAGCACATCTCAGAGTCTGATTTTCAGACAAAGAGCTTGAAGTGCTGTTGGTATGATTAGACATTGTCATGCCAATTTCTCACATAGAAAGTTCAGCACAAAAACATTGAAAAGCAAGAATTCTGCTTCACTTTCTCAGTTTTGTCACTGTCTCAACTTTGCCTCCACCACACCAAAGTAACTCTGCTACTTTTCTTCCTGCTGCACACCTCAGTGTCCCTCTGGGAGCACTCTGGGGCAGGGATTATTCACCCCTGTGCAGCACAGGGCTTTTTCTGCCTCTGGACTTTGCTTTAGCACAGCAGAACCCTGAAGTCATCCATAAGCCAATGTGGAGAAGAGAAAATGGCAAAAACCAGACTTATGAAAAACATCAAAACAAACAAACAGGAACCTATGGTCTGCTTGGGAAATATTCAGTATAATATTATAAATTTATCTTATCTTTCAAATGTACACTAGAGAAACAAAATATATCTTCCTGGTTCTCTGTGTGTTTTGTCCAGCTACTTTGAATCACTTTATTTTGTGAATCATGTCAGTGTAACTTGACTTTGCAGAAAAACATTTTATGAGCACTCTGGATTTTCTCATTACTGAGTGTAGGTTTGGAGGTTTTCTCTTACCTGGGGTGGTGCATTGCTGGCAAATTGGACCAGGGAATATATTCTGTGTTCCTTCCAGACCTCCTCACCTTCCTGCCCCCAGCAGATCTCAGGTGGCACCAAGTCCCACTGAAAAAAACCCACAATCTGTGTGAGTGATGGCTCAGTGTGGAAACATCCAGGGCATTTGAACAAAAGAACAACGAAAGATCATGCTTTGGGCACTTTCAAAACCTTCAAGCACACAAATATCACAACTTTCCCTTTCTCAAATTAAATTTTGCTTTCAGTTCTACCACCATAACCTCCTAACCCTGAGATTAATTAATTAATCATTAATTTTGAATTAACCATTGATTACTGCTGACCTAAGAAAATAAAAGCAAAATCTTATTTGTGGTACCAAAAATTGTCAGGAAAAGGAAAATATTTCCCAAAATGCTCAAAAGGCATTTAGGCTGCTGTTGATCTTATTGTTATAAATTAATGAACAATGACAGTCTAAACAGCAAAATGGTAATGTTAGAAAAAAAATCAGATTATTCCATGGACTTTCTTTCATGCTCAATTGTTAATGGATATTGTGGGTGTTGAAGGACACTTTAAACCTATGTAAAAATGTTTAATTAACTCTAAACTATATTTATGGCATGTTTTCTCCAGGTTGTTTTTTTTTTTGTTGTTGTTGTTTTTTTTTTTTTGGTAGCTCAATTATATTTTTTTAAATAATTTCAAGGCAAGGAATGAGTATTAAAGAACAGCTCTGACAAAGTGATCAACTGTTGGAATGAAGCACAACAGATTAAAGTGAAAGGACTATCAAAGCACACATTTAGAAGGTCTAAAGACTGCTTAGATCTTTGCATGCAGAAATATTTTATATACCAACTATGAATAAATCATTCTGGTTGAAAGGACAGAATATCTTACACTTGAATCTTCATGGGATTTACTGAAGAACTTTAAAATAGCAATGGTATAAAACCTGAAAATAAAGTTCCCTCAATGTCACACTGCTGCTCACCTTCCTTTTTTGCTACACCTGCTTTCCTCAATATTAATGGCATCAGCTATGCATGAAAATATGTTATGGAAGAGAATCTCAGGGGAAAACCACAAAATTTAGGTTGCAGCTCCTTGTGCTTCTGGAATTAAGTGAAATGAAAATAAAAATTAACCTATTTTTTTTGGCATAACAAATGTTCTGAATTCTACCCCAGAACATGGTAACTATATTTTTATTTTGCTGTACCCTGTTTCACAAAATCTATATTCCAGGGTTTTGCTCTTCCAGTATTTTCTACAGAAAGATAAAATGACTATGACTTGCTTTTCATATTTCTTTCTGTAAAACCAGTTAGCCATGCAAAATTCAACAAAATAAAAGATTTGAATTAAAGAGAGTGCAATGGACATTCTGCTTCACTACACTTGTAACAAATCATTATCATATAAAAATGAAGAAAATTAAATTGCATTAAGAAATCAGAAAGATGAAGACATCGGTGATTTTAATCAGTTTTATAACTTTTCTTGTCACTTGTAGACAATTCAAACTGTCAAGCATATCCCAATAAAGAAAATCTAAAATGCACATTACCTTTTAAGATGAAAATTATTACTAAGAAACCATAATCACATAATATTGCTGTTATATTAAAAATTAATTGAGAAATGATTCATTTGTTGCAAGAGTAACACATGCTCAAAATCCAAAATTAAATATAGGTTTAATTTATTACAGTTGAAATTAACTATTTAGGTTATATGATAGAATAAGTAATGCCAGTGAATTCTTAACTTAATGAAATTTTATGTTCAATTTTACACTGAAATAGCTATGAGGAATCAAAGTCCTCAATACTAATCCAGTTAAAAGTAATTAACAGATGTAAGTTCATAGTTTTTAGCTTAAATTTCTCTGTTATATATACACAGTTTCAGCTTGTGTGCTAATATACAGAAAACAAATATTCTTGCCTCTTTTTCATATTTAGAGTTCTCCTTGCTGAAGGGAATTAAACATAGGAGTTGATTTTGATTATTCTTTAACAATCAAATCATCATTTGCTCTCCCAATGTTGCCCGTGCTACACATATCCATGAGAAGTAGAAACTGCAATAATGCTCCATGTCACATCTCCATTTGATGCCTACTCTTTTAGATCTCACCTATCAGTAGAGATTATTTACCATGGATAGAAATAACTCTGTTCACCAATTCCCATGGAGGATCAAGTTTTGTTTGCTAATTTGTATGGATATATGACAGAAAACTGTAGAGATAATGTAGATGTTAATCTGGTTATTATCTTCAGCTTCCACAACTTAGACATGAGTTGCGACAGAAAAAAACCAAAAACTAAAACAAAGAAACAAAAAGAGCTGAGGCATCACTGACACTGAACTGAACACAATGGAATTGTGTTTTATAAGCAATTACCTCAATGAGTATTCAGTAAGGGTTTTCAACCAATAAATAACTGGAAATGCTGAGATCTTGAAATCGCCTAGGTTCTCCACAAATTACGTGTTCTTCCTATTCCACTCACAAGGGAAAAGAAAATAATTAGGAAGCATTTATAACTATATAAACTAGCTTACAGATTAAAAACTTTTAAAATAAAGGATGCCTAAAATAAGACGTGAAGAGGTCAGCAGCTCTGTAATTGATTGTGTACTTACATCAGTTTAGTGAAGTATTTTAAAAACATTTGCCTAAAGTTAAATATTAGAACAGCCATGGGGAAAAACAAATCACTTGGAATTTATATAAAGAGTACAGTTCAGAGAGTTATTTTTTCTGACTAGCAGCACTCTATTAAGGCTAATTTCCTTTATGTAATACAAGAGGACTGGAACCCAAGAGAAACAGTTCCTGACACCTTTTAGCTGCTGCTACTTGCTCTCATGACCTTTCTATCTCCCCTCTTCTTCTTGCAGCAGAAGTGTCTTGGTGGCCATGGGATAAAGTGCATGCAAGTTAAAACTAGCCCATAAATAAATAAATATAAAGAAATAAAAATTTAGAATTGCTTTTTTCCAGTAATAGTTATTTACTCAAAGATAAAGGTTTCTGGAAGTTATCCTGTATCCTTTACAGCTTTATTATTTTGACTTTCTTGGGAGTTTTTATTTTCTTCTTAATGTTCTGTTAAATGTTTAAATCCTGATTTAAGGATATAAACTTAAGTGAGACTGACAGGCTTGTAGTTCCTGGGGTCCTCCTTCTTCAGGATGGCTTTAAACAATTTCCCACTCAGGTGGCACCTCTCTGGATTCTCAGGGCTGCTCAAAAATCATCAAGTCCTCAGAGATCATCATCATCATCATCATCATCATCATCATCATCATCATCATCATCATCAATCTTTCTGTCCCTCCATGTAGTACAACTGCTTATCTTCTTGAAGACAATCATAGACAGGAATAGGTGGGTTTGAGAAGCACTGCCCTGGTCTGGCCATAGAGGACCAGAACTTGCAGCTGAGCAGGAGGCCATGGTTTGAAACCAGAATTCCCTATGCACTCCCTGTGCACCTTTTCTTCTAGAGAAATGAGGAATTCATGAGCTCTGAGACTGAGATTGAGGGTGCTGAGCAAAGACTTTACAGCTGTGGGTTCACAGCTCAAAATCGACCCCCACAAAACCTCTTACCTTGAATGAATTGATTTCTTCTTCCTTCTTTTTCATGAATCTGGATGGTTTTCTGTTATTGGGTGAAAGAGGTCTGCATTGTGGGTTTTGGGTGATCACCATTAGATTAGAAGGCTAAATAATATAGATGTCAACTGTTTATTGGATAGTTGGGACTTAAATAGCCTTGAATAGACACCACTTTAGCTCACTTTCCTGACTTGTTAGAGAGAGCTCACATCTTGTGAGTTTGTAACAGATAAGGACAATAAATTTCAAAGTGAGACTTCAAAAACATCTCCTGAGTTTTCTTCACCCTGTCCTTGGAGAAGGAAAGAGCCATAAACTCCCACAGTAGTCTTTGTGGAACTCTTTTGGAGAAGAAAGGCAGAAAAAGGTGCTTTCCATTGTCATCCCTGCAGAAAGCAGGCTACAGAGGACAGGGATTGGCTGCTCCTGGAAAGAGAATGAAGAGAGTTTGATGATTCATTTAGCAGAACAGTGATGTTCTGAATTAGGGCTCCCATAGGAGCTCTGGGAGGGTCTCCAACTGGAACATGTAAAGGTGAAAGAGGAATTTTGATAAGACTGACAGGAGATTGTGAGGATTAATTCTTCAGAGGCCTCAAGAAGGGCTTGAGTCTTTTAGGAGTACCTGGAAGCCTCAGAAAACTGCTGAAAGGAATGATGGGGAAAGGAGGCAGCTCTTTGGAGCTACAGACTCTCCTGGACACCTTCATCCAAAGCCTTGCTTTGGAAGTGGGTTACACCCTATCCTCTTCCATGTCTTCAGTTGCTGTGAGAAATGCATTAAAAGCCACGAAGCAGAGCCATCACTGCTCTTCCCTTAAAATTTGATTACCAAACTACTTAAGCAGTGACTAGGAAGTGGATTAATTACATCACTTTAACAACTTGTCTCCAAGCAAATATAGACTTACTATCACAAATACCTTTTTTTTTGTCTTCCTCTTTTTTTCCCCTAAATACCCATGAAATCCATGGAAAACATAAATAAAACAAGAACCCAAATTTTATCATCTTCTTCCTTTCACTTAAACATTCCTGACATAGTTCTTATGGTTTTTTTCTCATTAATTAATTGCACCAGAGTTTGTTGTTTTCTTTGTTTGGGGTTTGTTGCTGGTTTTTTTTTTGTTTGTTTGTTTTTTTGGGGGGGTTTTTTTGTTGTTTTTTTTGTTTCCCCCTCTTTCTTGTAAATAGAAAAACAATCAGACTCCTGTTACTGCAAGACAGCATGGCTGTGAAGGGTTTCTGGAAGCACAACCTGCACTGAATTAAACTTGCAGGGGAATTTCACCACAAACAGGCTGCTCTAGAATTAGCAAAAGGTCAGCCCCATATTTGTGGCATACAACAGTCTTATTCAACAGCAGCTCTTTGAATTATTATTCACTGTTTTGAAGACTGAATCAAAGTGTCCATCTGACCCAAACTGAACATTTCCTCAGAAGTGAAAAGTTCCATTTCAACACTGAATTTCAGGCTCTTTTAATATATTTTTTTTTCCAAAACTAATGGCTTTCATACTTTCAAAAGAGATACAGTGCTTTCTTCTACTAAAGCTGCTCCAGCAGAATTGCCTTTGACATGTCATCTTAAAGTACATATTGTAAATAAAAGAATTGCTAAACAAAGCCACAGCCCTTCTGTTTGAGACCATAAAATCTGCACTGAGCTGTACATTTCATACCAAGAGTCTTTACTATGGGAGTAGCAGCTCCTCAACTAATTCAATTTGTGAGCATAATATTGAATATTAACATGAGGCTAAAACATTGTTCTGGTACCTTCTAGAGCTTTATAGCTCAAAAGACTTTCAAAATATTCAAGAGTAACCAAATCAAACTGTCATTTTAGAATGTATAGCTGAATAATATCCGTAATGAAATGAACTGTATTAAATAAAAACACCCTTATTTCTCTATTGGCAACATAGAAATTAACTTGAAGGAAGCGAGCTATAGTATTTATATGCAGCTGTAGTAGTGATTTTACTTCCTATTTGCATATTAAAACATGCATTCCAGCAAAGCAAATGACTTTGATAAATTGCCTAACACATCATTATTGAATATTCTTACGCATCTTAAAGGACCTCAGACACTTTTAAAATTAATCTGAAATTTCACACAAGGATAATTTTTATACCTTTTAGTTTTTTTAAGCATTTCTCTTTTCTCAGAGAGAATTGTTAATGAATCTTGTCATATACTTTTAAATTAAAAACTTTATGAAATGAAAATTTGGTTTAATCTTTTTTCAGTCCGTTGTTCCTTCTCATTACTGACTGATATGCCTTCAAAACCTGTTTAATTTTATACATTTTCAAGAGTGGCAACTCCTGAAATGTTCTAATACAGCAGTATTTTGCAATCCTAGGTTTGTGGTACTTTTTCTTTCCTTGCACACTGGAAGCTTATGTTCTATATTATTTTTCCAACTAGTCATGTACAGAGCCATGTCATGAGAGTATTTCTGGTATCATCACAGATACCAGAAATTTCTATATTATTTGTTATTTCTGAGAATATGAACGAAGAAAATTCTCCATCCTCATGTTAGGCAAGAAAAAAAATACCTTCCCCATCCCTCTCATGGTTTTATAAGCCAAGGCATCAAATATCTGCCTTCATGTGATTTATATGGACTTTTTATCACATTTTATATAATTCTCTTTTTTCCAGACAACATCCTAGTCAAAGTAGTCAGCCCTCCTGGAGAAGCTGCTCCTTATCTTTGACATTCCCTTTTGCTCCTTCTGTTTTAGCATGAGGAAATCTGAGCTGTGCAGAAAGGTCACCATGCAGAACACCATTGGTTTATACAGTGTGCTAATCACGTCCTAATTCCTTACTTCTTCCTTTACATCCTAAAAACTTGTCATTTTTTGTGCTTTCTTGGCCCTTACTGAAGGTGGGCATCTATCCCTTGGTTTGCCTGAGTGTTACTAAAGCCACTACACAGCTCCTCCCTCATCACTTTTCCTTGTCCCAATCCCGTTTAGACAGCGGCCCACAGCAGAACTGACACCAGCCAGGTCTAATACACAAAAATTAGGTGCTCTGCTGATATTGCTGAATAATTACTTGTCTTTATGGGCAGAAATTTATACTAAAATGCACCGCTCCTTTGTATAAGGATCAGCCTTCGAAAAGCTGGCTCTGCTGTGCCCAAACAAGGCACACTTCCTGTGCTTCCATGAAACTCAGCCAAAATTTCCTCATCAAAACCATTTGCTCTTTCATGAATCCTCTCCACATGATGGAAATGCACAATGTTGGGAAAACTTGGCAATAGTGGAAAACAAGACTTGTTTATTTTTATTCTTTATTAGTTCCAAAGGAGTGACAGTGTCTCAAAACTGAGCCAGTATCCCACATCTGGTATTAATTGCCACTGTAAAAAACGAAACTTTTCTTCAGTGAGCAATTTAAGTCTGGTCTATGTCATAGTTAGGGAGACTCTACTGTCCTACATGTTAGTAATGAGGAAGAGAAAAAAAAAATTAAAAATTTCCCTTGAATGTTTTGGAGTGGTGATGGAGGTTTTACACACACTAGAACTGCTTCTGATGAGGAGCCTTTAAGGTGAAGTTCCTGTTGTATATCCCTGTAAATATCTTCCTTTTCATTTTTTAATAATCCCTCTTGGTTCTCTGTCTCAGCTGATATTTTTTTCTGTGGCCTAAGGACGTTAAGAATTGGGTTGGGGTTTTGTTTTGGGTTTTTTTTTTTTTTTTAATCTTATCATTACTACATATACATTATACAATACACTGAGCATAAATGGATTCTATTGAGAGTCTAAACACAAGACAAATCTAAATGGGAATATAAATGAATACAAGGAAAGGACGTTTAGAGAAGTCTTTTAAAATAACAAATAATGTTTTGATCTAAATGCCTCATGCAACAGAATTATTTTGCTCTGAATGCAAACTAATCTTCAGAGGGCTTTTTTTCTGTTGTTGTTGCTGTTTTGTTGGGTTTTTTTTGAAAATTAACTTGTCAAGTTGATATTTGTTCAAGCTTTCATTCTTTTTAGGTTTTGGCTATGTAGTCAAAACTGCTGCCAGTAGTAATTGTACGTCCTTCCTTAGAGATCTTCAAGAGAAACATCTAACATTTTCTCTCTTTACTGAATGTGAAAAGGTTATTGTCAGTATGGTAACAGATTGGCATCTCAGATATCTGTTTAAAACAGTGACAAAAATACAAAATTTTATGTTGTCAAACCCATGATTTTCTGGCTCCTTTGTCTATAGCAAGCTAAAACTCTTATTTTAGGATGGTATAATTTTCCTCTGAAGGTCAGGTATATGTTTAGCTTCTAAAGGATGACTTTTAAATCTTGATTGTTGTAAAGGATTTTTTAATTAAGTTCTTTCATAGGCTTTGTCTGGCTAAATCTGACAAGTGTATCTAATGCAAAAACTAATGCATTCTCACACAAACAAGTGCTTAGGGCACAGTTCTTCAAACCAAAATCATAAAAGAAATTTCTTCTCCAAAAATGAATAATAATTCTAGGTTGTAATTTTTTCATTAGTAGAGGCATCTGTAGAAGGCTTTGTGATTGAAGAATCATTTTAAAATATAATAAAAGTGAACTAAATGGTGTCAATTTGTCAACTTTGCTGATTTATTTCTCCCAGAAACTTGTTTTCATTCTTGTAAACTCTCCCAAGTCCAAGAACAAGCTATTGTGTATTGCTCATTAGACTTACCAACTTTCCCAACAGATAACTGGGAAAGTCCTCTCCCTTTTTAGAAAATCCATCTACTATCTAACAAAATCAGTCTATCCAACAGCCGTTCTCCTCTCCTCTGTCATCACAATGTATATTACTGTCTATAGTCTAAAAGCACATATCTGGCCTTTTTTTAGGTAAACAAGTCAGTTCTGAGTAAAGGAATGCTGAGAAGAATGAAAAAAAGGCAATGGATATTGACCTCTGGTTTTTAATAGAAGAATTGATTTTTGTTAATTTACATTAGTTAAGGTGTCTCTTAAATATCCCAAGAAGTAATTTAGTCCATGAACTAATTTAAGAAATATTAATTAATTTTGAATAGAACATGATGCAGATTTCAAAGTAGAAGAGAAGTTGGAATAAGATGATCTTTATGGTCCCTCCCAAACCAAACCATTCCAAGATTCTGTGGTCTTGTTCCCTCTACTGAACTTTCCCACACGTGGGACACGTGGACATGCTCCTAGGACACAGCTGTTATAGGACATATTCTGAATATGTTCCCACTGGGGAATATATCCTCACCTTCTAATAATGCAGGGGGATTTTCCTATGCAAAGAATTTAATCCCCAATTTGTTGTAAGTGCTCTAGAAATTACATGTGTGGGCTTTCACATGTGTGCTAATGAAGGCATGTGTCCTGAGAATAAAAAGAAAACTGAGTCTTCTTATAAAAGAAAATTCCCCATCATCTGCCATCGTCACCTCAGTCAAATGGTGCTCCCTTGAAGCATCTCCAATAAAGGCTTCTCACATTGGCTGTGTCACCAGGCAGGCAAGGCAAGGTTTACATGGCTTTGCAATTCTGTAGGAAGAATTTTCTTAATCAAAATATTTGGATAACACCCACCAAACAACTCCATGATGCTGGAAGGGACGGAGAGAGGTGTTTTGCTGTCAGTGCTTTTGCTGTTTCTTGTGGAGGTGGGGACAGAGATATTAACAAGCCCTGGTGCATCCTGGATAGGCATCACATCCAAGGGGAGCAGAGCACAGCACTGGAACAAAGCATTGGTTTCTCTCAATAAATGAGGAAATACCTCAGAATAGGGAAGAAGAGATTAATTAGTGGATCCACACTATTCCCAAAAAAGGGATATTTTTACTGATGTAATGACATTTCTCCCTCAGCACCTTTTCATGGTGCCATTTTTCATGGTGACCTTCCTGAGCAGCACAAACCTACAAACTCAAGGTTTTCAGCAAATATTTTGGAAAACTTCCCCTTCAAGAGGTATAATACACCTTATCTATTGATTTCTTGCTTTGAATATGCATAATTCTTGCTTGCCTCCATCAGGATGACTCCTCCATAGTCAATGCTATTTATGCCCTGTATGTGTTTATGCAAATAAGAAAATGCTTTTTCACAGAAGAATGTAGACTTAATGAAATGTAAATCAAACCCACAAAGGTAAGGCACTGTACAAGTCCCACTGCAGAAATCCTGATGGCAGAAGCACAATGATCCCAGGCTTTATTGCTGTTATTTTCTCTGGGAGCAGCACCTTATTGTTGTAACATGAGGATGGGCTATGGTAGTGCAAAGAATTCAACATTCAGTGTTTGCATTTAGAGTACAACATTAAAATGAGGGGGGAAAATTTGAGTAGTTTATCATCAGAATGAAGATCTGATGTGTTTTTGCTGCTCTGCTTTTGAACAAGAAGGATGATGGTATGACACCAGAGATGGGGGGTGGGGAGTGGGGAGGGAGAAGCTCATACTTACAGATTACATGTGACAACCAGATAATCACAGAATTATTCAGGTAGGAAAAGACCTTTAGGGTCATTGAGTCCAACTGCAAACCCAGCTGTGCCTAGGCCACCACTAAACTGTGTCCCTGAGCAGCACATCTACACATCTTTCAAATGCCTCCAGGGATGGTGGCTCCACCACCTCCTTGGGCAGTCTGCTCCAATGCCTGACCACCCTTTCAGTGAAGAATTTTTCCCTAATATCTAATCTAAACCTCCTGTGGTAAAACTCGAGGCCTTGTCCTCTCGTGCTAAAGTAACTCTGGGGTTTTTGGGAGGGGGGAGACTTCCTTTAAATCCATTATGTAGCCTGACCCATTTATGACACAGGAATTCTCTTTGGACCACGCTTTATGGAAACAGGGAAAAGAACAACACAGCCTAAGCAGTAAAAAACAAAACAAAACAAAACAAAGAAAGCCCAGAACATCACGTTGATGAGATCTTTATATTATTAACAAAATATATTACATGCAGGTAGGCCACAGCTTTACCTTCCACTTAGTTAAACATCCTATTGGAAAGACTTTTCTCCAGTTGTTGATCAGACATTTAAGTGTGCATCCTGGAGGAATCTCTGATATTTTACTTTTCTTTTCATTTTAAAATCAGTAAGAGAAATAGAGGTTCGTTGTTTTTTTTAAATTAACCCAGTGATTCCCTGGATCTTTTCTAGGCTGTAGAATGACTGAACTCCAGTTCCCAAGATAAACTGCAGAATAATTATTTTCAAGAAAGTGATGATTTTCTGGAAATCACAGTTCCCTTCAAAAGCCAACTCAGCTTTTGATGAGCTCTAAGCACCATTTCTTCTTAGCCTAGTTTTTCTTTGTTCCTCCCTGCTGTCTGTTCTGTGAAATCATGCCTGAAAGCTGTAAGTGTAATACACTTACCAGTCATACAATTTTAAACAGAGTTGTGCTATCTAACAGCTTTGTGAGCTTGGAGTGTGTCCATGACTCCTGAGATACACAGAGCAAGAGACCTAAACTGTACCCTTATCCTTGTATGACTATTACTTCCTATTTAAGTACATATTTGAAAAGAAAACTAATTTTGGTGTTATTTCTGATACCTATTTCTGATTATTTCTGATAATAGTAACTCTTTTACGCAATACTGTTTTATAATTTTATTCTCTGGACTGTGAACAAATATTTCTCTTCTTAAAAAGTATATTTTTTTCTCTCTTTTGAGCAAGAACTGTAAGTCACCAAGACAGTCTTGTCAATCATAGTACATTTTGCTTGTCACAGAAAGAAAATTTAATTGTGCTAATTAAAGCTGAAAATCAAACACAGATCTGTCCATAAAGGCAAACAAGCCCATTCTTGTTAAAACAGACAAAATGTGAAGGTCACAACTTACATATTAATATATTCTTCCATGTGACCTTCAGTTGTAAACAAAGAATATTAAATGCTGTTATTCATCTTCTGCTAATGAACATATATTACTCTGGAGTCTAATGAATAGATAAAACATCTCTGTTCATCAAATATTTATAAAAGTAATATTTTCTGTGCTTACCAATTAAAGGGGTATTTTATTACAAATTTAGAGCACACCAGCTTCAAAATCCTTGGAGACCAGGTGCTTGAAAGTGGCAGGAAATGAAGACTGGTCTTAAGGTCATTGTCTTCACATGGTTATTTCCAATAAAAAAATATGAAAATGTAGTAATAAACATAATATTAAGCCAAGTGAGAAGCCAATGGGTTTACTTATCCTTCTCTCAGTCCCTGGTCTGGGAGTAGCTGGTGATTTCATTTTGCTCTGAACATGTCTAAATACTAACCTGCATCAGAGCTATTTGCAAAGAATTTGCCCCTACTCTCATCCCATTAGAGACATTCAGATCAGCATCATCCAGATAAACACAATAAAATAATTTTCAAGTTTGTAAAATACATATGCATACACCTGTAAGTAGCATTTAATATCATGCAAACACTTAATATTTACATGGTACAATTAAAATATTCTCATGGCTTGCATGCCCCCATCCCACTCACCCCTTGTACCTGACAGAAGCTGAAAGTCTCAGGGGCACGAGGTCTCCACAGCAAGCTGAAATACTTGTGGCTGTCTGTTCAAACAGGCATATTAATATAAAGTAAATGCAATGAATATTCTGTGTGGGTCTTTAGATTTGTAAACATGTCACCTTCAGTTTGTGGATATGCCAGGAACTTATGCATAGATTTCAGCAGCCTAATATTTTCTCTTCTGTTTCTACTAGTTTGGATGAAAATAACTGTCACATAAATCACAATTTACCAAGACTTTAAAACTTTTAGATTACTGATACATAGGGCACAGAATATTTTATGTGAGGAATAAATACTTTTCTAAGGAGGTGAAAGGCTAAAAATTCCCAAGCAACAAGCTTTTATGAATAGATTACCTTCAGCAAATGTGTGAGCAATAAATTTTGATAAACAACAGTTAGAACATTTTTCTTCTTTCTGTCTGGCATCGGATGGTGGAAGCTGCCTTTCCGTCACAAGCACATATCTGGAACACCCAAAAGAGTCAGCCCTAAGAATCTGTTCAAATTGACTTATTGCTTTGGCTTTGTTGCATTAAGCTGGTAAAAGCAAACAAGGATTTATCGGGCAATTTACAAGGGGAAAAAAAAGGACATTTTCCTCCATTGCAGGCCACTGGTGCCCTCTGCTGTCACTCTGCCGAGCATCACGGGTTCAATTTGTTCTCTCCAGTCCCACTCAAATTGTTTCCAAACTGCTGTTAGCATTTCTCAATTACACTTGGAAGTTAAGGTGCAAATGTAAAAATGAGTGGTTTCTTTTTCCCTTTCAGTTTGTGCTGCCTCCATCAAAAAACAAATGTTCCAGACAAAGACTTTCACAATTTATCTTCCTTCTGTGGTTTGCATCCACACATAGCAAATAGCTGAACATACAGTCTGGAGTTTTTCCCTGTGTCCTGAGGTTTTTCTGTAGCCTTAAGAAATTATTTGGCATCCTGTTCAAAACTTTCTCGGTCTGCATTCCCAAGAAGACAATGAAAGCATTTTTAGTGACCTTATCATGCTCTGCAGCTGCCTCAAAAGCTACTGCTGTCCTGTGCTGCAATCCAGGGTGGCTGTCTGCCACCTGTATATTTATACATCTATGGTTAAAACTAAAAGTAAAAAAATCTCATGGCAGCCCTGATGCTGGATAACTCCTTGGGAGGAAATATGTGTCCAATAGTCTTTAAATTAAGAGGAAATTTAAGTAAACTCCCACATCCACATCAAAATGCAGAGTTGGCTACAGGGCACAGCTGCTACCTCTGTAAGAGCTTTTCTCTGATAACAAAGCTGATTTATACCTGGTGCTCAGGCATGATGATGATGAATGTGTCAAGGAATATATATATTCACGTCCCATTATCAGCAAGTTAAGAAGACTTAAGAAATAGGCACAAAAGTTTCACGGCTGCTGTGGAAGCAGCATGGTACACCTGATGATGTGCACTGCAGCAGCTTGTCTGTGGCACTGAGCTTCTTAAAGATCTGGAAGCACAGATAATTCCATTCTTGAAGAGAGTTCTGCAGGAGGGTGAGAATCAGCAGGATGATCTGAGTCCAGGAGTGTAGATTTAAGTTTTAGCCCAGTTGCATAATAAATGGAGGTTTTAGAAAAATGGAAGAGATTAACACAGGAGATTGCTGCCCTATGCAATGCAAAACTGTATTATTGGAAGGAGAGTTTGTATTACTTCCTTTTTACTGGGTGGAGTTCTCCCATCCTTTGTTTGCCTAGAAATAAGGACCAATAACCAGGAACAGCATATCAGAGGCGCTGAGGATTTTAGCTTTCAAGATATATTCACAGTCTACAGGAAAAAAAAAAAAAAAAAAGGAGTAACTTCTTGAGTCATGAATATATGCAACTCTTTTTGTGACACAGCCAGTTATTTTTTATTTGTCTCAAAGAAGAACAAACTAGATCTTTTGCATAACTAGAGGTAAATGAAAGGAATAACAAATAAAGAAATAGACTTTTTAAATTTTTGAACATTTTGTATACATTTCTTTTGAAAGTAGCCCTTAGAGGCTTTTCTGAGCTCATGTTTGTCCTGAGATATGTTTGCACAAGAACCCTTCTGTTCAGATAAATTCAGTGTTCTTGTCGTCCTTCATACTTCATTCCATTTATATTTTAATATATTTATGATTGGAAAGCAAAGTCTATTCAAGACAGAGCTTCTACCTTTAACCACCTTAGCTCAGAATCCCCACTTCTTCTGCAGAGTGCAAATTCTGTAATTTGCCAATCCATACAAAGAGGCAAAGACCTCGAATTCCAAATGCAAGGCAGAAAGGACAAACTAAATAAAACCATCCTCCTGCCTCAACAAAACTAATTTAAATTTCCTAATATAACAAAGCAGCTGTGAATCTACTGCCTGGAGGCATAGGCACTGTGGCACACTGAACAAATGGCCAAGCAGATGCCCCTGTTGGGATCCTCAAGAGACAGAAGGTGTTGTTTTTGTGCGGCACATTGGTACCTTCGGTGCCTCAGAAAATTACTACTGAGATCCCTCTGCATAATAGCCAGAGCTGCTTAGGTATTCACACTAAGAGCCACAAAGTTTTTTGTATTCTGGTCTGGAGCACAGCTGCCTACTTTTCTTAGCGTTCAACCTTTTTGTGAGGTCTTAAATCACCCCAAAATTGCTACTTACTTCAGGATTTGCCATTCCTGGGGCTCCAATCTAATTTCCTGCCAGTATCAGAACAGGCAGCCACTTGAAATGGCTGTAACACTTGTTGGGCTGGCTGAAAATGTTTTCACAGGTGTGATATTTCCTGCTGCAGAAGCTTAAAGCATCTTAATGATGGAGGAGTGCTGGGGGCAGTTCTCACTGGCAGCTTCCCTGGTGCCATTTTGAGAAGACCTCTGTGATCTCTTTTCTAAGAAAAGTTGCTTCTTACAGCATGAGAGAGTGATCATTCTTTTACTGCCAGGTCAATAAGAAAGGTAAGGTCCATTAGCACATCTAACAGAAAGGTTCAGCAAAACCCAGTTCAGTACAATGGACTTCCTCTGTAGGAAGCATTTTGTGTCCTATTTAGTGAATTTATGAACAGTGTGACCAAATAAACCTGCAGGACACGTTTATGACTCCCTCACTGGTGTACTGTTTCCTCTCTCACATATATATATATAAATATATATTTATATCCCTTCCAGTACAATAATCCATATTCCACATTCTAGAAGAAATGTAAGATTTTTGTTCTGTTAATAAATCAAAGTCTACTTTTGTCTGCATTGTTTCTCCACCCTTTTTCACAAAATGATCCTTATCTTAACTACACCTTCCAGGGCTATATATGCAGCTCACTTTTCTTATTCAGAACCCTGCTTAACTATTATTGGACACGTGGGCTGAGCCATTGTTCTTTTAGAGACTGAAATATGTTCCTCTCCACTACTGTTGTTCTTGAGAGCTGCAGTTATTGGACGTGGGGCTTTGTGATTTGGGTGAATTATTGACTCCTTTTTTACTGCATCATAAAATCTGTAACTACACTTTCCTAGATGCTCTCACATTTCTCTCACTGCCCTAACAGCTAAAATACATGAGGCAATCTGTGATCACAGAAAAAGAGGTGTGTGAAGGACCAGAACTAGAAGTCTCATTGGGTGTCAAGGACACAGCGCACAGTTTATAGTTTCTTTCAGAACACAAAATCCAATATACAGTATTTCTTCTGAATAGAAATTAAGTATTTTAGAGTTCTGGGGGGCTTAGGGTAAGGGAGTTGTTTCTGTGGGTGTTTTGAGGGGGCAGGGGACAACATAATATAAGACAATTTGAGCCTGTTGGATCTTCAATAAGCAAGAAAGTCAGTCAATTTTGGATCATTACCAACAGAGAACCATTATGCACTTTTCTTTTGCAAGCCTGGATTGCATTCTTGTCCCCTAGCTCATTAAAATGATGAAAAATTAAACTATCCAAAGGAAAAAAAAGATAAAAACAAGAAAAAAGAAAAAGCGAATTTTCTGCTGTACCAGCTCACGTAGGGATTAGGTAATAACCAGAATCAGTCTAAGATTGAAGGTGAGACCAGAGGGTAACATGTTCCCTGTTTTTGTCAGTAAGCAGGTAGATCAGCTCGTCTCAGCTGTGAAATCTCATCTGGGAAAAGAAAAAATTAAAACCACAAGACAAACAGAAGTCCTGAAAAAAAAAATAGTATTTTAAAAAGAATCAATGGAGCAGTGGATAAGAAATAATAAAAAAAACCCCCACAAAAACTTTTAATCTCCCTCCACGCCCAGCAGCTTCTGATCATCTTCATGTTTATAAAGCTCCCTTAAGAAATCAAAAGTCCTTTTGTATGTCTTGTTATTCTCATGAAAAAAAAAAAAAAGAGGTGTAATTCTGATCAGCAATAAATCCATTGCATCCTTCAATTCATTCAAAGTTTTATTTCAATCATGATATTTCAAGAGTAATTTTTAGTGATTTTTAGGAAATGGACACAAATTTTGTGAATGTTTTCATCAATCTCCTTCAGAATCCTCAAAATGAAATGATATTTTTTTGAGTTTAAAACAGTAAACATCTTTATTAAAAGATAAGGTCCTGTGGAAACGTTATAAAGATTTTGTTGCATCTTGCTAGATCATGGCTGAAAGTTTCTGGAATTGCAGATTTAGATTTACAAGTGTTGAGCAGATGAGATCAACACACTGACACCAAGGCACGGAGTACTTTTCAAGAAGCTGATTTAATTTGAACGATGTTTGGTACAACCAGATCCATGTTTTATTATGCTACACTTTCTTTGTGTAGCACAATGCCTGATCTTGATAAGAAGGCCTTTTCTTGAATCCTATCTGTTTCTGGCTGCTTCACATATTAGGACAAACTTGAATTCTCCTACTGCAAGAAAATAAAATGGAAACGGAACTGTAGCATTTCATCTAGTTAGTTGGTTCTCAAAAGTTTAAATCAACTTCAAAACTTATTTAAAAAGAATTGTGTGGAATTTTCACCTATTACTCTTCTGACATGGGTTTAATATAAAGAATTTACTCTTTGCAGCAATGGGAAACTAAGCTATAACTAGTGATAACTTAAGCTAGCACAAAACAAAAAAGTTTATCTGGTTATATGAAGACTTCAGGGGAATAAAAAAGCTGTACGATATTCCTACAATTTACTGAATGGGCTTAGAGGAAAAAAATCAAAGAGAAATGCAGTGATCAAAATATCTGTGAGAATGTGAATTTTGAAGCAGAAAGAATATAAAGCATGCCAGATATCAAGTTCAGACACCTGACCTTATTTACAGATCAAATTCTGTAAACCCAGCGTGAAATCCATGGATACAAATCAGTTTGGGGGAATTTGCTTTGACACTCTGCAGCTGGAATGATGATGTAAGTGGCAAGCACACACTGTACTGCATGACAAACAAAATTGGTCTTTTTTGAAGCACACAGCCATGCTCAAAGGTAATGAAACATCCAGGGCTGTATCTACTGAGATTTAAAGAGAGTGATACTTGCTATTACACTAATTTATACAAGCCTCAAACTGAACTTCAGAGGAACCTCTGTCTCAGAGGCAGCACAGCAGACTCCTTGTCAAATGCTTTTAGTTAACTATGGTGATTTGAAAACATCTATGTCTGAAAAATAACCTTTCTTTCAGCATATAAGTAATTGAACTCTGTGTGGTATACCTAAGATGGTTTCCCTTAGAAGAAATTAGCTTTTCTTTAATATTTCAGAGCTCAGCTAAGAAAACTCTCCAGCTAATATTCCTCCTCTTCCTCAAGATTTCATTTCTTATGAAAAATGGAATTCTAGTGTAAGACTTAATGAGTACAAACCTAAATACACATTTTAGTATGAATGTTTTTAAGGTTTGTCACAACCACTGCTGACATTAGGTGAAGGAAAATTGCCTGCATGCATCACAGCCTACCCCAGTTCATCTCATAATCACCTTCAAGCAAGTGACTGAACATTTAATCCTAATAAACTGCTGGAGAGTCAGGTGGTGAAATCTTTTGGCTTCACTGCTCACCAGTGTTCTCTGGGTAGTGAGGCTATTTCCAGCTATCCTGCTGTGAAATGTGCTGCTATTAAATCTTGCACGTGAAAATCGGGAAAACACAAAGAATGACGATTATTTTTCTTCGATATTTTAAAAACTTTGAGCTGGTGAGCTGGTTAAGATTTCTCTTTTTATTTATCACTTACTGTAGCTATAAAAATGTTCATAGTTTGCAAAACAAATTACAGCACTTAGCTGCTTGCTTTGTCATAATCCTGAACGACCATCAACCACAGCCCTTGTTTATTCTCCTGTGCAATATTAATGATTTTTTTTTCTCTCAAAGAGCTGTTCTATTACATTTGTGCAGATAAAGAACCCCAAAACATGGACATGTGTGCTTTTTTTTTGTTTGTTTGTTTGTTTGTTTTTTTGTTATCCATATCTTCCTTCTACGGAGGGAAACACAGCTTCCATGAAAGAAGTTAACATTAAACCAGCACACCCTCAGAAGGAAAATCTTTGAGGGTTGTTTTGATGTTCTGGATAAAGAGTTTTAAATGGTATGCTTTTATCCATACCACTCCAAACATCACTGAGAAAAGCTGCCAGGATTTAAGTATTTTATGATACGTCTACTTTAAACTAGGAAGTGAAAAAACGTTGAAATTTATCACTCTTTTCAAGCCTTCAGGTTTAGTTATTTTATGTCTCAGGGTTTGAGTGTTCTGAAGTCTGCATCAGTTTAATCACTTGTCAAAACTTCTCCTGGAAGTTTTAAAAAAGGGCAGGATACTGTAGAGTTTGGCACTTAAGAAACTGTGCAACTTAGACAATTTGACAAATTTTACCTCGAGCTTTCTGCTGAAGACACAGAGGTAACAGACACTTCAGTAGAAGATGCCTTACTAAAAAAAAAAAAAAAAAGTCTGATTTGCCACAAATAGTAAATTTTGCTGAACTATTTCCCTTTGATTGTCTTCTTAGTTGCCCCACCATAAGTCAAAAGCAGCCCTCACAAAATTCCTGTCTATCAACAGAGAGAGAATCAATTCCCAACAGTAACACAAAATCAGTTGCTGGAATAAATAATAAAATAAAATAAAAAAAAAATACACAACTCCTTCTGCAGACAGTGGAAGTTTTGCCACAGTAAAGTTTGGACTAGGCAAAATTTGAGCAGAACATTTTAAAAAAGTTAAAATGATGTTTCCTTGCTTTTCACATAATTGCTGAGTGATTGGCTGTTCTTTTTCAAGAAGGTTTGCAGAACAAAGGCCATTACAGACAAGTTTTCCATGCAGAAACATCCCTGTTTAGAATTAGAAAGTGAAATGTGGGAAGGCAGAGGTGAAAGTGGCACAGTGAAAGGACTGAAGTGGCATCAGCTCTAGAACAGAGGACATACAAGTTTGGAAAAATACATCATCCTTAAAATCTAGAGTCTGTTGCTAAAATAAAGCAGTGTTCATTTGCAAGAAGGAAGAAAAACAAGGCAACCAAACCTACAGAGGCACCATCCAAAACAGCAAATATGTTACTGTCAGAGACCAAGGGTGATGTTTGGAAGGATATTGTCAATTCAACTTTAACAAGAGTAAACAATTCACAATTGTTAAGGTGACTTTACAATTACTTAATTTTAAAAACTGTAGTGACTTCTGTTTTGTTTGGGTTTGGGTTTTTTGTTTGTTTGTTTTTGGTTTTTTTTTTTTCTTTTTTCAAAATTTTTTTTTGTTTTGATTGATATTTTTTGGTAGGTTTTTTGGGGATTGGGGGACTTGTTTTTTTCTGTTTGTTTTTATTTTTTTGAGTTTTTGGGGAGAATCCTTTAGTAAGAATTTTACTTACTTTTAATGGCATGTGATGTTAAACCAATGGCTGTGTTTTACAGGCATTCATCTCATCAGAGTGTTGGAGGAGATCTTGGATTTCACTTGGAAGATTCCAGGGGGAAGGAATAGACAGATAAAAATTTGTGATCTGTATTTTAATGAACACAGAAAACTTCCACTGACACTTGTGATTTGCAGTCCTTAGGACATGAGCATCTTTTTCTGTGCACTCTCAAAGAGAAGACACTAAATGGATTTTGCTGTGGGTACAGTCAAAAGAGAAGAGCTGTGAAAATCTGTGTCACACCACACATGATGTAGAAGTCATTCCCAGCTGAGTAAATCTCTTCTTAGAGAGAAGAATATGCTGATATTGATATACTGTGCACATGAGTATGCCTATTTAACTTAATATAAATACTGCATGCAATATACTCAACCTTTTCAATTTTTCATTTTCAGCCTCTGGCAGAATCATTTCAGTTGGAAGAAACTTCTAAGACCACTGAGTCCAAACTTTGAGCAATAAATGCTTATTTTATTAGCTATATATTCTTAAATAAGTATTTATGCTCCATTAAAATAAAACAAATTTATAAGGATACAAAGATTTTTTTTTTTTTTCCCCCAAAACATGTGCACTTAGAAAAGAAATATTTCCAGTTTGGACATTGTAAGGCTGAATATATATGAAAGTTAAACAGTTTGAAGAAAGAAGACTTTATCCTAAAACAGCAGAATAAATATTTTGTTAGGAAATCTACCAGGCAAAAAGGCTTCTACTAAAAATGAAGTCAGAAAAAGTCAGAATTTCATGTAGATTCCATGCAACAGGTGGCTGAAACCCAGACTAAAAGAGATAATTAGGAAAGGAGAAGATCTCAAGATTTTGGTAAATTGATTCTTTTCTTCTTGTTGGATATACACCAGTTCTGATATTTTGGGAAACTGATGAGCACCTCCTACAATGAAGATTCTCAAAAACCTCATTTTCTCTACTACTTCATGAGAGACCAAGTTCTGTCTGCCTGGACCTGGCAGGTAAATACAAATGAAGCCATCAAACCCAGTCTGTGAGCTTGGCCACGCTAAAATCAATCTGAATGTAAAGGTGAACTAAGGTTAATATTGATTAGAAAGGGAGAAAAGCACTAAAAGAATAAAAAAGGAAAGGAGTATCCTAATAGGCTCCCATGTTACAGGTCACATGTTTTGCTCTGTATGTATATTTTTTCTTTAAAGATGAGGAAGGAGGAAAGAATGTAGATAACAAACTGCAAACTAAGAAAGGAAATACACCTGAATATGAAAGATATCTGTGAAAACAAAGTGATAGGATCCAAACCTCATTATTTTGGAAAACACACATTTGGATCATGAATATCACCTAAGCTGTTTATTAGAATACATATCTCCTTTCTGCAGCTTGCTTTATCAAAATGTTTTATATACTGTATTCTGGAGCAACTTGTGGTTAGATATGTTCTGACTTGTTATTGCTAGGAAAACAGAAAGGAGAAATAGTTCTCAGAGTATTCAGAAAGTAGTTTCTATTCTTATTGCAATCCACACAGAATTCTGAGGTTAAAAATAAAAAGATGAAACATAGACAATTTTTAAGCTGATAAACGATTTATGTGATTCTTTTCTCTCAACCAGTGTTTTGACAAATTATGATGCTTTCAGGCCAGCACAGTGCCGTTAATGGAAACTTGGTTATCAGAAACATGCAAGTACTCAATGTATCACTTTAAAAGATAGTATTTCTTCAAACAACTTATAATGGAGGCTCAACTGCTGGTTTTCATATATTTTTACTAATGAGCATGTAGATGTATCCATATAATGTTTGCTCTGCTGCTGACATTTGCAATAATGCCTATTATTATTCAAGCACATTTTTAAAAGCACCTCTCTGCATTTTGGAGCTTGCCAAAGACTTTGGTGTCTGTTTCCCCTCACCCAGGACACAAGCCTTTACTTAAAACAAAGTTTTGCTTCAAATTTGAGATACCCTTTTCACCACAAGTCTGATGAAGACAACTGAAAAAACAGAGCCTTGACATTTTGTAGCTAAAGCTAAAATGACCTAATGGCTAGCTACCACTGAAAAAAGTCCATTTTTGTCCTGGTATTTCTGCCATTTCTGTTTCACCAGAGCTGTCCCTGAATGATACGATGCAGAGAATCGGTGCAGAGTGCACTTCTCATTTCTGTCATGTAAAATTGATTTTTGGCTTGCTTACCTCCCTGCCTCAGTTCATCAGGGAGTCAGAGGAGCACCACGGGTGGTTCAAAGTGTTGAGGGCTGTAATGTGAAACCATACTCTAAATGACACTTACAGGTTAAAAAACAAACAAACAAACAAGAAAATAAAAAATGAGATAAAGGACCAGTTTTAAAATTGGCCATGTAAAGTATAAGGTTTTACCAATATCTCTTAATGAAAGATGCTTGAAAAAAGATTTTTTTTTTAAGGCAAACATTTGTTGCAACAACTATTAAAGAAGGCAAAGGGGTAAGTAAAATAACTTATATGGAAAAATAATTATGGGAATGGTTTCTTGAGCAATGTGGTTTTGGATTGTTCCATAAAAGAGATTTTGGAGACTGAATTACAAATACCCTTCTTTCTTTCCTTCTGCCCTTCATTTCCATGTTTATTGAGTCCTACTCAGCTATGAGCAGTTTTGTCTGGATGAGAACTTCACAGTAACATAACCAGAAACAATTTAAACCTGACCCATTCTATTTAAAATCCTCTACCAAGCCTGAGTTTATCTTTTTCCAGCTCCTCCTCCTTTTCCTGACACACATCATATGTGTTTCCTTTTACTCTTTACTTCATTCATGTTAGCATGGGGAACAATTCAATAGGGACAAATATCCATATGTGAAGCACGTGAAAAACGAAATTTTTAGTAGTTCTAAGAACATGTTGGGGAAATTAAGGGAATTCAGTTTTTTTTTTTTCTTTAGTCCTCCCTACTTCAGAAATAATTTAAAATATCTTTATCTGGGAGGAACCTTTTGGAAAACGTCATCACTGAGCACTGATGTATCATAAGCTTACAAAAGAATTCCGTGTAATGAGAAACTTGGTTGAAAAAATCAAAATCTACTAAATTAATTACAATCAAGTGTGAACTTAGGAATTTTCTGCTATTTTAATAAATGTTGCCATACTGTGGAAAAACTGAAAATCCGAGTCAGCAGAGTTAAACTGATGGAGAAGTTTTGACAGCAGCAGCAGGGTTAAAATATCACCCTGTAGCCACAATATGGCTTTTACACATGGAAAAATCACAGGGTTGGAAGATTGGTGGGAGGCATGTTCATTTTCTATGCAATGTAAAGTCACCTAAGGAAAAGAAAAGGTGAAGAACTTACTGAAGGAAAAGGATGAGATGAGACATGGAGAGAGGCAAGGGAAAAAATTCTACTGGGTCATAAATGATATTAGAAATGAAAACGGTAGTTCATAAATAAACACCCATATCTTTAATGAGGGTTACTTGTTTTAAAAGTTATTTTATATTTATAATTATATTTGTATTAACTAACTGTATGGGTTTTTATGAAGCTGTCTCAGCTCAGGTCCTTCCTGCTCAGTGTTTGCACCATGTGTGGGCTGAAGAAATGCACTGTCATGCATTTCTAGGTCTTTACTCTTAGGGTCTGCAGAACTGACTCCTCTCCACCATAAGATCAGGTGAGTCCCATTGGAATCCATCAAAGAGCTGCATAGGATCAAAATCTCCCTCTCTTTCCAGCCTGAAAGGCAATTACACGTGGAACTGTGCACCATTACCTCCCATCCTTTATCAGCTTGAGCATCCAAATCAAATGTTTTCAGAAAGCCAAGAGCTGTTTTAGCAACAAAAAACCCCCAATTTTTGAAAAGTGTTTTAGCTGAGCTGTGCCACACCTTCACATTTGTTGGTTCTTGGAACCTGTGGGATAAGCTTTTGTTTTCTCCTTATGGATCAAAGCTGAGGAGCAAGTTTGTCCCAAGAGAAGTTCTGAGAAAAAATTGAAGTGTCAAATGGCCTTCCTGTATTCAAAATCATATTTAGATGTTCCACCATAAAAATGGCAAATAATTCAGCTCTTAAAAGTGCTAACCAAACATGAACTCTTTTCTTCAAAAGTGGGATGTCTTTGATATTGATTACTGATATTGTAGAAATTTCAAATGTGAGATTTGATTTTGTGCTTGCTTTTTATAACAAAATAACAAAGAAAAAAAAACCCCAAAAAATCTTAAAAATTCAAGACAATCAGAAGTATCCTAAAAGGCCTCTGTTTAGTCTGTAATCAAAAATGAACTCACATGTTTATCTCACTTCAACATGCACAGAAAGCCATTCTACCTTCTCAAAAGTTTTCATTTATTTCTTTGACTACAGAAGAAAAGCTTTCTACAAAGTTGTTTGCCCTCAAAGAACATATGTTTATGACTTCAGAATTGAATCAGATCTGAAAATATCAAAGAAGGTAGAAGTGGATCTTAATAGATGATGAAATAAAGATATAATGCTCTCTTCTAGGATTTAGTTTCATAGCAATTCAATAACCACATACAATATTCAGTCTCTCTGTGTGTCTTGAGACTACATTGTTCCTACCTAAATTGATTCTGAATCATTTCTTAGTCATTGTTTCGCCTGCCAGTGGTAAATAAAGAGCCTAGAAATTACCATGGAAATTGTGACATCAGTTTTTATATGAAATAAACAGGTTGTCTTGTTCTCTTCCACTGCAAAGGAGGTGTTGATTCCTCTAATTCTCGGGAGGAACAAGAACTAAGAGCTATGCAGGTATTAAGTGGGGGTGACACAAACACCACGAGGAGATGGGACAGTCAACTTGTACCTCACTGCCAACTGTCCTGCTCCATTACAGCCTTTAATAATGTTGGCATCTTCTTATATTGGTCTTAGTGGGTTCAAAGGAGTTGTGTAATTCTTTCTTGACAAGGGCACTAGAGGCATTTCTCTTTCCTCCTGCTGTGCCCCTGATGAAATTTGATGTTGCCTCTAACCTGTGTCAAGCTATAAGATACTTTTCCCAGAGCTAAAACCACCTAATTCACTAGCCTGAATTATATGCACTGTGTCAGTAGAATTTAATTGTGAGTATTCCTTTTTAAGAATAGCTTTCCTAATATATTTATACAGTGGTTATAATCTGGATATTTCTTCTCTGATCCCGGGCTGTTAGCCATCCGAGAATTGTGGGTAAAGTCCTTTTCTCCAAGCCCCATGCCAGAAGAAAGAGTCAGGATGTGTCGATTCTTTTATCAGAGTTGTTTATTCCATCGTGTTCTTAAATATTTTTCCTTCAGCCGGCGTAGGTGTCACCTACACCGCAGCCGAAGGCTATCTGCCTCGCTCATGGGCGGTCATAATCTTTTATACTAATTGTTACGTCCCCATTGTTTTCACTACTATACCAATATCTACTACTTTTATTAAACTGTGCACCTTTACACTAAACCAATAAGAAAATGCCACCACCTCACCCGAAGATGGAGGACAAGAAGAAGAAGAAAGACAAGGGACACACCCAAACCCCTCCATCGTCTCCTTGAGCCTCCTTTGTGAACCCCTAAAATCCACATTAATACACAAAAATAAGTTATCTAATATCCTAATTACACACCCGTGACTTGTAATTCTTCATATAATGTTGGCAATCACTCCCAGGGGCTAAAATCAAAGGCACTGGTGTTTTTTATCACTGTTCCAGGGTCTCCGGACCTCCTCCTGGGGTCTCGGACTGCCCGGGACACCTAAAGGGATGTCCTGGGTTCCGACAATTTCTTTCATTAAAAAAACCCAAAAACCTACAAACAAGCAAACATACCCAGGAAAGATACTTCCCATACTTTCCAAACATTCATTTCCAGTTCTAGTAGGGAAAACTACTGAAACTCATTATTTTGCAAGACAGGAAGAACTGTCAAGGAAACATCTTTGTAGTTACAAAAGAAAGCTGCACTCCTCTATCAGCAATTAAAACCATTAACCTGTGATTTTGATAAATAATTAATGAAAAAGTGATTACTTCAAAATTAAAATAAATTTACTTATACCAGGCTGAATTACACATCTACTGTGACTTTTGTGTATCCAGCTTCACAAAACCAGGATGTAGTTGCTGACACACCTAGTAAATTTCTGTCAAGGGTGCTCAAAAAAAGGACATGAAGTTGGGTTATGAAACCATCATGAGCAAGCTAATATGTCACAGAAAACATGTTTTTCAGGTAAGCTTAATATATGTAAGGCTGTTCTTAATTCTTCAAAGTTTAGTTTTTTTAAAATCTAGTTTTTGTATTGCCTCTGGCTGATGAGGTTTTACCTTTGTAAAATCCTATCCCCAAAACAACATCACAACTGACTTGCAAGAGCATGAAAATAACAATCTTGGCAACTAGTTTGGAGACTGAAACCCTTCACAGCCTGATGATCACTTAAGCAAGTATTTCTTAGTTATTGTCTCTCTGAATCAAAAACTTGATATTCAAGCTGCTTTTCCACTTTTATCAGTACAAAACTAAAACAAATTTACTTCCAAAGGTTTGTGTTTCATATAATTCCATGCCCATGTTATATCACTTTGAAAACTTACATCAGAAAACTGAAATTATTGGCTACTGAGAATCAAAACTTCTTTTCTACAAGTTAGAAAACCATTATCAGACATCTATCAGTGAAACATCAGTCATATAAAATATGTATGATAAAATTCATGAAAGGTGCACAAACATCATCACTTGCTTTTTTCTGTTCCTTTTCACAGCTCACAGCATCCCTTCAGCTCAACAAGATGCATGACTGTGTGCTGAGGACAATGGCAGGAGTCTGTATTGCAGCTCCTCACAGTGTGCAGGGGAAGGTCAGCCAGAGATTTCAGCTTGCATGGAAAGCAAAGAAAGCATGGAAAGCATTTTCTTACCAAAATATGCACTAGCAGTATCATTACAGTCTGGAATAGCAGCTATCTTGATTTCATGTGAGAAAAAATAAGACTTTGAGGTCTTAGGCAGACTTTGGGAAAGGAAATATATCTTAAAGAGATGTTCTGCATCTCTGAGGAAAGAGGAGTGAGAGGAGGGGAGTGAAGCAGAGCCTGTGAAGAGCAGAAGGGAAAGGTGTTTTATGATTTGGTTTTATGTCTCATTACTCTACTCTGATTTGGTTGGTAATTAAACTATGGTCTCCAAGCTGAGTCTGCTTTGTTGGTGACAGTAATTGCTGAATGATCTCTCCCTGCCCTTATCCCAGCTCACCCACGACTCTTTTGTTGCATTTTCTCTCCCCGGTGCAGCTGAGGAGTGACAGAGCAGCTTTGGTGGGCACCACAGCCAGGCCAACCCAACCCAACCCAACCCAACATTGCCTATCCTTGATAATCTTTCTTCCCCAAGATAAACTGAGACTTTTCTGAAGAGGGGAGAGAGAAGGATGCAAAAGGGAAGGTAAAAATATCTTTATTTCCTTTTTATGCACTCTCACATGTTTAAAATCCCTCACTTTTGAGTGTCAGAGGCATGCTGGTCAGGAACAATCAATTTTATTTTTCTTTCCCCTCAAATGCAGAAGTCTTTGGCCGTTGAGTTTTACCCTCTCTTAAATCATAGGCTGGAGCAAAGTTTATTCTAACTTTTCAGCCGTAAGAACTCTGAAGAACTTCTAGCCAATATCAGTAATCATTATTGATATTTTTCCTGGATTGATCAATAGATAAATAGTCAACCATGTTGAGATTGACAGACCTAATATCAAACTAACTGGCAATGTATTCTTGCAGGTTTTATTTCTAGTTGAAGACTTAGACTCAAATATCTGAACTCTATTTACATTCGTTTCATAGTGAGAAAGAAAGCTCATAAAAATAATAAAGAAAGAAATTAATGATTGCTTTGTTTTTGAAGGGAGAAATCTTAAATCTGAAGGACAATTATACAGCTCATAGAGCTGAATGATCACACCACACAAAATGCATTATGTATTTTGCTCTGATGCCTTTTTTTCAGAGCAAAAGCTAAATTTGTTTCTCTGATGCCTCGTGATTTAAGAGGGATGAAATCACAGAGTATGACAGTTTGCTACGCACCAGGAGAAATCTTCTTGGACAATGCAAAAACTTACCAGTTTGAAAAGAACAAAGAGATTCTGCCTGCACAGAAAACAAAATAAAACACTTATATTTGTCTCAATGCAGGATAGCTTTTTTTCACTACGTTACAGTTTAAAATCCAAGTAGTCTTTATTTGGATTTTAAACTGCAGCATGATGAAAATAAACCCTCCAAACTTACTGAGAAGGTGCAAAGAGAAGGATATTATCCATAGAATATCAAGCTGCTGCCCCTTGCCACATTTCCTGCCTTGCATGTGCTTTTACCTTGTGGTAAATACAAACTCTATAATCACTACTCTGAACATTAGTTTTATATACAATACTTGTATTGTATTTCTAAAAACAACCTAATTTAATTTCTGATGTATTCTTAGCATAAGGTCTGATAACAAATAATCAACTCAAACTTTCAAATTGCTGGGAGATGAGAACAATGGTTTTCTTCCTTGTTTTTGGGAAATACCTGGTAGGGTTATAAGTCACTGCTTGAGAGTCTTATTCACACTAGCAACCTTTATGCATCATTGAGCAGACTTCATTTTAGCATCTGTTTCAAGCCCAGGAAATACAGCAATAAGACAAGTGTTTTAAAATGCATATATTTTTATTACTATTTCAGATGATTTGTCATCGTTTGTGTTGAAGCTCTTCTAAAACTGGGCAAAAAATTGTAATTGAAATAGGTCCTTTATAGTGGTTGCAGGAAAAGCTAAACAGGGCTTATTTTGATTTACTTGGGTTAGTTAGCTGATGGCAAAGTTCCTTGGGAATGAAAAAAAAAGGAAAGAAAGAGAAAGTGGGAGAGAGCACCGGAAAAATCCTTGTTTTAAGAACAAAACATTTATGTACTGTTCAGTTTGTATATATGGATTATACCTTTAGTACACAGCCAGTTACCATGCCAACTCAAGCTTTAGAACATATATTTTGAGCTATTCAGAAAAGTAACTGAATATAATCAGCATCAAACTGAACACATTATGAAATTATGAAACTAATTAATTGTTCCTGTGGGCCTAATTTATCATTTGTGTCTGGTCAAGTCAGGCTACACCAGTCTGCTGGCATGCTCTGCAGTGTGTGGAGCTCAGGTGCCACTCACACCAAACAGGCACCTGCTGTAGTGTGGGTTTTTTTCTGGAAGGGAACCCCAGATTCATCTCCAAAGAAATCAGGCAAGAGGATAAAAATTGAGGGTGCTGATAATGAGTAACCAAATCTCAACCCCAAACTGGGATTAGAAGGGAGGCACATCTGCTAATACAGATATACGCTTTCTTTCTTACAGTTAAGGGATGATTTATGAATTTTCAGTCAACTCTGAACAGCAGGTTTTGTACTTTCTTTTAATTAAATGGATTAATATTCATACTTAAAACAATATTTTATTGCAGTTAATAATGTACTACTAATAATAAATACTTCAATGCTCAGCCTCCATAGGTTGTTACCACAGCCATATGTCAGTTTTGGGTTAAAATTAAGATTTTAATGTCACAACCAATTTAAAATCTCTTGGACACCTAGAGTAAATATACAGTGTTTAAAAGAAAGGGCCAAGGAATAAGTCTGAGGACTGAACTCATGACTGTCCATCTTGCTTGCTTTTTAGCTCAATTTCTCACACATTTTTGGACTCCTCTAACTAACTCTAAGACCAATTTCCTACAGACAAAACTAGCCATAAACTTTCCAGAGCAAACTATGCTAACCAATTTCAAAACAAATGACTGATACTTGGAGCTTCCTGTTCAAAAACGTGACTTAAAACAAACCAAGCCAAAGATCATAAAGCCACAGCTTTGCACATGCATGTGTTTAGACAGATATTGTGCATATATGTAAATATATACAAGCATTTTCCTCTTTATTGATGCATATTTTAATTTTGAATTAAAATAATAGCTTCCAGATCTACCTCTCTTTTATTCAACAATAACCAGAGATGCCAACTGACTAGCACTGTAAAATTTCAATTGTTTTTAAAGCCTTTCTCTTCTTCCAGTTATATTAAGGTTAAATAAAATTAAAATATGAGACATCTTGGAAAACAAAAGAAAAAACCTGGGAAGATTTTTTCTTTTTTTCCATCCTAGCTATTTTTTCTTTCAAAGGGCTTTTTCTTTTCTCCATTTTTTATTTGCAATAAATGTCAAGTACTAAGGCCTGCAGAAGTCACAGACGTGTGCCACTACTCCTAAGCACTTTAGGAAGGTGACATGTCTTGCATACTGTCCCATCAGTTAATTCTGTTAATTTTCAGAGAAATAATAATTTTCAAATAGACAAATGGTTAAAGGGGCAAATATGAGATATATTTGCAGGACTGATGCCTCAACAGGCAAGCTTTAGATAAACTGCAAAGCCATGCAAGGCACTAACAAGAGGCCACCTGCCTGACTCCTGTGGGCCAGCTGCACGCTGCAGTGATTTTCCAGAGTGGCTGTGATGTTAACTGCATGGCAGAGAGCATGCTGGGGCCATCACACGGAGAGCAGTGATCCATGTAGCAGGAGGAATAACAAAATAAGAAAAATGACGTTTCCAAGCCTGTGAGTGCCCATTCTCACCCCTGACACAAGGCTTGGTGCACTGTTCTGAATAGCATTTTAGAGCTAATGGAGTTCTCTGAGTCCTATTTGCAAATTTACTTTAAGAAAGAAAAATTGCAGGAGCCTGGTCATAGTTGGATGAGTGGGACAAACCGATACAGCATTCAGACAGCATTTTAATGCTTGAATTTCATGCTTTTGAAGGTGTTAGATATCTGCTGCTGCATCAGTATTTTAAAATGCAAAAGAAGGGGAAATAACATTTTTTATTCTGGCAAGTGGTTACTGATGTTGTTCACCTCAGTAGCAATTTCTCCTTTTGCATCAGTAGATAACTATTTGGGGAATCACCTTTCTTACAATTCTCTCCTTTGAAAACAAACCCAAGGCATTTACTTTCCAAATGAAACACAAAATGTTTTGCCATGTAGTTTGGCTGCAAAGGCTTACAGAGGAAGTAAATTGTATTAGAAATAGGCTGTACAATCAGTTTTTGTTGGAATAAACTTTGGAAAATAGCAGTACTATACTTCAGGGAATTTGCTTCTAATTGATGGAAGAACTGTGTTTTGATGTTTCTACTACCTGTGATGGAGGTAGATGGAAATGTCCCAGAACCAGAGATCTGCATGAAAAGTGTCTCCAATGACAGCTGCTGAGAGAACCTCCGGAGGCCTGGAGGCTCTTCTCTCACCTCTGATCCTGACTAATTATTAGAATCCTTTATAATCCCTCCTCACAATTTCCCAGCAGAAGACAATAGGGAAGAATATTCTAGTATCTAGAGTAGTTGTATTGGATCAGCAAAAATTAGGTTATACAGAACTCAGAGCAACTCTTCCTTTTATGAGAATATTTACAGAACATCCTTAAACCCCTCTGGCAGGCGGGGCCTTTGTGCAGCTTGAAAATCTGTCCAGTACTAATTCACGTAGTAATCAGAGGATTATTAAAATGTGACATGTCAGCAGGATTATGGAAGTACTGAGATAAATTCAGATATCTGTACAAGGGACAAACTGCCTGGAGATGGAACAACCCCCCACCTGGCTACAACCTCCATCTCAGGGAGCTGTAAAGAGCCATGAGGTTTTCTCTGAGACTCTTTATCTCCAGGTTAAACAGCCCCAGCTCCCTCAGCTGCTCCTTCTGCTCCAGACAATTCACCAGCTCTGTTGCCCTCTCTGGATCTGCTCCAGCACCTCAATGTCTTTCCTGGATTGAGGGGCCCAAAACTGAACACAGGATTTGAGATGTGGTCTCACCAGTGCACAGCACAGGGGACAATCACCTGCCCTGGTCCTGCTGCCACCACTGCTGATACAGGCCAGGTGCCATTGGCCTTCTTGGCCACCTGGGCACAGCTGGCTCATGTTCAGCTCTAACCAGCACCAATGTCAGTCAGTAACGTGTCATCTTCCAAGAGCTCATTCAACTATCCCCCCTCCCCAAAAGATCAAATCAAACCAAACTAAAAACCACCAAACCAAAAAAACTTAACACACACACACTGCCCTTTGCCTCTTTTTCCCTGTCCTTTATGTGCAGAACCAAGTATTTTTATGAGGTATGCCTAGAAGTCTTGGCCAAGTTTAGCACCCCTTCCTAATAGGGCTTTTCCCCACTCTTTTTATGTAAGGAACAGTGTTTCCTCTTTGCAATTCACAGAGATGAGATTGATAGATATGGAGGGGGGGAAAAAAGGTGAAATCTCTACAGAGAGTAGAAACTTATGGAGACTTACTTCATGTTCTCTATAACATCTGTTTGGGAAATGGGCGAAGCTCATAGAGTTTCAATACAGTGTTTCTAACAGGAGATGATAAATTCTTGTTTGTATACGCTATATTTCAAACCTTAAGTATTTTAAATTCCAAACCACTTCTTTTCAAGAACAAGAAGTACTGACCAAACTGCAAAAGCAGATATTCTAGAGATTTAGGATACTTCAAATGTGGTACATCTGCTTTTACAGTGGTTTTTATAGCAATTAGCCTGACATTCAGCTGGGTTTAAAATACAGCACTTCAATTCAGGACACTCATCAATACAAAACTGAAAGCTGAAGTGTAAGTGATGTTCTGCAAGGTGATATAATGGAACCTTGCCTATCCAATCATCTGAACAGAATAGATCTTTCTGCAATAGTTACAGTTTCTTCAAGGCCTTTGGCATAACACCGTGATTCAGAACAAAAGGAACACACATAAAATTTGGCCACAACAGTAATGTAACCACTTATCAAGTCTAAACTTTAAATGAAAAAAAAGGAGGAAAATAAAAGAGATATATGCTGAAGGGAACTAAAAGAATCCTTTGGAGTCCAGTCTGTTCATCAAGTTTAAAGGAAAATTGAGAAATTATTGAGAGCTTAGCTGCAAGTCACCATTGGAATGAGATGGTAAAGTCAAGGAGAGAGTGTGCTGGAGAAGATGGTAAGATCATTGAGAAAAGGCTTAGGGTCTTCCTAAAAGACTAAAATTAAATGTTATGGTTATGTCATGGTTATGACTTGTGAATTCTCTGGTTCTATTATTGTTTGACATTGTCTGTACTATCTTCAGTATTTAATAGCATTTCTACCTGTACTGTATGAGAATATTTTAAAACTCATGTTTCTGGTCTTCAATTAGTTGATTTTACTCTTTTCTTGTAGTTGATTAGAAATGTTTTTAGTTAAAAGAAAAGCCAAAACCACACACACACAAAAACCTATTACCAAGGCACTTACCATTAAAACAAGAGATTTTGGATATAAAATACCTGTAGGAAAAAATCAGTGCATTTAGACCTCATTGCTCATGAGATTCAGACCCAGCAGAGGTGAAGATTTATGGAGAGCAGCTGAGGTCTCTTGGTCTTCTGGAGCAGAAGAGACTGAGGGAAGAACTCACTGCAGTTACAAATTCCTCAGGAGAGGAAGAGGAGGGGCAGACACTGATCTCTTATCTCTGGTGCCCAGTGACAGGACCTGAGGGAATGGCCTGAAGCTGTGCCAGGGGAGGTTTAAGTTGGATATCAGGAAAAGATTCTTCACCCACAGGGTGGATGGGCACTGAAAGAGAGTCCCCAGGGCAGTGGTCACAGCACCAAACCTGCTGGAGTTTAAGTGTTTGGAAAATACTCTTGGGCACATGGTGTGACTCTTGAAGATGTTCTGTGCAGGGCCAGGAGTTGGACTCAATGATCCTTGTGGGTCCCTTCCAGCTCTGGATATTCTGTGATTCTGTGGAAAGAGTCCCTTTGCATGAGCACATTTAGAAGGGCTATGGTATGCATTACGTCAGATTAAATGATCAAAAGGTCCCTTAAGCTCTCGTAGATCTCACACAAAATTCAGTTACATACAAATGTAACTGAAGAAAAAAAATTGAAGTCCAGGGAATATTTAAACATTTTAAACATTTTGGATTTCTGATTGACAGGCTCGTAACTGTCACTGATATTTAAAACTCAAGCAATATAGTTCATCACATCCTTAAATTACACTCATGAATAAACCACAATTATAAAACTGATGAGATAAATTATCAATTAGCAGATTATTATCGTGCAAAACCTACAGATTTGAATGTCGAACGTACAACAGTAGAAGTCTGTCACAGGACTAATGAGGGGTAACTAATGGAAATATTTTGCAAATCTTGGTTAACAGCTTTGCCTTCGTATCTCTTGCAGGGTTAGACATCACTGACACACTGACTTCTCTGCCCACACTCCACATCTCCCTGAATTGTGCACTAAGTTTTAGAGATAACATTTGAAGATTCATTCGTCAAGCTTTCCTCCTCGAAGGGACACAGACCATTTTTTGCAAACTCCCAGGGGAGTTTAGTGATGATATTTTTTAGTTCTGTGATAAGGTAGGGTTAAACTGTTTTCCTCACTGTTGCTTCCCAGAGTGTATCTGCCTAAAGTGCACACTAATAGAAAATGGTTGCATTACTCAGTCTAGGAAGCAGGGCCACAGACATATCCATCATTCTTAAGCCAAAGGCTGAGAGGCACAAGAATTAGTCTCTCATTTTTCCCAGGAGTAGCAGGAAAAAAATAATCCTCAAGGGTTTTTTTCCTTCTAATTTTGCAGCAAAATTTTCGATGAAGCTTCATTCAGAGTCTGTAAGTATGGACGTGAAATTGAATGTCCCTTAATTTAAAATGGGATGCAACTTATAGCAGTAGACCTTGACTGTGGACAACAAGTGGAACACGCTCTACATACTAATATGTGGTGGGGGAAGAGGGGGCAGGCAGTGAATGGGGTAAGAATTTACACTGTGACAAACAGCCAGCAGCACATTTTATTCACAGCTTGGTGAAACCACAGGGAGAGAGGCACAGCACAATTTACCTATGACACTGTTTGCTTTCTCCTTTCCACAGAGAGCTGAACTTCTTCTTTTTTAAAGCAAAAAAGCACATTTCAGTTGGACCCAGAATAAAAGTGATTGTCATTTATTTGTTTTTAAAAATGAAAAAGGATTTAGGCTGCAAAAAGTTATTTCTTGACATCTTGCTATTAACTTGGTGTGACAAGTAGTGTATACAGTCCAGGCAAAGCACCAAACTTAAATGGCAACTTGTAGTAGTAATTTTCCCACTGGAAAAGTGTAAATCTATTGATTTGCCTTTCTGAGAGTCTTCATTCTTCCTATGAAATTTAAGAAGGATAAATATACTTTCCATTTCACAGCTCCGGAAAAAAAATGTATGAACACTGTACATTTTAGCACCATGTAGGGAGATAAGATCAGTGCAGTAAATTAATTTTCTCTTTCCATAGCAAAAAGAGCATAAACCCTGCAGAGAGTGTTTGAGAGCTGACATGATGGATCACAGTGCAGCAGCTCTATTATGACTGTATTATGCAAATGTTTTTATGCAGTCTTTTAAAATGTGTATGACAAAAGCATTTTTGATGATTCACTGTACATAAAGACAGATTCTTGACTTCATGCAACCCCAATGGCTTCTGTAAAGACGTGTGGGTTTATTAAGTACATAAATACTTCTAACTACTTTTATTACAAAAAAGAGAATTCTCATTTGTAAAAATATAAGAAAAGGGGTTCCAACAAAACAACAGGAGGTACTCTTGAGCAATAATAGCAGAGTTTATATTACCATTGCTCATTCTTATGTTTGCATAAGTAAATACAAAATTAGGAGTAAATAATGCAGAAATAGCATCAGCCACATACAAATCTCTAGAATTACCTTCAGTTTGTGTCTCAACGCAATCTCATAATCAGCAAAGCCCTTTTGAAAAACTGATCAGGTAACTCAATCCAGAACCCATCTGTCTCTCCCAGACTTAAAAATCCACTGTTGGGAAGTGGATAGTTGAACATGTTAATATATTCAAGGAAACCTTACTGGGAAATAAAGTTATATCAATTCTAATTTGTATTATAAACTTTTTATCTCCATCAGCTAAGTTTGGGCATACTTATGTGCATTCTCAAAACTCACAGCACCTTCAAGTTTTAGAGACACAAATCTGAAAGACAAACCCTGAATCTCTTTGGAGAGATTCAAGGAAGAGAACTGTGCACTCAACTAAAATTTGATTAAAGCTGATCAAAAACTTCAAAATTTGAGGAAATGTTGAAGATCAAAATGCTGAAGTTGAATGAAATATGCTAAAGGAAATAAAAAGAAGCAAAACTATCAAGCCATTTACATGGCTGTACAAGAAACTGGATGTAAAAGAGGACTCAGAATTAAAGCAGCAACCTTGAGAGTGCTCAGGGTAGTGATGGACAATGACTCTTACAAGGATCAAGTAACACTTGCTCCATAAACCCAAACTAAACTGTAACTTCAGCCCTTTTAGCTGTGAAAGGAAAATATTATGAACGTCCTGCACAAGGGTCAGGGCAGTCCCAAGCACAAGTACAGGCCTGGTGAGGAATTTGTTGAGACCAGTATTTAAGGAGAAAAGCTTGGGGCTGTTGGTGGAAGTGGAGCTCCACATGAGCTGACAGTGTGGACTTGCAGCCCAGTAAGTCAGCTCTGTTCTGGGCTGCATCCAAAGCCCATGGGCAGCAGGGCAGGGAGAGGATTCTGCCCCTCTGCCCCGCTCTGCTGAGACCCCACCTGCAGGGCTGCATCCAGCTCTGGGCTGGATGGACAGGGAGGACAGGATGCTGCTGGAGCCAGGCCAGAGGAGGCACCAAGGTGATCAGAGGGGTGGAACACCTCTCCCATGAAGACAGAGAGAAGAGAGAGACCTTACAGAAACTTTCAGTACCTAGAAGAGGCCTACAAGAAAGCAAGAAAGGGACTTGTTTATGAGAGCATGTAATGATAGGACAAGGGGGAATGGTTTTAAACTGAAACAGAGTAGGTTTAGAGAAGCCATTAGGAAGAAATGTTTTTACTGTGAGGGTGATGAAGCTCTGGAACAGGTTACTCAGAGAAGCTGTGGATGCCCCACCCTAAGGCCAGGTTGGATGGGCTCTGAACAGCCTGGTCTACTGAAACATGTCTGTGCCATGGCAGGAGGTTTGGAACAAGAGGATCTTTTAGGTCCATTCAAACCCATACCACTTTATGATTCTATGATTGTGCTTCTTAGGTCCAACTCAGAACTGACATTGCCCAGTTCCCTGAACTGAAAGGGTGGGAAAAATAACATCTTTAGTTAACACACTTTAAAGTTAGCCAAGTACTGGTAAATCCTAAAAGAACTGAATTTAGTGAAACTTTTTTGGACTTCTGAGAATGGTGCAGGAAGAAAAACAAAGAGACCACCTTTCTCCCAAATATCTGCACTTATTCACAATACAGGTGGTAATGAATTTTCTGTCACTATCAAACTGAAATAGATTTAAGTAGCTGAAAGGCACCATACTCCATTACCAAGTCTTCCAGCCCATTCTAAAAAGCAATCTGCCATGTACTAAATTGAAAATACTGTCTGATTTGCTGAGACATCAAAACTTCACGACTCCAAAATGTTCTCAGAGTGACAGCTGTGATGAGCTGTTTGCTGCATTGATATATTGCTGTAGGGAAGAGAGTGAGGAGAAACAGGAAAAACAAGACAAAAAGAAGGTCACTAAGCCAGGAGCTAAAGAAATATTTAGAAAAACAAAGATTTCCTTTGAAACTTCAGTTTACTAACACCAACTCTGACAAGAAATATTTAACCAGTCACGCCCATAATGCAGCTGGTCAGTCCCTCTATGCCCAAACAGTGTGTGCATAGAAGCAAGTTGCCCTAAGCTGTTAAATATAATTTCAGATGAAAAATATAACTTTCTGACCATTTTCAAAAGGAAACTAACAAATATAAATTGGTGAGCCTAAGAGGTGCCCTCAAAACTCTCAGCTTTTTTTTCATAATCAGAAATAGACATTTTAGAAAGTGAACACGTAAGTAAATATAAAACAGATGTACCTGTTTGCATTTCCAGGAGTTAATTGGAGTACATTAACACTAGACAGGATGTGCAATAGTACTAGACAGGATGAATTCTCAGTAGCAGAAAACACTCATCAGGGGGCCTGGAAACAGCAGCATATTCAAACCCAAATTAGTGTTTGCCTATGTCTGAACCACTTAGCCACATTCCACCATCATTTATCTTCTTCCTTTCTTACTTGAAACCATGCCACTTATCTGCAGGGCTCACTAAAGTGCTTATCTTTAACAGGATAACCTATTCTAGTCCTTTCTTTGCAGTCTCTTCTGTTGTGTGGTGCCATTGCTCTGGGAGCAGAGATGTGTGTTGCGGGCAGAATCTTCTTATTGAACAGACCATTTCCCCTTTCTCCAAAGTAGGCTGGAGCCCACTTCTGGAAAAGGTCTTTCAGAACCAGTGGATACTCCTTAATACTCTTTTGCCAGGCTGTGGTGACTTGATTAAAAATTCAGTACTGAAGGGACAGAGAGATTATGCAATTTACACAAGGTGACACACAGTGAATTTGCACTACAGAGAGAACTCAAGCATTTCTCCAGGTGGTGTGTGTTGATGCACAGCTTCTAGGTCCCATATAAAACACAACTAAGCACATCCCACACTGAGTTTAAGTTTTCTTTAAATTAGATGAGGAATTTCCAGGAAATTTCTTTTGAGGAGCCCTATCCTAGAAACAGAAGAGATAAACAATCCTTGAAAGGGATTTGGAGGCCTGTTGATAACACTGGGTGAAACAAAGATTGGTGCTTCAATAAAAAAGGTGGTGTGGGGCTTGTTTTGTGTTTTTTTTGGTTGGCTGTTTATTATGTACTGGGTTTTGTTGGGTTTTTTCCCTTTTGATCTGGAATAAATAAAGTCATGGAATTAGTTTTAATATTTTAGATGATGATGTCACAGAAACAAAGAAATTGTTCAAAAAGAGTCAGAGAAAGCTATTTAAGACATAAGAGGAAAATATCTTCCTCAACACGTGGGCAGACTTGCTAGTGAACAAGCAAACTGAGCAAAGAGGATTCTCTATAAAGGGCAGGGGAATTCAACAGTGTGGCCTTTTAATGAGGTGTGTAAAAGTAAGGAATGAGCTTCAGAGAGGTGGAGGAAACATTTTGTACAGGTACTTGAAAATCCCTAGGAATGAGATCAGGGTTAGTTCTACATCTTCAGGCTGCATATTGATGTCTATGCCCTCGTTTTTTCCTTTTTTCCTTTCCCTCAGATTAGGAAGAAACCAAGGCTTTTACCCTTCTTCAGAAGAATAAGGAGCCCTAAAAATGTATTAGGTTATATTTGTGTTCAGTACATAGAAATAATATGTCTGGCAGAGAAAGAGTAAGAATCACTGCAGTACTTAACTGGAAGGGACTTGCATTAAAGGACAATATTTCTCCCCACTATCACTTTGATTTTAATAATGTAGGGCTAAACTTCAGTTTTGCTACCAGAAAATTTCTGCAATATTGCTGATATTCAATATCCTTGATACTGATTTTTGCTCTCCCAGCAGGTGTCATGACAGTAACTGTGATCTCTGGCATCGCCTGTTTCAGCCTGAGAGTGAGCTCAACAGAATATTATGCTGGATAAACAATTATCTCTTACACAGTAAACAAGGCATAATTTTCCATTTTTCCTTCAGCTTCATAAAATCAAAAAATAGGCACACATTCTCATAAAAATGCCTCTGGAGGGAGACACAGCCCAAAAAGTAGCTTATACCTGACATAAGAAGAATAAAATTAAAGTGTTCACACAAATCTGAGTATATCTACTTTAAAACATACATCAAAATAGACACAATAATCTAGTCTGGCTGGCTCTGAATTCTGCAGAATTTCTTTAACTCTTTATGTTACACTTCATGAAAAAAAAATTGCTGTATTGAGTTAGATAAATGCTGCATTTAAAATAAGAATAATGATCAAAAGCATTAAGTTGCTTCCCTTCTACTTTCGTAGAAGTCTTTTGAAGTGTTCTCATGATGGGTTTTGGACATGTAAAAGATCCCTCTTTTGCTTGATTACCTTAATTTCCTAGTACCCTGCCACTGATCATGTAGAATCTGATATTCTCTCTGTGTGAGACCAAGCCTCTTACTGATACAAAGTCACTGAAGATCAGACTCTTCTGCTATATTCATTAGTGCATATGTGCTTTAAAATATAATAATTCAGTACAGATTTTTGCAGGCACATGCAAATTACTGAATGTGCTTATAAACCTTATGTTGTGAAACAGGAAATCATTACATTTTGGGTTAGGGTTTTTCGCTCTTTTTTTCAAGATCACTGTTTAGAATTTCCCTACTACAACTAGAACAGTTTTGTCTTATACCATGAATTTATACAATGACAATGTCAGGATTTTTCCTACCTTGTTAGGTACATTGTGTCCTTTCTGCATCACTACAAAGCATATATTGACTGAAAGAAGAACAAAGAGAGATAAATGATAGGCAACGTTTCCTCTACAAAAATAGCGTGAAAAGGAACAGTTTACAGAGTGATTCATTGGATCTGGAAGATCTTATGTATTAACATTTTCACATATGTAGTAATTAGCTCAACTAGATTTCACACTGAAGCCTTCCTTTTCCCCTCAAACAACCAAGACCATATGCAAATAATTCCCATGTCATTGGATGATTTGATACTGCTGAAGCACAGTAATAGAATAGCAAAATCCAGTTGCATTATCATGCAACTAAGGTGCATAAAGGTGTTCCCAAGACATCTGTCTTGTGGTGAGTTCACTTTATTTGGCTGCCAAACCACCCAGCTGCTTTCTTGCTCCCCCTCCTCAAAGGACAGGGAGGAGAAAAACAAGATTGAAAAGCTTTTGTTGGCAACAGACTTGGCTTGAAGGCTGTGGTCAGTCCATGGCAACTCCTGTCTGCATTTCCTTCATCCTCACGCTTTTCCCCTTCTCCAGTGTGGTTACAGGCGAACCATGGCCACCCCTCACAGCTCCTGCCAGACCAAGGGACCTACAATCAATACCTCAGATTTCCAGATTTTTTGAGAGCCCTAAAATCAACCTTTTTTTTTTTTTATTATTAATTTTTTTTTTTTGTGGCTTTACTTTTTCGAACCAGGATGATGGAAAAGGCAGTAAGTTCCTAGCCTAGAAAGATACCTTTGCATTATACGACAAAAGGTTCCTGAGAAGTCAATGTCAATTTCACCCAGAAAAAAAATGTGTTCTTGCCCAGTGTGCCCAAATTTGTGCTTTCCTCCAGAGGTGTCCTACAGAACAAGAAGATGAGAGCACCATGGGTGAGGAATCACAGTGTTCACCACTCTCTCAGGACAAATACAGGATTCAGACTAGGATTCCTGTCCCACTGCCCTGATCCTTTTTGCCAAAGCATCAAACTTTTCCCACCTCTGGCTGTGGCTGAAGCACACTGGGCACAATGTGTCACATCTGAACACATGTGAGCTGGAAACTCCTGGAAACAACACTGATTTGCTCTTTTTGAAGAACCCTGGGAATGGGGACTGAGAGAACTGCCACAGTACTCTGGACCAAACCATGCCACATTCTCACTGTGGAGGTGATGCTGACGTCCCATGGGATCCATACATCAAGATGAATTCCTCCTACAGGTTTTCAGTTCCCAGTCAGCGTTCAGAGAGACCATGAACACAAAAGCAAGAAATAACTCTATATTTCTATTTAATACACAGCACTGGACTTCTTTGAGAGGGATTCATAGCTTGACTTCCTAAATGCAGAAATTATGCAGAACTAGTCAGTCCTGAAAAACAGGAACCAAGTGGGTCCTTTTAGACAGCTATGAAATAGGCACTGCATGATTCCACACACTACAAGGCAAAGAGCTGCTGATTATTTATCACCATGCTTTGTAAAGCAAGTGTAAAATGTTAATCCTTTATGTAATACTTCATTACACTTCCTTTGCAAAAATAAAATGGCTTCATAGCACACAAAGTTCATCTCATTAGAAGAAAAGAGGAAGATCTAAGATCAAGGAGATCAATTCCTTACTATCTGTGTATAAATGTTTAATCTGTTTATAGTAAAAAAGTGGGAAAAAATAAATTATTTCAGACCCTAAGACTAATGCTTCACTGGTAGGCTGCACAAACAGAGTAAGAAAATTACAAGGCAACTCAGAGTAGGAAAATTACAAGACAAAGGGAAGTGGAGCATCAAATGTATTGAAGAAAACAAAACCAAATGAATCAAACAGTAAAACTGCAACCAAAACAACATAACCAAACAAACCCAAGATACCTACTCCCAAACCCAAAGACAGAGGGAAATTGAATTTTTGACCTTGTTTACAGCTTTACACTAGTAAATTTCAACCAAATTGCCTGGTATCATGCTTAAAAATTAAAGACATCTACTCCAAATGCTCTGTCTAGGTTTGGGGTTGTTTTTTTTTTTCAATTGCAGTTACTACAGAAGTCCCCACAGGAGCAGAAGTTTGTGTGTAATATGTGGAAGGAGGTTCAGAAATAAAACCTACCACAGAGAACAATGTCCTTTTTGTAATCCAAGGGGTTTTCCAGGCAAGGATAACAAATTCAGTCTGTGGAAAATATTGCTTTTCAAGATGGTGTCATTCTGGAGAGGAAGGAGGAGGTAAAAGCAAGCTAGAGTCAGTATCCTCAAAGATCATAGGGAGATTTTCCTGCTGTTACCAGCAAACCAGCAGCAGAGCAGCAGCCCCTCAATCCTGTACCATGGGGCACACGGGATCCCAGGGTTTGGAGCTGAGTGCAGTCATTAATCCAGCACTGCCAGCCCCACCACCAAACCACATCCCCAAGTGCCACATCTACGTGTCTTTCTGAACACTTTCAGGGACAGTGATTGCACCACTTCCCCCAGCAGCCTCTTCTAAAGCCTGGCCACCTCCTCAGTGAAGAAATTTTCCCTAATATCACATCTTCACTTCCCCTGGTGCAACCTGAGGCCGTGTCCTCTTGTCCTGCCATTTGTTAGCCTGTATGAGACACCAACCCCACCTGACTAAAAACTCCTTTCAGATCTCTTCTGAGGCTCCTTTTCTCCAGGCTAAACACCCTCAGTTCCCTCAGCCACTTCTCATCAGACTTGTGTTCCACACCCTTCCCCAGCTCCCTTGCCCTTCTCTGGACAAGCTCCAGCCCCTCAAGCTCCTTCTTGCAGTGAGGAGCCCAAAATTGAACACAGGGTGCAAGATGTGCCCCCAGCAGTGCCCAGCACAGAGGGACAATCCCTGCCCTGGTCCTGCTGCCACACCACTGCTGATCCAGGCCAGGTGCCATTGACCTTCTTGGCCACCTGGGCACAGCTGGCTCATGTTCAGCTGCTGTAACTAGCACTCCCAGGACCTTTTCCACTGGGCAGAGCCTGTAATGCTGCCTGGGGTTGCTCTGACCCCAGTTCAGGACCCAGCATTTGGCCTTGTTGAACCTCACGCTGTACCCAGCACACCACACCAAGCAGGTCTTCATCAGGACCAGCCCTCTGGCTGAGGACCTGTTCTTTTGACAAAAATCTCCAGGCAAGTTTTCTGTAAACATAGTAAATGAGGCTCTCCCAGCCTAATTTACATGGATTTCATATGATCTTCCTCTAATATGGATAAATGAGAAACAATTAACTGTGTGATGGAGCCAGAAGATTAAAATCAGCCAAGGAGGAAGGTTAGCATAGTGATACTTGTACTAACCAGCAGGGCTTCAGTTCGTTAAGCAGTGGGATATCTCTGTGCACATTTGCTCCAGATCAATTATAAGGTGCATGGAGGAGGCCAGTGTGCATTCATCAGCTGCTGAACAGTCACATGAGGCTGTGCAGGTATAGCCTTGATCCTGGCAGAAAGGTATTTGCAGCAGAGTTTTGCTGTGATCTGTGACACACACACACACACACACACACACACACACACACACTCCCCCACCACTCCCCTCCCTCCCCTTCTGCCTCCTTCACAGCAGGGTTTTTGTCACAGGAATTTTTAGGGATGAAGGTTGGAGGCCTTACTTAGAGAAGGATCCTGATGTACTAAAGATTATGTAAGCATATATGATATTAAACTCATATCCTAATCATAGCATGGGCAAAATATATAGATAAGGGGAGGAAGGGAGGAAGCAAGGAAATGGGAACATGGGAAAGGAAGATGCAAGAGTCAGCAATGCAGTAGCTCTGTCAATATCTGTGCAGGAAATACTGTTTCCTACTCTAAACCTCCTCTTTTTGGGCTAAGAGAATTTCACAGGCAAGACTACAGCTCTGAGAAATTCACCAAATCTTTCAGAATTTATATTAATTGTCGTATTCCTTTGATCACCTCTGCAAATACTTGCTACTGCAAATGACATGCTGAACTTTCTCACTCTTATATAATGCAGTATTTACTTCGCATGTATACATATTACAAAATGTGCCTGCAATAACTTCTGAAGTAATTTTGTTGTTCCTAAATCTTTGTTTGCATTTCTTATTCAGTATATGAAATCCACCTTTTCTCTTCCTATTCTGACCTTATCTTATCCCTAAATATATTAGCTGACAGATGAAGCTCTCATACAAATTCCCTGTGCAGGAACAGAAGCCTGGTAGTTATTGTGAGAGGAATTCAATATCTACAGAGAGGAAGATTTCAAAAGGATGAATGAGAATTTATACCTCAAATTGAATTTTCTATTAAATACAGCAGTCCCTAAAAATAGAATGGCCCCAAATACAAGACAAACTCTGATTTTTGCATGCATTTATTTTACTGCATGAAGATTATTTCTTCTCACCACACCCTACCATTCTCCTCTCTCTACTCCCTACATATTGTATCCCTCAGCCAAGATTTCATCTCAGATTTCTTGACCTTTCCTCCCTCCTATTAAACATCTCCAGTCATCCCACTTTTAGATAAAATGTGTTCTGTCTCACACCTATTCTGTCTTAAGCTCTGAAGCGTTAGATTCCCCACACTAATTTTCTGACTGTGTTGGGGAGGAGGTGTTGGAGTCATTGTCTATCACTGGCAAAAGCTTTGTCTGCTGGCTTTCCTGAGCATGAGTCATCATCTCCCAAATCACCTCTTCCTGACTCTTTCAGCAAAATGTGATTTTTTTAAACCATGTTCAAAATATATGGGGCAGGAAAAAGGAAAACAGACTGAACTGAAAAGTGAAGCAAGTACAGAAATCCACTACTTCATTTATCATACAGCCATTTGATAAAAGAATCTCCTTCTGCATCTTTCATTACTTGTTTTGTAACATAATTTGAGAAGGATGAGTGAAGGAATCCATCTCAGGCTGTTACTCTGTTGAATACTAGGAGACATGAAGTAAATTGCTGGAAGGACAGTATTTGATAAATACAAATTAAACAGCAGCAGAGCACAACATCCCTTCTTGGAACCCCATTTTTCAAGAACTTAGGTCTTGCTATATGAGTTTCAGTCCCTCTGAAAACAATTTTCTAATAATTTTACCTTCCTCTTCTGTTTGACAGTTTTACTGGAGTACAGTGCGAAGTTATCCTTTCTTAATCACAAAAGTAACTTTCAGTTGACTGGACACAGAGGCTGGTTGTGGTTCTACAACATCTCAGGCTGTTGCTTGTGAACTCTAACATTTACAGGCTTTAAGGCTTTGTAGAAGCTGCATTTGTCTCTGCAGATCTATGTCTATTCAGACTGATAATAATGAGAATGCTTAGGGTTATTACAATCCCTAAATAATATATCTGCTGTGGCTAACAAATAGCTTCGTTGTAGTCTAATAGCTATTTATTAACATAACTAAAATTAATTATGAGGTGGCTTATTCATGCAATCAAAAAAAATCAGTTAAGATGAGAAAGATGAATAGAATTTATGTTTTACCTATTTTGTTGAGAGATAAACAGATACATCATGACAATTAATGTGACTGTTGCTAATTAAAAAACAATCTTTGCAATGGTAATTTCTGTTGTAATTTTACATTTGGGTGGCTCATACTAGACCAGGCAGGCTTTCAACTCTGTGAGCTAATTTTTGCTTACCCTGTTTTTCTCTCCTCCTCCTTTATGTTTATGATTCCTATCATCATCATTACCACGAGCTATTTGCCATGTAGCACTACTTTTTACCGTATAAAAACTTATTTTTAAAAAGCACTTTCCTGCATAATGTTCTATCCCACGTTATTCTACAAAGGAATTTCAATCAACAATACCAAAGCTACCCAGCATGAAGGAAGTAAAACAGTGAATTACTGCACTTTCAGCATCTGACTGGAGAAGTAGAAGGATTAAGCTGGATGCCAACAGGAAAAAGAAAAAGTTAAAGCTACAGACTAAGGAGAAAAGATATATTTTCTGATCCATTGCCACATAGCAGATCCCCCCTCCAAAAAAAAAGGAAAAAAAAAGAAAAAAAAAAGGATTAGGTATTTAACAATTTTCTGCACCTAAATTTGGGCAATTTACACTGCCCCCAGAAAGCTCATTCAAAGGTTGATCTGCAGGTCTGAGATATCAAGAGACACTAAAATGGGGATTAGCAAACCTAGCCAGTGTGGAGTGGTTTATAAAATAATATTAGTCGTACTTAGACTACATATTTTCTGGGTAGATGATGTCAGAAGCAAAAAAGAAAGAAAAGGATTAGGGGAAAATCTTCTGGGTAAAGGGGAATCCTACTGAACTCTCAAAGAAACAGCAAGGAGGGAAAAAAAAGCTGACAGTTGCAGGAAATTTTCCAGTCACAGATTTTTCTTATAGAGTTGGAGTCAGATGGACTTTGCCTAGGTCTGACTGTACTTAAATTTAGCCTATGCAAAAATTCATAACTTAAAGAGGACTGATGCAAAGCATGCAAAAATATTTAGGGAAGTTTTTATTGACTTTAAATGGCTAGGATCAATTTTTAAAAACTCAGCAGTGTTTCCCAGCTGACAAGCAAATGCTGCATTACCCTTTGCCAAACACAGTGTATCTCCCTGCTTAGCCTCTTTTTTTTTATAAATTTCTATTTCATGGTAAAAGATATTTGGTGTTGAAACTCAGACCACAAAGATTGCAGTACACCAGAGTTGGGAGGAAGGAAACTCCTCTACAGAGCTCTGCCCTTCAATCTCTTTAGTGACACTCATGACAGCTTTGCCAACATCATGGTTGGGTAGAAACTTCACCATGGAAAACTGCAAAGGGAACTATATAATGCCTGAAATGGTATGAACCCAGTTCTCAGAGACCACGTCCTGTACTTATGTTTCCTTGGCAAATTGGCTGATTGTAGATAACAGTAACACTTAAAAGATGAACCTGGACTTAGCTAAATCTTTTCCTACATGCAAACCTTTTCAAGAGTTGGGGCTGCACTGGGTGACATAACAACACCTTAATGATTCTGTGATTCCATGAATATTGCTAGTGGTCAATAAGGATGGGCAGTAATTCCCTTACCTGAAATTCATGTTAAACAGGAGGAAATAAGTCCCTTCTGTTTTCCTGAAGAGGGAAGATGTATCTGTCATACATTACAAGAACCATGGAATGTTTTTCTTGGAATGGACCTTAAAGATCATCTTGTAGCAACCCCCTTTCATTAGATCACATTGGTCAAAGCCTCATCCAACCTGTCCTTGAACACTTCCAGGGATGGGGCACCCACAATATCTCTGGGCAGCCCGTTCCAGTGGCTCCTCAACATTTGTCAATGCTTCTATATTGATATGTTCCACAACAAATACTTTATACCAAGTCTGATAGCCTATTTGAGCAGGAAGCCTAAAGCAAAAACTATGGCACCTCTGGTAGTATAAGCAATTTTTTCAACTTCCATTTTTAAAATTCCAAATAGTTTTCTCCAGTGAAAAAGGAATGGAGGACATCAAATCTCTCTGGAGCAATGGTGAGTTTGAGCTTCAAAAGAACAGCAGCCCTGGGACTGCAGGCTGTCAGAAAAAAACATGAATATATAATCTCCTGAGAAATAGAATAACCTCAGCCTGCCATGGTTCTGACCTCTTTTCTGGCCCGTAGAACCCTTTCATTTTTTTTGTTTTATTTTTTATATTTACTTAAATCTCCCATGCTTCCCTTTCAAACATTTATTTTAATAAAACTTTCCAGTTCTCTGAGTTTTCCAAATGCTCTCAACTTTGGCTTAATATTATAATGGAAGTTCTGGCTGAACACTGAACTCCAGCACTCTGAAGGGTGACGAGGATAAATATGGAACTTAATGGTGGATAACTGACTTTGATGCAGTTTCATCAATCAGAAAGAGATAAACTACTTTCTCCTCTTGCAGTAACCCTTTTTAAGAAAAATGTATTGATTTTTTTTTTTTTCCATCAGATAGACATATTAACCAGCAAGGCACACAATGCATTCTCCTGTCTTCAGGGGCATTTTGAGCAGAGATTGATTTTTTTGGCTCTATGGGAAAACAGTCACTATTGAGTGATAAACTCCAAAAAAAAAAGTGTCCTTCCTCTTGCACTGCTGCCAGAGGCACAGAATTAACATTCACAAAATTTAATTTATGAAAGACAAGTAAAAGAATACTTCTCCCCCAACACACCCCTCCCAGTAAAACTTTTGATTTGTGGGCACAGGAATTCGTAGTAAGAGAGAAGATATGCAAGTAAAATTAAAGAGGAGCATATTTGATTGCTGTAATCTTCCATTAATGAGCCTATCTGTACAGTAATTGGGCGATACAGCCCGCTCAGGCCCCTTTGTGACTGATCATTAAAGATCCCATGGCACTCTTCACAAGGGTAGACTTATCCTCCCTGTCCTTGCCAACTTCAATCACAAGCAATAATTTTGTTCTGCCTATCTCTATTTCCCCCGCAGTTTTATCTGGATAAGACTTTGCTTTTCATTTCCTGTACAAAAACTGTTGTATAATGTTTCCGTGTGCTATTAGAGAGCTGCGGTTTTCCATTCTGAAGATTACAATATCAGATGAAATTATTTCTGTATTATGGATGTGACAAAATGTTACAATAGTCTTTTGGAAGTCCATGCTACTTACTTAGGTGAATAAGAGTAGGTCTATTTAATTCTCAGCTGAAAAGTGGGACTACAATAGGACAACTGCTTTTTCCTGTTTTGATGGCTCCAATTTAGGAGCTTTGCAGAAAAGAGCAGAATTCGACCTGTGGAATCAGCATAATTTGAGAACATGCTTGAGCAGAGAGAAACAAAATGCAAAACCAAAAATAGTGGTTGCAGAGGAATTGCTGTGCTGCCAAGTGATTTGAACACCACGGATACATGAATTTTAAATGCACCTGTACACTTGCAAAAACACACTTGTCATGTTGGCTTCTGTAAGTTTAATACATAATGAAAATTTTGTCCAGAAAAGTTAATTATCTTGTATATAAAATTGTAGTTGGTGCAATGGTAGTTTCTAATGCAAACCATGTGGTCTTCCTGAAGGAAAGACTGGAAATTGGACTATTGTCCTGGCTCACAGTAAAGTCTGGTTGTTGAGACATCCTTGACTTCAATAGAACTCCATAAATGATGGTAACTGTTCTGGTTGCAATGTTGTAATTAATTAATGTGGGATTTTTTTTTTTTTTTCTTATGGCTACTCACCCACTGAAGGAAGGCACAAAATTAAATTCAGCTTTTAAATAAAATAGCCTCTGCTTATTTCTGAAGTAGTATAAAACCTTGTGATGTGATAGGTAACCGTGTTTGTTTCTCTTTGCAAGGATTTTGCTAAAAGCATATGAGGAAAAGGGAAACTGTTTAGAATTATTTTTCCCCTGTGTTTTCAGGAAAATTATCCCTTAACTTTCTATTTTCACTATTTCTATTCCCCTACCTACATGCATCCTAATTCATCAGCTGCTTCCACATAAGCAACACAGGCTATAATAACAAGTTTTACCAGACACACTGGAATCAAGTGGCAGAAGATGGAGAGGCAGAAGGAAGGGAAAACTTCTCAGAGACCCTTCAACTTGTTGGAAGATTTAGAGGCCCATAGTTCCCTTCTTCATTAAATCTCCTTTCCCCTTTCCCTTTCTCCTTTTTCACTTTTCAAAATCATTACATAATAAGTCAAATATTTGTAGCAATGAGACACTTTCCAACCTAGATTTTGTACTAATTTAAGAGATAAGTGCTGAAAGTGCATTTTGGACGATCAGAAAAATTGCACACTACCTTGGTATTGCAGAGATCAAACTTAAGGAGCATTTTTGAAATTTCCATATCACCTGTGAATAAACCCCAAATCAGAAAAAAGTAAGTTTTGAAAACAGCATTTTCTCATAGGTTTTCTCACTTCCTTTTACAGGCAGGATAACATAAGGGTAGCAATTCTTTTGTAAGAACAAAATGTAGAGGGTTTTGATTAGAAAAGAAGTCATAAATTCAAATCTGCTCATACCTCAGTGGATTATTCAATTCTAATTAGGATATCATTTAAGTCATTAGCAAGACAAATGTTCAGATTGAAATGGAAAATAGCTTATGTTTATACAATGAAGTTTTAATATTAAAGGTTCTTAGAAATGAAATGCCAAAATTCCCAGTTGGGAAAATATCTTTTTTTGTTGTTGGACTGTGATCAGTTTTGTAATTTCTTGAAGATCATACAAGTTTAATCAACTCCTGACCTTATTAGAAAGTCATGAGATCATGACATTTCAAATCCTAAAGTAAAACTGTACATTTGTTTGCAAATTAAACAAAGAATTCCCAGTCTCAAATATTAATCTCCAAACATGGATTTAAATCAAATGATGCCTAATTCCTTTGGTATTCAGCCCATAACAAATCGCTTAAATTTTAATAAGTGAGATTTAATGTCTGGGAGATTTTTTTTCATAGCAAACTATATTAAAAAAACATAACAGTAGTCATATACTTAGACTTTGAAATAGACATTTTCTGAAGTAAATATCCAAAGGTCTTTTCCTATTGTATAATCTTCTAGTCAGGCAAGATCTTAGGGTTTTTTTACAGTCATACTTCTCTCTCAAGACCATACTTTCTGTATTTCAGCATTTTCTTAACTATAGTTTAAGGTACAGTCATTTGAATGAAGCTCTAACACTTGTGCACAGTGTTAGAGTGTCTATAGGTGCTTTGAAGTTCCATCTCATCCAATATCTCAGCTATGGTGATAATCTCAAACATTGAAGCCTGAAACTGTTTGAAACTGATGGAAGCAGACTCTTACATTGCATACACTAACTTAAAGAAATCATGTTTCAGGTGAGAATTGCAAAATTATTTCCTTGTTCTTCGGTAATAAAATTACTTTCAGGAAGTAAGTTCTTTAAAAAAATGCCACCAACTAGAAATATTCACTTCCTCTCTTCCTTAATCCCTGACACTATTCATGTCTAGATAAAAAAGGAAAGGAAAATAAACAAATCTCCTACCACAGACAAAAAACCCCTGGATTTCTTAATTTTTTTTAACTAAATTTCTTAATTTCTTAAATCTTCCCAGGACCGTAAGTCATAGGGGTAAAACCACAAATCAGTGATACATACCAGTTTAAGAGTTAAATACAATTCTGTTGACTGCAATTTAAGTTTTGAACTGTTCTTTCTTCTATTTGGTTCCAAAGGTTCCAAAGGTCCAGATGACCTCCCACACAGAGAAGAGGCTCTTCATGACATGACAAAATTAGTGTCTGATTTCTTGGTTAAAGTGAAAGTCGTATTTGATCAAACTAACAGTATGCATGGTTTTGGATGAAGATAAATAATCCATAGCTAATAGAAAAAAAATCTGAGCAAAAATCATAGTCATATTGAAAAGCTGTAAATGCATCTAACAGGAGTTCTTTATTTTAGGATTTTCGGGGTCTGTTACAGATTCTAGGAAGTTCAGTCAGCATAACTTTCTCTGTAGAAATAAAGGGGCTAAGCTCCAGGGACAGAAATGTTGGAAAGGGACTGTGGTTTCACAGGAACAATACCTTGTTCCGAGGAAGTTCCTCTCCACCATACCTGTGCAGCTCCCCTTAAACTGCACTGGAGACACTGGGGTATAACACTGAAGTAAATGTTTTCTTGAGATGCCTCTCATAAACTGTTAACGAGAATAACTTCTCACCTTTGTTCACGCTTGTTAATAAGGGTGATAAAGAAAGTTCAGGCTCTGAACTCTCTGTTTCCCTCAGAAGGTCTTCAGTAAATTTTTCTTTATGGATTGACTGGGTTGAAGAGGGCTAAGGTGTTTCAGTCAAAAATATATATTGGAGTTAAAATTAAACTTGGATGTATCCTGTGGGATTTTATAGCTCAAGGTCAGTCCTTGTTGGGATTTTTTTTTTGTTGGTTTGGGTTTCTTTTTTTGGTTGTGGTTTTTGTTCCCTTTTTAAAATGTACATAGGATTATACAACTTTATTTGCTGTTTCTTTGGCCTCTGCAGTAGCTTGATAAGTAACATTAAGGGGTAAAGGTAAACAAGACAAATTTATGCACGCAGATCTTCCCTCTTGTTCTGCAGTGCTCTGATGTACTTCACATACCAACAGAAAGGCATTGCATAGTTCATTAATTGAGTTTTTACTTAGGATGATCATTACCATTCCTATGGAAAGCCTGCCTGTGGAGTCCATCCTGCAGTTACTGTACTGGCAGCGTTGTGTCAGGCAGCACCTGGAATTTAAGTGGAGTCAAATAAATGATGCCAAGAGTGCATTTGCCCAGCTCCTTGCAAATGAGATCCACTTAGGGCTGTTTCTACCTTTTGTGCTCAGGGGCTGGTGTTATTTGAATTCCCTGAGAGAGAAGTGGTAAATTCCCCAATTCACTTTCGAAGACAGATATTGAATGACCTTTAAACACTACCCTTGCTGCCACGTACACATTAGGAGAGGATTAATGCTTAAAACTCACCTGCTGACCCACAGAGGCAATACCTACAACAGCACCTGCAATGATCTCTGTAGCTGGTCACCATCACTGGTACTTTGATATTCCAGCAGAATTTCCCCTGCTTCTAATTTATAAGCTATACTAAGTGTTTATAGTGTTTATAAGCTATACTAAGTGTTTTTAGATTTTAACAAAAAGAAGAAGAAACAATAGGATAAGTTCCTTAAAACCCCTCGTAATTCAAAACAGCTTTCCAAAGATCACTGAGGTTTGTATATGTACACTTCAATAGGAAAACAAATAGTCTGAAATAACTTTACTCTGACATTCTAGCCAGAAAAGACAAAATAAGCGAGACATGAAAATCTTTTATTGTTATGTTGTTCTGTAGGAGAAGAGAAGCATTGGATTATTTTTTTTCCATTCTTGCTGAAATGCAATTCATCAGTCTAAAATCCAAACTCTTGTCAGAAAGGATAGCTTTTACGTGTTTGTGTCTGGGCAGCACTTAAGCTATTGATTTTTAAATTTAAGAGTCTTGTCTTTTTGGGGGCACATTTGGAAGGATATCAAGGCTGCTGGAACTTTCTAGTCTCAGCTTAAGCAGAGCGTGGGTTGTAGTAATATAATAATTTTATTTAATTTTAGAAAACAACAATTTCAGAACCTACTATGCACAAAGCACATTTCACAACTACGAGAGAATAAAACATGAACTCAACCTTCAATTCCCAAGGGTTTTATTCACCAGTTCCACTGAGATTCTTCCTTAAAATATTAAAGTGCTCAGCAGAGATGCATAGAGGAAAGGAATTCAAATATTTGATTGTTTTGCAAAATTTTTAGGAAGGGGTGAAAGCCTCTTTGGGACATTCTTAAGATGCTCAGGAAACATTCCCTCACCCAGAAAGTCTGCTCTGTATCACACCATCTGGTTGTTAATCATCTGGGTTTTTTTCTCCAGTAACCCCTGATTTCCACAGCCACAACTTGGCACTCCCAGCAGAGGGCTAACACCAGGCAGACCCCAGCACAGCAATTGTGAAGCATTTCCTGGTAATTACTACACGCTCTTTGTGCTTCCACTTAAATAAGATCATCTTCAGAAGCTTTCCACACAAGATCAAGCTCCCCAAGGAGCTTAACCTTAGATTAACATTTCCTCACAAATAGAAGCCATTAAACTAGCGCTGAGAAGATAAGATCAAATCTTCTGTTTGTAGTGAAAGGGAAGTCACTGAGAGGTCAGATTTGCACTTCATGTTGGCTGCCTTCCCCCCTCAATCTATCATGAGAAAATAAATCATGTCCCGCAGAATAAGAGTCCATTTACATGATATTGTGCTTATAAAACAGTAAATTTGCTAACTAATTATTTGGCTGGAAGGGGAAAATGTTGAGCAAACTACACCAGGCAGTTTTGCTACTCAGGCACACCAGGTCTAGATTTAATCACCAAAGCAAGCATTTAACACAGCAAAGGCAGCACTTCTGCAGCTGAGCAAATCTGTGGCACAGATAACTGAGGAATCAATCTAAAATCTGAATTCTTTCCTTCAACAGAAACAACTTTGAAAAAATGTTTCAAATGAGGAAGCATCACAGAATTGCTTTGCTTGCCCACTAACAAACTGGAAAATTCCATTTCTATTGTGCAGGAGCCAGCAGTGCCTGTCTAAGGTTCCAATCAGCTTCTGAGGGTCAAGATTATTTCCCCAGCACATCCCGTTCTTGGTCTAATCAGTTCCATCTATAGCAGACTTTAAACAATACTAATTTCTAAAGAACCCAGACATGAAAATTAGACATCTGACAATGAGGACTTAAGAGACATACACCACTCTTCTGCAGAAACATCTGAAAACCAGACAAGCAAGGGGAAAAAAGTTATTATTTCTTGTGTTCAAGGTTGTGTAAGTGTTCACCACACTATAAATTAGAACATATGAAAAAAAGATAAATCCTCATAATGTTAGAAGGGCTTGACAGTGGAATTCAATTTAGGACTTGACAGTTTGGGGGCTGAATAATAAATTTGTCAAATAAGTGGTTTATGGTCAGTAAAAATAACTTGTTAGTTTTATGGTGAATTAAGCAAATGATGAGAAAATGAAAAATTACAGTGTTTTGGTTTGATACTGTTAAAGGCTATTTAAATATCTGAAAATTTATGCCAGTTTGATGTACAAGAAGAAAACAACAGTTACAAAAACATTTTCAAAATAAGTGTCTTACATTAAATTATTTAGATAGAAAAAAAAGACTTTTTCCACTGTGAGTAGTTACACATTCATTTTTTTAATTTGTAGATTTTTCTGGCTGACAGCCAAAAATATCAGCTCTTTGAATACCTCTTATCCCAATGCAGCTTTTAAACCAATATGTTCTTTTCCAGTATTAAAGATTTCCATGAGCAGCAACATTAATAACTCTGGGGTTCTACTAACCTGATTATTAAATTTCTGTAAATTACTCCAATCTAGCACACCCAGCTGTCCATTTCCTAATGTTGGGAATTTTGACCCAGTAGCATCATCAGTTACAGCTTTTATTCCCCAAAATTCTCTCTCCTTGCTCACCTGATGACGCCTTTATCTTTCAGTGCTCCCTGCTGACCAGCAGAGAAAGTCACAGCACTGACTTGAGGGATGCACTTCCAGACTTTGGCTTCCCAGCAGGACAATCCCTACACACAAGTGGATTAGGGAGTTTTTAAGCCCAGACTAAAGATTTCAGTTTAGTGAGGGCACTTGCTCTAAATCTCAAATCTCCCGCACCCCAATTTCCCTCTCCCACATACATCCTTGCTCCCCTCTTCCCTTTGTTAAATTGCTTCAAAAAGGGGATGGGGAAAAGAGCATTACAAAAAGTCAATGATTTCTGAGAAAAAAGACTCATGTCTGCATTCGGAATTATTAGAGAACTTCAGTTTGCAAAGCACCACGTAAGAAAACACACATAGGATAAACAGTATTAGAAACAAAATTAAACTAAATTAACACTCTATTTTCCAAAAAACTTCCCAGAACTGACTGACAGAATGAAATTTCACTGCATAGGTTGTTCAATGTGTATTGCTGGTCACTGTCAGAGTGGCAATATACTATTCAATTAATACCTGCAATACTTTATTCAGCCAAACATACAGCTGCTGAACACTGGAAAAAGACCCAAATGGTTTCTAAATGTATTTTTAAAGTGAAATTCAGACATATGATTCATAACATATTCAAAAAATGCTGCCTAACTAGCTCTCTTGTAGGTGCAGATATTTATTTATGTTCCAGATATCTACATTTTTTGTTTCTTAAGAGGAATTCTCAGAAACCAACTTTCCATTTAGTCATGTTAAGCGTTATGAAAAGAATATTATTTTTAGTCCATTTTGAAACAAAGTCACAAAAATCTGCAGAACAAAGAAATGCTCAAATCAAAAAACTCCACACAACAACAAAAACCAACATCACCACCACCACCAACAAAAACCAAACAAACAACCCCCCCCAAAAAAAAAACAAAACCGAAAACAATCAAACCCCAAACAAAACCAAAGAAAAAAACATAAACCCAAAGCCCAAAAAAGCTCCAAAACACAAACCACAGAAGTGAAATGGAACTTTCTGACTGCTTTGGACACAGAAAAATCTCAATTGAGAAACCCTTAATGCATTGCAAGCACTTTCACCAACAACCAAAACCTTGGTGTGTTATCAACACCGTGATAGCCAAAAATCCAGAACAACACAAGAACAATATGGGCTGCTTTGAACAAAGTTGTCCTGCACTTGGCCAAAGAGAAGTTTTTATGTATTTGAATCCTGTTATCTCCTGATAAATGCTACAGCTAGCACAAAATCCAGGCTGACATGTTAAAATAAATATCACAACAATGAGAGGCAAATAACAAGGTTAAAATACTGGTGGCCTGTTGACCTTACAGTTATGACTTTTAACAAACCACCTGGATTTTGTAAAGCTTAGGACTGCAAGGAAAACATTTAGAGGAATCAAACAGTACACAGAAAATCTGGAACCAAGGGAAAAAAAACCCAAAAATCTTCAGACTTACGGTTTTCTTTCCACAGGACACCTCCAGCCCTGCTTAGTCCTTACTTTGTTGTTTGAGCAGCAGGGACAAAATTAAAACTTGTTCAAGCAGTTTGAACCCCTAGGTGATACCAGGACTTAGGTGACTGCTGCAAAGAACCCTTTGAGCTGAGCACTACTTTGATGAGACAATTTCAATAATATTCTGACCTGAATGTAGTCCATAGGAGTTTTATCACTGATTTCAGCAGAGCCAGGATTTCATGCAGGGAGTTACTGTAATTTAGATTAGCCTTGCAACTTGCTCAGAAGCTGATTTAAAATACAGTGAAGCCAAAGGGACCTGTATTTAATCAAGTTTAATCCAATTAGTTAATTGAACTTAATAGTATTTAAAAATGTTAATCAAAGCTAAGGAGATTTCTAGGGTTTTTCTAGGGGGCAAAACCTGTTCCATTAGAAATAATCTGTTATGCAAAGTTTGATGATTTTATAAGATACTTTTTAGCTTTTTAGTGTATAAGTTTATGGCAAGAGGCTAGGTTTGGGTTTTTTAAAAAGTGCTTTTATTCTTCCATGAATTAAAGGAAAAAAAGTGCCCCAAACCCCTAATTATTAAGTCATAGAAACTCTGTTGGGTTAAATGGGTAGGATTTCCAAGACTTCTGTCTTCCCATATTGATTAAAGCAGCTGAACCAGAAACAGCTTGAAATAATCTTACAAGATATTTGCCCTTTATTAGAGTAGGATATCCGTTTCAGGTCTAATATCTATTTTAATAAAGTTCAGCAGTATTTAAACAAGCAGAAAATCCAGTTTTCAGTTACTGAACTTCTAGCATATATTGTACTGCTCAAAATTCCCTATTGTATTCCTGTGCAAAACAAACTGGTTTTTTGTTTGTCATTTTTGTTTTGGTTTTTGTTTTGCTTTTGTTTTTGGAGCCACTGTAAATTAAACCATTTGGCTAATAATGTCAGAAAACAGTCTATTCTAAGGGTTTTCTGAAAAATGTCTTCTCTATAATTATGTTATAGAAATTGTGTTATAAAATAAGATTAAATGCATCTCATTTAAAACCATGTGATATGAAAATACTTTCAGCTAAAAAGAAAATCATTTTAATCTGTGCTCCACAGAGAAGGCTCTGACTGGGCAATATGACTTTACTCTTATTAACAATCTAGTGAGAATATTTAAGAGACAACAGCTCAGTATCACCACGGGTGTGGAGGAAGAACAGAACACTCCAAATCAGAAATTTCCCTTCTGCTTATTTGCCTCCTCCTGTGCAAGCCCAGAATTTGATTTTGCCATTATTACTTCAGTACAAGGAACATCAAAGCACAAAGCAAGAGAGTTTTGTCTTGGTATACAGACTTCTGCTTTCCTTCCTCCCTGTGTGCATTAATGAGACATCAGTCATTTGTGGGGGCTATGAGGTTCTGTTGTCCTGTAAGCATTAAGCAGAAATAGAGATGATAATATCAGCTATGTGCTCTTTGGATATCCACCATACCACTAATTCAGAAAGTAAATAAAGCCATATAAATTAAATAAGCTTTTATGATTAATAAAACATGCACATATGGCAGTCTTATTAGTGTGGTGAAAGGGAGAATTGAAATTTCACAGGGAATGAAATCAGAGAGATTTATTTTCAGATTGAAAGTAAACAAATGGGTTTGATTTTTCTCTGCTCATCTAAATTGAAGTTGCTATTCCTGAGCTGTTCAAAAATTCAGTTAACATCTGAGTCAGCAAACTTTTAAATCAATTCTAGAACTTGCTGGTATCTTTCAGGCCCTAGAAATGTTATAGCTGGAGATCCTTGGGCATTTTTGCTTTTCTGCAGCACTCAAGATGTTATTCACTGTTTCAAGAGCTTATTCATCCCTCCTCAGAGGCCTCCTCTGATCTTTGTCACTGCAGGATTTTACTTCCCATTTGAAGACCAACTGGCCTAGGAAGCTGGTTTCAGAAGGAATCAAAGGATAAAAGGATAAAGGATAAAAGTCTTATGCAGTCTGATTTGGGGAGAAGAATTGTCAGAAGAATGAGAAGAGACTGAGCATCTCCGGGCATTGTTTTCTTTGAGTCTCAAAAATTAGCATAATTTAGTAGGAAGTGTTCACTTTATCTGCCACTATAGCATAACCAATAAATGTATTTCTATCATGAAACACTGATTTCCTTGTACAAAAGCACAGAAAAATCAAAATTTCCAAATACAAAATGTTCTTGGATGCCTTAGAAGAGAAAAATCAGCAAAGCTGGATGGCTGCTTTTTACAAATCTTCATTTGCATGACATTGAAAAGGGCAAAAAGAGTGCCAAGTTTATCACTATTAAATAACAGTTATGGTTATGATTTAAATTTTGCAATTTTACTAACAAAGACGTATGTCATGTGCCTTTTCTTCTGAGTTTAAGGATTATTATCCTTTTATCCTATTTCATATTAATGTGTTTAAGAACTGCCTTTTTTAGCAAGTATCAAAATACTATTTAGTCTCTAGAAAAACTAATTCTTCTTGTAAAGATGTAAATTCAGTACTGAATTTCGTACATTTCTGCATTCATATATTGACATTCATTCCTGGACTTTCCTCAGCTTTTTTCTAAAATAAAACAGGAAGAAACAGTAGAGGAGATCACTTCCTAAAGCAAGATTGCCTTTGAAGCTTGTTATGATTTGATAATTGAGGTAAATGATTTTATTCTGTCCATGTGAATAGAATAAATGTAAATTTTAATTTATATTCGAAATAAATAATTTTAAAATTGGTCAGGACATGTGGAAACAGCACATGCAATATTGTTATTAGTGTCCTAATTTGGTAAAATGGATTTAAAAGAACGTGATCAAACCTGGTTGAAAGTGTGTAAAGTTAACTGCAACCTGTGTCTAAGTTAGTAACTAATGTAACACATATTAGGTGTGCTCTTTACATCCATCTATTTACTTTAAGTAATTTGATAATAGTTTTCTCCTAATATTAATGAAAGATGGATAGAAACATCCCCATCAATAATTAGCTAGAAAGTGCAACAATTTACACTACTTAAAGTCTTAAAAATTATCATTTATACCGTAAAAACATATTTATAAAAGTTTCCATAAAGTACAAGCTCTAAATGCATTCTCTCATTATTTTATTTCAGTAATGAAGCAGACACGGAAATATTATTGATATTACCCAAGAGAGGACGCAATGTTTCTTGAAAGATTTACTTCAGTAAGGCCAGCCACAGACTTCACATAAGATCTTCACACTGTAATTAAATCCAGATCTCAGAGATTACTCAGGCAGCTGGTGGTTGGCAAAATCCATGTGAGACAGTTGCCTAAAAAAGGAGCTGAAAGTTTAAATACCATCATGTTTCTGACCCTTAATCTCTATGAGAATGTTCATCTAAAAATTACACATTCAGTTTAATCTAATTGCCAAGGCTCCTTTTTTTAGTTCAGAATAAAAAGGCAGAAGAAGTTGCTCCCTCATTGGAATTTCTATCCATCAAACCCATGAAAAAAAATAAAAAAATCCCTTAATTGGTCCATTCTTTTGGAGTGCTTTTGGAGAAAGACAAGATGAACCTCATCCTCAGTGATTTCTTTTTCTGTCCTTAACCTCGGGGTAAGGCAGGGCTGCTGTGCCTGGAAGTCAGGTGTGCCAGAATCCTTGTCTGAGCAGCAGAGGGATCAAGAGGTAGGAGTCCTGTCCCTACCCCACAGCAGCCTTTTTTAGTGCAAATGGAGACGTGTTTGGAAAATTTGGGAGGTCCATATACACTCCCACTGGCTAAAAGCAGGAAAAGTTTCATCCAGGATCCCCAAATCTTTCCATCAACAAAATTTCCTAGGATTGTCCCTCCGTGGAGGACACAGATTAAGACATTGGTCTCCAGAATAGCAGACGAGGAGGACACAGCTTCTCCCCTCACATCCTCTCTGGTACTGAGCTCGTGTTTTAAGAAGTGTCAATGGAGCATGACCCCTGTAAAAGCTGTGACTCCTCATAGCACTGTCCTTATGGGAACCAGGAGCTGTGATCATTTTTAGTGGATTCTGTGCTGCTTATCACAAGACTGTAGCAGCTGTTTCCTGATAAGGAACTCCCCCTCTCCATTTTATGACCAATTGGTCCTTCATGACTCTTTTCCTTAAAAATGTTTTTCCCCTAGACACATAATCCATGGTTATGGAACCTCCAGCCTGGAAAAAAATTCAGTTTAACCATGTATGACTGAGCAAAGCTGATATTACTTGAGATTTACTTCTAAGTTCAAAGCTTGGCCCTGAGTGGGAGCTGGAACCAGATGATCTCCAGAAATCCTTTCATTCATTGTTGGTTTAGAGTTATATGTTTCTGCCTTTGTCAATTGTTGGTCTGTTATCCAACTTGGCTCCCAATTTAATTTATCAATTAAAAAGTGATGAGAGCTGTTGATGTTTGAAATTCATCAAGAATCAAACAACATTAAGGCCATCACTGCTTGACTCTAATAAACCTTGACTCATACTCAGCTGCTATGACTGTTTCAGGAAGGAGCACATGATTCTTTATTTCTCGCAGTTCCTGCCCATTTATGCATTCAGCCGATCTCTGTGGTGACTCATACTTGTATAGAGGTTCTGCCAGTGAGTTATTTCAGAATCTCTCCGTCATATGGAGAAATTCTCCTATATTCTTTATTTCAAACGTATCAAAACTTTGTTTTTACTCCCTTACAAACCAAAGAATTCTTACTAACTTAAACTCTTGTGGAATAAAGTCCATAATTTGAAATGAAAATGCTTTGTTGGAATTTTTGCTAAATTTGATCTTAATTTTTTTTGAAGATTTTTTTTTTTTTTATTATTATTCCTGGGTAGCAGAAATATAAAGAGAATGAAAGCCAAAATAGACTTTAGTTATCACAAAGGCAGAGCAATTGACTTTCAGGGACTGCCAATCAATGACAATTTTAAATCTGCTTAGGTCCTTCAGGTGTTTAGGGATTCTGAATTTTTCCAAGGTTAGTGATTAGAGGTATTAATAGGCTCTAAAAAACCTTTTATTTCATATGAGATTATTGCTAAATTGAAACAATGGGCAAGTGTCAAAGTAAAACAAACAAACAAACAAACAAAACAAAACAAAACAAAACAACAAAAAAACCCACCACCCCACATTTTCCAACTTGAAAATTCAGTATACAGCCAAAAAGAAACTGAATTTAATGGAGGAAAAGAGAGGTCTCTTACTTTGAACACTGATTAAGCTCCCATTTAATATATCAAGGAATTGTGATTGTAATCTGGAGGTTAGCAGTGAAAAGTGATGACTCCAGAGACAAAATCATTTGAAAGCAAGTTCTGACAGGGATTTATCCAAAGAAACATGTATTTTCCTTCTACAGAGTTCTTGAGATGCTACTGAGACTCACTAGTGCAGGACTGAATAACTAAAAAGAATGAGACTGAAAATTAGGAGTCCTTTAAAAGGACCAAGTTAGACACCCATTTAGCCACAATTCGGATAAAAATAAGACAGCCAAGACTAAAATTCCATCTTCGTTCTACAGCAGAACTCATAAATAAAAAGTAACAGAAAAAAAAAAAGGAAAAAAGAAAAAAAGAAAGCAGTAGTTCCTAACATTTTATTTTATTGATTTTTGTCTATGAAGTATCTAACCAAGCTTAGGAAAGTCAAAAGCACAGAAAATAAACCACTGGCAGAGTTAAGAGGACTTAAGGAAGAGAGTTATTCTCACAACTGCATGTTGTATGGAACCAGAACTAGACAGAAATAAAACCCTTTTAATGTGGATACCAGAATGACAGGAATTTAAATCATATATATTTTCTGTACTCTTTGTCACTAATAATGATTTCATCATTTCCAATTCATTTTAAACCTCAGAGAATGTTAAATAAAATGTATAAGGGAAAAAAAATGTATGATTTTGTGTTCACAATCAGCCAATATAAAAGATTTTGTCTCAAAAGATGACTCAAGGTACCTGTTTATCTCTTGGACATATTAAGAGACATTTCTGAAAACTTGAACAATATCTTCAATGTTGTTCAAAAGAGAAAAGAAGAATTATTATTTTGCTATAAAAGAAAACATTGATATTTGAATAATCTGATAAATTTCAGACATGAACTTGAGAAGATTTTTTATCTTGCAGTTTTTTGGCAAAGTTAACATGACGAATTGTACTATCTTCTGTCACTCCACTTTGTCTATTTAATGTTTCCTTTCTATTTGTTTAACCTCTTTTCCCTTCACTTGATTGTGAGGTCCCTGTGAATTGTATCACATACATAGAGGAAGTTTAGAAATATTTCCAATTCTGTGGAAGCCAGCATGGCAAAAAAGCATAATCTCAATGTCACTTGATGCTCCATTTAGCAGTACCAAATGGATCAAAATAGCATTAAGGGCCATGTAAAAGATTTATGAATTGACTGACAGATCATGCAAAAAAGCTTTTAAATTAAGAAATCAAAAACCCCTCCATTCCCACTCCACATTTTCACTTGAGCTTTGTGGATCTGATATCTTTTTCTTCTTTTGGTGATCTGGACGAGCAAGATTAATAGCCAGTAAAAGCTGTCTGTAACAAAGGTAAATTGGAAATAATTGAGAGGCTATGACAGGTATATAAGATGTAGCTTCAAACAGAGATAGATGCTGTCCTGGGAAGCAATTACTCTGGGAAGGATTTAAGGGCTGTGAGGGGAGGCAGTAACTAACACCAGTCCCCAGTGGAACAAGGCTGCACAAAGGGCCAGAGATGGATGGATATACAAACCAAGTAATGAGAGGGAGGGAGGAATAATTTTACCTCAGTCTGTGGCATCAGTAAGACAGATGATGTAACACCACACACCACTCTTTGATCCCCATAAATAGTGACTGTTGAGTAATAACCATAAGAACAACTCAGGGCTTGGGGGAGAAAGGCTGTTTAGTGAGAGACTGAAAGACTTTAGTCTGTATAATTTCTAACAAAAATAATGTATTATTATTGTATAAGTGTCTGCACACATACACACACAGAGACAAAATTGATGAATATAAATGACCTTTTTAACCTACCTAACAAACATAATTTATAAATTATGTACTAAAAATAAATTAACTAACAAGTGAAAGGTCTGAAGCCTTCATCCTTCAATAGTTCCATAATTGGACAGGACTTTCCTGAAATGTATGATTTAATAAAACATATTCTATTGGATTTCAGATAAAGATGATTTTTAATGGCCTAAGCATACAAGAATAAGAGAAAAATAGTCCAGGTCACCTCTTGTTCTTTTCTGTTCTTAACCACTGTGAAGCTGAATACCTTTACACATTCAGAACATTTTAACTCTTGCCACAGACTTTGTTAGAAAATGCCTTAAAAGAAATAAAATGATGGAGCACAGTTAAGTGAATAGTGTGAGGTAGTGTGAGACTCATAATGACAGACCTGACAGGTATTTTCTGGGAGAAAGCAGGCATCACTGAAAAATATGTATTAATAATCATGAAAAAACCTTAATCATTGAGGCATGTGATCCACTGAAGAGGCAATTTCTTCCCAGAGCTCCCTGAGGCCACTGGAGGTGGGGATTTCTTGGGCTCCATGACACCTCTAGCCAACATTCGGGAGGGAGGATCCCTAGGATTTGTTCTATTCCCATGCCACCTACCTGGCACCAGCACTCACACAGCACAGAGGAAAAATCTGTCTCCAAGAATTAATGTGGCATTGGTTTTGATTTCATACATGTTGGAAGTCAAGTTCAAGGAACCTGTAAACACCAACATCATCCATCCTGGAACTTTAAGGACTCCTTGAACCATTATTTAGGAGAAAAAGTCTCCATTTCCTCCCCCTGTAATTCTTTTGGCTCTTTTCACTCTGGTCTTACATGCTGAGACACAACCTGTGTTTCCCCATACAGAGACCTGACACAATAACTCATAGCTGAGCCAAGCAATGAACCTGACTCATAAGCAACGTTGATTTAAGGATAATTACTACTTTTCTCCTTCTCTTTCTCTCTTTCTCTCTCTCTTTTTTTTTTTTTTTTTATCCTGCACATTGTAAGTGATACCTTTAATTCAGATAATTTCCATGGTCTTCTTCTTGCTACAGTGAAGAGAGGCAGAGGGCTTTCCAGGTCAGTCTTTCTGCTGAAATCACAAAAGAGTGATGGCCTCACAAGTAAAAAAAAAAAGCAAATTAGCTGATACTTGCTGTAAGGCTTATTTAAGAGGTCATGGCCTAGTGATTCTATTATTTTCCCAACAAAGTCAACTGGAAGAAATATAGCTAAGCTGTTAACTGTGGAAACATTTTGGAGTTCCAGCCCTTGAAATACGGAACAATTCATGAAAGGTGGTGTAGTGTTAATAACTAAAGCCAAGAATCAAGGAATGTTCAAAGCATGCAGAAGAAAGGAAAACCTGACTATTTTTTTTTTTAATATTTCACTATCCTTTGTTTCAATATTTTTTTCAGCAGTGATTTAGGATTTAGGATTTAGGCTTTTGCATCCATAATCCACCTTTCCCTGAATTAGCATTAGTGCTGTGCTTCATAATTAGCACTGTCTCTATCTCCTTTTCTCTGATTGTGCATCTATTTCCTTCTGTTTCTTGAAACTATTTTCCTACTTAAAAAACTAACCAACCAAACAACAACTTCTACCTTTGCTTCTCTTCTCAGTGGTGTCCTGTACTTGAGCTCTCAAGCAAGTGCACCAGAGGTTGCTGCCAGAATTCCTCTCCTCTATTAAATAGTCAGCACTCATACAAATGTTATCTTTTGCTTGATCTACAGGAACTTATTCAGCTTCAGAACAGAGGCAAACCAGAACAGAAAATGGCCTGATAAATTCTGTGTGATGCTTTTCCCTTCTCCCAGCTTATCCAGGGCCCTGGAATGTGTCTATACATTTTTGTGCCTGAAACACCAGTGTTGCTGTCCCTACACAGAAGGAGTCAGACCCCTTCTTTAAGGAACAGCAAAACTGGTGTGAGTTAGGCAGTGCAATTGGATTATGCAGTGTCCCTTTTCCATCTGCACAGTATCCAGTCTCCACTCCAGCAGACAAGATGAATTACTGAAGAGCAGCAACACATCTTCTGCCTTCTTCCAGCTCTAAGACTCATAAGTCTTTCCTCACTGACTCACTAACCAAGCAGAAACCCACCTAGTTATGCCACTAAGTAGGTTTTCCAATGGGCTAATTAAATTAGCTGATGGAGAGGTCCCAGGGGCATGAGAACCAGTACAAAGTAATCACCTGCCCATAGTTGGAATGAGTGGTGGCCCAATCAGGACACTCCCTTCCAGAGGAAAATTGTCACTCTGCATCTCAGTGAATTATATCTCGAAAAAGATTGATTCAAACACAATTCCTATTTCCTTTATTTCTGTTCTGCAATCTTAAGTGGTATTTTTTATGCAGATAATTTAATTGATCTGAAATGATCACTGACTCATAGCAGGAGTCATGCAAGCAGATCCCATTCCCTGGTGCTCTTGCCTGTCCCCTTGCCATCATCTTCTCATTTAAACAAATAAAACTGCTTTTTCAGCCACAAAATAAAAAAACAAACCTGAATTTAAAAAAAAAAATCTATCATAAATTTAGAAACTTATTACCTCTTAGTGATTCTTTTCTTTGGTAGGGAAGAGAAGTGTCACTGATGAAGGATCTGTAATAGAATGAAAACAAGGGTGATTAAATTCATTTGTATCACTGAAGCTTTCTTAATATTGATTACCCTTAAACTTGATTCTTACTGGACTGATCCCAGGGGTTTCAGAAACACTGGAGAGGGTGGAGGAGGTAGAGAGAGTGGGAGAAAGATGTAGAGGTGCCAAAGCTCATGGTTATTTTTTTTTTCATTTTAACAGTTAGAAAAGCAGAGCTTAAAGTAAAGGTTTTGATCCTGGTGTAATATACAATAAAAATTACCTTCAAGTTAGTTCTCTTCTGTAGTCATGGATACAGACAAAAAATACACCCAAATGATATTCCTTAAAATTAACACAACATTCACATCATATTTTGTTGTTAATTAATAAACTACATAAATAAAAAGTCTTGCTTGACTTCTGATAACTAGAAATTAATGACTAAACTAGGTTTCAGCATATCAGTCCATGATGAAAAGTCTCAGAAATGTAAACACTGTTTTAATTAATTCAGACAGCATTTTTCCAGTTTCTGGTTGCAACTGGAGTATGTATGCATGGGGGTGTGGATATTTGTGTGTATGAGAAGGAAAAGGGAAATAGAGTCCCTTTAAACTGTCCTGTGAACTGTGAAAAGTTTCCTGCTGAGGTTTAGCGCCTACAGCAGACTTCCAAGAGCTCAATATGCCAAAATGGCCCTGACTGAGCAAAGCACAGGTCTTATCAGCCACCCATTCATTTTTCAACTCCTACTTCCTACCTTCAGTTGATTAAAAAAAAAAAGCTACAGTTTTATCTTACTGTTAATTCTGTTAATTTTCCTTGCTTAGAGCAAGCAGGAACTAAAAACCCTGATGGTTGCATCAGTAACCCCACAGTTCAGCCAAAGGATAAAAAACCCACAATGCATTTGCTTCATCTGAACAGTCAAAATAATGTAAGCTGGTTGTGAAGACTGACAGATAAAAACAATAAATTGTGGAAGTAATAAAATTGTCACAAGGGAAAGACAAGGAACAAGATTTAATGAGACAGAATGGACAAGTAAGTAAATTATTTATTTGAAGTCTCCATTCAGACATGACATGCTTCACTATCTTTCATTAACTCATGCATAGGTCTGACCTGCTGCACTGGATGTAGTCACTGTTCTGTCTTCTTCTTAAATGCATGACATTTATTGCAGACAAATCATGAGCAGTTGTTTCACTAATAATTTATATTCTTCCTAGTGTTGGCCAATACTGATAGACTCAGCCTATACTCAACAGATAATTACCTAATGAAAAAGCACTCTATAAAAATGATAAAGGGATTTTTTTTTTTAAATGCATAGACACCTGAGGTCTTCAAACAGCATGGTTCAGCTGGTGGGCATACAGTCAGAAGATATTATACTAGATTTGAATTATTTTCACTAAAATTATTTATTCTTGGGTAAAAATATATCTACCCAGATTGGATGGGTCAAATGCATGCCAGCAGCTCCATGAGCATAGGGAAGCATATAAATGACTTATGTTTGGCTTACTGAGAAGTCATGGAATATATATATGTTTCTGGACTTTTTGGATATCAAGATGGATAGAGATTGAAATTTTTGATGTAATCAAAGCAGTGGTCTTCAGGGTGTGTTTCCATTTTATTTGGTTCAGATACATAACGTGCAACCTGTCATTAGCAAAAGGCTGACATGATGAGCTAGGCTTTAGCATGTTCTTTTAATTGAAGGACTCCTCCCCCATTTTAGATTCCCAAGCACTACAATGTTTTTTCCATCTAGTCTACTGGGGTGTGAGAGAGATAATGTGGCACATTATTTTACAGGCAGGGAATAACTTTAAATGAGCTATAACTTATTGCATGGTGAGTGTTCCAGTCACCAGGACTGAGGGGACAAGCCAGACAGAAATTTGCTACTTCATTTGGTGATTGCCTGGCTCTGTGAGACAATTGCCCAGTGGTTTGAAGGACAGTTGGGAGCATGAAATCTGCTTGGGTAGACTGACCCCTCATTTCAAGCATCTCATGGAAAACTAGTGACCATTTTATTTCTGCAGTACTTCTTCTCACAATGACTTTGCTTAGAACACCTTTATGAATTAAAGCAATTCTAAGCAATTTCCTTAGCCTGGAAGCACAGTGAGCTGCCAGTACAGAATACAGGAGAAATTTTACATAGCACGTTGCTGGTTGTTAGTGAACCAACTCTCAAATCAATTATGTCTGCTGGCAAGGAAGCCTTAACACTCTAAATAATTTAAAGTGCAAACTGTGTGGCATGCAATTCCTTTCATCAGCAGCAAGATTGATTTCACCTTGTGGTATCTCTGCCCTACAGAACTGGCCTTTTTTAGTTAAGTTTTCAAAGTTATCACAATAAAGCAGTAGAGTCTGTGACGTGCAACACAAGTTACATCTGTTCTTCTCAGATCGGATAGGCAGTCAAAGTAAAAAATGACTGAAAAAGGCAGCACTGAACATTCTTTTCCATTCTCTGTTATGGTCTTGCAATAGGAGTTTGTAGAAAATGCCTTATTTTAAACATTGATAAAGTTTAGCACTTACTCAGGACGACATTCAGAAGGAAAAGTAGATTATTTCAGGGTGCACGTAGAGTTTAGTCACAATATATTCACTCCATGCAATCTCAATATGCTTGCCCAAATATCCTAAGCAAAGCTGATGTGCCAAACAGATCTGTATTGGTCAGCCACACAGATGTGCCCTTCTTGAACTTAAGGGAAGACTGGGAGCTCGTTTTCTGAACCCAGAAACCTCAGGATGGTTTTATTTTCAATAGTTATGAAAAGTCCTCCGTTCTCTTTCCCAGATCCATATATCAGAAAAGAACTAAACTAAGAATGTCTTTGCTGGTGTTCTTTCCCCATGGCTTCACTTGGCTCCCAAGTTGTAAGGAAAGAAAAGTTCCACAGCTACTATTTATTTATTTAGAATATTCTTTTAGATTAAAGTCAACTCTCTTTGGCTATTTTGACAAAACACTGCTTGGGCAGGAAATCTTCTTCCTACAACAATCTAAACAGATTTGAGGGAAAAAAATCCCATTCTTCTTTAAAACAAATGAAAAATTGCTGCTTCTTATTAAGCCTATAACAATTGAACTACTTTTGCAGTAATAGAATATTCAATTGGTTTCAGCAAATAAAGTACAAATTTAAAAATTGGAAAAGACAAGAAAAAAGAAAAGATTAGTTTACCTACTTAGCTTTAGGATTACAGTCAAGGGCACTCTAATAAAGTACACATTTCTCTGCTTATGGAATAGCCTTTGAAAGCTGAATGGTGAATATGTTTTACAAACATGATCTGTGAGTTCAGAAAGAAAGAGGGTTTGTACAATTGAATCCATATTGCTTCCTATTCCATTACTGATATTGTGTATGCATAGGGTTGTTTTTTTTTTTAAATTAGGGTTTTTGCAAACCTTGCAGATGTAAAAAAAAGTCCTTGGACAAAGTCAGACAGGAATTTTAGCAGAGAGAACCTTACCTATGCTGTATAGAGTGGTCTTAATTTCTAGACCAATTGGCCTGCAGAATATCATAATAACAATCAAATCTGAGTTATCACATTGTAGATGATAATTTCTCCGTTGACTTCAATCTTTGAATTAGGACCTTTTTCAGTAACTTAAGTAACTTAATTAGGACCTTTTCCAGTAACATACAAAAGAATAAAAACTTGAATGTTTCATGAAACACCCCAAACCATGCTATGAATCCATGGGAATTACTCAAAACACAAAGTTCACATACAAGCCAATGCTTCCATCAAACAATGTATACCAAAGCTGTGCTGGAAGATTTCCAGTTGCACTAACTGTGCCAGCAGAACTGTGTTGCCTGAAGATCCATGACCTCTATTTATTGGCCAGAACTACACAGGCATTCCCTTTATCATTCTGTGTAAAGGGCCAAACCAAAACATTGATAAACAATAGAAAACATGACACTGTACCTACTCACAGTTTTAATCTGTGAATAGACAGACCACTTAGATCAATGCTTTGCTGTGCTGCCACAGCAAACCAGAGTGCAACTTAGAATGCAGCCTCATATCCAAACCTTTAGATTTTAGTCATATGTGTCCTTGAGATTGCAGAAGGAAGGTGTTCAAATTTGCTGAGAGCTTCACAAAATTATTGCTACTGCCTTTGGTTTTCTGAGAAAAAGGAGACAACAAAATCATAAAATGGTCTGACACATTCAAGAGATTATAAACCTTTTCAACTGCATTTTGGATTTTACTTAAATACATACTTACCAAGTAACAATTAATTGCCTTATTCCTAGTAATCAATTGCTCTAAGGCCAAAGACATTATTTTTAGCAAGTTCTATAAAAATATAGATATTTTAAGAGATTCAATTTGATAATTTAGGTGCAAATTTTGCTCTCCTTGCTGCATATATAATTTTGCTTGGAAGAAACTGATTTAGCTAAATAGAATTTTTAAAAGGTTATTTAAATTATTCAAATTATAAGAGCAGTTTATAGTTGATAATTTTTTATTTTCCTTTTTTAGAATAAAAGTTACCAGAAATCTCATAGTGGACAATAACTGAAAGGGAAAAATTAAGCCCTGGTTTTTTATTTATTCACTATCTTCTTAGGCAGTTGAAATTACCCTCTTTCAATAATTTCTAGCATACATATATTTCCATATCCATGCAAAAGTTCTCTTTGTGAGAACCTCCTTAAACTTCTGTAATATACTTCCACAGCAGTAAATTTGACGGGCTAGTTAAATGCTTTGCACAATGAATCTTTTTTACAATTTGAGTTGTTTTCTGTTTCATTTTCATCGATTGTTCTGACAGAGTATAAAGCAGCATTTGATTTATCTTCTTTATCTCACCCCCTTTTAAATTTATTTTCATACAAATCCTGACCTACCCTCCAGTTGCAGTAATTAGAAAGGAACTGCATTTTAAAAATCTTATGGACTAAATTTGTTCTCACGATGGATTTAGAAAGTCTTACATGCAAATTGTCTTTTATTTTGTTTCATACTCATAAGCATCTTCCTGGAGATTTTTGTTCTTGTGATACCATTACAATCTATAGGATGAAGATAGTGCTTGTGTCACCAACACTTACAAACAGTTTCTCAAAATCCCAGTTTTCAGTCAAATCCTTCTGCTTGTCTGCTTGCAGTGTAAACAGTATTGTAAATAGTATACTCCTATAATCATAACACACGACTCAATCAGTAAATACTGTTCTCTTCATTCACTCTTCTGCTAATTAAAAAAAAAATCTATATTTCTTTTAAAATTTATATTTAAGCACCTGATATGGATATTACTGAGAGCCTTTCTCACACTTAACAATGCAGGACGAAAGTCAGGTGCAGCAGTAAACGGGAAACAAGATGCTTATTTGAAGAGGTAAGACCAAATCAAACTAAACTCTAGTGTCAAGTATTATTCAATTTCTTTGGAGATTTGCTGGTTTTACACTCACAGCCTATGCTTTTCTCACTGGGGATTCACATGAGGTTGTCAGAAGAAGGTTATAAATGCAAACCGACCAAATACTGTGGTCTGACCTCAGACATATTAGTAAAATTAGGTTTCATAGGAATAAGTTCCCCTTTAAATGGGAACTGCCTATATCTTTTGAGTCAAAAACTCCCCCAGGCTAACACCACCTCTGCCCTCAACCTTCAATTTTTCTCTTGAACTTCAGAGAGCAGGGATGTGAATTACTGCACCGATGAATGATGATTATTCACCACAACCGTCTCTCCTAAAAAAACAAGTTGTCTCACTGGACAGGACATAAATATTAATAAAAGCCATCACTGCAGGAATCAGTGGCAAGATCAGAGAAGGGAGAAGTAATCCACAACCTCTGTAGTAGAGCTTGCCTAAGGGGAAATGATACTACCTGCTCCTTGATGAATCTGTTTATCTACAATAAAGGTAGAAAGAGAATCTCAGCAATCAAAGAGGAATCATTTACAAAGGTTATATAGTTTGCATGTGTGGGGCAACCATTTACCACCTCCTCCCTTTTAAAAGTAAAATGGAATTTTAAACAAACAGAAAAATAAACAATCCTTTTGTTCACTTTGTTGGAGTGGGAGAAGACTCCCACTTTAAAGGCCAGGGTGAGTTTAAAATTAGCACAAGACACACCTCGAAGTGTGTCGGGATTGCAACAGAAGGAGCATTAGTGAGTGGCTCTCTATTGCCTTTCATCTTCTCTCATCACATTCGCACCTCTCCTTCTCTAGCCTCTGGAACCTGGGAAATATTTGGAGCCTTCTCAAACTGCAATATGAGTGAGAAATTCCCTCAATGGCAACAAATATCTCCTCCCCACACCTCCCCATCAAAATGTTTAAGGATATGCTGGATGCTCTTAGAGGCTTCCCCACAGGAAAATAAAACCCAACTCCTCAGAAGGAGCTGCTACTGAGAACTTAAAATCTGATGGATAAAATATTCTTCAGGGAAGTGAAAGAGTAAAGTTCAAATCTTCTCTGCCTTTGTTGATCTAGGCATCTAATCCAAAACTTTGTAACCTGAATCAGTTTTGGGACTGAAACTTCCTTACTCTACAGCTGGAGCTGTGTGATATAGTGTTTAACTGAAACAACTCTGGGTAATTTTTGAAAAGTAAGTGAAATACCAGCTGCCAAAAGATTAAAAAAATTGCATCTGGAATCACAGAGATTTGATCCTGCCATAGATTCAGGCTGTTGTGTAACTCCTTTAGCCCCAAAAACTAATAATTTATTGGGAAAAAATTGCACAAATGCCTGTCAGCAGAGAGCAACAGTAAAAAAGTAAGGGGTTGGTGTTTGGTTTTTTTGTTTTTGGTTGGGGTTTGGTGGTTTTTTTGGGGTTTTTTTTTTTTTTTTTTTTTTTTTTTTTTTTTTTTTTTTTTGTGATGTATTTTCTTCCATTCACTGTTAAAATTTTCCATAGACAGAATCAAAAGTTTTAAATTTTGGACCCATAGTTTGCCAACATTTCATTTATGAGAATTCTCTCTAATTGCCTTTTAGAGACCAAAGCAGCAAAACCAAGTGTTAGAAGAAAAATGGAAAAATGAGAGCTAGAACCTAGTATTGAGAAGACAGGTTGGAAGAGATGAATTACTAAAGCTAATTTAGATACACTTCTGAAGCTGAGACAAGTTTTAGAGACAGTGGAAAGAAAAGAGCTTGAGAAGAAGTTGTATTAAAAATCTATTGCTTTTTGGAAGAGTTTTGAAAGGGTTTAAAGGAAGGAAAATGGGAGCAAAACAGCATCAAGTCATGAAATAATAACATTTTTCTGAGGTGTTTTAACATTACCTATTTTTTTTCTCCTTTCAGTTGTCTTCCCAATTTCCTGTGAAATGTTGGATGTTGTGTAGACAATTAACCTTTCTGATGGATCTCTAATTTTGTTTTTCAATTTAATTCTACATTTCCAGATTCATAATTGTTAACATCACTTTTTTTTCTCATTTTTATTATGTTTTCTATGAAACTGTACTCAACTTAGTGTACCAGTAGCCCTTTCATTTCCATAATATTTTTGTGGATGTTAATACCAGGTATAATGTAAACCAAAACATAGATTCAATACACGTGTATGGATCTGCTACCTCGTCTTTATTTACTAATATATCTGCTCTTTATTTGCTTAGATATGCATTTGCTGTGAGGGAAAAAGAGAGATTGCTCCAAATGTTTTATCTCTGTGTTGAATTTTCCATAAATTCACACAAATACTCCCACTAATTCACCTGGGTTTATTTGTTGGTAATCCATGGTTACTATTTCTTAACCCATTCACTATTTAAAATGAGGAAACATTATTAGGGTTTCTTGTGGTTCTTGTCTCCTAGCAACAGAATTTCTTCTTAAATTGACCCTTGTATTTTCTGTGGATTGTGTAGAGCTCACATAGGGTTTTTACAGAATTCAGATATATCTTAGCACTAACTCAATTTGTGTGTTTGAATTTTTATCAAAAGATTAATTTAGTTCCTGAATTGGCCAAGTGACTATAGCATTAAGTTTAATAAAAACTTAGCTCTTTACTATATTAACATTTCAATAATATATTTTAATCAAGAAATGAGGAAAAAAAAAGTATTCCTTTGAAACATTACTAAAGTATCATTTTGACAATGTTTTTAAACATGTTTCCAAGTACCTATTTACAGGATAGTGGAAATTATTTTTTCCCTCCAATTTCCCATTAGATCAGGTCAGCTTAATTTAAGACCCTGATTCTTGGTCTGGAAAAACATCTTGCTAATAAATCAACATATGTACAACTAATGCTTACAAATGGTGCAAGGAGCACACAGCTTGCAGAAGAAGGAGCCTTGGCAGACCCTGCTGGCAGTCACTATGCAGGAAATTCAGAGGAATTTTCATCTGGAACAATCCCAAAGGTGCACTGTGTGGGCTAAGTAGAGCTCTCCTTCCTTGCTGCATAAAATCTTACATTTATAATGAAATAAAATTACAGAAAATTAAGATTGTCAGCCTCTGAGATTAATGTATGTTTTTGATATATGGACATTTGTAATCTATGCTATGGTACAGTGAATTCCAACAGGTATTCATTGACAGCTAAAGGTTAAAGAATTAAACACACGGTGTTAGTGAGTTCAGGTTAAATATTTTACTAGATCATGTCTCCCCCTCACCTTATGTGAAAAACACTGAGACATGAAACACAATTTTTCTTTTTTAACTAATACTTGTGTAAAAAAATTAAGATGCACTTGAGCTAAATACATTCACGTCTTCCCATTCCTGACTTTCAAAGAAAATATATATTTTCTTTGAAAATATATATTTTGGTTTATGTGGGTTTGTTTTTTTTTTTCCATTGTTGCTCTTTGGTCTGATAGAGCACATTATTGCTGTCTAATTTAACTACATTTTAACTGTGTTTAGTATGAATGCTTCTTTTCTTTAAACATATCCTTGGATCAGACATCTTCTGAAAAGTTCTATCCAATAGCTCACAAAACCCTAACTGACTACCAATCTTCTTATTCAGCTTTGAATTATATACTGTATTACTGTACCAAAATAAGTTTGAGGAAGTCTCAGCCCATAAAATATAGTGAACATTTTTAAGGATGGGCCTGATAGACAAGAAAAGCCCAGGGACTGTTCTGAAAGACAAATATATTGGTACTCTCTGTCATAATGCAGATTATCTCATTTTATCTGCTTAAGTGGGGGTCTCTCAGTACAAATATAAATACCTGTAAAAGTGCATTTGGTGACCTGTGGGATTTTTTCCCATTGCATATATAAATCAGCATTTAACGACTGTTTATCAAAGGAAAAAAACCACAAAAAAACAACAACAAAAAATTAAACAAAAAAAAAAAAAAAAAAACCAACAAAACCAAAAATAAGACATACACACAGATACATGGGCGAAAAAGGAAAAGAAGGAAAAAGAGAAAGGAAAGGAAAAAGGAAAAAGGAAAAGGGAAAGGGAAAGTTAAAAGGAAAAGGAAAAGGGAAAGGGAAAGGAAAAGGAAAGGGAAAAGGGAAAAGGGAAAGGGAAAGGGAAAGGGAAAAGAGAAAAGGGAAAAGGGAAAAGGGAAAAGGGAAAAGGGAAAGGGAAAGGGAAAAGAGAAAAGGGAAAAGGGAAAAGGGAAAAGGGAAAGAGAAAGGGAAAGGGAAAGGGAAAGGGAAAATGGAAAGGGAAAGGGAAAAGGGAAAAGGGAAAGGAAGGCAAGGTAAGGCAAGACAAGAAGTTAGATTACAAAGGATGTACGAGAAAATCTGTCTTTCACATGACCCCACCTTTTCTTCCATACAAGCTCTGAAGGCAAACCCAAACCAGTGACAAGCACTAGGGATCATATTGGCTAGAAAGCTCTTGATAGCTGGATGGTTATAAACAACAAGCTGCTAAATGCCTCCAACCTGAGGAGTAGACTGATTGGAGGTTCCACATGCAGTTGTGTTTACAAACAGACTCACAAGTGTAGGAATGAAAGAGAAAATTCAGGAGGTGTTTCTGGTCTCTTAGTGCTTCTGAGACCAATTCTTTCATCCATATATTCTAAGCATCTGTCTTATTCTGTGTCTCCTTGAAAGGAAACATTAAGAATTTTGACAGAAAAAGTGAAAAGAATGGGAGAAAAGAAAATAGGGCAAATTTCTTAAAATATAATTTAGGTGTTGACCAACGCCCTCTGCTCTCATTTTTCTTCTACTTTCAATACTAATAAACACACACATACTCAATGTAATATAGATATTTATCCACGTTTCAACTGGATGGGTTTGCAACAGTGTGATCCTCCAACTTGTGGTGAAAACAATTGGAAAGCATTAATTCGAATCTATTTCAATTCACAGGATTTATTGCCATCATAGACAAGCAACAAAATTTCTACATAAGCTGTCAGCCTGAAATATAGTACGGTGACTAGACTTCATAGAATATACGTGTGTTACATGGCATGTGTCAGAGCTTGTTTGATTCTGCCCATTTTCCTTGCTAATAGGCAATACAGATAATTTACCCACAGGTGCAGCATAGCCCACGGAGTCACAAGGCAAGGAAAATAAAGGAGCAGACGTGCTCTCTGTGGCCCTGACTGCATATAACTGGTAATAGAGCCAATATGGGAAAGTAAGAGCTTTAAAACTTTAATTTGACAACATGATCACTATTATTACTTATCTTATATTCACTTAGTCATGTCTTCCATATTATCAGGGATGGGTCAATATTTCATACTTTCAGTTCACAGTAGTCTTTACTCTCAATTTACTCTCAAATTAGGGACTGAAGGGCTTTTCTTTAGGTTACATATTTTCTAATAAATGTAAATGGCATGGTTCTGTTCTCAGCAGATGAGAAAAATGGTGAACACAGACAGGATTTCTCAAGAATAATCCTGTGATTAAAAACCTAAATAAACAGGACTGTTTGCTTGAAATTTATTCATAACCCACTTGCATACTAAGCTTTCTGCAGCATATGCTTTTCTGAACTACTGTGCACAGAATACACCAAAGATTCAGTTCAGTTTATTTCTGGAGGTTGAAAAAGCCAAGACAAATCATATCCTTTGTAAAACTCCTTTTGAACCTCAAATAATATGGAGCTGGATAGCACTGTTCTGGGGGACCAGACTAAAGTGGCCTACTTAAAAGTTTCTTAGAATTGAACAGTCTTGGATCTTTTCTGAAAAACTTTTCTTTCAGGTCATAAACAAAGTAGCTTGGGTTGGGGTTTTCCTCGTTTGTTTTGTTATGTTGTTTGGGTTTTGCTTTGCTTTGCTTTGTTTTCAAATTTACTCTAAAGTGTAATTTTAATTTCTAGTTACTAATTACTGCTGCTTCTGGAAAGGCTTTATGTTGGTTATTGATGAATAACCTGGCCAGTGGGACAGAGGGATTGTAGAACAGTTTGTGTAGGAGGGGATCTTTAAAGGTCATCAAATTCAGCCTTGTTAAAATGAGCAGGGACATTTTCAACATGAACATCTTCAAGCTGAACAAACTGGGGAAGGTCCAGACAAGAGCCACAGCCAATGGCTCTGGGGCACATGCTGGAAATGTTGACTTTGCTTAGTGTGAGGAAGGAAAAGCCAACAGAGTGTCTCTGCAGCCTCTCACCACCCAAGGGTGGCTGTCAGAGAGAGGATGGAGCCAGACTCTTCTCAGGGACACACAGCAAAAGGCCCAGCTCAGCACTGACACTGTATAAAAGGATGATTCTCCCTATGGGCTCCAGCAGAGCAGTGGAACAGGCTGGCTAGAGCATCCATGTGTTCTCCACCCTTGGAGATTTTCATAACTCAACTGGACAAGGCTTGGGGCACTCTCTCTAACTTCAGTGTTGAGTCTAAGTTCGAGATTGGCAATGTTCTGTGGAGGGGGATTGACAAAATGACCCCCAGTGGCCACCTACAGACTCAATTATGCAATGATGCTGTTGAAACTGTTTAAATTTAGAGCACAGTCTTTTGGTATATGATGAGTTAGACAGATCAGGGATTTGAATTTCATTTCACATATGCCAGATAACAACCTTGTACCACTGAGAACAGAGTTGCTCAAGGTAATTATATGTAAATGAATTTTTAAGCAGCCGGAATTACCTGCTTTAACTGCTCAGCCTGGAAAAAGCCAACAAGTAAGATTAGCCCATTTTTTAAAATTTTTTCTGCTCCCACAGCAAATTGAGACAAGTTTCTATTTTTACAAGAAGACTAACTGAAGTCCTCACAAAGCTCACCCCTTTTGAATCTGAGAGGAACTCCAAAGTCCAGCTGTATTAGGCCTTGACCTTTTAGACCTTTCCATTTTTGAGAAAAGCAGTATTTGCCCCTTGATGGCAATGCAGCCTGGGAGGACAGCTGTTAGTATTTTTAGTGTAGGTATAACCTGAATGATTAGTGAACAGGGAGATGCCACTGGAGTTTAATGATCATTAGACCAAATACATAAACACTTAAGGTCATGATTAGACTTTCTGAAATGGGGGTAGCCTCATTGGATTCCTGACTCAGATGGTTGAGTAAATGCCCATGCACTGGACCTCAGGGGGCAGCCTTTACTAATTAGCAATTTCCCCTTTGCCAACCAAATCTCCTCATTCATAAAAACTGTGATGTAAAGAAAGGAGGCAGGAAAGTGAATTAATAAAGTTTCACACTTCAAAAGATAAAAATATCTGGTTTATATACTTTCACTATTATAAATTATTTATAAATACTGGTCATACTGATAAATATTACTAAAATAGCAGACATGGTTAGATAACTATTGCTATAAAATTTATAAAGGCTTATATATTTATATCATTTAACATTGTCAAATTAATTGTGGACTCTCTATTTGCAACACTTGCACTTCCTGCAAAGATAATAAAGGGAAGATAGCAAATGCACTTGCTAATGCTATTTGCCATCCATAATTTACTGAAGAATTTTATATTCTCCTTGTTAACTGTGACTAAAAATAGGAATGCTGCTGCCTTTCCACTGTGTGTATTTCAAAAGAGGTTTGAATTTTTCTTTTATTGTCTTTATATGAAAGGAACATGTAACGGATAGCAGAGACTAGGATCAAAAGGAGAGCTGTGGGGTTTTTTCTCAGCAATAATAATCACAACGGCAAAGCAGATGACTGCTTTATAATTTTTTCACCTGTTAAAAACTTTTTTATGGCAGCAGGGCTCTGTTTCTAAGCCTCATTTTTGTTAGTTCATTTCACCATAGCACATTTCAGGAAAAACAGGGAAAAGAAAATCCATTGAGTTAGGAGAAATACTATTTTTTTGGTGTTGAAAATTACATTTGTAGCTCAGGTTGTTGTTATTCTGCGAAATTACAAGCAAACAAAACCCATGCATACTGAAATAATAATAAAATGGCTTGGGTTGGAAAGGTCATCACCACCCACACAAGGAAAGAATTCCTTCTTAAAATCTAATCTAAATATCTCCTCTATTAGTTTAAAGCCATTCTCCCTTGTCCTAATACTGCATGCCCATGTAAAAAGTCACTCTTCTTTATTTTTATAACCCCCCTTTAGGTACTGGAAAGCTGCTATAATATCCTGAGGCAGAGCCTTGAGGGATCAGCAGCAGCCTCTACCTGGACAGAGAGCCACTGACCACCACTCAGCAACTGCATCCCTCCAGCCAATTCCTTATCCCATGAACAGCCTACCCTTCATGTCTGTGACCCCAAATTGGAGATAAGTCTCTATTATATACTGTTAACATTTGATTAAAGAGTTTCTGATGTTTCTCCACTACTTCTTTAATTATTAGCTGGGCTGAAAACCTGCTGGCTGAGCTCAAAGCATCAGCAAGAGAGGAAGGGATGGAGAGGCACACCAGGCTAGATTTTGTTGAGAATATGATATTCCCTGTGAACTTATTACAAGCTGCTCTGCTTCCAAAAGTCTCTTAATTTAACATTGTCTTTTCATGATGTTGAATTTTCTGTGTATGTCTCATTAGGATCCTGTGTGTTTGTTTTCTAGTCCTGCAGTAATTTGATAATTCTCTTATAAAAGACCTTTATTATCTTTGGTAGATTGCTCACAAAAGAAAATTATTTGGTTCTATTTTCCTTGTGGAATGTCTGTTTTCTAAATAAACTTGTTACTTGTTAATAGGTAAGCAATTTTTTATTTCTGGTCATTATTTTCCTTGATTTCCACTTTGAGGTTTACTCAGCCTACTTTGAGATTATCAGCTAACTAAATTTTCTTTATTTCCTCCCTTCCCTTCCTCCTTTTTTATGGACTGTCAAACATAGCTATACCTGGAATATGCTGAGTTTATCTGTTATATATTCTGAAGAATAGCTTCAGCCATCCTTAGTTCCAATAAGGAGAGTTCACCCACAGGAGAACTTGGGGGAATAAATGGTGTGAACAACTGTGAACACTTTAGCCCCTCTGGTAAGAAATCTAGCCCTTAATCTGTTTGCCAATTCCCTTAGTTATCATTAGAGATTCCTTGGTTTTACAGACATCTCAGAGTGCTGCAATCTCATGTACCACAGATACAGAAATACTGTTTTGTAATCGCTGAGATATGAATTTAATAGTTCCCTCATGTTTTGCCTTCCCCACTAGATGTAAGAGGCTGATAATTCTTGCAAAGTTTAAATCTATTTCAGAGGCAATTCATTTCAGTAGACTTTATTTCTTTTTTTTTTATTAGTCCATGGCAGTTTAATTTAAGATTTAGAAGCTGAAAGTGCACTTTTTGTAAAAATAGAAAACAGACATCTACTATACATCACAACATAGCCATTAATAAAATAAATATATGTAGTCACACATAGAAATCCTCTTCTAAATTTTACTTATTTTATATTCACAAATAATACACGTTCACAGAGCAGTTATACTGCTATGTAAGGCTGTCAAGAGTGTAAAATCTGTATCAATAACATATATTCAAGTAGATCATTGGTATTACCTGAATTTAGCTGTGCCTGGTTAAAGTCAAATCACACACTTGCTTTGGCTTAAATTGATGTTATTGTTACCCTTGAAAATTATAGAAATATTCACACAATATTTCTTTGTAAAGAAAGATTTAAAAAAAACCCAGGGAGTATAAAAATTACCCATAAAAGACAGTTCTGTTTTCTATAACATCTTTGTATGGAAGAGGGGAGAGTCTGCATCAGTGCTCTGCATAGCTGGGGGAAAGCTGCTCCAGGGCTAAGGGACAGTCACATATGCCACTGGACAAACCAGAAATGTGGGATTTTTATAGTAACAAACTGATGACACTGCACGCAGTCTTTAAGTGAATTATAATGATAGGCTTTGTCTGCTGCGACGATTTTTTTTCCTGTTTCAGTGGGTTGGGTAAACACCATTCAATTGCACTCCCATAAACTAGAGCTTCTCTCCTCACACATGTTAAAGAAATTTTCACCTGCAAGCATTTATTTTGCTCCATGGTTTGAAAACTGCCCATATTATTGTTATTATTGTTAAACAATATTTTTGTGCAATTTTTGAAGCTAGAGTTCAGGTACTTATGCAATACATCTGGAGAGAAAGACACACAGAATCACCTAAATCATGCTCACAAACATCATTTTTGAAACTTGTTACCTAAGCAAATTTCAATAACAAGCTATATATTGCTACAAATGCATTCCCTAAATATATACTTACAAGACTGGTCACCTTTCTCTAAATCAGAAATGTTTATTCAGAATGAAAGGATGTAGTTATTTGTTCTGTTTAGATAACCTGCATGGAAATTATGGACAATCAGAACAATTCTCTAATTCATGTATTGTGATACTTCTGTAACTTCAAGCTTGTGTCCAGACAGCAGCTATCAGCTGAGACACCAGACTGTTCCAGCTGTCACTAGAGGAATCAGTCTAGGAGGCCTTCAAACCAAATAAACAGGAATAAACTTCAAAACAAATAAGCTGGTACATGAAAGGGGAAAACTCATAATAATAGAGAACATGCAGTGAATCCATAGACATTCCTGTTCCAGCACTGATCTTTTTCTAGAGAGGTTTGGGGTGCAATATGAGGACAACATCTTTTGAAGGAGCTGTAACAGTACTTAAGGTTATACAATGTGTGAAATTTTTGAATTTTTCATAGATTTCCATTTTCAAATAGTTGTCTTCCTTTTGAAGTCCCTATATAACTTCTTCATGTCTATATTTCTTTTCAAGAGGTCTGAAGGCTGCCAGCTGACCTACTGATGCCATCTGGATTTTCATCAAAGCAAGGACACTGACACAAACTTTCACACGTAATTATTCAATCTGAATGCCCTAATTTTCCATATTCTGTATGAAAACTCATAACAGGGCCTGATCTCTTTCAACAGATTCTAGTTGTCTGTCTTCCAATAGTCAATTTCTTTTAATATACACCAGAGATCTCAAAATTGAGGCAAATAAACCTCTTATTTCTTTATGAGGTTCTCAGTCTAGAATCTCCTTGTGTCTCTGAACTTCATACTTGCAGTCTGTCTATCCAAATTCACAGCCAAGTTTCAAACTGGAGATGGTTTTTTACTTCAACACTTTAATTGAATAACTCCTGTATAACATTGGTTCAAAGTGAAGTTACATACTGCTTTTCTCTGCTTTACAAACATTTTTTGCAATTTAAAATTTAAAAGGATTTTGAACCAGTCAGTTCAAAGGTGACATAGAAGAACAAATAATATTCCCAGACTGCAGCTATCAACAGCTGCTGAAAAAGAGTGAGGAAAAATTTTACATTTCACTAAAAAAATATTTGTGTAGGACAATATAGCTGAAGGGGTGGGGATACAATCCCAACAGGCCAAAATAGAATTTTTGTTGTGTTCTAAGGCAGGAGTTCTGTTTCCAACGGGAAAAAATCTTTCTAAACGTAGCTTGCAAAAAAACTATAAAGCCTATGGAAAAGTAAGTGATTCTTTGATTTCTCTATCTGCAAATCAGGTGAGAAAGGGAAGAACCAGTGCCTTGTGTATACTGTATCTATGAGAAATTTGGCTTAAAATTTTCAAGTTTTGTTAAAACGGATAATTCTTTTTATTCACAAACTTACCTTTCATCTAGTTTATTTGTATAATAACACTTCTGGTCCCTAGCTACTATAATTGGGAAAATCAGGAACAGAATATCTTGAGAGACTGATGTTCTTCACATCAGTTGTTGCCTTTTTCTTCCCTAAAGAGACACAAGAATTTTAGTTTAGTGAAGATTTACTTTTGTTTTTTTTCAAGATCCAATTTATGTAGCACGAACATGTACACAACTAAAATAACAGATTCCTACATCACCTGCTAGGTTGTTTAGTTCAGTTATTTTCTCCCATTTTGAGTGACTGAGAAAATGAAAAAAACTGAGTGCATCTTTACAGAGATGATGAAAAATACGGCAATAGACACTTATTTCTTCTTTACAGAAAGAGTTGTATATATCTCAGGTCTTGTAAATGCATCTGTATACAGCCCAAAATAGATTTATTAAAAGAATAAACAAAACCATATGCAACTTTTTTTGAGCCTAACCATGACACAAACACCAAATATATGGTATATTTCAGCAATTTAATATTAAGAAATTACTGACCTTCCAGTCTTATGCTTCAGGTATCATTTTGGTGGAAGAAGCCATCAGAAAAAGAGTTATGAAAGGCTTGCTTTGTTATCAAATAACTTATTCTGAAAGTACCATTAAGTTTAGTTAGAGGCAGCAACTTTTCAACCAGATGGACTGGAATATTAGAGGGGGAAATCTGGACCATTTTTTACCTCAGAATGAACATTTCCTGAAGCATCATTATATGCAATTTCTGATAAAATGTTGCAATAGCTGGCTAAAGTCTGCTTGCATTTATGCTGCCACCTTTACCTCTAAAAAGTCAAAATCAAAGAGGTTCATTCTTTAAACGTTGATTAGATTTATAAATTGTCTTATCTGTTTTTCCTTCTCTTTGTAAGTGTAACTTACACTGCAAATTTGAAACTGCAAAGGTCTCACTCCTAAAGTTCTTCACGTGCTGTGAAGTAATGAAATCACTGCATTACTCTGCATTCACAATGCAGATTTTTTTTTTTAATTTATGTATCAACAAACCCTTCTTTAAGAGGTGTGAAGGAAATTTTAATTAGTAAATATTGAAAAGAATATTTAAAACTTTATAGTAATAACTGTGGTGCTTTTCAGAGAAATCTTAAGAGCATATATTACACTCCTCTTATTTTTTGTCATAAAATAATGCTTTACATAGTTCTTTCCATTCAATCATTCCAAAATAACACAAATGATTTTTTCTTCATACAATTGAATAAACTACAGGTCAAATTATTACATCAATGCTTAAAAAAATATATTCTTTTAGAAATAAAAAATCTATACTCACATAATTCTTGTTAATGTACACTTAGCAGGATGTAACATTTTATGAAACTCAAACATGACTGATAGCTTACACATCTCTGAAGACAAAGCAGATGTTTAGCTGTGGTAAATTATTCCTGTAAGTCCTGATAACCTTCCACTGACTTTCATGGGTAATGCATCAGCCCTTAAAAGAGTGAAAAGAGAAAAATTTATGGCTCCCACAACAATAACTGCAAGGTTAGGTGAGATTTCTTCTGAACATACTCATAATGAACAATGGTCCTTCAATCCTTTCCTTCTCTTTAAGAAAAGAAAACAATCAGATTTTTTAAAATTGTTTTTACTTTAACTATTGGTTTTAAACTATTGCTTAAACCAGTGTTTAATTGTCAAATTGTTATCATGATCACAAAAAAATGTTAAGTATTGTGGTTTTAGGCCACTTATTGGATTTACAACACAGAGTGATCCTTATGGATGGGCACATCCATAGAGAGCAAATGTAAGAGTTATAGATCTTTGAGTAAAAATGTTTGTTTGTAAGGATGTAGTTCCTTGGTTTTCTCTTTACATAACAATTTCTTTTCTGTCAGAAATTTATGTATTCTTTTCACAGAGTGAAGCTTTATATAGATATGCTCTCTGGTACTACTTCCACCCTGGGTAATTGTTTGCTTTGGTCTTTTTGGTGTAGTTTTAATAAGAGAAATAGCACTTAAGTTGGCTTATTTGGGAGTTAAAATATATCTGTAAAAGTAAAACTCCCTTCTAGTTCTATTGTTATTATTTTACCATGCATGTGTTGAACCCAAACTTTATTTCTGAGAAATTTCCCCTTGTAAGGAGATATTTTCACTGTCTCCTAAGTCCCAACAAACAAAGTTTGGTCATCTACTAAAAATTCAAGATCTGTTAGCCAATGGTCCATGTTATTTGTTTCAATTAAAACTCCTGACAGTGTTTATTGGAGAAATAGATTGTTAAGGAAAAGGGAAAAATCAGTGGTGGAACAGTGACCCAGCTTGATAAACCACAGTATAAGGCTCCTGGTACTGTAGGAGCGTAAATACATACGAGGCAGTGATTTGTGTTTCAGGTGGGAAATCAAACGTTACTGAATTTCTTCTTTCTTAAGAAGTTCTGTTTAGTGGTCAGAGAACAGTGTTTTAATATGATTTTTCTGCACCCCCTACCCAGTATTCTTCAAATATGGAGCTTCATTTCAATGTAAGCAAATGGAGAATTTTGAAGAAAACTCAGCCACTTTAGAAACAACAAATACAAAGGACAACAAGCCATTAAGACACTCATCCTGAGGGGGTACAGGACCATCCATATAAAGAACTTACATGATTCCCAGGGCAAGACAAGAAATTCACAGCTGACGTTATTTGTACTGATGCTTCCAAAACAATTTCCATCAAAATTACCAACTCTAACACGTTTTGCTTGGCCTTGGCTTGAAAAAAGTCTCAATGAGGTTATTAGCTTATAAAGATACAACGTCTAGCAGGGAGAAATGATAAGACATGGTGGACAGGGTGCAGACTCTCTTCATTCAGCATAGAAAGATCTGGAAGAAAATTGGGGTCAGCAATAATGTAAGACTCAATGTGTGAGAGAGAAAAGTTCTATTTAGTAAGAGAACTACATCACACAAAAGCTGAAAGATACTCTCTGGCTAGGAGGCAGGAATCTGATTCAGGCTTCACTTTTTTTTTTTTTTTTCCTCATTTTGACCAGCAAAACTACCCTGAATCATGCGTTTCACTTTTTCTTATGAAAATTTACTTTCAGAAACAAAGGTGGAAAAAAACCCCAAAATTCTTTGTTGTTTTATAGTCCACAACCACAGAACAAGCACTGAGAGAAATGATGGGACTAACATAAAGGAATGCAAAGGATTTCCTGCCCTTGGCTCTGTACTACTACTGTAAGACATACTAACTCTTAGAATCTGAGTTATTCTTATTTATCAAAGAACATCTTCAAAAATAATAAAGGTTTTATCAGAAACACCTTTGTGTCAAAGATTTACCCTGTGTTCTGCAAGCTTTTTAAATCAGATAGATACCAATCCTAATATATTAAACTGTCTTTATGGAAAATTTCTCAAGCAATTTTCATTATCTTCAGGTAAATCTATAATGAAAAGTATTTCATGCCATTTATTCAGGAATCATTTCCATGAGATTTACAAAACATACAGTTATGAATGAACTTTTTAAATCAGAGTACCAAATGATGTCATGCTTAGCAGAATCTGAGATTGGGGGAGTACTAGGTTTGCACTTTAAGATGGGTACAAGGGGAAAAATGTCATATATAAGTAGGATGTACTGCTATTCCTCTGTATCACTGCTTTGTATTTTGTCCCTTTTTCTGACAAGCTGCAGGATCCCCTGAGTGGCCTGAGGTGCACAGATCTTTTACTAGGATGTTCAGGACCTAGAGAGGACAGAGCAGCAGGACCTGGAAAGCAAAACATTCCAGGAAGGGTGTTTTGTAACAGAAAACCTAAAGGATACTTAAAAAATTGAAGATATACAGGGACATTAATGATAATTTTATATTTATTTGTGTCTTTGGGTTCAAATAAAGGAAATTCTGTCAACTACAGCGCCTTGAAAGTTGCCTTGCAGAAAATGCATTCTTGAAAGTGGCTGTATAGAAAATCCCTCCAACTGAGTCACTACAGCAGTCCCAGAGGAAGAACCTTCAGAATCTACAGCTGTGAAGTCCTGAGACTAAGGCCACAGGATAATATGCATTTAGCCTAAAAGGTCCTAGAAGGGCACTTTCAGAGGCCTTCAAAACAAAAGCTGATCTTGCTTCAGGTTTACCTGATGGCTTGAGTGTTATGCAGCAGTGTTATGCAGCAGGGCATTTCCCAAACACCAGTGTCAGGGTGAATAAAGTGTGTTCTCACTGTCTCTCTCTTCTGCTGAAGCCTGTAGGAATTGCAGGTATCCAAGCCATTCCCTGTGAGAAATGAAACCCAGCATCAGTCACTGAAGATCATTAGAAAACACGTAGCTACTGCGAGTCCATCTCACTGAAATTGTTTTCCTGAGAATCAGTTTTACAGCAGCCAGGAAGGGAATGCTAACTGGCTGCAATGATGACTGCCTGCAAAGTGGATTTGTTTGTAAATACACATTCCAGAGGGGCCAGTCTGCTGCTCCAGCATGGAAAATATACACATGTTAACTACCCTTTATGCTAAATCTTACACATATTATGACTGATCTTCATTTTAATGGTGTTTGTGAAATGGTAGACACAGCACAGGGTAGCAATAACACAATAAAATGCCTCTGCAATATTCATTTCTTGTCTACAAGAGGGGATCTGTGCAGTGATTCATCTTTCCACGAGTTACATACAAAGATAACTTTTAATTCTCAAAGCAAAGGAAATACATCAGAGAGGAAAGTGGCTGCTTGCAAAACAACTCTGCCCTAACAGTTCTTTATAATGATGTGAAGATTCAGATCTTAATATCATTAAGTGAGCAATTTCCCATCATGACCCTTATGGGTTTTTATGTTGCTGTGACTGAGGAAATTACTAACTTCAGGTGTAAACTGAGATAGTTACCTTTCATAGCTCTGAACAAATATGAGTCCATAGAAGAATAATTTATAAGATAAAGCAGGAATATATGTCATCTAGATAGACTATGTTTAGTGTGAGGTGAGGAAGGGAGCTTCCAAAATCAAACCTCTGGCAAATCTTAGTATTTAAAACTGAGATTTCCTAAAAAAAAAAAAAAAAACCCAAAATCACACAAACAGCAACAGCAACAAAAAACCAAAAATCTTTACAAACACACAAAACAATTAAGAATTTTTTCACCAAACTCCTATTCTCACATTTTCCCGTGACTTCTAATCCTTCAGAGGAGACAGGTTGATAAGCAGATGATTTTTACTAATATATAAGATCAGTATTTTTCAGCAGATTTCCTTGCACATAGGTTAACTGGAGAGGTCCTACAATTTTCTCAGGATGGCAGAACAACCTGACACTGGTTTATGACATCCTTGTGCAAAGTGAGTTTCTCTTGTTAAATCTGGAAATTATTCCTTAAGCAGAAAGATGAACTGTACTACATTCAAATGGAATGCTCTGCTTGTTGCATTCCACAAGGGTTTTGAAAAGCTTTGTTAAGGAACAACTAGGAAATCACATAATCCATTTTCTAATCACTTCTTGCATTTGACAGAGATGTGTGGGAGAAAGGTGGGGTGGTGGAATCTACTCAGATGTTGCTTTAGGTTAAGTATAATTCGAATAGTAATTACTGGTGCTTGAGGTGGAATATTAATGGCATTCAGACCATTAGGATAATGTGTAACATTATGTGTTATACATCAATACCACCCAGGCTTGCAAGATCATTAGGACTTGTTGTTTTAAGGGGAAACCCACTCACTCAAGGGCTTGTTGGTGACCAATTTATTCCTCTTGTCTTTGGCTATGGTTTGTTGGAGAATGAAAACATTTAAAGTGAAGCAGTAGAGAAAAACGGTGTCTGTAAAAAACTATGTACTCAAAAGCTAAATAACATGCGATGTCATTTGAAAGATTCTCCTAATCTAATTCCCTCTGTTTCCATACATCAAAAGTAGATTACAGTTTTAAGTTGCATGCTACAATTACTCACAGGGCTTATCTGTAAATGAAATTCAAGAACATGACACGAACATAATGTGCTGGCAGAAGATACTGAGATGCAGCTAATCTGCCCCATATCACACTTTATGTCACTGTACCCATTCATGAGAGGGACTGCAGTAGCAGGAATGAATGTTGTGAGCACAGTCATGCCTCTTTTGCAATCCTTGACAAGATCTCCCCCACCTCAGGGTAAAGTTGTACATTAACCATTATCTTCTCTGTTAAAACTAAAATAGCCCAAACAAAAGCCTGTCTGGAAAATATTTTGCCTTGCAGCTTTTATCAGAAAGGCATTGACATGTAAATGCACAAGAAAAAAAAAAAGACCTCTGGTCTTGCAGGTCCTCAAGTCCTTTGTTACCCACAAAAACACACTATGAAAACATTAGTTCAAATGGCACCGTGTTTACTCCACTTGTTTAAACACAAACACTACAGAAAGCATTATGAAGTTTCCCAGATGCAATTTCACAGAAATCTGAAGATGGGAGCACAGACTGTGATTGCAAACCTATATTTGCACACTAAATAGGACATCATAAAGAGTGGCAGGGACCTGAGTTTTACTGTGTTTAGGATTCTAAAGTACTTTCAGCTTTTTTGAGACTTTGTTTTGTTCACTCTCTTGTTTGCCTCCTGAAATACTTAACTCCATGTTCTTTAAATGATGTAATCAGAAACATCTGGAACAAAATGGAGAAAAGAGTGTTCAAATGAACTCCTTTCCAGCAATCCTAGTTTAAGGGGATTCCAGCCACCAAGATTCCCTGGTGTCAGGGAAATGTTCTGTTCATATAGAATGCAGGAAACAATATTCAGGATGTTAAAGAAATCGACCGCTACCAGAAGCTCCATTTAGAAGACAACAAGAAGCCAAACTTCATGTATGCAAACTATTCTCAACAAGCCAGCTGACAAGTTTTATTTCTATTTCTGGTATGTGTCAGGGGTGCAAGGGTTTAACAGCAGCAAAACCACAACAGAAATAGCAAATATCATTTGATAAAGTTTGACCAACTTTTTTAAATTCCATGATGTATATTTATGCAATAAATACCAATCAACCAAAATCTTGCATTATGAGCTATTCATAGAATATAGATATTTTGTTAAAAACACCCCCAACTATATATTTCTATTTTTCATAATAAATATTTCACCATTAGTATCATAGCTTAGAACCTCTCATTCTCCATTGCTATCACATAATATTAACATCAGAAAATTTTGTTCTTGGGATCTGTAGAACTAAAGAAATGTTAACCTTTTTTTTTCTTTTCTTTTTCTTTTCTTTTCTCAAGGAAAATTGTAGTACAGAGGAGAACTAAATTTAAGTCTTACAGCAGTATTCATTAGACTAATCTTGCTCATTTAGTAGTGGCTTGATATTCTCAGGTATTGCAAAAAAGTACAGGACGTTTGAGGTTGGTTTAATTCATATTTCATTTGCACAAGGTTTCAGAAAATGAAATTATTAAAAAATACATTATTACACCACATAAATACATAAATTTCCCAAGTTTACTGTATCAAACTATATCTATTTTTTTTTTTTCCATTTGCTTCCTGGTCTTCATTCTGGGTTTGATCATTATGTGTATTTGTGGTACTACAAGTAGGTTACAACAAAAAATGGTATGTAAGTTGAAAAATTACACTTCTTCCCTTCAAGTAAAATTCATATCACATCTTGTGGTAGGAAAATGGTTAACTATTTTTTTATAAACACAGAAAAATTGTAAGATAAGCATCCAGGAAATTGCCTTGCCTCTTCCAAATACAAGCATAACAACTGGCTCTCCAGCAAAACTGAATTTTACCATGCCTTCTTCAAATTAACAATATCCACTTCATTCTTTTTGTTCTTGGACTATGCAACAGGACATTAAAAGGGAATTATTGCCTTCACGATTGTGACCTCCTCTGTCAAAGTGCCAGACCAGAGCATTTAAGTGGAAAATGGAATAAATGCATTATTTGTTTCACCATGAGGGTTACTGGTTATATGGGACACACAGGAGGCATAGATTGGATCAAATGCACCTTTCACAGTCTTCCCAAGCGAGAATTGCTCATTTGGTGATTGGAAATATGCTGGTGATTACAGCAGGAGGTTTTCTGCTTTCCATTGTCTCTTCTGAGAAAAAAGTCCTGTTTTTTGACTAAGGACTGCAGGCTCAAACTGCTGGACATAATTGTCCCTTCTATACAGACATCAGTATTTTAATTGCCAGGGCATTGAGGCACTTTGCTTTAGTACAGATGTGTATAATTCCTCTTGGCCAGTTCCTCAGTTATTCCCATAAATTGCCTCTAATTTCCTGGAGTTAATTGTGCAGAGTACAATGTAAATTTGGTTGTTTTTGTCATCACTGGAAAGCCTCCAGTGGCTGACAAGGGGGTTTAATGAAGCACCTGACTTCTCACTAAGTCATCTCCAGGCTCGTTAGTGCTCATGTTAATGACAGAGTTGCAAGAGATACTTTGTGATGTGCTTGGGGGCACATGTACACACCGTGCTGCACGGGAGAAAAACATCCTCGAGATAATCTCATAAAGCATTCCTCAGCTTGGAACTTGCAGAACTGTGGTTTCAAGGCAAGCTTATTTATTGTACAGCTAGAAAAAGGGGTGAATTATAGTTCAATTGTGGTATTACCCTTCATTTTTACCTACAGGAGCCAAAGGCATTTACTCATAAATGTATTTTTATTATATCCCCTAATTACTGTGTAGGACTCAACATGATTTTTTGCATATTATTTTGTAGTTTAACACTGGTAGGCAGCTAAACGTTACACAGTGACTTACTCCACAGTGAGATGGGGAAAGAATTGGGAGGGCAGAACATGCACTGAGATAAAACCAGTTCAACATGCAAGCAAAGCAGAATAAATGATTCATTCACTGCTTGCTATGGCCAGGAAGGTGTTCAGCCTTCTCCAGCAGAGCAGGGCTCCATCACACATAGAGGTGGCTTTTTCAATGCATTTTTCAGATCACATGCTGATAAAAAGTTCAATGATTTGCCATGTCCACATCAGATTTTTCAGGATCTGGGTTGTTCTTTTTTTCTATCAAAATAGGAAGCAGGTAAAAAAATTGCATTCAAATATTCACTGAATTCATTAGCACACCTGTAGATTAGCCTCCAAAGTGTTGAAATTCTGTTGGAATAAAAGAAACATTTATGACTCATCAAATATTCAGAAAGTACAAAGAGTTATGGTGTATTTGTGGAAAGACTCAGGTGAGTTAACAGGAAATATATAAAGCATTTCCTTGTTTTCAGTCTCTCCCTAACCCACCTGGGTTCCTCTGCCTGGATCTGTAGAATGTAATTGTGCCTTGCTCTTAGAAAGCCCTGAGCTCTTTTGGCTCAGGTAATCTTGGATGGCTTCAGCCTGAGGCAGAGATCAACTCAGGAAATTTAAAGAATGAACAAAGGGCTCTTATTTTCCAAACTGTTAGTGAGGCAGCATTACCAGCCACACAATATTAGAAGTCTGGGTTGGTTTTTTTTTTTTTTTGCCTTTTTGTGCTTGATTGTTTCTCTTTTTTATTCTGTAACATAGAGTAGCCATTATCAACAGTCAGGGGATAATATCTTTAAAACTACATTGTCTGCTTGAAAGATCTATTAATTTCTTTTTACAAAAGCTATCAGCTTTTGGCTAATTTGTGTTGATTTTCACAGTTTTGTTTCAATTCCCTTATGTCAACATTACAACATTAGTTGTAAAGATAACCTTGAAAGCAAGAAGTGATAAAAGGCAATAAAAGTCAATTAATCCAGGTAGTTAAAAACCTACTCTATTAAAAGGCTTTTAATGGCAATATTTCTATAATTTCAAGACTCAACTATTAAAATGTTTTTCCAGATTTGGTTTTACCCTGAAAAAGTTACACAAATAATTATTTACATCATAGAAAAAATGTTAGCCTTACTCAATTGTATATTATGTTTTTTCTAAAGTAAAAATTAATTGCACAGAAATTTTAAATAGATCCTACTTTTAAATAGATTTTCGATAGACGTTTTAAATGTACATTAGAGCAAGCAAATTAACACACCACAGATAAAATGTGACTACTTATTTCTTGTTCAGTTTCTTGTATACTCACTCAGACAAGAAAAATTCATAATTAAATAAAACCAAAACTAATTTGGTTCAAATATTTTCAAAATCAAGAGAACCAAATATTTGTGTGTGAGCATCCTGAACTTCCCTTGGGAAACCAAAGAGTTTTTAACGGAGTGAGAAGGAAAAAACTTTTATAGAGCAAACACCAGAAAATCTACTAAACTAAAAAACCAAACTGAGGACTAGAATTACAGTGTTCAAAACGATCACCTTGGTCAATATTATTTTCAGAATTGTTCCTAAAATATTTCATTGTTAGACAACCATCTATTTTTTTATATTTTTAACTTGTTCATTTACTTTTAGCTTTAGATGCCATGATCATAATGAAATTATCAGAGTAAGAAAATATCTAACATGAATCATGGAGCTTTTTGTAGTTTTTAACTTCCATTTCAAAATTTAACTTTCCAGGGGATCAGTCAAAAGAAAAGTTAAATCCATAAATATATCAATTGATGCTCGCATTTTGAAATAGACAAAATGAATGGTGTGATCCTGATGAATGAGAAAAACCTGCACCAATATTTCACAATTTGTCAGGCCATTATTGTCATTGACAAATGAAGGTTTTAGTACATATAGTTTTTCAAAGGTAAACTCTGCATAACAGATGATTTTCCTACTGATATGACAAGTATTAAAATGTCTAGTGAGCATCATGGTATTTTTAAGTCCTCCTAAACAAAATATGTCAGAAATAACACGGACAGAAGGCCCTTGAACAGAAACTGGGGCAGCCACATCTGAGCAGGATCCACATCTCAAGCTCACACTTGGCTGTGACACCAGCTTAGCTCTGGGACTTGGGGCAGGTCATCCTCAGCTCTTTTATTTTTCACTTTGTAATTGTTCTTGTCTACTTATATTGTCAGAGTGGCCTGGACTGTCTCTTACAACATTCCTAGGCTACTGAAATCAAAACACATGCAAATATCCAATAATGAAATGCATCTGACATCTCAGGAAATACATAACTCATTTATACAGTTTGCTGAATTGCTAAATCTGAATCTAAATCACAAATCCACAAGTTCACCACAATTATTCTTCCCAGTTTCATGCCATCATCCTCAAAGAATGTATATGTTGTATGCCCATAGTGTCACTCTAAAACTGTTTTTTATTTCAGTAGCTCTTAATGATCTTTTAAGCTTGATTTATTACATAAACATGTAATATGCTGTTTACAGAAGCAATATATTTCCCACTAAATTTGGTTAAACTCCTTTTGAGTAAAATGGAAACTGAAGGAACATGGCATCTTGCAATTATGCAGCCCTGCTCTAGCCTGAAACCTGGAATAACCTTAGCAAGCCTCTCTGATTGGAGGGAACTAACATTGTGAAATGGAAGTTTTTGAAGTCGATCTTATTTTTTATGATGTTGCTTGAACCAGGCGTAGAAACTATAGGTATACAACAGTAATCAGATTTAAAGCCAGCAAAATATAGTGTGTTTATATATATGTATATATATATATAAACCCCATGAGGTTAAAAACCCCACATAATTTATACATTTACACACACACATAAATATAAATAAAGCATATAAGTAGTAAGCAGACGATTAATTTACATTTTCCTCTCTTAACCATAGGGCTGCTCATCTCACAAATCATATTTCTGTGGGAAATGAAAGGTGCACTGCTGCCAGCATTTTGTAAGGAATAATGACACACTTTACTACCTGTAAGTGCTGACTGAGTGCTTCTGCTTTTCCTTCCCAAGGTGACTGTAACACAGATTGATGAAAGATTCGGCAGGACTCAAAGGTTAAAGATGCAGACCTGGAGCCAGAAGGCAGCCCTGACACTGATGGAATACAGTACAATGAGAGTAGCCACATTATTGTCCCATCCTCTGATAACCAGTGTAATATGAAAACTGACTAGAGGAGAAGGGAACAAATTAAATCCATTAATCAAGCATATCTGTGCTAAACAGTTGCTCTGAAGAGACGAGCAAATGAAAAATTTACTGTTTGTTTCTAGGCTTGCTACCACCGGAGAAAAAAATTAATTATAAGGCTGTGGCTCAACTATTAGTTAAGCTTTTTCTTGAGAAAACTATTTATTGCTTTGTCAGAGAACAAATGAACCTCATTAGTGAGATTAGTTTCAGCTGATCATTTTGCATTAGGACAGTCTAATAATATACCCTTTCAAGACACACTGAAGGAAATAACTTCAAAGAAGCAGAGTCCATTCTGTTGTATTAGACTTAAATCAGAAATACATGTTTTGTCACTAGCTAAAAGTCAAATTTTCTTCATACTGCCCTGATAAAGTGGTTACTCTGTTGCCTGCAGTCTGCTGTTTGTCAGGTATTCACAATGGGGTCTCTCTAGTCTGGGGGTCTCACAATTCACTCACAAAACTCTGCTCTTGTAGTGCATTACCTGAAATCTGTCTAGTTCTTGAAGAAACTCCAAACCCCTAAATAGGGATTGGTGTGGCAGGGGTGGAGGGGGCTGATGTGCTTGTGTTTTTTTAATAAAATAAGATGAACCTGAAAAAAATCTTCCAAAAATTTCTATTTATAAGGAAAGAAGATATATGGAACTTCTCTAATCTAAACAGAGCAAAGAGTACAGGCTGTTTTCATGTATTGCTCTGTCATCCTGCTGGAATCTTATGAAAGCAGTCCCTCCCCTCTGGAAATAAGAGAAGCCAGCTCTCTATGAATTGGAAGCCTTCAAGGCAATTTATTACCTGGAGAAGGTCAGAGAAGTGCATCTACTAGCAGAAGGGGATGAGGGTTTGAAATTCAGCATTTCTGCCAAAGTTTTTAATCTCTTCTTCAAAAAGGAAGTTCTTTATGGTGAAAGCCTCTGGTTTGCAATGGGCTCTCCTGCAGTGCTGGGTTCCTCATGATGCAAATGACTCCACTGGGGAATTGAACTGAAATCATAAAGATAAAACAGCCAGATATCACACAATAATTAGCTTGTCACTACTCAATTGACCTGATTCCCACTGGAAGTCTAGAGGCAAAGAAGCAGTTGTCAGACATCACAGCTAAGGAAATCTGCTTCCACTGTTTTTATGTCTCATGAGCACCAGCCTTGATGGGCAAACCTATGGGAAGAGCTTACAAAGCTCTGGTACATTTGAGAAATGCTTTATCCCCTAGGGAAATACTCTTATACTGCAATAACCACCTGCTATTATTTTTCACATTTCAATACTGATACTGTGCATTTTCCTGCCCAAAAATTTATTTTTAAAAACCTTGAATAGTTATATTCTTTATATCGTATATATACCATATACTATGTACTATATACTATATTACTTTTCTATATACTATATTTTGCCTGTGTCCCCTGCTGGAACTGAAGAAAAGATTAAAAATGTTACTGAGAGGAAGAAGATAAAGAAGTTGTAACAGCACATGGGGACACAGATATGTCAAACTTAAAGGGCCTGATTTTCTTGGACCAGCTAAGAGTTGCTCTATCCCATTATTAGTTATCCACATAGCAGCACAACACGGATTTTGAACTGCTGAAAAACCAATATTTAAAGATGAAATTCTTTTCAACTATGAATGGATTAGTTCATGGTTCAACACCAAACTCCACCCAGAACCAAGAGCCCCTCCAAAAAAAAATCCTGTTAGCAGATTAAACTTCATTTTAAATATAGTTTGTTTAACTATTGAAAACCATCTGGAGCAGAACATAAATTCTGACCCAGTGTCTCCATTACCTTTTGTTGAAGTGGTTTAGCTGGATTTGTCTTTCCAGAGCATGGTGAAAATGCAGTAGAAGACAACCCAACAAAAGCAGCAGCAAAGAGATCCCTGATAGTTACCCTTGAAACTTACCTTCAGTTGCAAAACTGGTTTTGGTACAATAGGGACTGATGATTCCTGGGGGTAATGATCAAAACTATCAAGATTTAACTGCAGACCTCACTCTTGTACTGCAGGTCCAGGCATCCTTGCAGTTTAAACAAGATGACCTTGTCCGTACATTGTTTTAACTCCCATTTAACTCCATTTTGGTAACAAATCCATCCAGCCATGAGCTATTTCAGCAGGGAAGAATATATTCAGTAGAAGTCTCACACGGTGTTTCAGCGCTCGCCTTTCCTAATCCACCTCCTTGGTGAGTGTCCAGAGGTTATCTTTCACCATATTTCTCTTTTGGGTGTATGACAGGATAAAATCGTTGACTTTATGTCCTTAGCAGGAGATGACTGCATTAGCCTGTGTTCCCCACGGTGCCATTTGACAGATTGAAGTGTGAATGGTGATATCTGGAAGGTAATGTGTCATGGGCATAAAGGCCCATGATTCAAATCCTCCCTTCTTGTTTTTTCCACTGCTGGAGCACTTAGACAGCCTTAGTAAGAATTCAAGTCATCCTTTGCGGGAACAGCACTTTAAAGGTTATCCTGAAGAGCTTTCTCTTTTACTGTAGTAAATTTTCTGTGGAAAACAGGCAACTGACTACCATAAAAAGACAATATTTCCTTCAGTCTCTACAGTCTCTGATGACTCTGGCCTGTAGCTGCATTCATGATTTTGAATGATAAAAGCAGCTTCCACTTTCTGCATGAGGAATGTGCTGTGTAGAGGATGCAAATGGAGAGAGAGGGCATCTCATAAAACTATCTGAAATATCTATTACTGTGAGAGAAGTTTGCAAGGCAAGGAAGGTGACTAGCAAAACATAATAATGGCGACAGTAAGTATTTGTGAAACAATAATTTGGACTACTGATGCTTAGCCACAAATGGCAAAAAACCACGTTTGGGTTTCCTTCTAAACGATATGAAGTGTGTGTGTGTGTCTAAGTAAATGAACTAGAAAATAGAGAGTGGATGCTATTATATCTACAGCATTTCATAAAGCTGAACAACAGCAAATCATGGATTCACAGAATATGTGTTAATAAAATGGAAATAACGTTATTGACTCAGATGTCTTATTGGAAGTAAGAGATTAATGAAAAACAGAGAACCAGCAAGCCTAGAGTATTTGAATTTTGAAGAATCACAATAAATTACTAACAGAACTTTAGGTTGCTTTATAATGAGCTTGAAAAACACAAATGTCAAATTAACCTTCCACTGACAGCACTGTTGTCTGTGATGTGAAAAGCTGGAGTTGGTAGACTGAAATAGGCAAATCTTGAAACTCAGAGTATCATTTTAGAAGGTAATTGTTTCTCTTTTTTGTGTGTGTATGTGTGGGATGAAGTATTTTCTTCTGGTTTTTTTGCATGAAATGCTTTTAAAAGTCTTTATTTTTCAAGACAGAATGAGCAGAGAAATCTGGAGAGGGTATGCAATCAAAAATATTTATAGACAACTTTTTTTAGGCTGGATCTACAGAGTCGGAGCATACTAGATTAGCCTTTGGACTCACTGGAACGACTGAATTTTTGTCACCTGTCTTATCAAAATAATCTATTATCTAATAATCTATTCTCATCTCAGAAAATTACATTGACACAAACTCTTTTTACAGGTTAGTTGACTGAAAACTCAAGTGTTTATTTTAGATTTTTTCAAGAGGTAATTTGTTCTGGTAGACTGACAGCTCTTGAGGTTTTCTTCATAGCTTTCAAGATAATTTTGTGTTTCTCAACAGGTTAACCTGATATGTAATCTTCAAAATACCAGATATGATATCTTTAAAATATCATTTATGCCTAAATTTTTGAGACCATCATCTGAAAAATGTGCTTGTATTAGCATTTCATCAGAACGCTCAAGTGACACTTAGGAGCATAATCCACCTGAATTCAGAGCTGCACCTTGTGGTAGCTCCACCACTCTCTCCCCGAATATGCAAACCTAGTCAGGTTTGAATCTTGAAAGATTTTTAGCTCGCATTAATCAGTTAGAGGAGAAAAAGTTAAAACGCTTCAGGCAGGTCTCAGGAGAATTCATCTTCCCTGAACAAGGAGGAGATTTTATTGCAAAGGGCAGAGCAGTGTCTCTGGACACTCTCCTGGCACTGCTGCAGGCATCTCTACAGACACAGGCACAAGATTTCTCCTCTTTCTGCTCTCAGAGCTGTCAAGAAACTCTGTGAGACACCAGCTGTGGTCACATCAACTGAATTAATGACCTTAAACTGCAAACACACTGTAACCCCTTACAAACTCTAGCTCCTGCCAACATCAAGCTCAAGCTTCTTCCCCAGTCAAGAAATTTGACCACTAAACTGTTCGTTTTTTGTTACAAACGAATTAAGTTTTCTACCTTCAGGACCCATTAACTTTTCTTCCTTCAGAAACAACTGATTCCTAGTGGTGCTGACCTACAATATTTCTTACCTTATTAAATTCATTTATCTCAGTGAGGGCTGAAAGCTGAATTCCTTTCAGGAATCAATAATTTATTAATAATTGTCTCTTTCACATAAATAATTTGCTTTATTAATTTATTTAATTCTAGCTTTGACCAGTGAAGGCATTTTGCCTTGCAGTGTTAAACCTAGAGTAGAGAAAAAAATTAAGATGCAAAAAACCAAAAATTAGTTTATTTGGTCTCATAAATTGTTCTATTCTAGTTTGTTCAACAGTTTGAGACACTAAGCTGTTTATTACTTTAATAATATGAACTGTTTCCATATATTAAAAGTTAGTATCTAAGGAAAAGTAATGTTAAGATATGCTAATGTTAAGATATGCTAATCTCTAATATTACAAACTACAAAATGTAACTAATATTATCAAATGTATGATAATTTCAAAGACTGTCTGAAGATCCAAATTCTCCAGCTATTAAGCCAAAATCAAAATCGAGATATATGTCAAAAATGTTTTTGTTAAATACATTCATTACATCTAAAGTAAGTAACAGATAAAAAGAGCAAAACAAAACTAGGTTTTTTCCCGCACAGAAACTTTACATATTGGACAGTAGAATTCCATATCAGATGAGAAAGAAATAGAATTGGAAAAAAAAGTCAAATAAAATTCTTCTTTATATCTATCATTATTTGTTACACTTTAAAGACTTTCTCATAGAAACAGAAGCTTTGTTCTCTGCTTAAGCTAAATTATAAGGAACAAGAATTTGATTGCAGCTGTTCCTGTGTGGAGTGATTCCACAGATTTTAGTGAGATAGAACAACAATAACAAAGTCTAGAGTATTACAGTATAAATCAACATCTCATGAGGATTTACACTGAAGAAACTTAACTCAGGATGCAGACACTGATAATTAAAGAAAAAACAAAATCAAACAAGCAAAACCCTAAACTCAACCAACCAACCAAATAAAAAAATAAACCCACAAAGTTAGTAGAAGGAAGTTTTTTTTTAAGTTACATTTGTGCAATTTATATTCTCTTTAAGAAGCTTCAAAATAAATCTGATTCAACCTAATCAAAAGGCCCACTTCTGCAATCTCTACTTATCTGTTGAAAGCAGATCTTTCATTTAACAACAGTATTAAAAATTAGGTGTAAGCAAAAGACAGATGCTTGGGGGCTCAATTCTATATTCCAGACAGGTCTATTATACTTACTTCTCCTATGCATCACCTATTCATTTTTCAAAGTTGCATTGTAGTGTATTGAAATTGAGTGAATTTGCAAGAAAATAAAAATTATTTTACCCATGTCTCCAAGGTGGATGGAATCTAGCAGGAGTTCAACATTTGCAAAACTTGTGCAGGTGCTTAATTACAAGTATGAGCTTTTTTTTGAAAATCTTAATCACAGGATATACTTCTCTGCTGTAACTTCTAATAAAATAAATGAGATTATGAAAACCAGAAACTATTTCATTTTCACTTGGTTAAATTTCTAGACAGGTAAAATTAAGACAAATGTGCTCCAAGTCAGGCTTCTCATTTTGACATTCTCATTACAAATAGTATAAATTATAAGAAGCCCTCCCTCAGATCTGAGGGAAAGGCCTTTCACATAAGGATTTTATAAATTTATGATCATCATTACCACAACTTTTTTTTGTATTTGCAAGGCAAGTATTTCAAAGAATTTTTCTTTTCCTGGAGATAAAGATCCTCTATTTCCCTAAGGAAATTCCAGTTCTTTTTCAAAGCCCACCACCCAGAACACCCCTATCAAGTGGATGTTATTCCATACGCAACTCTCAGCTTCATACTGGTGCAAATGAAGTTATTCCTCATTCTGACAGCTTTTCTGCATTTCTTTTTATTATCTGCCATACTACAAACACTATATTTTGTAGTGTGTTGGACCACAGTGCTATAATTGATTTAGGTATAGTGTGGACAAGTGCACATTTTGCTTATCAGTCCACCTCCTTATTCAGGGGACTCAACATTTTCATTAAGAGAGTTGCATTCATAAACACAGGAGAAGCCACTGAAAACTGACTATCCCTGCAAAAAGGGATCTACAGGGTTTGAGGGGACCTGCAGGGAAATTAAGCAAGAAAAATTGCAGTATGTTGTTCCTTGCACAGGTGAGCATTGCAAACCCCTGCAGGAACTCTGTAGAAAAGTGAAGTGCTGAGAAGTAATAGATCATAAAAAAAGGTGTTTTGACATGGGACCTAAGATTTGCTCCCTCCACCACCCTCTGGTTTTGTTTTTTTTACTTCTTATGGAAAAACACCTATCAAATTAAATTTTTCTTTGAAAAAATGAAACGTTCAAATGAAGGTGTGAAATAAAAACTCTAAGTATAAGGTAAGTAATTAAAAATTCTTTAAAAGTACACAGTATTCCAATAGTACATAGTGAATAGACAAAACCAGACAGCTTTTCATCCTTTCATTTAATGAGCAAAACTGTGAAATAATGCAATTCAAATTTCAGGTATTGAATAAAAAAATAATTTAAAAGTACACTGCACAATCCTATAATAAAATGCTTACTTAATAAAATAAGTACCCCACATTTGGAAGTAGTCATTTTTCATTTTCACACATTCAGCTTTGTCCTTTTACCAGCTGACAAACTTTTGGAGAAACCAAACTAAACCACAAAGAAGCTTCAATCCTTTAGCTGCGTTTACCACAAAGAATTTACCCAGAATATGTAAATGCATTTCTGGATCGTTCCAGGAATAGAGACCAAATATATATAAGTATTCATACAGACCTTGGGACCTGTTTAGAATTCTGTAAGACTGTTCCACAAAGGCTTAATCTGGCCAAGGAGATGTTCCCTTGAGTGCAGAGAAAATGTGAGATGCCTGACTGACACCAAAAGGCTGGGTAGGATCCAGTAATGAATTTGTCACAGCAGCAAGGAAGGAGATGAATTTATATTGTGAAGAAAATAAACAAAAGTAAACAAAGAAACTTGACATCTACTTCCAAGGTTGTCCCAACCAGTTAGACACAAGTAAAAGAGAAATATTACATTCATAAACACCTTATTATTCTAAGAAACTCTTTTCATGTAGAGCAAACAAGCAACGACCCCAGAATTCATGCAAAATGAAGGAAAAATGAAATGAATGTCACATAGAGTTCTGCTGGGCACAACAAAAACGGTGATAAAACAAGGCTGTGTGTACAGCTTCATTCATTCCTCTGAGGAATGCTGAGCAACACAGAAAAGTGTTGAAAAGGTTCTCTTGTCAGGGAGAGGTTGAATCCTGAAGGATAACTAGGAACAGCAGCAACTTTTGTTCAAATTGCTTATTCTTTGAAATTGCAAGGAATTGCATATCAATCCACAAAACCTGACTGTATCTGACATCATTCACTGACTGAGAGGTCTTTAGACTGGGTCCACAATGGGAATGGCTGGTTGGTGCAGCCCCTTCCTTCAGCATCTGCTGGGCAGAATTATCTCCCTGATATCACCTAGCACTGTGTGTGTCAGTAAAGGAAAATTTTATTTTTATTGCTGGTGTTTGATCGGATACCCTGCCATCAAAATTTATTACTCACTGAATCATCTGTAGCCAGATGAGATTATTTTTTCTACCTCGTACCAACAAAAGTTGGGAGTCTTTGTCTCCACTTTTTGAGCTGTAGAGACAAGAGATATTGTGAATTTAATAAGGCAGATGATGAAAATAAAAACAGCACTGTAGCAGTGCTGATTTTCAATGGATGTTTTACTGCAATCTCTACCTCTTACACTCTTAACTTTTCAAACAAATTAAATCAGTTCTTCACTTCGGATGCCAGCTGGATTTTGACAAGTAAAAAACGAGGTGATGCCCATATAGTGTGAATAACTCTAAAACCTTCTTGCTCCAAATAGTATTTCTGTAACTGCAATTGTTAGAAGAACCTAATTTTCATTAGAAATAAGGAAATGTTTGTGTAAGAGCATCCTAGATTAATGCTCATTAGTGCTGGAAGGCAGCCTCATCCCTGATTCACATGGAGTCACTGCACCTTCTCCTGGTTTCAAAGTCAAAACCTCCCAGCCTAGATGTGAGATGGATTTAATCTTCACACAAGCCTCAGAAGAGCTCATCTCTCTCCTGTCTTTATCAGCAGGAGCTCGGTGACACCAGGCTCTTCATCAACATTAACAGCGTCTCCTGAGAGAACCTCTAGGATGTAAAATGAAGGGAACTGAAAGTAAAATATGCCTACCTGGGTAGGTGGCAAGAACACAAAGTTTAGGGTGCAGCACACTGCTTTTTTGGTGTCACTTATTTTGGATTTGACAAAAAAGAGGAGGGGGAAGGAATTTTTCTGAAGAATATTATGTAGAACCGTGACAAGTATGTAAGACCTTTGGTCAGGGTCCTGACAATGAAGAACTCTTTTCTACTGCACATTTCTCACCATTCCAGCCCTAAGTAAAAAATTACTTACAAGGAATTTCATCATATCTCCTGCTAAGATTATTTTACAGAAGATATGTTTTAACATAAAGGAGCATTTTCCTCCTAACCACTTTGAATGAAATGCATTTCAGGTGTTTCTGAACATTTCTTCTAATACTGATTGATGCCCTTTGGGATGTTTTTTTTCCTCTGGAAAGAAGGTAAGAATATCTAAATATTTGAAAATCAATATGCATTCCTATTCATCAACTCAGAAAATTCCTATGGCTTAATTTTCTATTTTTTTAAAGTTAGTTCTACTTTCAAACAAATGAATTAAGAAATATTTAAAGAGAAAAAATGTCTTTGAATTGAAGAAGAAAAATAGATTTTACATAGCAGCAGTTTTAGAAGTGAAGTCCCTTCAGTTCTCTGTTTTTGCTGGGAAAGCCACTTCCCATGCCACACAGAAATGTGTGAGGATGTCCTTCAAGTCCTGAGCTGGAACATCCTCAGCCTCTGCATCCTGTTTCTTACTTTTACCTCAAAAACCACTCCATTTTTGTACCACTACTCCAGTCTCATTTGAAATAGCTTTACTAGTGTGAGATCCACAGCAGATTGTCTCCTAGAACCTACAAAAAAGCAGGGTTTACCCTAAGAGACAAAAGACAAAAGTAGTTCCCAAGCACTAATGTTAGCATGCATTGGTAGTGGAGAAACATTAGGTTTTGTATAAATAATGCCTCCCTTTTATACTATGGAAATATGGAAATTTGTCAAGAAAGTCCAAGTAAGGATGAGATTTTAGAAATCTTGATTTTGCCAGACCAAACTGTTTATCTGTTTTAAATCACAAACTTTTGCAATCAGCATAAGAATGAAATAAAATGACAATTTATTTTTGCATAGTTATTTTATAAATTTGAGATTAAAAACTGGAAGTAATGTAGGACTCTGCCAAGAGAGATGCAGCAAAGCCTTCAAACTTTTGGGTTTAAAAACCTTTATGAAAAGTTAGATAATCATTCATTTCTTAAGTCTCAAAAAAAGGTTTTTGTATTCAAGAAATAAAAAATTAGGCTAATCGGGGTGAAAAAATACATATATCTTTCCTGTTGTCTTTTATTTTCTTCTGTTCTTTTTATTCTCATACATATACATACTTAAGTTTACATAAAATCTTGGAGATGTGCAATGCTGAGGTATCATTGGTAGAAGTGAAATATTCTCCCTTCTCATCTACCTAACAAACCAACTTGCTGAACTTCATCTTTGGAATGTAGGAGGAGAAAGAAGACACTTGTTGTCACTGTGGCTTAAAAAACACATTTTTAACTAAAACTTGCTTGGAACTCAGGTATGGGTTGCCATTCAAAATGCCAGTGTGCAGCTATTTACTATGATCCATTTTTCTACAATATAAAGACTGGAATTTTTATACTTTTAGACATAATATGGCTTGTGTAAAGAAGATATAGGTGCTTGATATTACCTAAAATTCTGTCCTTTGCCAAACTTTTTTTTTTAAAGAGTAAACTAGAATTTGGCCATCCTGTTTGGCCACAAGAAAAATCAGTAGTAATCCAACAAGAAAAATACAGTGTTAGCATACGTAAAATCCTTTATGCACACAAAGTACATAGAAATATTATTACAAAATTTCTGAACAAATACGCATTTCATAGTCCCAGAATATTGTAAATGGTATTTGAAGTGCAACCATTAAATAAAACCTACCAGGAAATGAGGCTGCATTATCCAAGACTTTCTCATTCAGCTTTGCCCTGTTCTTTTAAACCTCAGCTTAAACATTAGCTGGCAATATTTAGGATCTAAAAATCTTTCTGGAAAAGTCCTGTTTCTGTCAAAAAAATATTTTGATGGGCTGAATGATATTTTAGTGATGGGCCTTGACAACACCTCAAACTACATCTGAAGTGATATATTTAGCACTTCATTTCAGTGGTGAAACCACACAACTTCCCAGAGTCAGGAGAGGAAACATAACTGAGGGAAAAAGTCTGGTTGACTCGATGATCTTGAAGGTCTCTTCCAACCTAGAAAATTCTGTGATTCTGTGGTTGTTCTTTGCTTTTCAACATTTTTAAGAGCTTGGTAGGCATCTAATGTCACCAAGCACAAACTTCTTCAATATTGTGCCTTCACCCAAGATTCTTTTCAATGAAACAAACAATGTAAAAATAAGCACTGTTTAGTAGGTTAATAATTTCAGAAGACATATGTGAAAAGACATGATGGAATGCAAAATTTGACAGCAAAGTTTGTCACTGTTGTCCTGAAATATTCTGTGTTCTTCAACATAAACATTACAGTTAGTCACATTAGAAGTATTTGGTGTACATGCTGACATTTTGTTTTGTACTCTGTGTTGAGCACAGTTGTCATTATTTTGAAAGGGGTGAATGGTGAGGAAAGGGACAAGAGGAAAAACAGTGTGGTGGATGCTAAAAAGCTACACAACGCCAGGGGAAAAGAGAACAAGTTCACGAGAAGTGGAAGACCACAATGAATTATTAATTATACACTTACTTACAGCCATCCCTGGGTCAGACAGTCCCTGAGAGCAAAATGGTGGAGACTGGGAGACCGTTCTGGGACATATCACTGTGTCCCTGCTGTTTTTTTCCTCTGGTCCCTAGACAGCCTACATTGGTCATTCTCCAAGATAGGATGCAGAACTAGCTGGATTCATACAGTAGATATCAATATTACTGCTCAAAACCACTCTTATTTATGGCCAGTTTTATTTCATATATTTAGTTAGGCTTTTACAGAATGTTATCCCATTTGTTTTAGGACCACTGATAAGGTACATCTTGTTTATCTTATGTTCAGCTTTTTTCCCTTAAAACCTGCTTCAGGAAAGAACAGGAAGGCAAAACCTGCCAGACTGCAAGCTTTAAGAAATTTAAACAACAAAGGCTTATCATTCCAGCAAAGTTCTCAGACAGAACTAAAACAAGAATCATGATCAGTGCCACAAAGCAAAGTTTTCTCCCTTAAGTGATATCTGTAAGGAGTAATAAAAAAATACTTCCTGGCAGAGTTACTGATATAATTCTATGGATATTTTTCTTTAAAATAATGGAAATTAAATAACTTCTAGACAACAGAGATTTGAATAATAATCTGCACAAATGATATTTGTGTACCCATGAAGTGTCACTGCTAAGCCTGGAATGACAGTTGCAGTCACTAAATGGTCATATATTTTATAGGTCACATGGATGAAAAATAAGAGTTGTCGTGGAATCGTAGAATTTCCCAGGTTGGAAGGGATCATTGAGTGCAACTCCTGGCCCTGCACGAGACAGCCTAAGAGTCACATCCTGTGTCTGAGAACATTGTCCAAACACTTCTTGAACTCTTTGGGACTTGGTGCTGTGACCATCTCCCTGGGGAGCTGTTCCCGTGCCCAGCTACTCTCTGAGTGAAGAACCTTTTCCTGATATCCAACCTAAACCTCCCCTGATACAACTTTAAGGCAAATCCCTTGGGCCCTGTCACTGTTAACTGAGTGAAGAGATCAGTGCCTGCCCCTTCTCTTCCTCTTCTGAGGAATTTGTAACAGCAATGAGGTCTCCCCTCAGTCTTCTCTTCCTCAGACTGAACAAAGGGACCTCAGCTGCTCCCTCCTGATCCCTTCACCATCCTTGTGGCCTCCTTTGGACACTCTGTAACAGCTTAATAGCCTTATCATTTATATCCCTGTCACACCTTTCAGATTGCTGTATGTGCATTCCACACTTAATTTTAAACATTTAGATATAAACTCTTGATTTTCTCATTCTAATACCTTGTTTAATGTGTCAGCAGCACCCTATACAATTATACCTGGTAAAAGTGAGTTCCTAAGTTATGTCTATTGAGCTCAGTATCCCATCTTTTGAGGGTGACCAGCAGAGGATGCCTGGAGAAACACTCAGGGACAGAGTACACAAATTCTGCTGGATTCTCTGGCAGCTTCCAGTTTGTTATGTTTTGTGGATTTTCTGAGACAGAATAAATATTAAATATCAATAATGAGACTTTATTAATGCCTTTGTGCTTAAATTAGTTATATTTAATAGCTCTTGCTTGCTCTTCATCTCGTCAATATTTGTGATCATTTTAGAACCAGTCTAATGCCACAACATGCTATGGCCATGTCCTTTACTCTTTATCTACCCATTATGTGAACAAGCATCTACTTCGTTCCAGTTAACAATCACTCCCTCCTTTTTTATGAGAGACATTCTTCATTTCCTTTGTTGCAGTCTTGATTTCACAGTCTTATGTCATATTCCCCCTTCAGTGCTCTCTTTTTCATTCTGAAGAGTCCTTGTCTGTAAAATTATTCTTCATACAGAAACCATTCCTTAACTCCCTTGATTTCCCTTCTATCTTTTCTAGTTCTACTATTCCATTTTTAGGTAAATGATCTTGACAGCAAAAGATAATCTTATGGATAAAGCATTAGAGTGTGGTCCTGGAAAAAGGAATTATATTTCTGCTTGTGTCACAGATCTTATGCATTATTCAGTCTTCTTGTCTGCTTAATTTTGAGTAACCATTCACCACTAAGTGAAAATATTCTTCAGCAACACAGAACATTTCTGCTTCCAGCATGTAGAATAACCACTACAGGATATTTTGATATGAAATTATTACTTAGATTACACTATGGCAGGAGTTTACTTTGGGTATTTTTTTTTAAACTAATTGAGAACCTCAGTTATTTGGAACAGAGTCCTAAAGGACCTCAGAGACAATACAGTACCTTCACAAGGAGCTCCTCTTCAGTGCCTGTGCCTCTCTCCTGTTTTGAACAGCAGCTTTTCAGAAGTTGTTTCCAAACTATAAATAACTCCTAGCTTTGAGTAAACTTGTGATAAAAGTCCAATGTTCTGAATGGCTATGTAAGTTAAAACAGACCCATCTCCCATTTAGGTCATATAAACCTGGATATTAAAAAGCTGTAAAAACCAGATGAGCAAACAAACAGTTCTCAATTTCCACACTGCAGGTGAATTGCTTTCATAAATGAGAGCTCACTGGTTTCTCCTAAGAGAAAAGCATTGTTCATTTTATGCCCTAAAAATGGGTAATGCAGAAAAATCTAGAGAGAACATTGGATTTTTCTTTTGTGAACATTTGGCAATTTCTGCAGTGCTATCCAATCATATCTGAATTCTATCATCCAAATGGCATCAATTGCATCACCTTTAATGACAAACCTGCAGTCATATACAATAATGAGGTTTTCTAGATTTATTTTTACTAAGAGAGAGAAACTTCAGCAAAATCTGTGGCATGATGCCACAAAGGCAAACACGGAGGATGTCAAACTGAATGAAAGAGCAGGTGAACTCCAAACCTCAAATTAAAACATTACTTTCTAATCAGTGGATAATATCTCAGAATATCTGTGCTTTGACACAGAGCCTTAGGCATCTCAGCTGGAGTCCAACAAGCCCTAAGGCTTTACCCACACTCACAGCTCCAAACTTAATTTATGTACAAAAAAGAGACTAAGAAAAATCCTCTGTAAAAAACTTTTTATGGGGAATTTGACATATTTTTCAATGCACAGTGCTTGGTGTAGTTAGTAAAGACAGAGATACACTGTAAAGTTACTTCTCTCTCTTATTTAGGCATTTTTTCACATGGATTTTCAAATATGCATGTTGTGGCATAATATCAGAACATGTCCCAGGTATTTAAAATTTCTTATTTAATTGGGAAATATCTCCAAATCAATTAAAAATTATTAAAAAATCTATTATATAGATAAGATGGGATTCTGTTCTGTCAGTTTCTCTGTGAATATACAAATTGAGAGTTTTGGTTTGTTCCGCTGGATGCACAGAAATTGTTTTCAGGACTCCATGTGCAGAACAGCACCCACAGTCCCAGCTGTCGGGATTGGTCCATCATTTACAGAGGCCAGGACAACAAAAGAGGAATTCCTTTTGCCCTAAGTGCTGTCCTGGGTCACTGCCAGAAGACAGGACTGCCTTTCCCAGCAGCTTTCAATGAAATACTCCAGGTAGTCCTCCTTTTTGGGAGGAGGAAAGGCACAACCAGGCTTTTCCCCCAGTATGATCAACAGGTCAGCTCTGTCCATGGCAGCAACAGTTAAAGCATCAGGAGCTATCAGTATTTCGGGCATCAGATTACACAGACAAGAAAGGAAAACAAAACTGGACAGTAACATCTTCCAAGGATGACTGCTCTCCTCACAAACTCCCTCCAATCTCACAGCAGAGTGCCATAGTTTAACCATTCTATTTTCCTGTCTTGCATTTAATTTGATTTTCCACTTAGGGAATGACTGCACTTAATTGATCCATGTAAGCCCATCTCAGTGGAAGAAGTGAAGTCTACAAAATTCATCAGGGAAAAGCTAATGAAATTATTAGACACAAGCATCTCCCAGACATGGCCCAGTAATTTTTTATTTCATTTTAAAATGAAAGATACTGAAGCAAGGACTATTTGAGGGAAGAATAAATAAAATACTGTGGATGATTTGCTACAAAACTATGGAAAATAGAATTTAAAAAGTGCTTGGGTATAGTCTTAGATGAAGTAAAAGCTTGGAATGTAACATGCATTACAAATGATCTGCACTAAGAGAAGGATATTGGTATCCCTTCATTTTATGTAATGAAACAAAAGATACCCTGTAAATTAACAACTAGTGCCACAAATCCAATATTTTCCAATATTACTCACTCTAAGATGTCCCAGGCAGTAAATCTTAAGAGATAACTTCATTTTTGAGGGTGCAAACTCCATTTACTATTTTCAGGTATATTATTAGAAACGCCAAAAACATCAGTAATGATCATATTCATTCTTACACCAAATTTTTTCAGTCTTTTGCTTTTGAACAAAAATGTGTTTAGACATAAAAGAGATACCTTTTAGAAGGTACTTTCCTTAAAGAATTTATGGTCTATATATATGAGAAATAATGTTTAAACAATTTCATCGTATTCTGAAATTCTTCTTTAAAATAATCTTATTTAAATTAAACTTCATTTTTCTCCACACTATTGTTCCACATGTCCAGATAGCAAAAGTGTTTGGTTATTTTCTTCTTGCAAAAGAAAAGTTTGTGTATACCTTTCTCTGATTATGACTGCCCAAACACAGAGGTTTTCAGCCAGCCGAAATTTTGTCCTGCAAGATTTTGCACAACACAAAACTTAGTCAAAATCTCTTTGTTTCACCATGGTTACACTTTTACTGAAGAGCATCAGTGGAGCTGCTGGGACTTCTTCCAGACCAAATTCACAGGTAACATGAATCCTCTTGAAAGTCCTTCAAGAATCCAAAGATCATGTGACAAAAATCTTGCCCTTTTGTTGCACAGGATTTCTTTCTTCACTGTTTGCCAAACTCTGATAACCAGACAAAGTCATCTGCCTCTCCTCAAATCTTTGTGTCCTTACAGCCTGCAAAATATAACTTTCTTTGCAGCAAACAAAAGACTGGGATTAACTTCTGTTAGAATCCACTTTATGGGGCATCTTCAAATAAACTGAGCTTCCATCTCAACTCCTTTACACAACTTTTAAACTATTTTTAGCCCTTTTTTTCCATGACACCAGAGAGCTGGCTCATAAAACAAAATTCTAACTCTGGTGTCCATCTGCATGCCACAGTTGGGAATTCCCTTCCCTTTCTGCAGCTGAATCTCATCATTATCTGTCAGGGCCCAACATCTGGGATTTCTGAAGCCACCTCCCAGATCACCTTCTGTTCTCACCTGCTACTAATTATCCATTATTATTCATTATCCATATTAACAACAATACTATTTTGGAAATCAATAATAATACTAAGACAGTAAGTCAAAAGATGTAACATCCCTATAGATCACTTTGGTTCAGTACTTACCAGATGAAAGTCAGGCTTCCTCCTTTTCCCTTCTTTGTGTAAAGATGTTAAAATAAATATAAATAAATTTTCATTTTTATAATAACAACAGCCAAGGATATTGTCATGAATGTGTCTTGGCTCTGCAATTTCCAGGTAAATTATTTACTTATTCAGACTGTTGCATATGTTTGCTTATGTATTTAAATATTAGATTGACATCTCTTATTTTAGCTTCTCAGTTTGCGTCTCTTCACAAAGTGCAAGGACTTTGTGTCTTTAATTGGCTCAGCCTCTGATTCAATATTTGTGTGTGGCCAGCTCTGTGGAAACCAGGCATTGCAATGCTTCCCTTTTATCTGTAGAACTTCCTTTTTTTTTTTTTTTTTTTTTTTTCTTTTCTGTAATACTGTTGGTCCTTTCTAGGTTCTTCAAAGAAATTTCATCATCTTTTGTTTTTACAGTGCACAGGACCAAAATATCTATGGAAGATCTAATAATGAGATAGGTTTGCTGTTAGAGTTATTTTTTACCTTGAAAGATGCATTGCCTGAAAGTGCATTTCTAACTAGGAAGCAGATGTGAATAAATGCATAGTGTGTAATTCCCATTTAAAAGTGTGCTCACAGTTCTGTGTTTTGTATGAAAGTGCATCTATATATCAAGCACTTGTATCTCTTTTTAGGTTCCACAGATTACCAGATTTAATCACCCCTAATCCAGCCTACATGTATTGTATTCAGGGTACTATAAACTTTATAAAATTTATAAACTTATAAAAATTATAAATTACATCATTGGCACAGAAATCTGGTTTTGCCACAAGAATTGTGCCCACATTGACAGGTCAAACACCAGATGCTGACTCTTCAAATCTGTCCCTCCTTACAGCATCACTGGTGGACATTACTGGCCACCATGGATATTAAAGTCACAAGGCTGCTATGGGTGTGGCAGAAGGATGCCTGTAGTGGACTGATGTTTACAATTTGGGACTTATTTTTCCTTTGACACCAAAAATCACCATATCCCTCAGGGAATCATTGACTGCAGGGTTTGTGGCAGGACTACATCACCTTTGGCCCATGGCAATGAAAATCTTCCAATGCAAACCTTTTGGTACATGGAAATTCTTTGTCCTAAGTGTGCTGTGCCTTCATCAGTCTTTCACAAATTGTCAGGAGGTGACTGCTGGAGGGAGCTGCATCCTGCTTCTGGACATCCTGGGGCAGGAATCCCACAGAGAGATGATGGGAGCTCCAGGAGCTGGGAGTTCAGACATGCAGCTGGCTTGATACTGCACTGATGCCTGAAGAGCACTGAAAACTCTCCCCAGGAGCTGCAAATCTGCCAAGGTGCCCAGAGACTCCTCAGGAATTTTGCATTGTTTTCCTTCAGCCTAAGGAGTTGCTTGTCAGTCAGCTCACGCCCAGCAGCATCCTGTGGTCTGCACCCTCAGGGTGTGCCCCTGGGGGATGGGCACAGAATTTGGAAAGATTAGGAAAAGTCCTCAGGTGTCCTGCTTGTTCCTCTCTGGTTCTTCTGAGAGGTGGAGGAGGGCTGCAACCAGCACCATTGAGAAGAGTTTATTTGTAAGATTAATTTACCTATAATTTGCTTCCTTCTACAACAAAACTCGTTACTAAACTAGATATTACCATAACATAAAATACACTAGATGCCTTCATTTAGGAAAGCCCGTATGGCTTTGTTTTTACTGTTCTTCTCATGGACAAAAGCCTCAAAAATTGAATTTGGTTTTAGTGTTACACAAACATGCTCAGCAAGCCGCAAACTGCACTTCAGCAACTTTGGCTGTGTAACAAATGTCATCCAAATTTCACTGATGAATTGGTAACAGATGCATGGATGATAAATTCCAATTTCTATCCCAAAGTATATAAACCACCCCAAAAGAAAAATTTGCTGTTTGAAATATTTAAATATTTATAATTAATAATATTAAATATATCAAATCCCATGAATGGTCACCTAATTTTTAAATACTTCCAGAAAACTAGATTAAAGCATAATAGAAAACCTTGCAGGAACTGGTGAAATCAGTAGCGGAAATATTAAAATATCCAATCAAATACCCTTCTAAAAATGTTCCCTTTATATCATTAACCTTGTCAATCATTCCTTTAAATAAATCCCTGTTTAAAAATAATAATAAGAAGGAAATGTACAAGTATGTACTTCTGGAATGACTTCATAAATTGATTGATTTTTGAAACATTTTTCTCTGATTAATGAGAACAAGACAGCAGAAATTGGTGAAATATGTGAACTGAAGACACAAATACGCTCTGCTTTTTTTTAATACCATTTTTCAGACAGTATTTTCTGAGCATTATTTTAATTTAAATATCCAATAACATGCATGGAATCTGGCAACTCAAGGATTGTTCCTTAAAATCATTATGGCAAGACCTTTTATTACTGCTGTTATGAAAATAAAGTAATAGGTGAATTTATAGCTCTGATGTACATCACCTCACTAATACATGTAGATTTTGAACCTACAGAGGTGGATCCCTCCATCTGTACTGTAGGAGAGATAAAATCTATTCAAAGATTCCACAGGGGCACCAAAATTCCTTCATCTCCAGCTAATAACAGCATCAGGTTATTAGTTAGTGGTTAGTACAACTCCACATGTCTAGAATACAAAGAGAATAACAGATTCCAAGAACCACATCAAAAGATGCAACAAGAAACAAGCATCTGCAGTTAAAAAGGCAGAGGTGACTCAGTTTCCAGGGGTTAACTTTAAATGTCTAAACACTGCTCTGACTCTGGAAAATATTTAAAAATTTAAAAGAAACCCCAGAACCCTGACTCTTGACATTACTTTTTTTTTTTCTTTTCTTGATGTTGTTCTGTTGTTCATCACATGTTGTTGATGATGTGTAGAAAGTGATATATCAGGACTACGCCTGCAATTTGTACTTCATAAACCCTACAAATAGATTATCCTCATTGGTGACACTGATGGCAAAAATAAGCGTATATTTAAATTGACGGGAGATCTGTGTATATGAAAGCTACAAGATATAGGTGCTAATAGCTAACATCTTTAAATTGATCTTCATTTTCTATGTCTTTTTAAGGAATTCAAAGTCATCTGGAAGGTATTGGGTATGTAAATTCCAAGGGCTGCCCAAATCCAGTAGCTGAAGCTGAAACTTGAGATAAAAGAGAAATAAAAGATTTTTCTGAGAGAGAAAAGTAGTTTGTGCTTCAGCCTGAAACGGTCCTGTATCTGATACAATGGAAAAGCTGAAGAAAAGATTAGCCATTTGAAAAATGACCATTTCAGAGCTTTCATTGATTTCTTAAAGGCCTATTCACTAAAAATACATTTAAAGCATAAATGGCCAAGATCCTACTGGTAGGTCATTACTTGGATTCAAACTGCTTGTAGTCTGCTGCCTCAAAACAGTAAAAAAATATTGCTGCCCTAGCAGTGAGTTGGTATTTGCTATAATGGTGGGATGGCACACGCAGGCACATGCAACAGGATTCAATATAGCTGCTTGTATAAACCTAAAATTGTGTTTACACCACTTTACACTCTACAATTATTTTAATATCACTAGGGATGCCTGGTGGATGGTAGTACAGATCTTCATTCCACTGAAAGATACTGCTTTTTAGAAGGAAAGATGCACCCAAAGGTCCAGCAGTTAGAACCACGTGGCCATGCCAATGCTGGATTCAGTGGTGTGGGAAAGCAAATATAGTAAAGAAGAGGAGATAAAAATTTATTTGCAGCAAATTATTGACTTCTGATATATTTAGATTGCTACTTTATTGTATCCATGTCAGGTTATTATTTTCTGGTTAGCTGCTATTCAAAATGCCTGATATTTTGAAGGTAGATGAGGTCCTAAAACACAAGGGATAGAAATATGGTGACATTTTTTTAGAATTAAAAAAAACTTCTGGGATGAATAAGCAAACAAAATACATAATGCATGAAAAATTACAAGTAAACAAACAGCAGCTGTCAAGAGTAACTAGTGATAAAATATTTTTCTAAAATTTTTTTGAAACAAGTCAAAAAATTTAGGGATAAAATGGAAAAGAAAAACCACCATGAAACCAAACAGTGGGGATAAGATTCAGTTGCTTAAACATAGTACTCATTACCATGGGGGCATCCAACAAGCCTTACAAGGCTGCCAGATATGACTTTTGATCCAAGGGAGACCTGCTGTCCTGTAGCTGGGAGCTGGAGGCCAGGCAGGATATTTTATGTGGCTGAAAACCAGATAAAGCAGGCTGAATTTCTCAAAGCTTTGTGCTGTTTGCAAACTTGCCAAGTGATGCTGGCCCTCTGTTCAGCATGCTGAGGTCACACCTGGAGTACTGTGTCCATGGCTGGGCTCACCAGCACGAGACAGAGATGGAAAAATTCTCTTTGGGATGGCCACAAAGAAAGGCAAGGAATCGAAGCATCTCTGCTATGAGGAAAATCTGACTGTGGGACAATTCAGCCTGGAGAAATCTCAGGGAGAATCTCATTTGTTGCACTACTAGTACTGACCAAATGCCATCTTGCAAAGGCTTTTGCTGTAATGGATGAATGTAATGCATTATCCCTGAAATTACTACCCAGCCTGTGAGAACGATTAATTTTTCTGTGAAATTACGAGGTAGTTAATTAATCTGAGTTAAAGTTAATTAAAATTTCACTCCCATAAGAAAAGTGTTGGTCCATTTAGCTTATATTGGTCTTTTTTATCTAATGACCTCAAAAAAGAAAATATTATGCATCCTTGAAGTTTATTTTTGATAGCTGTGGAATTCTTTTATATAATCCTCTACTCGAGAAGGAGAAAAGTTAAGTTTAGTATCTCTTATTATACAGTTAATTTTACTTAACAGCAGCAAGACTAAATACTGTTAGGTAATTGTGACAGCAGAGTTAATGAGTTAATCAAATTTGTATGCAGAATTTTTTGTGTTTTGTAATGTATCCAGAGTCCAAGAGAGACTGAGTAAAGGCATTAGAAATGGGATGTGGGGGGTATTCAGCTCCATTTTCATGGAATTTAAAAATCACTTGGTGACATATTATCTGTGCACAGTTCCTGAAAATCTCCCTTTCACACCATTCCCTCTGCTGGGGGAGCAGCACCAGAAAGAAAAATATGAAATAATGCACATCCATAGAACTTATAGAAATTGTGACTTGCAGACTGAGCTCTCCCTTTTGCCCTCATAAAACACGTTGATGTCAGTAATATTCCAAAATTAGAATCTTATGTGTCATCACCATGCTTTGGCCATTTAGAGGCAAAAAAACCATAAAACTCAGCTCAGCTGGCTGGCATGCTGCTCTTCCTTTAGCCTGTTGGTGAATCTGCTCTTAAAGTGGAAATAAATTATGATTTAAGATACTAGGAAAAATCAGAACTGATCTTATATCTTATAAGAAATATCTTTTTTTTCCTGTGCATTATTAGTATTTAAGTTCTGAAATAATTTGAATAGAGTAAAACTAATAGGCAAACATTCTTCTTACACTATTCAGGATAGGAAGGAGTTGCTTAAGCACAAAAGCATCACAACAATATGATAATTCCCCCAGAATAATTGTTATAAACTAAAAAATAGCTAAGCTTCACATAAAACAATGTTAGTCCTCATGTGTACATCTACCATGAAAAAAATATTTTGAGGAAATTTGGAGGTGGCAACAAATAAAATTAATTGTAGAATTTTTTTTTAAAAAATGGATAACTGGGACATGCCAATTGTCTTGCATCATAACCTATGCTAAAACGACAGGAATACAAAAGTTTTTTTGCAAATGTTTATATGCATAATACACAGACTTCTAAATACTATTTCTGAGAAATCTATGAATAAACATATTCTGGCATTTCCAATAAAGCCTTCAACATCATTTCTTGTTTTATCTTAAGTCACCTTTATCTTTTCTTATTCCATCAGTTTACTTAAAGTATTTGAATACACTGAAGGAAAAACTGTGATTTAATTTGCACTGTAAGATGTGGAAATTTTAAGGGGTGTTGATTTTTTGGAGGGGTTTTTTTGGTGTGTGGTTTTTTTTGTTTCTTTTTGTTTTGTTTTTTTTTTTTTTTGTCAGGTTTTGGGTTTAGTTTGCAGGACACAAATCAGTAGAGAAACTTGTCAGGAATACGTGTTTATGTTATGCATGTATTTTAGTTGGGATTTTTAGCAGAGTGATCTATTTTTATTTGAAATATAGAAGCTAAAATTTATTAATTACAAAGCGTAGCAAGTTGACCATGACTAGATGCCAGGGATCCACCAAAGTCTCTCTGTCACTCCCCTCCACAGCTGGGCAGGGGAGAGAAAATATAACAAAGGGTTCATGGGTTGAGATAAGGACAGAGAGCATTCACCAAATACCATCATAAGCAAAACAGGCTCAACTCTGAGATATTAATTGAATTCATTACTAACAAAAACGAGAGCAAGGTAATGAGAAGCAGAACAAGACCTTAAAAACACTTTCCCTGATGCATTGTGGGGTCCCTCCCATGGGAGACAGTTCTCCATGAACTTCCTCAATGAGAGTCCATCCCATGGACAACAGTCCTCCCCAGCCTGCTGCAACTGTTCCACAAGGTCAGTCCTTCAGGCACAGCCGGTTCCAGCCTGGCTTCCCTACAGGCTCACAGGTCCTACCAGGGAACCTTCTCCACTGTGGGCTCCTCTCTCCACGGGTCTGCAGGTCCCTGCCAGGACCCTGCTCCAGCACAGGGCTCCCACAGGGTCACAGACTCGTCTCAGACATCCCCCTGCTGCAGGGTGGGCTTCTCCCTGGGCTGTGGGTGCATCTCTGCATTACCATGACCCTCCCTGGGCTGTGGGTGCATCTCTGCTCCCCTGTGCCCTCCCTGGGCTGTGGGTGCATCCTTGCATCCCCATGGTCCTCCCTGGGGTGTGGGTGCATCTCTGCATCCCCATGACCCTCCGTGAGCTCTGGGTGGATCTCTGTTCCCCTGTGCCCTCCCTGGGCTGCAGGGGCACAGCTGCCTCACCTCAGTCTCACCAGGGGCTGCAGGGGGATCTCATCCCCCAAAGCCTGGAGCACCTCCTGACCTTGGTGTCTGCAGGGCTGCTCCTCTCACATGTTCTCATCCCGCTCTTTTCTGGCCACAATTATATCTGCACAATAAATTTTGTTTCCTGTTTAAATCTGTCATCACTGGACCATTACTATAATTCCTGGTGGGTTCAGCCTTGACCAGCTGCAAGTCCATCCTGGAGCAGCCTGGCATTGGCTCTCTTGGACATGGAGGAAGCTTCTGGAAGCTTCTCACAGCAGCCACCCCTGTAGACCCCCTGTCACTCAAACCTGGCCATGCAAACCCAGTAACCAGAGATATTTGTGTAACTTAGGGGGGAAAATGTGACACTCACCAAAATTTCTGTCATTTCCTCAAGTACTTTTTAATGAGTTTGTGCTGTGTTAGGTCTAGGCATTGAAACGTTAAAATTATTTATAGTTTTGCCATTAAAAAAAGGAATGGTAATGAACTGAATTAATATAATTTAAAATTATAAAAACAATCCCAGATAATGACTATCCTTCATGAGAATGCAAAAACCACCATGACATTTGAATTTTTTAGCTAAAGTAATCTTTTGAAGAAATGAGAAACTGTAGCCAATTAGGGTTATTTACTGCAGACAAATACAAATTAAATTGCTTTAGGTGTGCTTCTAGCTTCTCCAGTTCCTGGAGCTGGCATCCTGCAATCCTGCCACCTCCAGGATACCTTGCCTGCCTTGATGAAGATGCCACACTGTCCCAACAGTCCCAGACCAACCCTTCTGAGCTGGAGTTTAGAGGATGGAAAGGAAGTGTTAAATGAAGACTCCACTGTGATCTAATTTTAAAGAATTCTAAAGCAATGTAATTTTTTTTTAGGCAAAACATTACACAGAAGCCAATTGGTATTGTTGATAATGATCTCTTATACACTGCAGCTGAGTGTTGGTAATCCAAACTGAATTCCAAGGCTATAGGAGGAAGCATAAACTAGTTAGGAAGGTTCAGTGTAAGCAGCAGTTCAAGGTCTAAAGTGTTTACGACTTGAAACAAGCTGAGCTAATTGCTAATCAATGGGCTGTATTCTGAGACACATGTTTTCAACCAGGATATAGAGAACAGTAAACCTGAGGGTGAAAAAGAGAAGTTAAAATATATGGTCTAAAATGATAAACCAGGTCTAATAAGCACAAACATTTATGGAAAAAGATGTTTCTCTTCAACAGAGGGAAATATTTTCTTGAACACGTCATCACAAAATGAATCTTTACCCTTCTCTGATAACAAAGTAGAAAAAAAAATTAAAATTGGGATCCAAATTTAAGCTATGCAAACTCAATCTCTAAAAAATTAGTTATTTTCTGCTTGCTCTATTTAGTAATATGCTTGCAAATATATAACAATAACTTAATTACACTCTAGCTTCTTGAATGAGATGTTTTGAAACAGCTCACAAAATGCATATGAAACTTCAACAGTAGCTGGTTTATAACTACATAACTACAACAGTTATTATGGTTTATATACCAAAATTTGGTCTTTTGATCCTTTGATGGATGAAGTAGGTGTAGTTAAAACAAAAAATCAAAAGATAGGTATTTGAAATGAAACAGGCAAGGTGAATTTGCATAGCAACTTGAGAATACAGATGGAAATGAAGGTGTATTTAATCAGCCACTTTATATTAACATTATTGATTACCTAAAGGCTTCTGGTTGTCACAGGAAATGTCAGATGCTCTAATTAGATTACTGTACAACTTGTATATAACTAATTGCACAGGGGAAAGCATATAAAACAGTCTTTGTTTTACACACATCTTTTTTTCTTTTTTTTTCCTCCTCAACAGATCTTTTACATCTGCTGAACAATGACAGCATGAAATACAGTTTCTGAATGCAGATTTGTTTTGGAATGTCCAACAACTTTAAGTATGCAGACAGTGTGATTCCTATCTCTGGTTTACCAATGGGTCTATAAAGCCTTGCAGAAAGATTAATTACAGCTCACATCAATTTTGGCCTCTAGATGTCATGTAAAGTACATAACACCAAGGAGGAAGCATTAGAATTTCGATTATATCCATCAGTGAAAAAAAAAATCACAGGAACGTAGTGGAATTTTAAAAAGGGCTGGTTTACTGTTTGCATCTTTTCAGATAACTAAAGTTCTTAAAATTAAGTGAGAAGTAGGAAGAAGGAAGAAATAAGTTCAAAGAAAAACATGTTACTGATTGAAGAACTACTTCTATAAATCAGCAAGGTTTGAGACAGTAATAAACAACTTTCAAGAACTCACAGATGCCATACCACTGTTATTCAAGGTTAAAACTGGTACAGAAAATAAAATATCTGTCAAAGATGCAACAGAAATATAGTTATATAACTCACCTTTTGCATCAAACTCTACCTGCAGTTCCAAGCCTTTCTCAAAATTCCTGTAGCACTCACAAAACAATTCCCCAAATATTTTAGTTGCAGTTTTAAAATGCACAATACAAAGACCATAAAACCACTTTGCTCTGCGACAGCGTTTATCCAAGGATCTTAAAATGCATTAGTCATGCAAGTACCATATAAAGTAAATAATTAGAGTTATATTCATTTTTGCAGGTCAGTGAGCAGGAAAGAGCTATTGAAATGCAGGTCCAAACTGTAATTTCAGATTGATAGCAAGGCCAGGAAAGGAAGCTCAAAATCCTTCTCCCACTGAATTAAACACTCATTATCAAACATAAAATATATGACAGGAAATCAATTTAGGTTCTATAAGGGATCCTGCATGTAGGGTTTCTAAGAGATGATGTTTTTCTATTTAGTAAAATACTCTGGAGAGCTGCAGGTGCCTGCAGACCCAGCAGTCAACATCAGATGCCTTCTCATCCTTATGGGCACTGTGCATCCCTAAAACAAACACCCACAGTAACCTGAGGCCCAAACAAATGTACTCATCCTAAAGGGTCAGTCCTGCACAGAACATGCAGGACAAGCCAGGAGGGAAAAGCTGACCTTATCCTCAAGGCCAAAATCCTGATCTTTGTAAGCTGTGCAAGGCTAGGGCTCTCCACTGCTTCTCCTCTCTTTGGCTTTATCAGCCCTTTATCTCCTAAATGTCCAGCAGCTTGTGCCTATTGCTGTCTTACAAGCTTCTCCTAAGGTTATCACCAGGGCTATCAACCTGCCAACACCAAAATTTTATCTCCCAGCTTCGATTCCCAGGGGCTGACAATCACTTCCAAGCACAGAGTAGGTCAGGATCCAGCTTGTGCCAGTTGTTTGCCTCCTGGTAAAGCTTATTTCAAAATGATATAGCAAGTTACTATGAAATGCTTCTTAGAGTATGATAGTTCTTTCATACTATTCTAAGTGTCCATTTTTCAATTTCTCTTCCTCCCAGTAAAACACTTTTTTTCCTTTTGAGAGGAAAAAAATGCATTAATCAAAACCAGCTGTAACAGACTGGCCATGCTGATCGCACTTAATAGATCTAATCCTTTAAGTATGCCTTTTCCAGGACTCGAGGAATAATGAGATTATACTCCACTTACAAACCAACACATTCTGCTGGAAATTTCCAAGTGCCTCAATGCATAAATACACTCAGCCTTGATACACAACATGGAGTATTTTTAATCAGCCTTTGGTATGTTTACACACTCATAGTTTTATTTCACTTCTGTTAATATAAAGAGTGGAAGTATTTCAAGACAAGGCAGTGCTTGCCTAGAGCTGCAGCTCTCAAAACTGGACCCTGATCTTCACCTTGCCATTTGCCATGCTATTTTCTGAGTCTGATGGAGGTTAAATATTAAGTAAAAACCACCTTCAAGAAAATTATCTCCAGTCTCAGCTTTTTGGAGTTGCACCTGAACCAGGTCAGCCACTTTCCATCACTTTGTGCAAACTCCCTGTAGGTGGCATGAGTCCAGTTCCAAGTTTTATTCTTACCATTAAAAAAAAAAATTTTCTCACGCAGACAACCTCTGCACCATAACAAAAAATCTCATTTTTCAACTTCTTTTCGACACTAGCAATGTACAGTAAGTAGTTCCATCAACCCATTAAACAAAGAGATGAACTGGATTCTAACAAAACACAAAATGAAATTCTACATGACAACATGGTAACACTTCTGCAAATGTGTGAGTTAAATGTTAAAAGCTTGAGGTCTTTTGTGGTCAAAATAATTTTCTCAAGGTGGAAGGTTCTGTTCTGGGGAGTCCCAGATTTCTGCTAAACCGGCCTTTGGCACATCAGGTCTTTGTAGGTTGAGTCCATAAGCTTCCCAATAACAGTTTATGAGAGCAAAGGACTGCACGAACATAAGAAATATAGGGGCCAAAATGGAAGGAATAAGAAGAAAATAATTTCCAAAATGTGGTCTTTTCTCCTGTAAAAGATTCTAAACTTGACAAGGAAATAGTTTCTAGAAAATTAAACAGTAAAATACAAATGAATTTTTAAAACACCAGTTAATATTTTGTGTCTTGAAATTAATTAAATTAAAATATATTTCAGGCATACAAAGTGCCTTATACTCAATTTAATCACTGGTTAATTTGATCCTTCATTTAATTTGATCAAAACCCCAGGAATCAAATCAGCTGTATTAAAAATAGCAAAACTTTCACTCCTTATTTTGATTAATTTTGATCGCCTTAGGCAAGTAATATCATATAATTCAATCACTGGTTATAGTACATTGCCATTTTAATTAATTATGAAAATGAAAAAAAAAATTGAGTGCGAAGAGAGATAAGAGCCCAAGGAAGAAAACGTATTTATAACAAAAGGACAATTACAACTCAATGTTGTGTTATTAAGACATTGCTACTAAAATTTGAGTTTTACCATTTGTCATTGCAGCCCTCTCACTTACTGCTCAAGAACTTCACTTAGGACTGTACTGTAAGCACAGGAAGATCAAAATTCAATAAAAAAGAAGTGCCACCTCTTGAGACTTTCTTCCTCGGAGAAGCCACTCGTACAATGATATGCAGCTTTTTAGCCTGCTGGGGAATTTCAGTCCTGCCTTGAGGCAAATCTCCTCAGACAGGCTGCTGTCGCTGCTTTCCCACCTCTTCAGGGAAAATTTACTACCAGAACTGGCTCAGGAATGAAATGAAATTACTTAAACAAAGCTGAGGAGAGAGGAGGGGGAAGTATCCAGCAGATCTTTTCTCACTTCCCATCCCTCTTGCTCCTTTCTCCTTTCCTTTCCACTATCCCCAGTGTGTAGGTGGAGAACAAAAGAGGTCATGTTGGTGACTCAGGAGACAAAGGCAGAATCCCTGAAGACCTGCTGAGGCTGGGGCACTCAGAATAATGCAAAAGACTGGTGCCACAGTTAAGTGCTGGTCAAACAGACTAATATTATGTAGATAAGTGATTCTGTAACTTCTCTTCATAAATATGGCAGGAATGCCAATGTGAGTGATGCACATAAATAATTCCAGATCCAGGGAACCAAGAGAATAATAGTAACAGCCACTGCCACCAATGTAGAATGTAGACTAAAACCAAAGCAACTGTTAACAAATAAATATGGGGTCTTCTCACCTTTTTGTTTCCTTATTTTCCTTTATTTTTTGTTTTGTTTTCCTAGGATTAATAGCATTGAGTCACCAGTCCATGAATATGAACACATTTGTTTAAAACTAGAGGAAATCTGAGACAGAATATGCCACCTCCCTGTTAAGCACTAGGTAAGATTTTTAGACTACATTTTGCAAATTAAGATCTGTGGAGAGCTTGTCTTGAGGGGAAGTACTCACAGCACCCAACTGCTCCCGGAGTTCCTTGATACATGTGATACCAAGAAAAATGAAATTGTCTTGAGTGTATTAAGGCTCTGATCAGCACAAACATGAAAAGCCTTTTCAAATGACTCATCAAAACATTGAAATATATTTTCCTCCCATCATACACAATTTTTTTGACTCATAACCCCATTTTCTTCAAAAAACTCTGTTATAACACCATGATACAAAAAATGTAATGGTAGTAAAAAATTTTTAGGTATAACAAGATTCAGAGTAAGTGAAAATAAAGCAGTTCCCATTATTTGTCTTCCCTCGGAGAAGGAAATATTTTGGAAGCATCTTGTCAGACTCAACAGATCAATCTAAACCTTTGGTATTTCATAGCTATTTTTTCTTTTTTTCATTTAATTAAATTCTGAATTTTTATTCCATTCCTTAATTCACATTGCAATACTACAAAATTCTGAACTATTGGACTATCCCTCAAAAGTCTGTTTAAAACCCCGGCCTGGCAGCAGTATAGGCAGTTTTGTCCCAGATTCTGTGCTGCTGCATCACATTCATTTTGAGAATAACTGAAAAAAAAAAATCACATTGAATTTAGCTATTGAACTTTTAGTGAATTTCATTCAAGTTAACACAGTCATGACATGGTAAATTTTCTTGTTTAGCTCCACCAGATACTCTCTGTCCATCCACAAAAAGCTGCTACTTGTTGAGATTGTTCTCTTTCCACATTCCCCCCACACACTTTAGGTTTAAGACCATTTTTTCAGCAGAAACAATATTCTGATGACTGACAGTGATAGGTTTGATGTTGTTGATGTTTCTCATAACCTGAACAGGTTGCAAATGTTGCTCATTGCTGGAACGTTCCCACAAAGGGAACAACCATTCTCAGTGCCCTTACAAATTATTTCTGTGCATTCAGGCATTTTCAGTAAAAAGCTTTGATGGTTGGTGAGGGGGGGAAATTCTCTCGAGAAGACAAACATCCAATTGGATCCATTCTGAGTTGTCCAACTTTACCTATTTTTGTCCTGTACTTCCCTCAGGATCAGAGCTGGTGTCCAGCACAACATACACCAAGTTTAATCTGGTAAAGTTAATAATTTTTCAGATAGTCAGGAGAATGTTTTTACAGACAGTCTATATTAAAAGGCAATTTCAGATCCCAAATTTGTTTTTAAAACCCATAATTTATTTAGAATAACATGCAAAAGGATTCACCAAGCTTTTGCTGTATTCACTTTTTGCATTTCTTGTTTGGTTATTTTTTTATGTGACATCTGTAAAGACAACTAAGATGAGAGTGACTTAGTCCTTTTTTTGAAGTAAAGAACATTTCAAAAGCAAGGGAACATAGATTGTAATTAAGAACCAGTTTGTGACTCTAAAAAATGGTCTAAGAGACAGACAAACTACCGGAACAAAACTTTGCAAAGCTTTGAAAAAAACCGAAAAATAATGCATTTTTGTCAAGAGTTTTTGCTCACTTCTGTATATTTTCTCCCACCAGCAGATACTGTTCAAGAGAAAATGGAGTAAACGTGTCACTTATTTCTTGGAACGTGTCTTCCCTGGCTTAAGGACCCATGGTATCCTTAGTTTTCTATATTTAAAACCAAACTGTTGAATTTGGTTATTTAGGGGAAACAATTTTAAGTATTTTTAAAGGTATTAAAATGCAAAAAAATATGGATTTAAATAAACTTCAAATATACTTTTATCACTTTTCAAATTTAATTACTATAGGAACAGTATCACAATATTAAAACCTAATTACCTTATACTCTTTCTGGCTTCATGACAATGCTCATAAAATGCTTAATATTCATGTAACATGCTACCTCACCCTGTAATATCACCATATTTATGGAAAGAAATTGTAATCCTCTTTACTGGCTCAGGTTAATTCCAATAAAATATTAAATCCATTTTCTAATCTAAATGAGTTCATTAGGAGAGGCATGGTACTGAGAATACCAAACTCTCTACAGAGTTCAGCTTCATTACATTTCAGTACTGTGCATTTCCAGAGCTGTTGTACTACATTTATGAGGATTTATCTGTACTGTTCCAAAAACATTCATCCTAATTCTACTCCTTCTGTGCATGCTAATCATGAATATGTTAAGTGGAAATACTAAGCTAGCAGCCAATCTCATCCCCAGATGGGTTCAAGTTATGATTACAGAAGCAAATTTGCCATGAGCACTCATAAAACTGTGCCAGAGAAGAGGAAATGAAGGTTTGGAGACTCTTCTTATTTTCCTTTTTTTTTCGCTCTCCATGCCACCTTTTTTTTTCACTTTAGTATAGTGGGGGAAAAAAAATCTTTGCCAAGGAGAAGAAATGTCATAGCACACTTAGAGGGTTACTTCCAGTCCATGCAAACTATTTACGTTCTGTTAGGCAATGAAATGTAATGCACGGAACAACTTTAAACTATACAAACTAAACTCCTCCAGAGTGACACCTGCTATCTTCCTCAAGTTTGAGGACACCTCTCCACAAATATATCCCTACTGATCCCAAAGTACAGCTATCTCAAACTTCAGAGCATAAGAGAAAAAAGTATATTCACTAAAAGCAGTGGAAAATATTATTTTTACCAGGTCTTTTACAGCATCACCACCAAGAGTTCTCTCTCAGATAAATTTTTAGTTTTAAGGAAGAAATCATAAACTAAGATGTAAACAACAAAGTTATTTTCAACTTCTTTAAGTATTGTGTGTTTTGACTGCCAATTAGTACCAAAGTGTGACCTTGTCCTCAAACCTTTTCCCTTTCTCCTCAGGAGGATTAAACCATGATTTTCTTTGCTCAGTTAATTTGATTTCATCTGTGTCACACACCACCAGCAAGGCAAGGAAACCTTTAATGGCCATATAAATGTAGATACACTACTGAAATATGGACAACATGGGTCAGCAGGGACCTTTTTGATCTGCATGTGACAGCTCTGTGCAGGGCTGTGAGAACACATCTGTTCTCGAGGAGAGGAACACTCCTTTAAACTCATCCCCAGAGTTAGGGAAAGTAAAAGGAAATAAATTAGCTCTGCCCGTTACTCTTGAATCATAAAATCCTTGATGTTGGAAAAGAATGGGTGTGAGTGGCTGGTTATCTGCAGGGCAGCCACAAGGAATAGCTCGGCCAAATTTAGGTGAGTGGCCGCTGGTTGTCACTGTTGCTCCACAAAACGGGAGCTGCACAGGGGAAACTTTCAAAAGTAGTTCTCGCAGCCAAAAGTTGCAGACTTCTGGTTGATCCCTTTGAGTGGCCTAAGGTAAAGGCATCCTCTGAATTTTAACAGCTTTCAAAGCTGGATTGTTGTGTTAAAAGAAGAGCAGCTTGTCAAACAGAAAGCAATCAGACAACTGGATTTTTTTTCTTTTTTTGGTTATGACAAAAATCACGGCAGACCTGAATATACACAAAAGAAAATTAAGTGCTAAAAAAGCAAACCAAAAAAAAAATCCAAACACATTTTAATCACAGCTTTTTAATTCCCTTCTAAAGTCCGTATGCAATTTAAAGATGTTTTACTCCACCAACTTAAACCCTGACCATGCAAATTCTACTAAATACAACGCTGCTCATCCCAAAACATTCTCATCTCATTCTCACCTAACAGAAGCTGTTATTCTCTTCCCATAATCCCTGCATATTATGGAGCTGAACTCCAAATGTGCAAATCTCAGTGTCTGAGTAGTACCAGTGAGGAATTTGTCTGGAGTATTTATAATTTCCAGCTACAAACACAAACCATTCGGTGGTGCTATTCTGAGCCACAAGCACTGAGTCAGGACAGTTTCCAAGGTCAACTCATTAGCTCATAATCACCACAGAATCAGACCAAATTGGTTGTGAAGCTGGTCTACCACTTAGCCCCTCCATTCTTCTGACTTCTCCTCTGAACATGAAGGAATGACCAATTATTTCACTTAAATGGAAAATAACATTTTTTAAATTAATGGGAGAAGCTTGCAGGGATTCTCTGCAATTAAATCTTGGACTTGATGATGATCTTAAAGGCCTTTTTCAAACTGAAAAGTTGTATGATCTTATTATGTGCCACTTTGTTCTGCTAGACGATTTTAACAGAGGGATCTTATACCACACAAATAGTTGAGTTTTGCAACAATTTGCTTTGAATTTTCACTTTAACCAGGAGGGAAAAAAAAATAAAAGAAAGAGAAAATATTCAGAGAGAAGAAAGGATACAAATTCCAGGTTGATTCTTGAGGGTTCATGTTTGACTTTTTTTTTTTACTTAAGTGACAATCAAGTTTTTATATCGATGAGCAAAATTTCCTTGCCATTTTAAAACTACATTCATGAAAATAAGAATCTAACATTTTACCACGAAAAAAGAGCGCTCATTTTTTACACTCACACTAATATCTCACTGTTAAATAAAACATTCACTGCTAAATAGCAGCATGTGCTAAGTTGTAAGGAATATACATTTTGCTGCTGTTTATATTTCATTTGAGTAATCAGCTAACAGGTAACTAACAGTGACAGACCAAATATACTTCATGGGTATTTCAAGAGTTGACCAGTAACACATATCTTCCAGATAGCTCCTCCCTGCAGCCCCTTCTTTTAAATTTATCACTGTTTTAATGAGCTCTTTATTCATATACCCTCAGCTAAACAAAAACTCATTTGCCACATTCATAGTTTTGAAATAACCAGTGCTAAGTTCCCTCCCAGCCAGTGCCTCTGGGCCCAGGCAATGGCTTCAGTGACTGCTATTTTGGCTTGTACTGATGAGTAGCAATTAACTGTACAAAACCTCCCAAGCTCACAATGTTAAAAGATGTGACTTGGAGTTCAATAGGTCACAAAGCACAAAATCAATTAAAAAAGCAGAAGGCCGAAAACAAGACTGGTAACTGATGGAATCCCCACAATGATTGAAGAAAGAACGACTGAGAGAGACTGTGACTAAGCTTTCTGTCCCATCACACACGGATTTCTGCCCTAAAATAGAGTCAGCTGCAGCTTGCCATAGGAGCAGGACCCCAAGCAATCCAGCTTTCGTGCATGAGTTAATGGCTTGTTAAAAGAAACAAAACAAAACAAAACTTTGATTGTATGACACTGTGGAATAATTTAAGAAAGCTCAAAATCTGCCCAACATACAGGATAGGGGATCCCTTCCTACCTTTCTGCGCCCTGCCTAAACTTTAATACTTAATTCCTGTTGCTCGTGAAACACAAAATAGTAGGTGGGGCTGAAGAGGAATATGAAATTTTGCAGTGGCTTTCAAACGTGTCTGAATACCCAACAGAGAGTATATTAAGGAGATTATTCAATTATTGCATAAATTGGAGTCATCTTTTGCAGCCTGCTGTGATCTTAGAAACTTCATTCCTTAAATTAAAAAAAAAAATCTTAAAAAGATATTTTATTTGTAAGTATAATAATAGGGCCAAAATTACTTCAACCCCAGAAAGCTATTTTAAAACCCTTTGTAAAGTATGTGAATTACAGGTTATTCATCACCTGATTACATTTCACTGCATTGTATAGCAGTTAGCTTTCTTCTGGCTGTAAGGGGTTTGTAAAAATGTCCTCTTCTATTTTCAGGCAGGGAGACAGAATTTCTATAATCAATCTTTTCACTGTGCTACTTTCAGTCAGTAAGGAGCTACTGCATATGGACAAAGCAACTTCCACATGTTTATTTGGAGAGACTCTCACTAGGGGTTTATAAATACCTTGCCCAGCAGCTCCCTGAGGAGAAGATACATCAAAACCAAGCTGTGACATCAAATTGAGAGATAAATCCACACTGAGGCAGATTTCAGAGCTGCAGAGCCCCTTCCCAACAGGGAAATGATGAGGGGCTGCAAAGTCCAGTCAACCTCCAAACCTTGAAGATATTCTGGGGCAGACAAAGGAATTTTGCTGCCCAGGAATCATAAACAGACGCCCTTGAGGCAAAAAAAAAAAAAAAAAAAAAAAAAAAAAAAAAAAAAAAAAAGCTGTGGTAGCTATATTATTGTGGGTGTGTGGATGCTTTTATTTTGCAGTGTTTCAGGATTTCAGTGACATGGATGACATGAATGAGTGTTTGGGGTTTGGGCTTGGCCTGTTCATCCTTTCCAAAAGATAAAATACAATATAGGAGGAAAAGAAAAGAAAAAAAACAAAAAAGCCCTGGAACACTAAGTGCCACTTTAGTTCAGGCTAGATCTTCATTAGCATTTTTGTCCAAGGATATACAGACCATGATTTTATTAAATGTGGCTACGAATTTTCAGATGCTGATTAATGACTTGTTCTTTTGTAAGATCTTACTTTAAAACAAACTTGTAGCAAATCTTAAACCCTACCTCCTTGAAGCAATTAGGCAAATGCTTATCTATTTCAGTGTAGCAGGAGCAGAGCTGGGCAACCAAAATATGGAAGTCAAAACCCAAAATGAAATTCAAGGATGAGGCCAAATTGAGCATTAAAACTTTACCTATTAGGATTGTTTAAGGAACAATTAAGAAATTATTGCCTGCCAGCAATAATTTGGTAACTCTTTTAAAAGAAGAGTTACCAAATTATAGCTAGCAGACAATAATTTCTGTGAAGAAAAAAAAAAATCTGCATTCTAAAAGAACAATTAAAGACATCTAAGACTAACCACAATCTCACTGTCAATTTGGTATTGACTCTGTTTTTTTAAATTGCTGATTTCCCCACTGCCTACAAAGGAGGGCCATGAAGATGCTCAGAGGGCTGGAACACCTCTCCTGTGAAGACAGATTTGATGTTGTCCAGCCAAAGTAAGTTGAGCAACCAAAATGTGAAGAAATCAGAGCAGCAGGGCAGTGAAGGAGGACAGTAGGTAGTGCTGAAGTAAGAGTCTGCCTGGTACATATATTTGCACCTGGCGGGAGTGACTTTTAAGTAGGACTAATCAGTTAAGCTATCAATTAAGGATGAGGCTTGACTGTACCCACTAATGAGAAAAAAACCCAAGGTATCATTATGAGTTGTCAGTATATTACTATTTATTTTCTGTGAAAAAAACCCAAAAACCCAAGAAAACAAAGAAAAGACACATTGCTCCAAAGTGCAGAGAGGAAAAATGACTGTTTGGAGATGTAGGATTGAACAAGAGAGAGGAAAAGGTACTGTTGGCTGGCAGCCACCTGCATGTCTCATTATGTGCTTATTGTTATTTATAAAAGATGCTTTATTTTGCACTTTGAGAGCACTTCCCACTATTCAGGAACAGAAACACTGCTGAAAAATTCTTGAGGGAAAGAACCCCACAACCCAACAATAAATGCTGCACGATTTTCCTCATCAATCTTTTTGGGGAGGTGGCAGTCAGGTTAACCACCACTCTTACTTGATCTTCTCAGAGCTAAATTATGCATGAACAGTGAAGGCACAGCAGAAACCATAACTAAGATGCTCAAAGAACTACTCTTTGCAATGAATTCATTGATGTGAGAGGAAAAATACATAATCAAAGGAGGGGCGAGGGAATGGCACCAATAGTGTCAGACAAGTTGAAGAACTTAACTGTGTTTTAATTTTATAGATTTAAACCCTTAATATTTTCTTGTAATTAGAAGTGATTTCTGAGATACAAAGTTTAGATTTATGCCTGATTATCACATTTTTTCATCAAATCCATTAGAAAGAGTTATCTCAAATAATGATAGGTAGTCAAACTAATTATGTGACTACCTGCCTTCTCTGTTTTCCAAAACAGAAAAGACTTTAAGACTTTCTTTACTTATCAGGTACAAGTAATCACAACAAAAACAGTCTTAGAAAGTATTTTGTTATTAAACTTCAGTAACACATTGAAAATTTTGGTTTCTTTGGTATCCTGCAGTTTATTGAAATTACCTGATTTAAATATTTATGAAAATTTACCCGTTATTGTTGCCCATTTGGAGGTTGGTTGTGGGTTGGGTTTTTTCCTTATCTTCCATGAAATGTCAAATACAAATATGGTTTTGTACAGTCACATGATATTGCATTTCTCCTATTGATAGATGTTTCCTCTTTTTTTCAGGTAAAAATTTATATTTTTCACATAATTGAAATCAAAATCTTTAAAAGAACCAAAGGAACTCAATACTTTGATCATGGGATGATATAAATTATACCTTTATCATGGAGTGAAGAACAATCATGACGGTTCTTCACCAAGATCCTCTCAGATTCAACTGAAAGGTAATATTGCTTTCAATATTGTCTAGAAAATCAATATTTACCAGCCAGAGGATTAAAAAGAACTTGGAGACAATATACCTCCACCAGCTGAGAGTTGTACTCCGATCTTAAATTAAGTTATGAATAATTCCCATCCACTTGGGATTAACTCTGAAAGAAATTCCAGAGGGAACCAGCCCAGAGGGCCAGAAATAAAAGAAAACTCTTAAGCAGGCAGGGCAGAAATTCAGGCTGCAGTGGAATTATCAGGATCTTCCCTTGCTGAATGTACCTCAAACTTTTGCCTCTGCTAGCCCCAGGATGGTCACAACGTGCATCTTTTGTATAATATCACCAAGGTGATATTATACAAAAGATGCATTGCTGTGATCAGATTGTATCCTTTAAAAAGGCATGATTTGATAAAAATAATGATATTATGATGTATGATAAAGTACTTAGTAAATAAGGTTTTAAGGTGAGAGGATAGGGAATATTAGCTAAACCTCTCAAGTATGAGAAATAAAGTAACATAAAAATGTAAAGCCTTTTCAGCATACAGAAAGTGTAGGAAAGAGAGAGGGAAGTGAGTGAGAATCCACACAGTAATTGTAGATTTTAAAACTGTGAGAGGAGATCGGAATCCAGTACTTTAATTTTCCTCTATGATTCTATCGAGACTCAGGAGCAATATTTTTTTCTTGAAGTATTTTCTGTGAACTTATTCAAGGGCAACATTTCCAATGGAACACAAAACTTAATCTGGAATTGGATTGGGATAAAGCTTCAGCCCATCCCTGCCACGTGGCCTTGGCAGGTCCCTGTACCTGGGAGCACCTCTGGCTCCAGCTCCTTTCTGGCCTGCCATGAGCACAACGAGCTCTCCAGGCACATCACAAACACCAAACACCAATCTCAGCTTCCCTTTCTAGCTGCTCCCACGGTGCTAAGGCCAAAAGCAACTGCAAAAAATGAAATATTCTTTTCACCTATTGCTCAGCAGCACTCTAAGGCTTACCAGGTAAGAGTTAAGAATCAAAAAAGCAAACTAGACTAGAAAAGCCATCTAGTTTTTGATCTTTGGCAATTCGAGCTACATGTTATTTTAGAATACTGAATTATATAAACCCATCAGCTCATGTTTATTATAATGATTTTTTTAAGTGATTAACACTATGGTAGGATTGATTTAAAACATTTACCTTCTCAAAATACTAGTCTCCTACAGGAAAAAACCAACCTGGATGTGATGTATTACATGTGTTTCACAGTGATATGTCTTACTATGCAAAAAGATACATCCCAGAAAAAACCAGAAAAAGCTAGACAAAAATGTAACCTGAATATTCTCTCAGATGGAACTCACAAGTTATTTGCTAAAAATCAGAAGCCAGACTTAGTGGCAAGCTTCTGAAAACTTGCACAGCTCTGATAAGAAAGGACATCTTTCATAAATATTCATTAAAAATTACCTTTTCTGGATCATGAATTTTTCAAGCAGACACTGGTTTGACCTCTGCAAGGAACAAAATTCAGCCTGTAGCACAATGTCTCAATTTTCTCACAAAAAATAATTAAAACAAATAAAACTGGCTCATCTTGTTGAGCATCTATTTCTTTCCACTACACGAGGCCCAGGTCAATTAGCTTTGCAATCCAAGCATCCATGCATTAATATTAAATTCAAATGACAGTCTTTAAATTACAAAGTGTTACCTTCTTATTTTCTGTAAAATTTGATTGTGAGGCAAGACAATGGTTTGAATTTTCTAATCTACCATCACCATTCTTCTCACATCTTTCAGTTCAAACAAGACATAGTATTTGGTAATCTTAAAGAACTTCATTGACATCTCCTGGGCTAGGAAGACTGGAATACATTTGTAAATCTTCTCAATCTGCTTTTTCTTGCTGGAAACTGGGGACTCCTGTTGCACAAGTGTTATCACACCAGGTAAAACATGCAGATTATTCAGTGTCATCGTCACTAATTAGCAAGTTAGAGAGGTACAAATGGGTGCTGGGGTAACTGGACTCAGGTGTGCTGTGCTGAAGAACCCCTGACTGGCTGTGATCTGTCCCCAGGGATTGTTTCACGGGGGGGTGTTTCAATCCAATCAGCTAATTACTGGTAAAGACTTGCTGTACCCTTTAAAGCAACATTAATTTTAAACCATCATCATAACATTGGCAGCTTCAGCTCTTTTGCTGTTCACCTTTACCCTAAAATCTTCTTGATGCACAGATCAAAACACCACCAGCTAATACAGGCAGAAGCAGTAGACTTTATACCTCAGGTCTGTACCCGAACTGGTGCAGAAAAAGAGAATTATCCCTTGTAACAGTATTTCAACTTGGCTGGTCAAAAAACAAGTAACATCATGCTTTGTGCATCTTGCTGAATAGGCATCATCATAACTTCTCCTTAAAATCCATTATTTTAGGGTTACTTGAAAACTAAGGATGGAAATTAGCGGTTTCCTTGCATGATTTCTTCTGGTCATAGGAATCTGAATAGGAGATGTGCTAAGCAACATGTAACAGACACTTTCTCTTCAGATGCTGCATTCAATTCCTCCTCCCCCCAGCTTGTATGCAGGCAAACCCTATGAACATAGATCTAAATGTAATAGAACCGTAGCTAACAGGGAAAAAATTGGGAAGCTGAAAACTCTAAATGTTGGCATGCTCTTATAAAATTCTGCTTACCACACTGTTCTCAAACACCCTAATTCATTTAAGCAAAGCCACATGATTTATTGCTTAAGATGAACATAAAATCCTTCCAGTGCACAAACTCATTGGGACATGCTAGCAGGGTTTAAGCTATTCATAGAGCTTCAGCAACAACAACAAATTATATGGTGAGAGGTTGAATTGTGCCTACCTCGAGTAGCAGGGTAGGAGCAGGCATGTGGCTGTATCAGCACACCACAACCTAGGCACTGTAATAGCTACATGCTAAAAAATTATTGAAAAATGTTCAGCATGGGAGGGGGCTTCTAGAAACTTTAATCTTGCTTACTTAACTCTTTGTTTTTACATGCATTTCTTTAGTTTGTCCATGACAGGAAAAAAAAATTACAATCTGAATTCCAAAAGAGAGTGGTTTGTTGGGTTTAGAAGACAGAAATGTGTCAGGGGCTCTTATTACATTTTACATGTCGCTGCTTATGTGCAGAGAGAGCAGGAGAGAGAGAGGAAATGGAACAACCCAGTTGCCAGAGAATCAAGATGTGGCAAATAATATATGCTCCCCCTTTCAAAGGCAAGGTGCATATACACATATAGGCTATTCATTGTGAACAACAGAATTGCTATTTGCCTATTTCAAATGGAATCCAAATGTGCCAAGCACAGCAAGAATACTGAGAGCAAAGAGTGCTTAATATTCTAGCCCAGCTCACTGAAAAAAGCACTGAATTGACAGAGCAGTGTTCTGTAGAGCAACATGATGTGTCTGCTTTAAATGGAGAATAATGGATTTAAGTTTAGTGCAGAACTAAAGGGCTCAATTACTATTCATGAATTCTGAAATGTTCTACTACAGAAACTCCTTTTGCATGAAATGTTCATCAGAATCAATGTGTGGAACTACAAAAAGTAAACCTTGCCCCCTCGCACAATACAGTACTTACCTAGATTTGTGCATTTACAAAGAGCATTGCTGCTGCATTTATCTAAAGCCACCTGGACTACAAAATAAACTATTTTAAATGTGCTTTAGAGGGTTTCTGTAGGGAAAGCTGCCCTACTAGTGCCATTTTTTGTTGCTTTTAGATAACTGCTTCAGCGTTTGCCTGCCCTAAGATGGGACTGGTGCTTCAGGAAAGCTGTTTTCATTTCAGGTCTCAAGAGAACCTTTTGGGCAGCAATGTGAGAAGACCAGTTTGCAAGGCCTTTGAAGGGTTTCTCTAACACAGCTGCATTTTTGTTACAAAATGCATTAACATTGGTAGTTTCAGAAATCCCTTTTTGTTTTTTCTGTAAATATTCAAAAACTCAATCTTCATTCAGCACAGTGTCAGAACCAGCACTTGCATCCTGTACAGTTCAATATTTCACTTGAAATACAGGGTTTATCCCACAATTCAAAAGCCTCATCACCTTTCACAGGCTTAGTCTGTAAAACTGTCATGCAATATGGGGTTTGGTCAGCTGCTAAAATGCAGCCAGAAAATTGTCTTCTCTCTTGTGTTGCGTGTACAGGCATGTATTGATGTCTCATGGAATTATTCTTGAAATCTAAGCACATGACTCTTCAGATATGGTTGCCCTTTGCAGTTTGCAGTACTCATGATAATTAGGACTAATCACAAGGAAAATTTTTGTTCAGAATGAGAAAAAAAGTAGTGCAACATGTCTTTATTTTAAGGTGTTGCTGGTATATGCCTTCTAATTATGTTCAAGTAATAATCTCCCTTAAAATTTCATATATCTTTTATTTCTTGGAACAAAAGGCCAAATTAATCATCTCTCTGCTTGGAAAACATCTGCCATTCAATATCTATTAGCATATAAAGGATGACAATTCTTCAAACATTTTTGCCTCCTGCATTATAATTGAGATTAGCGCCGGATTTTTTGTTTGTTTATTTCCCCAAAACACTATCTTTTAAAGAGTGAAAAGTTTTGTATGTTTTCTGAATGTACAGATGACTGTCAGTCCTGAAGGGCTTCCAGGGGCTTTGTGTTAACAAGCTCCTTCTGTTTGCATATTCCATCCCTCAAAGCAGTACATGTGTAATTTTCTCATCATTGTCTGCCATCTGGAGTATGCTGCTCGAACTGCAGGTTGAAAATAAGGTCTGAGGAGTGTTTTCATTGCTTATATCTGGGAATATTACCCATTTCAAGGCCTCTTTCTCATATAACACCTCTGAAATTTGGTTAGAGCTTTGCCAGCATTTAGAGTACAGTAGGAACTTTGTTTTGGAAATACTTTTTTTTACCCTGATTGCTGTCCTTTTCCTTCTCAGTGAATTACATCCCAGGAGAGATGAGAAAAAATTCTGATGCCTACCCCTGAATTTTTGTGATACCTCGACCAAGTAGCACAAGCTATAAACAAAATCAGCCATGATTGCTGATTTAAACTTCCAGTTCTGAAGAATTAAAGGGAAAGTGAAGTAAAAAAATCACCTACAAAGAAATTGCAAGAAACTGATGACAGTCATCCAGGGTTACTCAACAAAGAAACTTGAAAGCCAAGTTAGCTTCCTTTTAAGTTTTAAGTCATGTTTTGGGGAAGAAGGCCAAGAGCAGGTCTGGAAATAACTACAGGAGCAGAGATGTCTTTACTAATTGCAAGTTCATCTGAAGAAGGAGACTTCACAGGAAAAAAGGTTTCCGCTGCCAGGGAAGTGCCACAGGGAATGCAACCCTGACTCCTTTAAGCAGCCACAGCCTAAGGCCAAAGAACAGCAAAAGCAGACACATGATACACTCTCATCCCCTAAATGAGCTCTACCTTTCCTTGCACTAAGAAGGAGCTCTTTTTCTTCTTTTTTTTTTTCCCCCTCTTTTTTCTTTTACACACAAAAATCTACACGTTCCTTAATTTGGTTCAAAGCCAGGTGTTTCAAAAGGTGAAACTGCAATGCACCTGAGGTTCTCTGGCACACCAGAAGAGAAGGTTGGGTTGGATCTGCGGGAGCTGGATCCAAAATCCTGTTTTCTAAGGGTCTCACTGACCCATGGCATGGGAGCCAAGCTTAGAAATATTGTGAGGGTGTCTTTGTAGCTGAACTTCCCTAAGGCTGTATGGCAAAGTGGTTCAACTGAAATTTTAATGTTTAGAGAGGCTAAATTTCAGAATCTCAAAATGCATTCATTGCAGGGAATCAAACAAAAGGTAGAAAGTCAGTTTGGTACAACTTAGTTCCTTCAGTATCTAAGAAAATATAATCATATTTTCATAGAGGAGGCAGCTTTTGTTCTCCACATTGTGGTTATGAATGGGGACTGCTGTGTTACCTTGAACTCTTTATTGCATCTTGGTTAAACAGCGACAAAGACTAGACTCAGACAATTTATTTTATGCAATCCAATGTTGCTGGGCTACAGCTGAGATTCCTTTAGGTAGGAAAATTTAACAGGGTTCATCCAATTGAAACATATAGACTAACTCTGTTGCCATAGAAACATATGATTTTGGCATAGCAAACACAAGAGCAGTACATCTAGTCTGGTATTTCACTTCTGTTAAGGATTATCATCTGATTATTCAAGGAATAATCATATTATAATAAAACAGATATATGCACCTCTTCATAAATTTGAGACTATTAAAACAGCATTCTTGGAGTTATCAAAAAGTAGTGCAAAATTACCTCATGTTAGTATAATCACACTGAACAGCACAAAAAATTGCAATAATTAAATGCATGCAGGTATATTAATTTTCTGTAATGTAAAACTTCTGGCAGATAATTATTTGAGTTATTTGGACAACTTTCAGACATCTTCAAGCAGATATTATAAATGGAAGTCAACCTTCTTGCAAAAAACAAATTGCATGTGAAATCCTATTAGTAGCTCAAATATTTTTCTCTTATATGTCTTGAACACTTTGAGTGGTCTTTGAGTTTGCTGTCTTCCTACAAATTAATGTATTTAATGTTATTTTTCTGATAGCTATTCCTGAGAGAATTTCCTTTCTTGACTTTCTTTAACTAGCAAATTTCAGAGAAGCATAATGTTGGGCATCTTCCTCATGGGTAACAGGTTGATGACTCAAAAAAACTTTCTTATTGATTTTTTTTAATAAACGATTCAAATATATTATAAAATATATGCAAAAGGATTAAGCCGGTTCAGTTTTTCATTTTCCAGATTGTCATTTTAGATTGCAAGCAAAATATAGACAAGTATATTCCAGAAAAAATGAGAAACTGGTAACAGTAACTCCTTGGGACTGGATTCTACATTTTAATTCTGGAACACTTTCCTATTACAGAGATATCCATTCTAATAAGAAATGTAACTCAGAAACTGCAAAGTTTTGAGACAATCTTCACTGAACTGAACATATTTTTTTCATCCCATATTAGATGTCACTTTCTTTTCTCTTTGCTGTACCACATCAGTATTAAACACAGATGAAAGCTCACAAGGGATCAGAATTACATCATTTCTATTTTTTGTGTGCACAGCCTTTAATTACTGTTCTTACATAGGAGCTCTCTATTGGAAAGCTCTCTATATTATATATCTCACATTGCAAGTACAGCATACATCAGGTAGACGAAATGTTTTAAAATGTACCACACATTTTAAGCAAGAAAATTCATGTGTAAAAATACCCATGGTTACATCTGAACTCAGTTACTCTTGTGGATAATATATTCTGTTTAATTCTATTGGTATTTGGGGCCTCAGCAAAGAAAATACCAAAGATCTTTAAGATATATTCTGCCTTAGTAGGAGACTGAAAATATACATTATTTAGAAGACTTTTTTTAATAAGTGGCTTTTTGATAGAATAAAATACCTTTAATCTAAAGAAAAATTATTATATTGAAAATTTTTCTTAATATTGTTGGCTGCCTATAAATTCATACCCCTAATATCTTTCCAAAATAAATAGTATTGGGATGGGATGACCTCATGACAAGTGCCAGATGCTCACCCAGCAGTTTTCATTTGCTCTCCTCAACAGGACAGTGGGAGAAAATAAGACAGAAAAGCTCATGGGGCAAGATAAACATCTTATCATTATCCACTGCAGACAAAACAGATTTGACTCGGGGGATATTGATTTAGTTTATTGTTAATCAAAATAACTTCGGGTTGTGAGGAACAAAGACAAAAAAATAAAGTAACACCTTCAGAAACTTGCCCAGGCTCAACTTCACTCCATCATTCCCACTCCTCTACCTCTCCCAACACAAGCGGAGAAGGGGAAGGGGAATGAGCAGTAGCAATTTTTAACCATCCACTTTTTAGGCACACTCAAGAGTTCTTCACACTCAAGTTCTTCAGGACCGTTCCTTTGCCATTATCTCCAAGCATGGTACCCACTGGCATGGCACCTCTTAAATCCAGGCAGCAAACAGAGCTAAAACATATCTCAGAATTTGACAAAAAGCAACTAACCCACCAGACATAGCTACAGTGTTTCAACCACAGGACTAAACTAATTGCTTTGATAGAGGAAAGTGTTTCACCAAAAATAAGAAAGGACTGCTTAAAAATAAACAATCAAAGCACCTATAAAGTGGATCACATTACCATTTAGCTATTGAAAATGTGAGGAGTTAAATGATTTGTACTTACAAAATGTTCTGCCCTTGCAGAGACACTTCAGTGGTCTGCAACAGGCATTGCTCTAGAGTTTGCTTTTCACTCTGCTTGGAGCAGAATAGATCTGTTGTGCATCAGCAAAAACAATTACTTTTTTCTAAGAGTTTTTACTATTTTGCACCTGATTCCCCACTGTAACATTGGGTCCCCATTTATCTGCTCAGGTGGCCACGTTCCAGCCTGACATCTTCCTAAATCAGTCTGATTGGTAAAGGGACAATGACAGGTAAAACACAGCTCCTGCAGGAAACCTACTACACAGGAGAGAATTAGCAAAGGCTCAAACAGGTGATTGCCAGAACTTCCCTTCTAACCTGAATCATCCTACATTCCTCACAATAGTTTTCCCTGGCAGAACAACTCCACTAGTCACAGGGAGATGCACCAGCAACTATCCAGGCACCTCTGAACCTAATCTGCTCCAGAAAATGTCCAGGCACTGCCTAAATATGAAGATGGCCCTAATGGTGCTGCTGGAAGTGTCATTCAAAAGGAGATTTTTGAAGGGGGATTCTGCTTCATTCTACTGTTCCTGTTAGGCTCAGAACATGTCATCACCAAAACTTCTGCAGTCAGCTTCAGCAGACTTAAAAGATACTTTTGTTAAAATTATTCTTTTCTGCTCGTCATTTTCTCATCAGGCCCTCACTTTACCACCACAGCCTGTCTGATTATTTAAAAGCTTACTCAATTATGTTTGCTTTTCAACAGACATGTAGCACATGGGACTGCCAGCTTCATGCTCTCTTGGTGTCACTTGCCATAGTCACAGAAAGTTCAATGTATAAATTTTCCAAGAGGCCTTTAGATATAGGAATAAAATGATTTCTCTCCTCACTGTTTCTCTACCCCTTCTCCATAGGCAGTGAGTTGAAGTACTGAGAAGCTGCTGGACACAGTCCTGGGCAGCTGGTTCTGCATGGCACTGGGATGGGTTGGACCAGATGATCTTCAGGTGTCCCATCGAACCTCTCCCATTCCCTAATTCTGTGAGTTTGGAGCCCTGACATTTCACATCCCATGAAGACTTGTGCCATAGGATTTCAGGCTCTGAAGGGGTTGAGATATGTTGGTTTCCACTCTCATGAAAGATGAAAGCACTGAACAGCCAAGTTTGGCAATATACTCCAGCACCTGTAAGTTAGGTAAGTTACCCAGAAGCATAAATTACTGCAGTCTAAATACATTTTAACTCCTAACCAGAGCTAAAATGCTATCACTGCAGTCAACACTCAAAAAAAAAAAAAAAATTGCTTTTTCTGGGATAAATTGCTTAAATGGAGTTATATTTGTAAGTCACTTCAAGCATTTGCTGCCAATCATAAAAAAGGAATACAAGTGACATTTCTTTGGCTTCTATCCATAAAACTCTTTATTGATCTTGGTTAATCTTTAGATGTTACTCTTCTTTAGAGGTCACAAACTTAACATTGATATCTGCATTACTATACTGTGGTAAAGTACTAGAATACATTTAATATCCACCTTAATATCTTAAGTTTTTTTTAAAAAAATATTGCACTTTGTCACGGCAAGAGCCAATTACCATACTAAACAGATTATTTTGTAAATGTTTGAATTGATTTTTCAATTCTGTCTGGAACATAAATACAGCTGAGGGATGTACACAAGAATTACTGTAGATTATTTTTTTAACTTTTTTAAAAACCTGAAAGGAAACATTTTGTGCAATAATTATATCATTTCATTTTACAAGAAACACCTGGGGAAATTACTTTTAATCTATGTGAAACCATACACCTAGGTTTATGAAAATGGCCAAAAAAAACCCCTATAGTTCTTTATTTCCAAAGAAACCACTTTTGCCACTGATGTGTTTTGCAGCACAATGGCAGATATTCTCAGTCCCTTTATAAGCAAACACATATACATTCAATCTTGCAAGAAAGTCCTTCTGCCATTCCAACACCCCATTTTAGATAATAATACTTGTACACTTTCTTCACAGTAAAGAAAGAAACCGCACCATGCTTAGTAAATGTAACACTTGTAGAATATTTAAGTGTCTAAGATTTGAACTCCTTCATGTGTCCTTCCCCATGAAGTATTTACTTTAGATCTTGGATATGCAGCTATAATTTATCTGTTGAGATGGGCAAAAAAGTATTCATAAAAATATATATGACTTTTAATGCTGGCTCTGCAGCAGCCAAAGTATAAAATGCAGTAGTCCAACATGACAAGCTCCATCTCTGGGGTTTTTTTTGACAATATCCCAACATCTTCACCAGGAACTAGAGGGGAAAGAAGTATAAAATAAATTTTTTTAGACTAAAATCAGGATTCCATAGGATTTATTCTGAAGTGATTGTGGCTTTCTACTCCTTTAGTTTCCTACAGCAGTATCCCAAGTGATTTGGGGATAAACAGAATTGTTGAATGACAAAAACATATTATTGAATGACCAAAATGCAGCCAAGTCTGGGAGACTTCTGTGCCTTGTTAGAAATTTTGATGAAAATAAAAAATTTAGGGCCATTTAGCAGGTTCTCTCTTTTCTTTCACACAGTATTTCTCTCAAAGGGTGCTTGTTAGAGCAGTGCTCCCTGTTCTGGCCCCAGGTCCCTGCGGAGCTCATCAGTGGTCCTTCAGGGATCAATGGAAGACTTTTACTTAACTGTGAAACTGAGCCACCATTTACAAACAGGGGTCCTTGCAGGAGAGGAGAGGTCATTTCCAGGGAGGTTTAAAGTGAAAAGAAGGAAATCAATATGTAGTTTTAAAAATAACTCTGTTCAGAGAAGAGAAGCAACAATCATACAGTGGGACATTTTTAAATTGTTTACTGTGTGTGCTACAGTACCAGGAAGCAAGTAGAGCGTTCTCTATGCCACACATGAAGCAGAAGGCATTTTCCCCAATGGAAAACAACACGAACAAGTGACAAATAAGTTTTAGCATCTTCCAGAAAGAACAATCATTTTAAAGAAAGGAAGAAATATGTAAGAAAAATTGGAAGTAAATGCTAAAACCCATGCAAATCAACTCCACTTTGTAAATTTACCCCTTTGAGGGAGTTACCTTCTTTTGACTTTGTTTTTCATTGAACAAGGGACAGTCTCACAAGATTATATAAATGGTTTGTATTTACCTGTACTGGTGTGTAGAATCACACTATAACCAGCTGTTCATCCTGGAGGCAGTGGGGGGAGCAGCAGTCAGAACCAGGTTTTCACAGGATGGGCAGCTCTCACTTGGTTGCATGAATTCTGACAAGTGCAAAATAATTCACAGCTGTCATTTTGGAAAATCGAGTCATCTCATTTCCAATTCCATATCCTCCTGAAATTTAAAAATCCATTGTTAAATGCTTAACTTGCCCCCAAGTTCTTTTGAGAATTTGCCCAGACTGTTGCTCAGATTATGGCAGTACACCTGAAACCTGTGATACCGACATTAAAATGCAGAGCCTGTATTAAAAAAACTAATTTATTTTTGAGATCTTGGCATAAATTAGTGCTTGCAGGGAAGAGAGGATCAGAGATCCTTGCAATGACACCTTCAGTAAGGTCAGGCCAGACCCCCTGAATAGCTGCTCTGCTTGGCTCCAATAACACAGCTGGCACATGGTTTAAGCATGACCTCTCTGGCACATGCAGGATTCATTGCAACTGGCTCATTTAAACTCCATTAAAAACACCTCCTAAGTATCTTCATACAAAAGAATGTTCTCCATGACCTTTCCTGCCTCTGCAGGAACAGTTCCTATTGACTACTTACAAGTGTCTTATCTCTGTACAATTTAATCAGTTTTGCAGCAGAAACCCCCTGGGGCAGTGTTGGAAGGAAGTTTCAGATTCTCCACCACAGGTGTTGATCACCACATTTAAGGGTACAAATCAGTCTGTGCACAACAAATCCAAAGAATTCTTGCTATTTGTTTGTATTTTTTTTCAGAAGTCTTCTTTGAATTTATGTAATTAAAGTATTTATCAAAACATCATCAAAATGCAGCTGTTAAAAAGCACCTGTACCTGAGAAAGCAAAATATTTCTGCAGTACATGCTGGGTCACAAAATGCAGGAGTTGCCCACAGAGCACAAGAGAAATTTTCTTCCATTGCCAACTTAATTTTATACTACTTGCTATTTTTTCACCTTTTAGGAACTTCTACCCTCTTTATCACTGCAGAAAAACACAATGCCCATAAAATAAAACCTCTGTAATTTAGCATCAATGTTAATATTTAACAATAGTCACAAATTCCTGGTTGTAGAGTTTTCCTCTTTTCTTCTTTGTTTCAACAATCAGTAAAATGTTAGTTAAAACAAAACTAAAATAAGCAGAATACACCCCCAAAATCAACAATGAAAACAAACTGAAACAAATCTAAAATGGGAAAGAATGAGGGAAAAATTGCTGTAACATAAACAACAAAAAAACACACCTGGGTAAAGATTCCTAAAATATCAAAGGGTCATAGAAGTCTCATCCCATTTTCAAAAGACACACAAGAGAAGCAGTGAGGACTCAGTGAATTTAGGGAAGCATACTTTTTACAAGGGCATGTAGTGATAGAACAAGGGATTCAAGACTGGAAAAGTATAGGTTTAGATTATTTTTTTTTTAGATTTTCGATTACTTTTTTTTTGTTTGTTTTTTGAAGAACACTGCTTCTACTTTTTCAGTACCAGAAAATGAGAAAGGAAATAGATGGGAAAGGTTTTTCTTTTCCTCGGCAATCAAACGATACAGTTACCGAACAAATCCGTATTTTCAGCTCCTATGAAAACTGCCAGTGTATCATGGTTAACTCAACTGTACGGATAATTGGCCTTGGGAGACTGGGAAGGTTGTTCTGAGAAGGCTGCTGCTCTCACTGATGGGTGTTAGCAGCGTGACAGAGACAAGCTTCTGCATCTTTCAAAACTTTTCTGTCATCTGTTTGTCAAGCATTGTAATTGTTGTGTCTTTGTCTTGCCCATTCTAAGTTTTTATGTATTGTTATTTTGAGGCAAAAACCCCCAACTGATTTCTGTGGTCTTTCTGGTGGAAAGAAGCCTCTGAGCCTCTTGCATGGGCAGAAAGAAGAGTACAAAATGCAGGGGCAAGAAGAATGATGTTGAAATTGAGAAAATATTGGGAGAAGAGGATGCAGAAAACCTACTGTTACTTAATCTTCCAGAGGGAACTGTGCAACGTTTCCTAGAATTAAAAGTTGGTTAAAATCCAGCCTGTAAACACAAGGACACAGAGGCTGAGGGGAGAGTGGGATGTAAAGCCTTTACTCTCCTTTGCTGCCTAACTCAGCTTGTCTGGCTTTCTCACTTAAAAAAGTTGAGCCAACTAGTTTATAGTCTAAAACACCATGAATTTTCCTCAATGTAAAAACCTTCTGATCTTCCTTGGGAAGCTCACTCTCAGAAAAAAAAAGAAGGAAAGAAAAGAAGAAAAAAAAGAAGAACAAAAAGAAGAAAAAAGAAGAATAAAGAGGTCTAGACAGGTCTGCCTTGCTGGTCTGGGCCCTCACAATAGTTATCTATCTTCCTGAATTACCAGGCACAGGGCAGCTGTCAGTGGTGACCCTCTGTCCCCACAGGCCCTGCCAGGCTACCTCTGGTACAAGAGAGGAGCAGAAGAACCAGCCTAAAACCAGAACAAAAGAGAAAGATAAGGAGTGAAGGAAATATGGGTCTGTGCAATCTAGGAAGTGCAGCAGACAACTGGAAGAAATTCATGTAGGAGCTTTGTCTACTTATGAAATCATTTAGAGATATACTAAAAAACGTCCTCTTTTCTCCTAACATAACCTTTCAGAGAATCAAAAGTTGTTTAGCAGTCTATAATGGATCAAAGAAGTGAAAACCAATTACCAGTTTACCACATAAAAATTTGAAAACACAGCTCTCCTAAAGAATTATTTTACGAAGTGAAGAATTTCATCTGAGAACTCCAGAAGAGGAAGAAACTTGCGTAGGAAACTTGTGAAAATTTTTCAACAAATCTGAAATCCAGTCAAAGCCCACTTGAATTAGAGATTTATGAAAACATAAACTGAGAACAAACTGTCATGGTATTAGAAATCAAGATCTGAGAAAGAGAGTGCTTTGATATCTTAACTAATATTAATAAAAATATTAAGGAATTAATTAATTATTTATATAAAGCAGCATCATAAAGAATAGAATTAAAACAAATGGACATAAAAGGATGGCCCTAGCTATTAAACTTGAGGGGTTTTGGAACAGGAAAATGAAAACAGAAATGTAGACTAAAGAAAGAAACCTGCAAAATGCTAATGGAATGAGTTGACATAAGAGAGCTTGAAAGGTTTCTCAAAATCTTGACAAGGAAATAAACCTGGATCAGTACTCTATGCTTGGATGGAGTCATTATACTTGAAATGAAAACATTTTGCAGAAGTCTGCAGTCAAAGAACAGAAACTACCTGAAGAGAAACAAAATATGAATCATATGCACAGTGAACAAAACTAAAAATTCCTTTATGGGAACTGCTTAAGAGACATCCACATTCACAGGTTGTGCTTATATCCTTAAATATGAAAAACCTTTGTGGCTTACAGTTCACACTGATAACATAAGTTAATATGATAACTTTAATTCCTTAAATAAATGGTTTTGGTAGAAAAAAAATCATGCATAACACCCATGTATGTTGGAGTTGACACCTTGGTTAGAGTGAGAACAGACCGTGGGCTACAACTTAATTATGGATGTAAAACTTGTGTTAATTCATGCAATTTTAAGGGCATCTTTAAACTCAAGACTAAAAACATACATTTCACAAGCCTATAAAAGTAGTGTAGGGAGAATCATACAACCATAGAACAATTTCTATTAGAAGGGACATTAATGATCACCTAGTTTCTGCTTTGGGCAGAGACCCCTTCTCCTAGACCAGGTTGCTCAGAACCCCATCCAGCCTGGCTTTGAACCCTTCCAGGGATGGGGCATCCACAGCTTCTCTAGGCAACCTGTGCCAGTGCCCCACTACCCTCAGTAAAGCAATTTTTCCTAATATCTAATCTAAACCTACTGTCCTTCAGTTTGAAGCCATTCCCACTTGTCCTGTTGCTACATGTGCATGTGAATTATCCCTCTCTCCATCTTTCTTGCAGGCTCCCTTCAGGCACTGAAAGGCCACGATTAGGTCCCCATGAAGCCTTTTCTGTTCCAGACTGAGCAAACTCAATTATCTCACCCTTTCCTAACAGAAGAAGAAGTGTTCCATCCCTCTGATCACCTTGGTGCCTCCTCTGGCCTGGCTCCAGCAGCTCCCTGTCCTTGCTGTGCTGGGAGCCCAGAGCTGGATGCAGCCCTGCAGGTGGGGTCTCAGCAGAGCGGGGCAGAGGGGCAGAATCCCCTCCCTGCCCTGCTGCTCACGGGCTTTGGATGCAGCCCAGCACACGGGGGGTTCTGGGCTTCCAGCGGGGCATGTCCAGCCTCTCACCCACCAGCACCCCCAGGTCCTTCTCCCAGGGCTGCTCTGGGTCTGTTCATCCCCAGCCTGGATTGGTACCAGGGGTTGCCCTCACCCAGGTGCAGCACCTTGGACTTGGTCTCTTAAACCTCATGTGATTCCCATGGGCCACCACTTGAGCTTGTCCTGGTCCCTCTGGATGGCATCCTGCCTTTCAGGTGTGTAAACAGCAAATTTGCTGAGGGTGCTTTTGATGCCTCCATCTGTGCCATTAATGAAGATTTTAAGTAACACTGGTCTCAATGTGGAACTCTGAGGGGCACCACTCGTCACTGAGAAAGGACCGTTGATAGCTGGGACACCTGAGGTAATTTTTGCAGACATACAAAATACAAATACATACAATTGAATATGCATTTGCTACTCAGAACAGCTAAAGCTGAAATGGCAGGAAAGGGTAAATCTTTTCCCTTTACTCCCGGCTTCTGCACAGAAAAGAGAAGCTACTCTCAGTTTCTTCCAGAAAAGAAGATGGAAAAAGAAATGAACATTCAGAATTTAAGGTCTGACACAGAGAAGACAGGAGAGGAGATGCTGCAAGCAGCAGCCAGGAGAGAGCCAAACCCCCTGAGGTACCTTGGATGCTGCAGAGCAGGGTGAGCTCACAGGCTGCCTGTGATATTTTGACACGAGGCTCAGAGTTGCAGTCCCAGCTCACTTTTCTCTCCTGCTGGCTGCCTTGAGACACATCTCCCGTGTGCCCAGCAGCATCCACTGAAGGTCAGACAGTCCCACGCTGCCTCCCTCCTCCTGCTGCTCCTCCCTGCTCCTGTGCCTTGCCTCGTGTGTGGAAACAGGCTTTTCTCCGGGGAGGCAGGTCAGTACAGTCATCTGGCAGAAAACATGTTGCTTCAGCAGGTTTGTTTTCCACCAGTGAGCCAGCTGAACAATTCCAGTTTGCAGAGCCTCCCTTACAGTTTAGTTAACCTGCTTCATTCATTAATTACTCCTCTTTTCAGTTCTGACAAAATCCTGATAATATTACCTCATGTGCAACTGAAATAACTATGGTAAAATCCACATCTAGAGTGGGAAAAAAAGAGACTTCTGCCCAGAAAGGAGTGAGGGATTGAGATATAGAAAAAGAAATACAATATCACCAAACCCACCAGGAATCACAAACCTCTTGAATAAATTGTTAACTGTGTCAACCAACTGTAATGTCAAAGTTTCAATGTTGGAATTTTTTTAAAGGGTTCTGCACTGATGGCCCGACTTCTGACTGAAATCTCACCTTGGGATATTTCATGGACAAAACTTACCCTGGCACAAGAAAACGTGAGTTGCAATACAAAAGTGGCATGTATATTACGGAGAAGGTGAGAATGAGCAAATCAATTTGCTGCTTATTGGAAACTGATTTTTCCAAGGGCTGGTCACCTAAGCAACCTAATTTGCTATGCATGCAATCTGCTTCCATTGAACATTCAGTATTGATCACTTTTTTTGTGACTGCTATATATAGAGACACAGACCACTTCTGGTGGCTGGACAAGTACCATGTGTTTCTCAAATAGATGAGGTTTACTATTTTGCCATGCAAGAAAGTAAAAAGAGTCATAATTCACATCCTCTGGTTTACCACTGGGATCTTATATACCTTCTTCCCTATGGCTATGTGCAGAATATAACTACAACCTATTATTTTTCCTTTTTTTTTTTTCCTGCTAGGAAAATGAAATTTGGCTGAAGCTAAATGTTTTGTGAAATGAATAAATCTCAATTAAATATTTTCTAGGATGAATTCTTACACACAGAAGTCTTGGATGGAGAGCTAGGAAATGAGCGGTTGTGGAAAGAATCTCAGTTCTGAAATAACAATTGCTTGAATAAGAATGGTCAAAAATTAATAAAACCTCTCTGCTCCAAAAGAGACAAAGCATAGAATCTAGTTAAGCCATCCTCACTCCATGCTTTAAATACTCAGTAGTAGCCTGTTTGAAGTCTTTCTTCCTCTGTGAAAACCGAGTCTCACATTCATTTTATTGCAAAATGAAATAGGCTTCAAACGTTCAATATTTCATAAAATTGATTTGCTTTTCCACTTTAATTATAACAATGCCTTGCTTGGATAGGTGGCCAGCTTTTTGTCATCACACAAGTAATGTCTTCCTTGAGAAAATCCTTCCTACTCTATGCTAATTAGAAAGATGTAGCCAACACTAAACATCCTTTAAGCCAGGCAACAAAAGAAAGAAGTGTAATTCACAGCTACACTTCTGTTTGCAGGTGGTCCTCTGATATTTCATTTTTTTTTGAAGGATTGATCATTCAGAGAATCATGATAATTTCCTTAGAGTTAAAGAAAAAAAAAAAAAAGGGAGAAAGGAGCCCTTGGAATAATAGGTAGAATAGTGAATCAGCCAGGTGGAGCAGGTATCTTTATCAGTGAGCTAACATTTTATATATATATGTATTTTATATATATGTATATGGATATATGTGTGTGTGTATATATATATATATGTATGCAAGGGTACAGTATTGTACAGGTACAATACTGCCTAAATACTGCCTTGGTGTTGTTGAAACATAACCATGAGGTCAGACAAAAATCTAGGTGGTATTAGTCCACTGATGGTAAGACTATGAATAAAGCAATTTATTGTCTCAAGTTAGGAACTCCAACAGAAATGTAAATGATAACTTCCACTGACTGTTGTTCTGTATATGTTTACAATGAATTCTACTTCTCAATAATTATGATTTTAAAAGAAAAGATTCTAAATCAATGTTTTCCTTAACTCAGTCTTTTTAAACGTTTGTCAGAAAAGTAACTTTTTTGTTGACTTTTATTTCTTTGAAAACTGCTGCCTATTAATACCCTAAGAGCTGTAAGGTTCATGCTATTAAAAGGATCTCCTAAAAGGTTCAAATGTGTATTACAATAATTTCTGTAATAATATATTATAAAAAGAAAGGAAAAAAAACCCCATAAATATGTACTCTCATTTCTTTTTGAAGGTCGTAACTAACACTCTTAAGCAGATGTTCTAGTCTAATATGAATGCTGGGGAGGGGGGCTGAGAAAAAAAAAAAAAAAAGGGGAAAGAATCATCTACAAGAATGCTAATTAAAATGTGACAACAATTGATCGCGCCCTTTCACTGGGGCTACTTTAACAAATTTTTGCATTTGACCTTCACTGCTAAGCCGCACCAACTATGAATTCATAGCATAACTAATGAATGATCGATGGCGCCGTGTTTGCAGGTGTCTGAGTGAGGCAGGGCTGGAGCTGCGTGTGCAGTTCCCGCCGGAGCCGGCTCAGTGTGCTGCAGCCCCGGCAGTGGGGGCAGCTCGCCCGGCATCCCCGGGAATCGTCCCGCATCCACAGGGGAGCGTACAGGGCTCCCGCACAGCTCCTCACGGGGCGGCACTGCTCCCTCCTGCCCTCTTGGGGGAGAGAAAGAAAACAAAAGGAAAAGAAAGAGGAAATAAATAAATAAGAGTAATTGCTGAGGCGTTTAACAGCGCCGGAAAGCTGCTCTCATGGGAAGCCGGGGTGCGAGCGTGGCCCCGTGCGGCGCGGGCAGCGCCGGCTCTGGCAGCCGCCCCTTCCATTGCCGATCCACACCCGTATCCCTAAGCAGGGCAGGCAGCATATCCCCTCTCCTCAACAGGTTCCCCTTCGGCGCCCTCCCTTTTTATGCAAAGCCTTGTGTTTTAGCAAAATACGCAACCCTCATGAAAGCAAGGCGTTCCCACCACTGACGTTCCCACCCGGGATGCTGGATTCTTTTCTGTCCATCAGACTGGTGTTCTGGGGTGATGTCCCCTGTTTCTGGGTGCTGCTCTGCTCTGATGAGATGCAGCAACCTTCAGATGAGGTGTGTGCTGCCCTGTGATTGAAGGAGTAGAAATGTTAGCACGCGTTACAGGTGTAACACAGCTGGGGAGAGTCACCCACAAATTGCAAGTAAAGCATCGTAATACGTTCATACTCAGTCAAAATTAATCTAAGTCCTTATCCCTGAATGTGCTGTCATAGATAGGCCAAAGGCAGGTATCCATAGAGCACAAAACTGAAGAAACTGCAGTGATACCTACCCAAAATGTGGGCATGGAATTAGGATTGTTCAGCCAGGAAAAGAGGGGGCTTAGGGATGACCTGGTTGGGGCTCTATAGTCCCTGAAAGGAGCATATAAGAAATATATATAGAGATTTTATACAAGGGTCTGGTAATGACAGGACAAGAGGGGAGGGATTCAAACTAGGAGAGAGTAGGTTTAAATCAAATATTAGAAAAGAATTCTTTACTGTGAGGGTGGTGGGGCACTGACACAGGTTGCCCAGAGAAGTTGACGATTCTCCATCTCTGGAAATGTTCCTGGCCAGGCTGGATTGAGCTCTGAGCACCCTTGGTCTAGTGAAAATTGTCCCCGCCCATGGCACGGGGTTTCAATAATCAATGATCATTAAGGTCCCTTCCAACTCAGGCCATTCTATTATTCTGTGTTTGCAGTTTGTGTTACAAAAATGCTCTTGCTCTTTTTGCTTAAACCAGGTATCTGTTGACTTAATTCTATGTTCCCATGCTGTCACACCAAACAAGGTGGCAGGAAATAAATTTTTGCTTACCTTCTCCCAGGCATTCTCCAGTCTGCAGGTTTCCTCTATATTCATCGGCTCTTTCACTTTACATTTTCCAGAAAGAAGAAAAGTTGCTTATTCAAACCATCTGTTGGAATTCTACAAATAATCAGGAGTCAAAAATGAGACCTTTAATAGCAACAGCCTATTGAGCTCCATATCTCCCCAAAGTGGGTCAAAGCTCCTCAAAGCTTTCCTGAAAGGATCCTAAGCTTTAGCCAAGATAAGCCACACACAGTGACAAGAAGTACAATGAATGCAGGTTACCCAATTTTCAGGAGAAAAACCCTTTATTGAACAATGGTTGAGCAGCATAATATTGCCTTTGGAGAGATAAATCACATAATTATAGTTATATCTATTTGGTAAAATTAGGAACTTTGAAAAATAAAAGGAAATTAAATCAAAACCAACATCTTGGCAAATATTAATAGAGAATTAATTGGCTGTTCTAGTCATGTGTATGTCAACAAAAATTACTGAAGAAATCAAAATATTGCTATAGGTTGATGCTGTAGAAGTAGTAAATAGGTTATTAAATGTATTTTCACAAATGTGTAGATTTCTAACTTTCTCTGTTATCCATAGGATTTAAGTACTAAATGTGTTTATAGATCTCCTTATAAGTGGGAGGTTTTTAATACTAAAAACCAAAAAAGCCCTCAAGTACTATTCAGAGAGCTTAGAGGCTGTCTTTCCTGCTATTTAGTTCTCTCTTTCACCTATAAACAGAAAGATACAGTGATCTTATGCCATTATTTATTTTACCTCTGGGACACGAGAACTTTCTGTTTAAGAGTTACAAAGCCATCAAGAAATCTAAAATGACTGGCAAAGATATCAATGTTTTTTCCATCTTGAGTGGGTCATAATAGGTCAGCAAAAAAGCATGGTAATGGAAATTAAATGTCAGCCAGAACATTTATAGGGGACATTATTACTTACCCTGAGTAAGAATTGAAAAAGAACCTGCTGGCTTTGGTTAACTTATTAACCAGAGCACGCTAATGTATTCAAACTAAGGAATTACTCTTTCTGAGACCAAATAAACCATCAGTTCAGGACCTTCCTTCCTTGTTAGCTCTAGTCTAGGGCATGGATATCAAGAGTTTCCAAACCATACCTCTAGGATGCCAGGGTTGGAAATGCACAGCTCAGTGCTGTGTCTCCAGGGTAGGCATGTACCAGTCCAACCCCACTCGCAAGCTGCTCCAGAACAAGCAGAGGCTACACTGCAAAACTAGATTATGATTTCATTAAATACCATGTTCACCAAGCTGTAATACTAAAAATCCTCAAGGAGTTGATAATAAAGTATTGGAATATTCTGAGGCTTCACGGATAAAGAATATTAGATTCTCTGTACAACATAGACAAGTTAGTCACAGAAATAAATTTTGCATTACTTTGAAATGCTGAACACCTTGATCACAAATCTGTCACATAAAGGGTTTCAAAATGGAGGCAGCAATAATAGCAGGCAGAGGTAACTCTCCAACGTTGAATTCTTTCCAGAGACAGAAAAATCATCATTTGATGCCTGTTTCTCTAAGTCATGGAAAATACAAAAAATTAGGCCAACAATAATGGTCAAAAAACCCCACAAAAACTTACATTGTAAATTAGAGCCTTTGATTAATGTTTTCTGAGTGATTGCTCAAAGAGTAATGGCTCTCAACATTATTTCCAAACAATACACAGTTTCAGTATTGACCTCAGTGATCTGGTTATTACCTACTACAGTGTACAAGAATCTTTTCTGGAGGATCTCTATCCAAATTCTGTGTAGCCCCCTACTATGAGAAAATTCTCTTTCTCAAGATTACTCAGCTTATAATTTATGACAAAAAAAAAGGAAGGTATGGATTTCTCTCCCTAATCTTCTCTTTTAACTGTGGGCTGTCAACCACTGAAGGAAAAAGCACGGGAGCGAAGGGGATGGAGGAAAGGGAAAAAAGGCATGCAGACTTCCACACACAAAGCAGGTAGAAGGTATTCCCTGTGATGGGCACATAAGACACTGCTTTCTGAAATCAAATCCCCAAATTCACCCTCCCCCTTCCTGTCTGTCTTTCATTACGTGCTGTTTGTCATATTCTGTTTTCCCATCTGGTGGCAGCTGTGTACATCTAATGAATCCTGCAAAACTTTCAACTTCGGATTCTTCTTTGGTTCCCCAGTTCTTTTGCTGTTAACTTCTTAAAAGCTTTTCTCAGAGGCAGTCACTCGGGTGACACGTTTCCACTCTGCAGGTGCAAGGCAGAGGCATTACTGCTGCTCCCTGTGTTGCTTGCCCTGTTTCAAACCCCATTTTTATGGCTTTTAGTTTACAGTAATAGGCACACGCTATGCGGAACAATATTCACAAATGACCCCGTTGTTCAGTATGCTGCATCCCATATGTTTGCTTATGGCAATAAATCCAATTGCATTACTTCAGCTATGGCAGATTTATACCTGCTTCCTATCAGTCAATGAATGGACTTTAAAATTTTGTTCAGAGTTTTTCATTACCTGTCTGAATCATCCCTTTCGTACCTATCAAAATTGGTCTCCATTGATACATACCCTCAGTCCTTACTTTCTAATAATAAATCTCAAATTCATCAGCCCCCTTGCCAGGTCTCTCATCCATGAGTAGCAGAGCATTCACCTGTTATGCCCCTGAGCTGTGGAATTCCCTGAACTCAAGTCTCATCTCCAAATCCCCTGAGCTTTTCTAATCCCTCTTTGATTCACACTTATTAAAAATTACTTTTCATATTTGATCCATTACTGACACATGCTGCAGGCTTTACTGACATAAAAATAGTTCTATTTTCTTTATGGATGATGCACTGACAATATCAAGACAAAAAATAAAAAAGAAAAAAAGAAAGCCTCTTTATTGGCTTTATATAGAGATTGCCATTCTTCCTTTTCTCTATCTTTCTTTTCTGGGATTAAGCATTGGCTCATCTGCTTAGGCTGTGGTGTCCAGGTCTCAGCTCTGAGAATAAAAGTAGAAATTCCTATTGCTATTAGTAGCATATCATGAATTAAATGCAGAGTACTGAGTAGCCGTTTCATAAAAATCTAATTAGTAGTAAAGGCATTTTACAAAACATTAGCATACAATTATCCCTATGGCCTCTAGAAAACAGAAGCAGAGCCAGAAAACACTCTACAACATTCCTGAAGGGACTCAGGTGTTCCCGTGTCCAAACTCTGGACTGGGACAAGGTCTTTTGCAGCAGTAGCTATGCCTGTGTCTTTCCTGCACACGCTCAGCCTGCTGCTCACCAGTTTGAAAAAACACATCTTGTTACAGGAGCCCACACATTATTTGGGTGCTTTGAGGTGAAGCACGAGAAGCTCTGAAGCATATTAGGACTGTAACTCCTGAGGGCAGGCATAATCTTGACCCAGGATCTGCATCCAAGTGACCTGAGCTTTGTCTCACCCCTTCAGGGTGAAGTCAGTGACAGTTTTGAAGGCAGGTTTAGCCCAGAGGAGCACATTTGTGGGAAGTGTGTGTGTGAGAGAGATTTCTTTTCTGATCACATGAAATGGCTGCTCTTTGCAATCAGTTCTTTTTATTCTCTGACTGAGTTTACTAAACTTAATAAACGGTGAGTTTTCAGGGATTTCTGAAGCCTTGCACATCCCACTGAACCCCATGCAACAGGGCACTGCTCAGCTCTGGCTGCTCTCTGAGCACACACCTGGGAACACTGACCTGGACTTCCCATGGCTGGGACATGAAAGAATTGCCATGGTGTGCTTGTAGTTCTGTTACCAGAAATTATGAATAGCACTGGTGAAGGAAAAACTCAAAACAAACAGGCAAATTATGATGGTTTCTCCTTCATATTTACATTTTCCCCCAGTTAAACAGTCTGTAACATGGCCCAAGAGGGTATATATATTTATCATTGTTATCTTTACTGGTTGATTTCTAAGTCCAAGGTTTGGTCTGAGATTAATAGCAGGTCACCAACTTGATTTATGGCAATGCATTTACTCACATAGATTATCTGTGCATTGAGTTTGCTTTAGTGCTCTGGAACTTCTGCACTGTTCCCTGCTTTCTTTAAGATCAGCATCATGGTTCGGAGAGTTTCCCAACAAGCCTTTTAAATACTTGGGTGCATGTTATCCGGCCCTGTAAATTCAAAAAAAACCCTTTAGTCCTGACAGTTGTCATTCAATGATCTCCCAGTTTATTGATCAAGTAGTCCTTACCACTGTCAGGTGTGATTATGTCATGCATCATTTCCAAACCAGAACAAAAATATTTATTGGGTTCTTGTACCTTTTCAAAACCATAGTTGACAGCTTTGCCACCTTTTCTGGGTTTTCTAGAGGCTGTGCACCACTCCCACTGTTCCATGTTTCTGCTGCAGTGAAAGGATTTCCTCCTCTTCACCTCACACTGTTATTCTAAATCTTCCACGCATATCTATAACTCCTAACTAGTAAAAAAAAAAAAAAAATTCCTCCAACAGCTTCTCTGCTCTCAAGATACTTTATGGTGGGTTTAATGAAGCACATTATTCCATTTCAAATGATGAAGTTTTCTCACACCATTTTGAAAATGTAATTTTCCTTTACAACTCTGCAAACCTTCACCTTAAGTACAGTTTTGCACAGTACACTCCTGAAGCAAGTTTATTACTGGCTGAAGACAATGCTTCTTCTTAGCAAACAGAACCATACATACATTTTCCTTCAAATTTGATATTTACCTCAATAAATATTTCACATTTTATTTTAATTCATAATGGATAAATACTGAAAATTGAGACTGGGTGCTGGTCTGAAGGCTTTTCCTGCCAGAAGTGTTTATCTACTAAAATTTTCAAATAGTAAATAAAAAAATTTTAAGGAAAAAGTGTGTTTGGCAAGCCTCTCTCCTTTTTTCAATTTTATTTTTCTCAAAGGTAGTGTGAGGGGCTACCTCTGCCTTTTCTATCAGATGTTATTGACATTAGGCCATGCTCAGGTTTTATTTTTTCAGCACCTCTGATGCAAAAGTCAGTTAGTAGTGGTACGGTAGAAGGTAAAAGAGAAAACACACCTGGGGTTTTTTGGTGAAAGGCAGAAAAGCTGGAATTGCTCCACAAAGGTCTGCTGAAGAGACTCCTTTACACACTGAGCCAGAACAACTGCTTTAAACTGGTGGCTGCAGCAGAAGACAAATTAACTTCTTCCTGTGGTCTTCTTAAATTCCCACAGCACCACTCTACTTGCTGCACCAGGGAACGCCAAAGGGAATGGGCCCAGTGCCATGTGCCCTAGGGGCACTGTGCCATCCCTCCAGGGTTTGTGTGATAAACACCCACCTCTGTGGGCTCAGGCTTCTCAGGGATCTAGCCACTTATGCTGTGGATAGTAGGCAAGGGACAGCAACATTTAGGGCTTTGAACTCACAGTTTAGAAACTGTAGGGGGGAAGTGTCTGTTTAGTTTAAGTTTCTGGATGGAGAGGCTCCTCCAAGCATGACAGGCAGCTCAGGAGTACATACACAAGTGGCTGTTTAAAAATTTAACAAGCAGGCAGTGGAGGCTGCTGTAATAGGTTGATCAAAGACAGAAGCCAGCATCCTGACAGTGAATGAGTGGTAACAGCTATGATGGGGTTGGACTCTAAAGGGCCTGGAAGGCAAGAGCAGTTATTTCTGATGCAGCTCAGGAAAAGGAAAGATGCCAGAAAAGGATAATGAAAGAAACTGATCTTTTCAGTACTATCCACCACAGCTACAAGTGGAACAGAACACTATTTGTCAAGGCCAGAGTGAGGGATGTTGCTGTAGCTGAGAGAGATGAGAGGCTGAATGAGCTGGGTATAAAAATCCTGTATGGAAATCTTTTTTCAGGAGTGCTAAAGGAGGAGAATTTGTGAGACTGAGATGTTGTCCAGAAGCTTCTCTAGTCAAAGACTGTGGGGGCCTGACTGCCAGGTGAGGGTGAGGACAGCAGGCAGGGGCTCTTCTATTCCTACTGAGCTTTCCTGATGGCTCCCTGAATGCAGGTGCCAGAGGTGGGGACAGAGGTGACCTTGAGGAAAACGTGCGGCTGTTTTCACTAGATGAGAAAAAGAGGGAACTAAATGTTTGCAGAAAATATTACCTAGGATCAAACAGCAGGAAGGAGACAAGAAAAATAAGCTTTGAGAAACAGCTGAAGAAAACATGAAGGGAGTAGCAGGATTAGACCCCTTGTTAGGTTTCCCCTCACTGCTCAAAGTCCCATCACTTCATTCCTGTGGCTCATCCCTCCCCTGCTACAAAGGATTGCACTGGAATAGTGATTTTGAGGTGGGGAGTACCAAGGTACCTGAGGTGAGGCTGACAGAGCAGGAGAGAAACAGAGCACTGCCAGCCAGCAGCCAGTCACCCATACTCACTTGGCACCAGCGATCACTAGAGCTTAGCAAAACCCTCTGCAGGTTGTTGACAATCTGGTAATTTTCTATGAAAAGCCAACTATTGCCTTTGTTTTCTTTTTAATGGACTATTTAATTTTTTTCCCGATGTTCTGCCTAGTCATTCTAAAATATTCCTCTTCCGATTAGCTATACGACACATGGCACAGTGGGAGTTCTCTGTGGTTACAGACTAATTCTAAAACCAAATTAAAACAATGTGGATGTAATTTACCATGTATATGCCTCTAACATTCCCTAGGCAGTTGTGCCCTTTATTACAATCAGGGGAAGTATTTTACTGTAGTTCTTCAGTTTTCCACACATTGCTATTTTTAAATAATGTTTTAAAAATACGTATATTTCTTATACTAAACCACTTACATCTCTACATCCTGTGAACATACTATGTTTATTCTTGCGTAAGTTTTCAGGTCTAGTTCTTGCTTATAATTTTTGTAAAATATAGTGTGAAGAGGAAAGATGTAGAGAATAATTCTGTTTATACATTGAAAGAGTCAGAGGACAATCTATTGAGAACAGAGTCAAGAAAGTCAGGGAAAGTACAAATCTAAGGACAAATTTGAATGACAACAGCAGAGGCAATTAACAGACCAAGGAACAGAGCTTTGGCTGGAAACAAAACTAAAAACTTGGAAATCATATGGAAAAGTAGATTACCAGGCATTGAAACTAAATTCTATAAAATCTGGAATGGAAACACAGTTGAGAGGACCCAGGCAGGGGCAAATCCTACAAGGGAAGGAAAGATAAATAGGCAAAGTTACTTTTGTCACTCCTTGCATGGCATAAATTTGTAGGAAACTTTACCTAGATAAGTGAAATGAGAGGGTAGGAGAAAAGTTTTGAGCTCTTACCTTTGGACTGTCATCTGACCTTCAAATTAGAAATATTGTCAAAAAAAAAAAAGTGAATAAACAATTTGACATTTGGAAAAGGAATGTTACCTTGCATGGAGCCATATAGTATTTTATTATTGAATATTTAAGTGACAATTTCTCTGAAAATAGAGAATTTAACACCCAAATTACCCAATACTTACAGAAAAGCATGGCAAGCTGTAGAAGGGAATCTGAATTGAAAATGACCTTCCACTCTCCTGTATAGAGATACAACATACCTACCATTTCCCAAATCCAGTTGATGCTTGATTTCACAATTTCTATCCATTTTATGTTTCCTCCTCTGTCCCTCAGGAAGCAGGCAGAGTGGCAGGTCCTGTTGGATAACACGGAAGTAGGACTAGGCATTTTTTTTTATATACTTAGTTCTTTCTTATCAAAACGAGCCAATTTGATGTCTTTCTTGTATCATTTCTGCCATCATCCAAGAGCATTTCACAAAGGCATTAAGGTATTATTTTCTGAGTCTCTGACAATATTGTTCGTTCATAAAAAAAGATGAGGTTGCTGAAGAAAAGAGATTAAAAAGGCAAGCCTAAATCTAATAGAAAAATTACACAACTGGGAGAACCCTACATATTTATCACTTCAAACAATGATGAGAGTGTCCTGAGGCAAGAAAAGTACCTGAGTCAGTATGCTTACAATCATTACATCAGAAATTAAGTTGCACATAGTACAATCACACTTGAATGAAAAAGAAAGTTATCCAAAGAGGTAAGACTGATGTGCATAAAGTTCCACAATGCTACAAAAATCCATTTTCTAGAGTCCCAGACTGTAAAGTGCCCTGTGTTGTCTCATCAGTCTCAAAGACAGCAAAACTGAGTACTGCACATTATTTCAACAGCATTACTCTCATGAGTAAAAGAAGGCTTCTTTGGTGAGACTTAATGACAGCAATTAGTAAACTATCAGAGTTACAGAGTTATCAGAATTAAATTCACCAGTTTGACTGGAAAAAACATTCCTAATTGGTAAAACGTACCAAAACCCCACCCAATTTAAAATATCAATCCCTATTTTTAATATATCAGAATGAAGATTCAGATTTCAGGTGACCTGCATTGCAAAAGTTTGGATGTTGCATCAAAGTGAGCATGTGAAGTCTACACATAGAAGATGACAATGGGAAAAGAATAGGTCAAACTAACCCCTCTTGTATCTTCATTGAAGCCCACAAGATGGCTAGAAAGTTGGAAAGAGCATTCTGAGTAGATCTGATTGCATTATCAGAGCCAGGTAGAAAGTGCTTCTGTTGATGGAGGCTGAGATTTATTCTGTCATTTGTCAAAAGCAAGAAGTAGAAAGTAGCTGAAGCCAAAATAAAGTTACATGCATTATTTCACATAAGACATATTTCACTCTACATTACTGGAGGAAGGTTAAATTACTTCCTTTCTCTTCAGGGCAAAACCAAGGAAAAAGAATCCACAGATGCTCTCTCTGAGGTAGTTTCACTCAGATAAATTACCTATCTGATGGAGAAAGTTAAAAGTGTAAACTTAAGACAGGACATTTCCTTGAATGTTAGCAGAAATGTTAGGCGTGTTTCAGAGTCAGGCACAATTATTGAAAAACAAAACATGCAGAACTTAAATGGGACAGTCAGTCATCCTAGAACCCTTGCATTATTTTGTTTCTTGCCTTGTCCATCATGGGCTGTCAGAACATCCTTTTCATCACCATTTCCAAGGATTGTTAGAGAGCAGAGCTGCCTGGGATGTGAAGGAAGAGTTTCTTACTTTTCCTTTGAGTTGTTAGTTTCTAACAGAACAGTTTCTAATGAAAAACATTGAACAAGAATTTTGCAGAGAAACGTGTCATGTCCAAGATGACCTGTGACCAGAGCTCACTGCAGAGTTTAGATCCAGGATCTAAACCTTTTTTTCCCCACCCAGTTCAGAGCGAAAATCTGAACACACACGTCTCAGATGCAAATTCTGACCAGCAGGAATTCTGTACAGAGTAGGGGAAAACAGAAAAAGAATGGGAAAAAAATAGCTCCCTTGCAGCCTTTCTCTACCCAGAATATCATATCAGCATCTCATAAAAGCCAGCCTTCCTCACTCAGGTGTACCTGCTCATGAGCACATTAAACAACAGTGAGTTCAGCCTTTTGATCACACACCATCACGAAGTACACACCAATAAACTTCATCTGCAGAGTGCAATGGTATGGCTTTCCTTAAACTTTTTACATGTTTTTCAGAAGTGGACAGCCAGAAACAAAACTGGAGGAAAGAGAAATGTGCTCTTTTACCCAAGAACATCCAGCTGTCCCTAGTTAGGCACACATATGAAAACAAGGCTGACTCTTCTGCTCAGACATGGAATTGGTCATCAAATTCAAAGATGCAGACTATGCCATCCAGAGTTAATTATATAAAACACAGGAAGCATTTCCCACAAACCAGTATTCAAAACACCCCTTGTGGCCCAGAAACAAACAGAACCCATCACAGTGAGCACTCAAAAAATGTGGAGAAATGCTACTGGAAAGCTGTTTCCACAGAAAGGGAGGTTTTGTGTGACTCACACACAATGTAAAAAATGGAAGATCCAAATAATTAAATATGAGGAAGGTTTATTCTTCACTGACAGAATTGGTAGGTGAAATGCAGTGAGAAGCAGCTATTTCCAGTTGTAGCACCAGTGTAGTCCCACCGTCCTTCACTCATAATCCTAAAAATACTTTCCTGCAGGGAGTTTAAAACAAGCAGTGAAATCCAGGACATTTAAGGAGCAAAGAGTAGCTTACAGAGAAGCTAGAGGAACATTTGAGTTGATCTTTTACTATGAGGCAGAATAACATTTCCCCATCTCCTAGTGATCGTGCTTCTCTGCATTAAGAGTGGTTCAATAAACGAGATGAGACAAGGAAAAGCTTGGGTCCACCACACCTGATCCAGGAATTTAAGTTGATGTTTGCTCATCAAACAATTTGAATAATGCTTTCTTTGATGTGTAGATTGCTTCTTCAAAGAGATCTTCTATACCCATTAGTTTTTTTTCTTTTCACACCACTAGAAGTGGAAGAGTAATTTCATATCTGATTTTCTATTGAATTATTTCCTTAATTTAGTTAGAGAAGGCAAAAAGATAAAGCACTGAATTATCCAGCTCCCCATTTCTTAACATTTTATTGATAAGGAAAAGCTTGTTTTTCAAGCTATCCCAGTCCAGCTGCTTTTCTGAATAAATACTAACTTCTCTTGGGCTCTTTTTCTTCCTCTTGTTTCTTTCTCTTAGAATGAACAACAGCCTGTGCAGGCAAACAAACATTTTCCCAACTAGAATTATAGAAGGAAATGGCACATTTCTCTGTAGGAAGATACTGAGAACTGCTTTTTATATGTGTCCAGATGATGTGATTAGTTAAAGACCACATACTTAAATTTTCCAATTTATTTACTAATAAAGGTGTGTGCTCTGTTTTATTTCCATACAAACATAGAACTCCTCAAAGTTATATCTTTAAAATATGTCTACAAATCACTATCAGGAGTTGAAATACCTGTCCTTTGTCATTTCTAGGGAAGAACTTCAACCCGAAAAAAAAAAAGGATTTTGGCAATGGAATTGTTGGAAAATTGATACCCTGCTAGGTATTTTAAGTTATCTGGAGAGACATAGACCTGTTTGCATCAAATAAAATGTGTTTTGTGAAAATTACTTGAAAGAACATTATGTAAGTCCATACACATTGTAAAACAGACGACCTGCAGAAATAAAAGAGAAAGGAAAAGAAGTCCTTATAAATAATCAAAAAGTTCAAGCCAGCATATCTGAAACATTCATTGGAAAACATTTTGTTTGCATAAGAATCAGTCTAGTCTACAAACTTCAAAGGTATTTTCAAATATTATTTGTTTCTTATATCATTCATTATTAAAATTAAATGCTGTAGGTGAAGGTTTTTACAGGAAGTTAGAAGAGCTTCCTAAGTTTAAATGGCTTTAAGTTCAATTAGATGTTCTGGAATTATCTTGGCTTGTTATGGTTGCTTTACACTAACTAATCAGGCTACCTGTTATCAAGGTTTAGCTAATTACTAGTCAGACATCTGTTTTGTACAGCTTGAGTAGCTTTGACAATTGTTGAAATTAGGCCTTCTTCCCTTGCTTGAAAACACTGAAATAACAAAACCAAAGCCTGCCAAGTATGAGCCTCAATGTCAAGCTGTGAATTTATACTTGTATAAAGCAAAGACAACCAGAAGCACAACTTCAACTGCCTATGGCAGCAGGGGAAGGGAAAATAACAGACTAGAACAAATAAGAAAATAATCATAATGCACCCCACAAGGAACAGAGTGAATGATCTCAGATTGTTCTTCTTCACCAATGGACCACAGTTCATCACCATGATGTGGCTTTCTGTGCCAGACAATTTGTGGTGTCCTCGGCCCTGTCGAAGGGAATTCCTGAAGTCCTGTCTGCCATGCTCCCCCATCCTGTGGGCATCCCTCTTCCACATAGCCCAGCACATGGATCCACCCTGCCACAGCCAGGACAAGGGGCAGACCTTGGTGTCCTCAGTGTGCTGCTGTCCCAGGTGAGCAGAGCAGGCAGCCCCAGAGCCATCAGTGCAGCACTTCGGGACCTAAATCAGTCACAGCCTCCTGCTCCTGGTGAGGAGGCAAGTTTTGGTCATGGGGGCAGGAACGTGATATCCTTAGAAATGCTGCCCTTTGTGTGAGGATTGGCCACAAGTGGAAGGGTGGAGGGAGTGACAGAGCAAATACATGCATTTTGTTGCCATAAAGAAAAGGGTTTTAGAGAGGGAGAAGAGATTTCCAAGTTTCTTACATTCTTCACTGTTACAATACATTTTTGTCCACTCGCAGCTATCAGTTCGTTATTTCAGCTCCAGTCCTGCCTGCCAGGTTATTCAAGTACCGTGCAGTAAATTTGTGCTAGGCAGCTCTTCTCCTTTCTGCTATTCATATTTCCTAAGGAGACAACGCCATTCTTACGAGAGGAGGCATTTAATTCACAGCCCTGCCACGGGCTCCATGTGTGACCAGAGACAAGCCACTTAACCTTTCGGTGCTTTGGTTTCCCCTTCTCTAAAATGGGAAGAATAACAATGCATTTCTTACCTTTTATTCATTTTGTCTGTTTAGACTCTAAGCTCTTTTGGGGTGGAGGTTATCTGCACTAAGTTACAGGACTGCAGCATTTATCAGTATAAAAATATCCGTGGCTCGTGTAAAATAGTTCAGAATTTTTATTTCATAGATGAACTGAAGTTCAGCACTATCTGAGCAAGTGCAAAATGTTCAAATGTATTTTTAAAAAGCAAGAAAATTGCTCCACACTGCCTGAGCTTACAGATATTCTGCTGTCAGCCTCTAACAGCAGCATTTAAGCAGCGCTGCTGTGCCTGGATTCCTGATTTGTGACAGCTGAGAATCTTACAGATGGAGAGGGGATTAGGGACTGCCTTGTCTCTGAATTCCCCAGTTTTCTTGTTCAGTGCATTGTTAATGTGATTTTAATGTAGACTTGCAGGTATGTTCTTGCTTGATGCAGCGGTCTCAATATTCAGAGTAGCCGCAAGAAACACATTTGTTTCAGTCAAGAACGTGTCACAATTTGGGGGCTTAAACTGCTAGCACTTAAGTGCAGCCAGCTACTTTGCATTACAAAGAGAAAGAAAAAGTGTGTACTGGCTTGCTAAGATCCCTGACTCCCTATTTACACTCACCCAGATTCAAGTATGGACGGATCTTCCACCTTCAACAAGAGTATTTGGGACTTTTTTGAATCTGGGGGAAATGGACACAGTCTATGCTGAGACTCAGCATGGAAAATGGCAGAATTGCCTGATAAGCTTGTGAAAATGGAAAAACATTTGTCTTTTAGGCTATCAGCCTTGTAGTCATGTCTGCAGGCTTTACTTCAGGTGCCACAGGCAGAGTGGCTTTGTGAGCCTGTATGAGCTCCTACCTCCCCAAGACAGCAGAGGATGAATCCTCCCGGGCTTGGAACCCATTTTATGGAGTTCAGCGAGGTTGATTCACCCTTCCTAGTAAATTTATACTGAGATCTTGGGGAAGACAGGGGAGAAAGGGACTATGAAGGACTGTAATGAAGAAACGTATCTTGTCCAACTACCAGCGCTGTTGAATTATTAATGTTCTTTCTAACAAAGGCTGTACCATGGATGACAAGAGCTTTAGCAATTAGACATGTCACCAGTTTGAAAAATATTTTTCCCCTATTCTTATGATGGTTAGGACTATCTTATTATTGAATGTCTAAAGATCTCAACCTGCACTGAGATATTTCCTGATTAGTTTGTTGTTTTTTGTTGCTGTTTGAGCATCACACTCAGATTTATTCAGCATACAAATTTCTAATGCAATCTGAATTTTGTGCCCAGGACGGTGACTTGCATTTTCAGAAACAGCAAAGTTTCAAACCACAGGGACAATACAGCAACAATTTTAGATTTCACTCAATACTGTATATTGCTGATGGCCCAGGTTTCTAGGGAGTTGAAAGTTTGCCTTTGAAGTGTAGGTAGGAAAACATATATTTTAAGAGTTTCAGATCCCAGCTTTATTTTTAATCATCCAAGACTCATGTTTTTCCTTTAAATCTGTCCTCTGTCAGCTCTTTCTGGGTAGCTTCTTTCAGAACTGATCAGAAATAATCAAGTGACAGAGAGCAGAAATTCTGGTGACATTCACAAGTATTCACAAAAATCAGAGCCTTACAGCAGGGGTTTAATTCACTCTCAAATATTTGAAATGCTAGTCATCCTGATTTATAAGTGAAAGTGGGTTTGCATCAAGGTTTTTTATGATATAAATTTTTTGATGTAAAGCAATCATACAAAAATAAGGGTTGGAATCAGCTGGAATGTAAAATAATGAAGCAAAACCACTTTAATATTAAATAAATATATATTGAATTAAAAAGAGAAAATATTTGTTTGTACTTTATATAGAGGTGTCTGTTTACCTTGACCTTGTGATTCTTGCGGTATCCTCCACAGGGTCTTGATGGTCCTGATGGGTCCCTTCCAACTGAACAAATTCTATGATTCTGTGACCTGTTCAAAGATTTATCTTTTTCTTTGTTCAAAGAGCAGTGATGGATAGGAAATAGTTTGGATTTCTTTTTTCCAAAATAATTGGTATTAATAAGCATCATGGTTTGATACACAATAATAGTTTTTCATTCAAGCAGAGTCTCATTATTTCCCACAAAGTTGAAAAAAAAGCAACATTTTTGTTGGCAGATACCATGAGCACATTCACACATGAAATATTTCCTCTAAGAAAACCTGTTCATGTTCAGAGGAGGTTGTCCTCAAGTTCTGCATCTTCAGGGCATCCTGGCAACTGGGGGCTCTCTTCTTAACGCAGAATGGTTCCTCTTCTCTTAGCAGGGAGAAAAGATGAGCCTGCACTTTCCCTCTCTATGCACTCAGCAGTATTAATGTTGTGTTTCTTCATGCATAAATCCTAAACAAGTCCTGTGGTCCATAATCACCAGAACCACAACCAAAATCATTTGCTATCTAAGCAAAATGAGGAAGACAACAAACAGAGGGCAAACGCGTATTTCTAAATATTTCACTGTAACCACAAATTAGCAGAGGAAAAGTGTCAGGGCTGGAAGCAGCAGAGAAAAGCTGTTCATTTAGTAAACAACTGTAGATGGCAAAATGTAATTATCACAAAAGCAAACTTTACTAAGGGGATAAGTGTGAGACTGTTACAGTAAAAGGTCTCTTTGCATTTCTAATCTGACAGGCTGAAAGTTCTCTGGAGAAAACTGTTCTTAATAAAACCACAGAGGCAAGAGGTTCTTTTCAGCTCTTGTTCTCCACTGAGCCTCTGGTAATAAGCTTACAAAGCAAATTAAACTTGTTTGTTTGCAGTAGTGACCACGTGTGGAAGATAAACAAAAGCCTTGCTCAGTATTCACTGGCAAAGGAATATAAGCAGATTTTAGAAAATTAATCATTCTTGACTCACAAGCTGAACTAATAATCTGGATCCCAGTTCTTCTTTCAGCCTTTGAAAAATGTGATAACTCTTTAAAGTCGCTTTTAGGGATGAAGTAAAATGCTCTAGAGGAGTCATAAAAGCCAAGCCCATTCCGTGCCCAGCTTTCTAACCTTAACCCTTGATGCAGGAGATACCAGAAACATCACCTCTTTATGAGCAACCATACACACACAGTTTCTGCCTACATTTTCCCTTGACAGTAACTTCCTTTGACAGTATCTTTAATACTGTAGGTAAATTTATTGCAACATTTTAAATAGGAAACCCAGTCTTCGGTTTCTATGTTTTTATTTAAATATAGCCAACTCTGTCCTTGTCATACTGTTTATAATTCTATCTTTTAGAGCTTTATTGCTACTCAGTTGCCAAAAATATGCATATGCAGAATTTGAATTGTGAAAAATATATTCTAACATGGGTGAGCAAAAAATTCCTACTCAAGATCCTTGTAACTTCTGTCCTCTGAGTGGGCACAGAGCTCTACTAAAAACAATGGGGAGACTCCAACACAATGTCAACAATCAGAGCTGTAGATCTCAAAAGGACAAAAAATTAAAGTTGATAAGAAATATTAGATGCAAAATATTACAAATTCAATCCTTTAGGGCTATGAGGAATTTTGGAGTAACCAGAAACAATCTATACTTCCACTTGCTTCCATTCCACAAGTACTTCTGTAAATCCCTGCTCTACAAAGTCTGTTCAGCTTTTGGAAGGTCCAAAAAGTCTTTTGAGAGAGACTTGGACTTGTTTCATCAGTTTAGCCTGTTCATTTGGGAACAGGCAGTTTGATATTCTGAACATCTGCACTTGTTTCTTGCATTCCCAGTCCTCAAGGTCCAGAAGAGCTTTGAACCTCAAAATCAGTTGCCTGTGTAATAAAACACCAACCTGCTCTTGAAAACTTATCATAACTCAGCAACAGGTTGATAAATCTGATGACACTGCTTCACATTTCTTTCTTGATTCTTCTCTTTCTCAGGCAAAGTCCCACTGAAGTTAAATGGGGCTATGCTCTGGTAAAGATGGTTGTTGCTAATTTAGAAGCTGTGCCTGTGTCTGTGGATTAGTGGTTTGTTTGTGCCATCTTAATCACATTTTCTGATATGATTAAGGAGCCAACACTGTCTTAAGTTTCAGGGCCATAATGCCCTATTGATTTTGAAACAAACTCCCCATTGATTTCAGTAGGAAACTCTACTTTTAAAAGGAAAAAAAAAAGAAAAAAGAAATCAATGGCATATTATGGCCCTTGGAAGGTAAACAGGACAGGAGAAATCATTTGAAGTTATTTCAGGCATTACAAAGGGATTTTGTTTCAAAACATGAGGAAATAAGACTACTGCATTGTCTGAACTTTCTAATTGATTTCAAGGCTCAAACACTGTATAAAGTACAAACATGCAATCTTCATACCTGCCTGAGGGAAAGATCATAAAACCTGCCAAAGTTATGGTGCCAGGCATGTCCAGTGCACAGCTATAACCACAGAGGTGTGATGGTGTGGGCAGAGGGACTGTAATTTTCTCCAGATCAGTTATTTCACTAGACTGGTCAGAGAAAATATCTTTCCTCTAACACATAATTTCTGTGAATTTAAAGTTTATTTGGGGATTGGCTTTGGGATTGGTTTGGGTTATTTTGGTCTTTTTAAGTAGAAATAAATTGCTATTAGTCCACAATGTTTAGGTTTAGAATAGATTTCTTTAGCAAAATAAAATAAAATAATACCAGACCCTACTAAAAATGGATAAAACCTTCAATCTGTATTACTGTAAGATGTTTCCAAAGGAAAGGTAAAAAAAGAGATACTTTATTAAAAAGAACCTTGAATGCTTTTTCTGCAACTTCCTCTCTCTTGGTCCTGTGAGGACTCTTTAATGAGGACCTACCAGACTCTAGCAGAGACTAGTTCTCCTCTCCAAGAGCATCTCTGAACCTCTCTCTCAAAGACCAGCAAAACTTTACTGTGCATTAGCCTGTCAAATAAAATCTCTAATATATGCTCTTCAATTCCTTGCTCATGTGGTGCTTAGCTTTGCTACACTGTGACTGTCCTCATCAGGTTATTCTTCACGCTGGTGCAGGTAATTTATTGTGATCACTAGCACTGTACAAGCACCAGAGCCAAATGGATGGGAGCCATCCATCCCAGCCAGGAGCAGCGGGATCATCCCTAACCAAGCGTAGAGAACAAGGAGAGGCAGCCTGGGCTGACCTGCAGCCAGCCATGTGTGCTGTAACAAACAGCACTTAGACTCGGGGGTGAGCCCCTGTTGACACCTCTCCTCCCTCTTTTGCTGCTGTTTCCACCCTCACACAGCCTGGAAGAGGGGCTGGAGCACGGCCCAAGTCCCTCTTTGCAGCACCTGCAGCCTGACAAGCACATTTAATCCCTCGTGTACAGACTGGGGTCAGGGCTGTCAGAGCACAGCTCTCTCTCTAGAGCTGAACATTGCAGCTGCTACTGCCTGAAATGAAGGATTGAGGTCTCTAGACGGGACTATAATAGACAAACTCTCTGGGTATTGACAGAGGTTTGTCTGCAACATGGTCGGCAGTAGGTTGCATGTTACTTCTGACAATGTCAAACAGCATTGTTGTCTCCACTTCCCTTTCTTTGTTTGTGCTTGGATAAAAGATATTTGATCTTCCTTAGGAAGATCAAATTCACATTCAAATTACAGCAAGAGAGGAGAGATGTATTCCTTTCATGTCCCGGTAGGGTAGTAGCAGTGAAAACTTGGAAGAAAAAGATTCCTGTCCCTGAAGAGGTTTCTAAAGATCCCACATCTTTACTTCCCTCTCCTCCATCCACCATCTCCGAAATCAACAGCAAAAAAACTTTAAACTCTGTAAATTGTACAAAGGGAATAAACATTAAATAGAGCTATTAGAAATTTGGTATGTTTTGCTTTCTTTTGTGTTGGATTTGAGAGAAAGTCAGCATTTTTTTTTAATCCAAAATGTGCAGTGAAATAAGAAATTGATCTAAATGAATAACTGATTACTAAAAATGAAAGTTATGCACAAGGAACTCCATCTTGTGAAAATACTTGAGCACCTCTGTGAGTCGATGTGACGGTTTCTCTCCCTGCCCCAAGGGAAAACAATCCCTGCATCCATCCTGGCACCTTCTACCCTTTCCAACCAGCTGCTCTGCCTCTTCCAGCTGCCCAGAAAGGACCCTCCACCACACATTTACATGGGATAGCTCCCCTAAGAAAACACAAAACCCTCACCACAGGAAAGAGAAAAATTACTTTTCTAACACCATGGTGATGAAGGAACCTTCACAGAACTTCACATGCTCTGTGCTGAGTGTTCAAGGAGAAAATAAAAATGATTGAGATGTTATTTTGTCTCAAAGTGAGGCTGGAAATGCAGGAACATCTCCAGTAAAACGCTCAAGGGGGTTTTCAGCTTGCACTCCTAGCACATACTCATGATCAATGAATAACCCATGGATTGCAAGGTCTGTGGAAATTCATGAACATGTTACCCTAGGACTTCTGAAAAAAAATGAAGAAGCTATCACAATCTCTTAGCTTACAGATGAGCTTTGAGTGAGTTTTTAATGACAGAGGTACACAACAGATTATAATAATTCTGAAAATGAGGGCTAGTCAGGTAAGCAAAGGGAACTCACACCATACAGGTTTTAACAGTTTTGTATTTAGCTGAGAGACTCAAATGGCTCCTACAGAACAATTACATCAATCCAGAAACAGCACACTCCAGGACAACAGTGTTCTAAGATAAGAAAAGGAAAAGCATGTGTAAATATTCAGAATATTCCTCACACCACAAGAACCCAATTCAGAATTCAAACCGAAGCTGTGTCCTGAATGCATTGCCCCAGAGGCTGGCCTTTCCTGGGGCTCTGAGATCAGCTGAAAACCAATTATAATGTGTGATCCCAGGGAAAGAGGAAATTTTTTTTTGTTATTCAAAACAGAATTCCTCTGTAACTGTGGCAGTAAAGTGACTTCTTGAATTTCTTTACATTTCAAATGTATCTGCTTCCTTGACTAGCAGTGTTTAGTATTTAATAAGAGGAAGAAAAGGTGATTCAACTTTTCAAAAGGCTCCTGTTATAGGTGGTGAATTTCAAAGCACTCTACTTGTTTCTGCTGTTATTTTTGAGTGTGAATGTCACAGAATAATTCTGCTGTTATTTTTCCATGTTATTTCTTGAGTTAAAAGACCTGACTGCTATACATTCCAAGGTTGCTGATTTCCACTGCAATTCCTATGTGTTCAAGCTTACATTATTTATACAGCTTTGTTGCTGCCTTCATAACCAGCTGTCTTCTTCTTAAATATTAAAAGTAATATAAGGAACTTTTAGGCATGCTTTCTACTTAAAGCAATATCATATGGCACACAAAATCCCTGTGTTGTCAAAGGACTACAACTCACAGACCAGCTTTGTTTTCTTATTTCAGTTTGGCTCTAAGCTGCAGCGCCTAGGCATGTGTTCCATTGTACTGCTTGCATTTGAAAATCACAGAGAAGCTCTACCAAGTGCAATATATGATCAAATGCAATTAATCAAATGTCTCTGTAATCACACAAGGTGTTCTAACTGAAAGATCACACAAGCTAGTGTCAGAAGCAAAGGACAGGTTAGCAAAACATAATAAAAAAACCAAAAAGGACAGCAAATGAATCAGAAGAACCATCCCATCACAGAGAGCCTGCCATTGAACTAAGGTTACACAGCAACAACAAAACCGTCTTCAAATAATCCACCTGGGTAACATCACTGATTCTCCAGTTCAAAATGATGCTGCTCTTTGGGGACTGGTGTTCAGAGCATCAAAAGTGCTCGCTTCAAAATGGAGAACTCAGGTGGCTGGAACAATTCTGAGGCCTCAGAAGACCTTTCAGCCTGGGGAGGAGCTGGATGGTATTTGCTGTGCAGTCCAGGGATTTGCAAAGGAGGCTCCCCTGGGGTGGAAACAGTGGGATGAGCTACCCATGGCCACGGGCTCGGCTACCTGGGTGCAGGGCACAGTAAGGGAGCTCTGCAGCACAGGAGGTTGGCTGGCTCCAAAGACAGACAAGGCAACAAAGAGGTGCTTGCAGTAAGAAAAAAGTCTCCACAAACCCAGGTCACGCTTTCAAGGGAGCACTGTCAGTTTTCTTGCTTTTCTTGAGGTTCCAGGCATTTTAAACAGGCTCTGGGCAGAAGAATGACAGGTATTGGGTTTACTCTCTAACTCTCCTCTGTAAGAAATGACAGATTTCCCTAGAATGCACATATTCACACATAACAAGCAAAGCTTACCACTACCTGGGCCTCACATGGGAATCCCCCTGACCCTTCTGAAAGACAGAGTGGTGCAGCCAGGTGGGATCACCTGGGTGGATTTTTGTTGTTTGGTATAGGAGAGGGTAGAGTTCTCTTAAATCAATTTCTTTAGACTTCATGTTACTCAGAAAATAAAATGGCAATCAGGTGATAGCTTACACATCAGTCTATTTATATCTTATCATATTTTCTGCATATTTACCTGTTAATTAGGAAAACACACAGTCAAACATCACAAAACTTGTGAAGAACTGAGCACCTGCTGAACAACTCCTCTATAGTCAAAGTCTAAAAAAGAAGTACCTTATCAAAAGCAATAACTTGTAAAGCACCTACCTGTATCAACAATCCTTGTAAAGGACGGAAAAAATTACTTTCCATAGAGAGACTCCTACAATAAGAATGAAGGGAATTTTTGACAACTTCATTCCCCTTCCCTGCATGTACAGTATCTAGTCATTGCAGTGCACATAACAAGTAATGAAAATGTAGATGGGTGATATAAACAAGATATTCTTTAAGGTATGAATTTATTCTTATTCTTCATTGATATTGAGATGGAATAAACATCTCCTAATTGACAAATGAAAATTTTTATGAGAAAAGGAAAAAGGGATGGAGAAAAATGAATTACTTTTCTTCAGAAGGAAAGATATTTTTTTACCTGGGACACACATGTTCCATGACACAAAAGAATACTGAGTATTAAATTTGAAATAGCATTCAGATTTTATTATGGCATAGATTCTAATAGGAATGGATCTCATTCTGAGCCTGCAAAGCTGTACATAAAATTATCATCATCATCTTTCAAAACAAATTCTAAAAGAAGTAAAGAAAATTCCACATTTTTGAATGTTAACTATGCCTTAAAAGAGAGTTTGCATAGAACTCTACCTTTGGGTAGGGTTGATTTGGTAAGGCTTATTTCTCAGAATTATACATCAACATGCAAACCCCTGGGGATACTGATTCTATTATATTTTATTGCTCCTGAGTGAAGTGAATTTTTTAAAGGGACCATTTTACCAATCAAGCTAACAGCAGTTCTGAAAATGTTGTAGTAATCTGTATTCTTTATTAAGCATACATTTGCTGACTAAACAAATGGTTCTTGTTTATTTCCATAGGATAATAGCTCTGGTGCTATATTTGTCTTCAAGCCCACTGCATGATTTGCTGCCACAGAGAAATGAGAGTTTTGGCAATGAGCAAGATCCAACCACAGAACCAAACCTCAGTTCCACAGAACCCACCTGATCATGCCCGTAAAACGATTGTGTTCTGCTGTTCTTTATTAACAACGCTGAACATTTAAGTCTATTAAGATGCATTTCAATACCTCGGCCAAATGCAAATGCCTCTCAACCTTTTCAGAACAGTAAGATTTATCACAGTGTTCAAAGAATGATTGTGCCTCCTTTCTTGTACAAACAGGATTTGTTTTCATGGGTACCATTCCCAGCAATTTAGCAGCGATAATTCAGTGGGCTTGATGTACTCCTCTAAATATTTGTGATGGAACTTGAGTAACAGCCCTGGCACATCGACTTTGATTTACTGAGAGACACTTGCAGGAATGCAGCCACAAATCTGCACTGCAGTTTGCATTGTTAACCACTGAGGTAATTACACAGTTAAAACACCACACAGTGCAGAGAGCAACTCCTGTCTGCAGCTCCTGGTACCAATAAGGGTATATATCATATGGGGTGACAGTTGTGGCAAAAGGTAATGTTTATGAGCACTTTTTCATCCCTGCTCTTCTGTGATTACATCACAGAAAATAGGTTTCAGAATTGATAAACTGAATGTGAGCATACAAACGTGCCCCAGCATATGCAGACCTGAGAGGAAATGAGCTTTCAAATCAAAGTTCAGATTGCATGAAAGTTTGTGCAGGCTTTTAAACTTAGAGGATTTTTGCTAAATTTGAATGAAAATAATCTGTGCTATCAAGGCATTAAAACATCCCTCAAATCACAGCAAACAACATAACACTACAAACAATCCTTCTATTCATCACCGTCCATTCCCTGCACCCACCACCACCCCGATGTGATGGCAAACACGGTGCTACAGCCTCTGCTTCCTCCTTCTGTAAACCTGTTCCTTGTGTCACCCTTCATTAGGACAGATTAAGAACATCTCCACTGAGCACAGCTGGTAAGGGAATCACATGTGCCACACTACACCAGCAATTACTACACAGAGCTGAAGGCAAAACACCTTCCTGGGCCCAAGCATTGATGAAGATATTTCCAAGTCCCTGGCAGGGCTGCAAAATAGCAAACTAATGCACAAGAACACAACCACGAGGTACAAAAATAGTTTATGGCACATTGAAGTACGAAAATAGTACAGAAATAGTTTGTGATCTCATTGGATCAGTACTGATTTTTTCCATTTTTGGGTGTCCCCAAATTACCTGAAGCCTTTAATAATACTTCTCCAAGAAGAAAATTCTTTGGTGTAAAAGAATTGCCCAGAACTGGAATGCTCGTTTACGTATCTCTCAAAACCACATGCTTATTTTTGTTTCTGTCGGCCTCAAATCTAAACCTAAGTAAAGATTCTGCAAATAGGCAGGCTATTAAATTGAGTAAGGTTGTGTCTGTACCACTAAAGAATCCTTTTGAACTAAGTCTCTCTGATTGGATGTGAAACAGTAATCTGAAGTCAATAGACACCTGGAGGTATTTCTACTCCTCAACAGCCTACAGAACATGTTATTCCATTTATTTTCCTTGCACTGTGAAAGAAATATGTCATACAAACCTAGAGGACAGGACATTATATATAATGCCATCCCTACACCTCTGAAACCCTTCTGTAAGGTTCAAGCATGGGAATTACCTGAAGCTAATTGGAAGAAGGAAAGATGCATTGGGTAATAAAATGAAGTTAGTGCAATATATGAGCACCAGGAAGATTGCAATTACTCAGCAGTTCTTTGAGAAAAATCTCTGCCTTCATTTTCAACTGCCAACTTTCTAGAATTGTTGTGGTAAAATTACCCTTGAAGATAAATGTGATTAGTCACTTAAATATATATTTCTGTATTAGGAAGGCTGCAGACTTGTAAGGTATAAAATTTTAACACAGAGTTAGGTATAATAACAACTAGTCAGAAATAATTTCTCTAAATGACTCCCACCCTCAGACTGGCTTCTCCAAAGGAAAGATCTTCAGAAAAATCTCCTCACAGTTATGAGGTCTCTGGGACAAAATCCTGTTTCTAATTTGGGATGAGTATGTGCAGCATAGTGCAGTTCTCAGGATAATCCAGGAGTTCCAGGGCATCAAACAGGAGCCTGACTGCCTTCCACCTAAACCAGAGATGAAGCTGGTCCTTCTTCAAAGCCTTCACACCCACACTGCCAGGTCCCCCACCCTTGGCATCTTCCTGGAAAGTTTGGTAGCTGCAGCAGCAATAAGCCAGGCCACACAGAGGGGCACAGAAGGACCTCACAGACCAGTTCCGAGCCTTCCTTATGCTCTGCCTTGTGCCTGCAGAGAAAAGCAGCAGCTGGCAGGGAATATCTAAGTCCATGAGAACTCACCAGAAGGAAACAACTTCTCCTTTCACTGACAGGAAAGGTCTCGTGCTGAAATGATCTGATCTCCAGAAAAGGTCTCGTGTGCTGAAATGAAATAATCTGGTCTCCAGAGAGGTGAAGCCCCTCCTGGGGTGGTTGGGTCCCTCTGTGAAGGTCAGTCACCAAGGCTTCCTGCAAACCTGCTGCCACACCTGCCAATGTGATTTGAAGCAGAGTCTTCAGGGTAGGTACCTGAAAAGCTCCTGCCAGAACATAAACACGTTTTAGCTTGTGCCACTTGAATTGTTCTGTAAATCCATATTGTTCTGTAAAGTCTTGCTTTGGAGAGTTGGTAAACAACACGATGACTTTTTACTTGTATTTAGAACATGTTAGCTCAAATAACTTCATCATTTTTAGAAGTAAAACTCGCATAACACTCTCCCTGTGAAGCTTTCCTTTATTGAACCAGAATGCAATAATTACAAGGTGCCCTACGTCTGGGAACAGTTTCAGGAACAGGTATTTTGGCTAATAATACTGAGGAAAATGCTTACATTGGGTAATTCCACACAAGAATGTTAACTGCATGTGAAGCCATCATCCTTTGTGGTCTGGCTTTAACCTGAAAGTGTGATTTTATTTCCTGGACCTAATCTAGCTTGGTTTCTTTTTTGTTAATGATTGGTGCTTCTTTGTTGTCTTTGTGTTCATTTTTCACACTTGATACCTAAAGCACTTTTTGCATAGTAGAATAAGCAAGAAAACACGAAATACATTTTTTACAACATTATATCCAAGGCTTTGGCCAAACCTTCCTTCTATTTTGCATGAATCCAGGACAACATGAATTTGAATGAAAGAATCATGCATTGCTAAAAAGATAAAACTTGCATGCAATTTGAAACTAGGCACTGATACATATAAGGATCTTTTATCCCTGGTGCTATTTGAGGGACTGCTACTCTGGCCTTTCAAACTATTCTGGTTTTCTAGCCCTATCTGCCCATAATCTATAAATGTGTACAGGACTATTTACAATAAAATTGTCTGTGGTCACTCAATATAGGCGTACTATTTCAACTTGAAGGCTGCTTGCACTTCATATGACCAAAACAGGGAGGAATCTGAATGAAAATTACAAGTTCAACATCACTTCACAAGGTTTCCTAAGTCATGTAATTACATCAGTGAACACTGAGCTAAAGCTGGTATTAATTCTGTCCTAGAAACACTCGACTCAAGTGGGTCCTCTGCCCTGCAATCCCTTCCTAAATGTGCATTATTCAAGCTCAATAACTAATTTTGCTGGAATAGTGCAGAAGCTTCCTGATATCTGCTTAAAGTCATTACAGCTCTCCAGAGCAGACATCATATTATTGTTATTTTTAAATAAAAATCATGGCCATGACCAAAGTGAATATTTTATACTATGCCCCTGAAGGAAGATTTAAGAGCTGACTCCAGATTGATGTTATTCCCTGAGAATTTATCAACCTTTATAAAAGGAACAGTCAAAAACATGTTCAGCAAAGATTTTCAAATTTCACCCCACATACATTCTGAATGCAAAGAGTACCTGAGTTAAAAAAAATATTTTACATTGTATGATCTCCAAACCCTGAATATAATATTTAAAATGCACCAGTTAACCTTGGCTGTAGATTTTAAATTTCCAGCAACAGAACTGGCCAGTAGGTATCAGTGCATACTACCAGATGGAGATTTTTACATTTATGCATACAGGCACTGGAAAGATATGAAGTTTTCCTTGCAAGCTGCTCCGCATGCCGACTGCAGCACAGAGTTTTACTGAGGAGAATGTAACAGGTTATGAAAATGAGATGTGCTTGAATCCCTTTAAGGATGCCTGAGCTATTTTGCAGGCCTGCACTCTGTCAGGGGTATAAAGTCTAACCCTCAGAAAAATGGGGCACAAATCCTTCCCTCACTGAACTTCACGACAAAAATTTGGCTGGACTATGATCAGAGTTTATTTGCAGTGCTGCATGTTGAAAAAAATCCAAGATTCCAAAGATTTTGCAGCCTGAAGCCTTGTTACATGCATTTGCTATTACGTTAAATTATCCCTTTTTACAATCATCATGGCACTGGCCCTAGACCTCCACTAAAAAAAAAAAAAAGAAAAAAAAAAAGAAAAAAATTCTTTGTGAATTTTTCTTATGCAGTGATCTCTCTTTGCCCACATTGAGTACAATCAAATTGCCAAAATGCAAGAAGGCTATACACAGTATTTCAAGTATTATGTAGCAGATAAGGAAGATTCTAAATCATTTTATTACAGCCTTAATTCTCCTGACATATTAAACTCAGAAACAGAACTACCCAAACCCTATAATATCAGCTGCTGCTCAAAAACATGCAAATGAGATACTGTTCTCTGAATCCAGAGAACATATCTTGCCACTCATTTAAAGACTGCACAACTGGTGCTACAGTGGTGAATTTGGACTGGCAACACAAGGTTGTATCCTTTAAATTGTAAATGCATATACACATAGGTGTATTTGACCTTGGAAAACTTATCAGAATGCACTAGGCACCTCACTAGATCCACTTTTGTGTAAAAGAGTGCTCATTTTGGCTGGGATAGAGTTAATTTTCTCCCTGGTGGCTGGTAAAGAGCTGAGTTTTGGATTCAGTGTGAGAATAATGTTGGAAACACACTGATTTTTGGTGCTGAACAGTGTTTGCTCTAAGTCAAGGACTGTTCAGTGTCTCATGCCCTGCCTGTGAGGAGGGGCACAAGAAGCTGGGAGGGAGCGTGGCCAGGACAGCTGAGCTGAACTGTTCCACACCACAGCACAGCATGCCCAGTACATAAACTGGGGGAGTTGGCTGGAAGGGGTTGTCACTGCTTGGGATGGGCTCAGTCAGCAGGTGGTGAGCAATTCTATTGTACATCACTTGTGTTTCTTGGGCTTTATTCTTCTCTCTCTTTCTGTTATGCCCTTTTTCTTCTTTCTTCTTCTTCTTACTACTACTAACTTTTTTTTTTCAGTTACCAGACTGTTTTTGTCTGAATCCTTTATCTTTTTTTTTTCCTGATTCTCCTTGTTCTCTCTACTTCCTGTGTGGTGCTTAGTTGCCAGCCAGGGTTAAACCATGCCAGTGAGGTAGACATCAATTTGACTTAATCTGTTTTGCCCTTGACTAGATTACAACCCCCTGCAGAATTAAATACTGTTAATGAGCTTTGGACTGTATTCAGAAAGCCAGGCCTTGGAAAAAAAGAGAGCTTCAGTTCAGGCAAACACTTCAGTACAAAGGTATTTTTAAATATTTAAGTACAGAATGTGAGTGCATTTAGGGGAACAGAGTGATACCCACTGAGCCTCTTCGAGACCTATAGGCTCAACATCCCCATGCCATATTGGTGCTCTTGCCAGCTAAAAGGTGGCCACATCAACCAAGGACCAGAAGAGAGAGGAAGAAAGGGAAGGAGAAGGAAAGGGAAAAAGCAATTTTCAAAAGACAGATATTGCTATCTTGTACCTGCCTTGAATATAGGAAATACACCTTTTAGTTTGCAGCTGCTAAATTTAGTTCACTGCTATTTATTTCACTATCAGAAGAGAAAAGAATTAAAACATTTTCCTGAAAATAAGCATGAAGGCCTTCTCATGGGTTTACATGGTTTGGTTTTTGTTGTTGGGGTTTTTTTACATAAACCAGTTAGCATCAATCCAGTCTGATGAGCCCATATGAAAACAATAAATGAAACTCCTTCCTTTTCCAAACCACTCCTTTCCAAGCCAATCAGGTACTTCAACCCAAAAAGATAGTCCAGACATGATCTAATTGATGTATCTTTGTCTTCAAAGATTTTGTATTAGGATACCACACAAGATAAAATCTTACAAGAATACACTGTACTAAAGAAAATTAGGAAGAAAAAAAAGGATGAAAATAGAATGCAATCCCAGGACATTTAAACTTTTTTCTTAAGGCAGCAGTTACACTTTTTCCCATGCCATGTTCTGTTCTGATTCTACTCACCCATTGGAGAGCTGCTGTAACATGCCACCAATTCCTCCCAGTCGTGTGCTGTCTGGGCTCCACCAGCCCTGGCTTTGCCTGGCAAGGATGACACGACGATGGAATTTCATCATCTTCTGGACTGTGGTGCTCCCTATCTCATCCTTCCATTCTCAGATGGATAACAGGGCTCTGCCCACTCAGTGATTCCATTACTGCCACACTCTTGCAAGATGCTGAAAGGTGAAGTCATAAGATCCTGCCCTTTCCACGTTGTATGGCACATGGACTTGGTTTTGAGATGGAAGCCTTGTGGAAGCAAAGGGACACAGCTCTCCCCTTCACAAATTGGTGTAGCAAATGGTTAGGGAACTTATTTTCCCGTGAAGTTGTTCAAGGACTGCCTCAGCCTCCCACAGGAGAGGTGCAGACTGATTTTCTGCCCCTCTCTTATCCAAAAGAATGCTGGGCTAGGCTGCTTTTGTAATGAAAGCACACATGCATACAATCCCCAACATTTTTAAATTACAGTAATAGTACATGTAGGCTAGGATAGCTTAAGAGGAAGGCTTATGGGTACCTGTTCATGTTATTGATGTCCAAAACAAAGACTAAGCAATTAAAAAGTGCTTTTCCTTTAAAAATTGGGGAATAAAGAGGCTGGGTTGCTTTATTCCTCTAGACAGCTTAAGGTACAGCTGTCCAGCTGGTGGCAAGAAAGCAGCTTAGCATATGGTGATTCTTATCCCAAAGCAGACTCCTTCCCTGCTGTTTGAGGGTTCTTTTTCCTTCTCCCCTAAACCCAACATTTGATGGCTGTCTGATTCCTGACTGAGCTGCACACAGCTGCCTCACTCCATGCAGTGTGTGACCCAGATATGTAGCTTACTGCTTTGCAAAGCACATTCCCCTGCACTGACAGATAAATCAGTTCCTTGTGGCTGCTTAAAAATAGCAGCTTTAGCTGTTGGAGAAGTTCTCAGTGAGCGCAGCCAAGACACGAAAGGGAGTAATCCACCGTGCTCTCGACAAGCCAGAGGAGAGCCTGATGCACAGGCTATCACCCACACACAACCCCAGTGGCACAGCAGCAGGGCTGCCAAATCCTCCAGGCATGGAGGAGGCTGTCAGCAGCACTAACGTGATTAGCTAGGGGGATCTGCTTGTTTTCCTCTACACACAGGCCTGGGAAGAGCAAGCACTGGGAAGAGCTGGGGCACTCCCCTGAACTGGGTCATCTTTGCCCTAGGACCTGAAAGCTGACATAAAAGCTGTCAGCCCTGTCCATCCATGCTAATGCTGCCAATGCCAGCCTGGTAATCTTGTCACCTCTTCTCAGGTGTCAGCAAAATTGGGCTTGGCCAGGAGGTAACTCGGCTACTTGTGTCACCATACACTCATGGTGTACACCATAAGCTTTTGGCCGAGGGTGCTTGTTCCACTTCTCACTTATATCAGTTCTAAGCCCCTGAAACAGACCTGAATAGTTTAAAAAAGCCTGCCCAAATGATAGTATTTTCCCCCACTGAAAACATTAGAGACTAAAAGACTGATAAGCTAGTGAGAAGTGTCTCCTTCTACCTAACCTGACTTAATGCAACATTTCTTTTCAGAACCTCCCCCAAACTTTTTTGGCACAGAAAGCTCTAAAATATAAGGAACATTATAAAATAACAAACTCTAGTAGTATAGAGGTGGCTTAAGAAAATAGCAGAGCAAAAGGATCTCAAGTGGAATCCTTCATCTAGACAGTCATCTCTGTGATATCTATAAAATAAATACTACCTACTTTTGGGGGTCTTTGTTTGCTTGCTTGTTTGTTTATTGGGGTTTTTTTTGTGTTTTGAGAAGACTGGGAATGTCATTAAGAAGAAGGAGCTGGTGATGGTGACTGCATAACATGTGCTATGTCTCCTCCCTTCTGATGTGAGAGAAATAACTTATTATGCCCTTTGTGTACTGTAAGGCCCATGATGGGTGTCTTAAGAGCCCAGTTTGGGCCCCAACTGAAAAACCTGAGCTGAACAAAAAGAAAAAGTCTTCAGAAAGGTGAATACATCCACTGCAGTAATTAGGTCAGAAAGGTCTAGGAGGTCAGCCATTCTCAGAAAGTATTTAATCACTCAGCATGATTGGGAAGTATGTGCACATACACATCCTGAAGAAAAGAAAAATACTGTGGTGATTGATTCCCCTGAAAATTTCATATTAGACCCAGACTACTTACCCATTTGATTTGATGTGTATGTTTTCTAGAATTCAGCATATTTTCTTTGAAGCCTGTCAAATCTTGAATATTCACAGTAAGCTAGGCAAGGTGAGCTAAAGGCAGCAAAACCAAAGTGAAACTCCTCTGACAGGTTAAGTTTTGTGGCACATGCTGCAGACAGGAGGTCACATTCTGATCAGAATAATCCATTCTGACCTTAAAAACCTTTTGAACACTGTGAAAATACTGGCATGCCAAGACTTTTCTCCACATTGCATATTGCCCAGAATGAAAATTTTACAATGGCCCTGAACCATTACGAGAAAGATTTTTCTGCCTCTTGCCTGTCCCAGGTATTTGTAAACAAAAAGCTAATTAAAAATTGAATAAAAACAAGTAGAACCCTTTTTTACGTCATGCAACAGCAAAAAATAAATATTCTCTCCCTTACAACATACTGGATGATATGAAAAATGAGAAAAAAATTCTTTTTTTTCTGCTACTTTTCGTTGAAGATGTCATTTAGGTTTTAAAGGCTTTGTATCTTTACACACTGCAGGAGGTTACCCCCACTTTACCCTTCCCTGGGAGATAAGTCAGCAGAACATATTTCCTCATGGGTACTCATTCCAGTGGCTTGTCCTCCAAATCAACAAGAAACGAGCCAGCTCTAGTTTGGAAGCCACAGTGGTGTGGAATTCGATCCAAATTGAAATGCAGTGTCTCTCATCCAGTTTATGGCAGGGCCAGCCCTGAATTCATGCACTGGTGAAGCTTCCAGATCCCAGCTGATCCTCTCTGAGTGCGGGAGCACGACTGTCGCTGCCACAGGAATGCCAGCTCACTGAAAAGGATGCTCAGCTCACACAGAGGCTGCACACTTGTAGCCTGCTTGTGAGTCAGTCCTGTTAGCTAGGAGCTGGCAGCCTCAGAGGGCTTCACAAATGCTCCTTTCAGCAGCTCTGGCCTTAAACTTTCCTCCTGCCTTGTACCTCCTCTATCATTCCTGTTCCCTTAGTACCACCCGTGTCAGCAATTAGTGGGGTTTGAGGGAGCTGGGCAGTAAAACCTGCAGTAAAATTGATACTACAGCCACAACAGTGGCCTTAGTGGTACCCAGGCAATAAACCAGAAAGAAGGAAAGTAATTGCTGAAATTAATTGCTGTGAAAAAAAAAGAAAAAAGAAAAAGGAGTAGAAGGGGTGGATAAAAGTGTTCTCACTCTGTTATACTGCAAATATACTGTTAGCACTGACTTTAGCCCTTTCAGAGCTGCTGCTGAACTGAGTAAGAGCAGGTGCAGAACTTTTGAATGCAGGCTAATCACTTCCATGACGAGGATCATCATTTCTAGTATCATTTTTAGGACAATTAAGTGGAACACCACGGTTTATAGCACCTTTAGCTTCATTTGTGGCAGCATCTGTGGCACGATGCTGTGGAAACTGGTTCCTCTCCCAGGCCAATGCAGAAGAATTATCTGCTCTCAGCTGGCAGATATACCTCAAGGGGCCCAATGAAACCAACTACCAGGCATTAACTCAGATGCAGATTGTCCCTCTTTTAAAAGCAAACCCAAATAAAAATACAAAATACTTCATTCAAGATTTCTCCCACACAAGATCATTAAACTACAAGAACGTCTTTTGTTTCATATGTGGTATGTACAAAGTCCAAGAGGACACTTTTACCTGAAATTTTCTGCTCCTTTTGATGAACTGCCAGAACCTACATGCAGAAAGCAGAATGGGCAATAAGTAGCAGTAATTTACAGTCCTGTAAGAATCTTATCACTTTGGAACCTACAATATGTTAGTTGCAAACCTCAGCATTTTACCAAATGGTATCAAAAATCCCTTCCAAAAATGATCTGTCACTATTGACTATAAATCAGCATCTAGCTTTTAATAAATACAAGGTTAATTCATAAGACTTAGTTCTATTCCTCTAAAAGACAATACTTATGAAACCTCACAGTATCTTTTTGGACTCAATAAATATTCACATTATCCTTAAGACAGAAAAACAAGGCACAGTGTCTGTAACTCACCCATTTGTCCTTCATTAACCCAAAGCATAGTTACAGGAACCCACACCACCATCACATTTTACCAATAATCCTTAAAGTTTTCTATTCCCCTACTTTTCATGCACATTTAGAGATCTTAAGGAAAGAAAGAGGAGACAGCATTCAAAGAAATCTTCAACACGTGGCTGAAGTGAAAGGCTTCGTTTGGAACTACCTGCCTTGATGCTCTCTGATGATTCAAAGTTGCCAAAGTTTTAGAAAGGTGAGAAGTTCTTGCATTGAAATAGGAGGTACTTTTATTTCTGTTTTCCTAAAGGAAAGAAAAAAAGACAGTGCTGGCTCTGTGATAGATGATTTTTATATTAACATGTTATAGGTACCTGTAAAATCTCCAAATCTTAAAACATCTGATAACGTAGGTTAATTTTATCTTTGGATTCATATATAGTAAAAAACCTGTAACCGTATCAGTCAGTTTAAAACAAACCTCCTAAAGAAGTGGTTATAATTTTTATTTTTCTGTCCTTCTGGAAATGCACATTGACTGCACAACCCCACTATTACTGCAAAGCTTTAATCTCATTCGTATATCCTGGTTATTCTCCAATGCTAAACATGCCTCTAGCAAAGCAGAGCTCAGCTTATTAGCAGAGATTTTTAATCATTTCTCCCTCCCCTTTCTCCATTTTTTTTTCTTTATATTATCCCTTTTCAAGTGCTTTCTTTTTTGGTTAACCATTAAATTTAAGATGATCCAGTACATAATAACCTGAACTATATCATGTGGCAATAAATACATTTAACTTAAAGATTTATTTCTTTACTAGCTGTGTGTTCTTCCCCAGTCACACTCCAAGGCCTATTGTAATACATCTGGCTAAACAATCTTGGTTTATTTTTCTGTAAAAATATGGATTCCTGCTGACAGCAAAATTTTATTGCAGAGGTATTAGAAAGTAATATCTGTTCACTCTAACAAGCTCTCCTGAATCCATGCTATCAACAAGAAAACTGTTGTGGGCTATTTGTTTTGTCTCTTTTTTTTCCCCCCTCTCTTTCTCTCTTTCGAACAAGTGTAATTGGAGCTGGAGCAAAAAGGCATCCTTGAAGGACAGATCTGGAATGGTCATCCCTCAAAAGCGTTGGGCAGTGCTCAGGTGTCATCAGTCAGTGCCCCTCAATTCCCTCTTAGATGAAAGGGCTGCCTGCCTCGCATCCCAAATGCATTTTGACAGCCAGGTTTTCTTTCAGATCTCTGAAAAGAGAATGTTTCCTGACCCAATACACCTGCTCCCATTAACAAAAAATACCTCACCCAAAACATCACCTGGGCAAGGAATTCTTCATCACTAAGATAACTCATCTTCAGCTCTGAAAACAGGGTTGCATCTTTTGAACAGGGAGCTGTATGCAACTCCCTTGAAGCAAGAACCCACTCTCAGAAATACCCTGGTCCAAATTCTAATTTATCCACATTAGGTTTTATGAGAGACAGGGATTCATATCCCTTACTGAGCATAAATGAAATGGGAGAATACAAATTTAGCTGATCTGAGCTGCCACTACAGTTTGAGTTGTAAAGCTGGAAAGCCAGGGACATTCACACACTGACTAATGTAATTGTGATGGTACTTAAAAGTGCAAAGGCAGCAGCAGAAACATCTAATTTAATACAAAGCTAGAAAGGAAAGTTTTATGTTATAATCAATTGTTGTTTTTGTTTTCGTTTTTTTTTTTTTTTGCCATAGCTGCTTAACTTTTCCTAATATTGACAAGATAAATTTGCCCCAAGATACTTTAAAGGTACAGTCTTTGCCCTTAATGACACCTTGTATTTGAGTCAGTTTTTTTTCCAACAAGAGGTGAAGGTAAGAAAAATTGTCTTCAGAAAAATAAAATGGTAGCATTTTCCTTTCTACCGTTCCTGATTTATATTAATGTAAGGAAAAGAAAAACTCTTGTCATCAACAAGGCTGGAAAACAAACAAAATTTAAATGTGTGTAAACATTTCCAATATGAAGGCTACACATGTTTTGAGTCACTCCAAGCTCTCTTTTCCTTGTTCTCCATTTTTAGATTATGTACATGAATTTTTTTCAGATGAACAGTTTTTCCACTTGGGATAGAGATAGCATCCATATTTCTACTAAAAAGAAGATGCCTGCGAGCATGTAAAAGGTGGTAAGGGAGAAATATAAGAAGGTTCAAATAATTTTTCAGACTTTTAAATTTTTCTCATTGGTACTATTTTAAGTCTGCAAGACAAATCTGATTCTCTGTATTACTATTCCTCCTAGAACTCCTCTGCCCCATTGGCAAGGCTGATTGGAATACCATTACATTTCAACTGCTAGGACTTGGATTTTTGCTATGTTGTTCTTTCCTTAGGCACATTGAAACATTTTTATTCCCCTTGTATCTTTTAAATATATCAGATTACTATAATAAACGATAGCCGACCTTTATAGACAGGCTGACACAGACCCATAAATCTTGTTTGGTCACTCACTTCCTAATAATTGTAATAAAATTGAATAACTCAACTGGCTTGTTTAGCTAGTGGGTTGTTCCAAAATTACCTGAATCTTCACGCACTGTCCAACACCTACTGTAAATGAATGCATCACTGTTGAGGTCTTCTGGTCACCATCTGAGTACAAATCAAAAAGCCACAGCTGGCAGAACCAGCTGCAGGTGTTGGGCTTGGCTGCCACAGCTGCATCAATTCTGGCCCTCCATGATTAGCAACACTTCAGCTCACCACACTGTTCAACCTTCCCTTCCTTGAGATCACCTTTTTGCTTTGCATCCCTTCTTGGGCTTCTTACTTGTGAGAGGTTTAGAAACACATATCAGAGGATGTCCCAGCAGTAGGGACTCAGATATTTTGGTCAGAGATGATTTATTCAAATGCAAAAAGCTCAGCCATCCATCTGTTCTGCAAATAGATGCAGCAGTGCCTGAGGGTGTGTTATATAATAATGATCTGAGGCATGTGTACATAGTCATACAACACACATGCTCCTCTGTCACAGAGCTAACTTCCTTCCAAGCAACAAAGCTGTGCCAAGTTTATCATGACAACTCAAGAGTCAGGGAGGAAAACAGGAAGCTCTGAAGAATGAATCACCATCTGTCAAGTGGCTGAGTACCTTGCCTTAAAAATTGTTGTAGCATAACTGATATGCATCTTTGCGTGTCTAGACACAGCATCTCTTCCTCCTCAGTTACTGATATTGATCAGACAGTCTATGAAAGCAAATTCTCAGATGTTCTTCTTATGCATGTATCATTCTGAATGCAGGCTCTGTCATAAGTTTCTTCACAGTCACAAGGTTCTTCCTTTTATGTGTATGGCCTGGATAGCAAGAATAGGAATTAACTATGAAGTACATCCTCTTTATCAATTTTTATGTCAGGAAAGATGATGAATCCAATGCGACTCTGATGGATTTCTCAAAGGTTGCAGAAACATCAGTCTTATACTGTCCATGACCTGGAGTAAAGTGGAAAAACAATAAGACATGAGCAGAAATCCTCTTTGAAGTTGACCTGTAAAATGTTAGTTCTGAATGACTTTAATTCCTATCTATCTGTTCTGTTATGGGCAACTGCCTTCCATATGGGAAGGTTTGTCATCAGATTCTGTTGGGACTATTTCAAATGTAGTGTGTATGCACAGAATTACAGTAATGTTTCAGTCAGAAAAATGTTTATGAGCACATTAGAAATAAAAGTGAAAGCAAGATAAATTTTTGATCTAAGGAATAATCAGTATTTCATGAAAAAATGGCTCTGTTCATATCTGAAACTACAAGGAATTTCACCAGCTATTAAAAAGTTATACATACTGCAAATTCAAGTTATTTTATCAGAAAATATGATAAAGGCAAAATGATTCACATATCACCCTGACTTGTGTGCCGTGATCATTCTTTATACCTGAAAAAAACAAACCATTTCCATTTTAGAAGCCTAAAACTTTGAGAGCAACATCACCTAACATCCTCATCGCCATTTATGCAATTTGGCTTAGAAATCTTCTAATGAGCTTCTCACTCACATCAACCTGAAAGAGCCAAAATGCCAAAGATCTGGTTTAATGTACATTTGAGCCTGGGCAAACCTGAAGGGCAAGTATGCCAGGGTCAAAACAATCCAAGTAAACCCAGGATACCTCTGGCAGGGTGGCCAACACAGATGACACCTTTGGCCTTTTCCTCTCGTGCTGCTTTGCTCTCTGATCAACAGAGCAGAGCACCAAGCTGCCACTTCGGGCAGATTCAGAATGCTGGTGGGTAAAGCACCAACATATTCAAGGAATCTGCCTCTAACCCAGCATCTATTTATCAATACAAATAACCTACCTTTTAAAATTGAAACCATCTCAGACAAGCCTAAAAAGGACCTTGCTTGCTATAACACACTTTGAACAGCCACTCACTAACACAGAAGGAATTTAAGGCACTGGGATCACAGATCTTATCAATTGGTCTGGATCTATCTGGAAGAGAAAGGAAAAATTCTGAAACATCCCTACAAATACAGCTTCAAAATCAAGCTGATACATCTGTCCTGCACGAATACTAGCTCATACCATCAGGACAGCAAGCAATTAATTGTTTTAAACTGAATCCTAACTGTTGTTGACTAAATATGAACTCCTAAGGGGACTGTAAAAAGAGGTAATTTAATTTTAAGTCGCTTAAGAGATGCTGAGTTTCAGATACCAAAATAAAATTGCCTGAGAATTTCTTGCTGATTCTGTACATATTACAGATTATGACAAAAAAAAGGCTCACCCTTATCTAGAAGATCTATTAAATTGAACATTGATCTATGCTCAGAAACTTGAGGGCATACCTTCATCCTCAGTAATTCTAGGAAGGCAATTGCATCTTTGTGTGTTTTAGCACAGGCGGAGAATTCCATCACCCCCAAACACCCCCAATCTGCAAATGTGTCAGTGAATTAATTCAAGCCATATGGAACAAAAGGTGTTTGTTTTTTGAGAGCAGAATGTTTGTACAGAATGCAATAGGCTCTGTGACAGCAGAAGTTTCTGTTTAGGTGAAATGCCAGGCAAAAGGATTCACTTCATTCCTGCACACAGGTGGAATAGCACACGTTGTCCATTCAATTCCAAAGGCAGCATCCCTGTTGTCCAAAGGTCCAGGCTCTTCTGAGGAGCACCTCCCTTATTCCTTCATCATCTCACATTTTTCCATACAAGTCTACTTAAAAGGCTCAAGGCTTACGGTCCTAGTGGAGGCTAATTGCTTACTTTCCAAAGTGGAGCAGAAAAACACTCAAACACTCTGAAAAATACAACAAAGTGCTTCATGAGGGAAAATGCACATGAAAAATAATTTGCAACCTGTCTGCTCTCAGCATTCTTGATCTTCTAACTTTTCTCTTTAATCCGAGAGCAACAATAGACTGACTCCATAAAACTAAAAAAAAAAAAAAAGAAAGAAATCTGTTGTGACTTGAATGTCACAGTTGTTTGAAACATCCACTTTTCATAGATGGAAAGGAGTGGATATTAATAATTTTATTATATCATTAACACCTTATATTAAATTTGACCTGAGTGACTAAGCTAATGCTGTTTAAAATCAGGGTTAGGACTTGATCTAGTAGCACTGGCAGACACGTACCTCATTTCATGGCAGGGAGATTTTCCCTCTTGCTCAGGGAGGCTGTGTCCATAAAGAGCACTGCAGTGGTACTTTAGGGACACCGAGGCTGTTTCCAAGCATAGGATACACCTGGATTGCAAAAGCATTGTGGCAGTGATAGGAAAGTATCACATCTTGCTGTCCTGATATTCTGTTTCCAGGTCTAAAATCAGGGTACTGAACACCGATGCAGGGATCTGTTGCAGTTTGCTGGGCTCCACACTAAGGCACCTAAGTAGAAAAAAAAAAAAAAAAATCTGTTGTTCAAACCCACATGAAAAGGCCTTGTCTGCAGTGGAAAACTACAACATACAAGAACATGGCCTCAAGAATACAAGGAATTAGGAGAGTTTTAAATGAATCTTATCAAGGATTGCTAAATTTAGCAGTAGTCAGATAGTCACTGTTAATTCAAAGTTGGCTTTTGCTAACACTGAGTATAATCTCTTTGAAGAGATTGGATTTTTTTTTCCAAAAGAAAGGAGGTTACAAGTGACAAGTAATGGCTAATCCAAAATATGTTACTAGGAAAAATAAATGAGGAGTTGTGTTACTGTCGGTCACTAGGTCAAAGCACACTGTAGTCTTCCCTGTAGTATTTACCTGGACCTAAAACTAAAATTCCAGCCTTTACTAAGATTGGTATTGTGTTATTTAGTACGTTATGTAGTGCCTATAAAAGCTTTTCTTCTCCCTCCTGCTGTGAGTTTGCTCTGTGTGTGCAGCCTCATCCGATGCTGCCTCCATTTCTTGACCCCAGCGAGCTCAAAGGCCAGGATTGGGCAGGTCAGGCACTCTGCCAGCTCCTCCAGCTCTCCCAGGAGCACAGGAAGAGATGCCTCTAAAGGCAGGTAATTACAAAGCTACATAAAGCTCTGGGTGGCATTGTACACTCCTGGGATTGCCCACTCCTAACAAGGTGCAGAAGCTGACAAAAAGAATGATTCCAAGCAAGAAAGAGGAGACCAAGCTAACAAGCCAAAAAATCCTTTGAAGTTTTAGACCCCTTTAGTCATTCTGCACTTTGTAGATCTATCCTGTCAGATTTAGGGCTATTTCATGTCCAGCCTTACAGAGCATGGCTGTGCAGTGATTTATATGTAGATTCCATGGCAGTGAAAAGCAGGACAAAAGCCACTATTCAGACTTCCAATGGAAGCCAGGCAAATGTAATTATAAATGGACTTAAGAAGAGTTATCTCCTTCTACCCAACTATTCTAGAATTTTTGGGGGGCAAAAATGGTAAGGAAGATAACAAGCATGCTGAGAATCTGTGTTAGGGAATTTCTACACATCTTCTACTCTGCACTCTACTTTTTTTAAAAAAAGATTTTCTTTCAATACCGCCTGTCTAAAAGAACAATTTTTTTCTTTCTTTCTTTTTTAAAAAAAAACCAACAGTAAGGTCCTAAAGGGCTAGAAAAGTCAAACCAGAAATTATAGAGAAATGAAATCATTTACTAGAATTTAATAATTAGATGGCTGAAGTTTCTCCTTGTTGCCACACAGTGCACATATGATGATCCTAAATGAACAGCCTATATTTTCAAACATCATACATTTCCAGCAGGGCTACAAAAAAGATTGGGAAAAATCACTTTGCAAGTCAGTTCACTTTATTTTTAAAAGCTCACCAAGGTCACAAGCCCAAGGAAAGCTTAATTAAAGTCGATGGAAGATGCAGAAGCGAGGCAGAAAGAATAAGATGGCAAGAAAAATCATTTTTTAAAACATATTAGATTATGTGAAGCCAGAGAGGCTTGACACCATCGATTTCAGAAATGGGTTAAAGATAAGGAACCAAGTATTGTAGGAATTACAATGAGGCAAAGCAGGCTGGGAACATCTGCTACACACATCCACTTTCTAATTCCAAGGGATACAATGAAGGCTAAGACTAAAAAGTGTCTAAACCCAATAGGCTTTCATTAGCAGCCACATACTTAACTCACATGTCCACAATGAGGAGAAAACAGCCCAGACCAGTGGTGTTGCTGGGCAAACATTTTAGTCTTTCCTCTCATTAGTTACTAGTAAAACTCATAATATTTTGCCCCATACAACTTTGATTTACACACCCCACTCTACTCACTGCCATTATTCCTGGAAAAGGTGTGAGGAGATTTCCTGCCCAAGATGACAAACAGTTTTCCATCAAGCTGCGAAGCTGTCTGGGAAAAGAACAGAGCATGAAAAAGCCCACAAGCTCAACTGGCACTTATTATGCATAAAATTATTGCCAACACTTTATGATACTTTCATAAAGCTTCTCCTCCTCATCACTGTTTAACAGCCAAGAAAACCCTCCACAGATAATGTGGAGTTATGTTTAAAGCAGCCTTTTATACAACTGCATCTTAAACTGACTTGAATGGCATAAGGTCAATGCTTGAAGGTGTAATCCCTGTCAACGGAGCAATTTTCATTATCTGGGTGAAGAGTTTGCATCTTAACCTCCGAGACACTCAACTCCTCTCAGCACTCCTTGTCCTCTGGTGCTCCCTGCTGCAGTCAGCAACACCTCAGAGGGGAAAACGAGGGATGGAAGCTCCTCACATGCTGGATGCCAGCTATAGACCTGTTAAAAACTTTGGAAACCAGCAGAAGGAAAAGCTTTCTGAGGATTTGTGCAGAAACACAGAAGCATCTGGAACCATGCCACCAAATTTAATTGGTCTGGAGTATTTCTAGAATGAAGGTGGGGAAGGGTCCTCATTCAAGGAACTCCCCAAAATCTCCCAGGGACTTTTCAGATCAAAGAAGAATAGGATTAATATCTTACTTTTTAAATAGAAAACAATTGATTGCTCCTTCTGGCAAAGCATTTGAAAATACAGTTCAGTGTTTCATAATGCAGGGCTAGAGACTCTTGGGGAAGCAGAAGAGCTGTCTGATTCTAATATGTTAAAAGATTCTTAGCTTGAGGCAGTGCTGGCTAAGGGAATATTACATTTGTAATCAATTTTACTAGCCCCTCTGTTGTTTTCCAGATGTGCTTATTGATTATTAGTTTCAAACAGTCATACTTAGTCTGAATAAAATATAAGTAGCTAAGAATCACAAAAATATTTATTTTTCTAAAAAACTGAATATTTTAAAGGGCTCTAAACCATTTCTTAACATGTTGCTTCCCTTCTCCAGAATGTGACACTTTTTCTATAATCGGATGAAAAAGAGAATGAAGAAGAAGTTACATCCACCTGAAATTTCTGGAGTACTTCAGAATCACCTGATTATGCTTAGAATTACTTGATTACTACCCAAGGAAAGAATTTAACAAAATACAGTATTGGAATAGGATCAATATGACTAAATTTATGAAACCCATTTTCACCTTTAGCTTGTACACCACCAAAGTATTGTCATTGCTAATGAAGGAAACAAATATCTCTCTTAGGTAGCATATGAACTAGACATCTGCAGCTGCCACCAGTCTGTACATAGACTGTGGAGAGAAAATAAATAAATTTCTCACAAAGATACTTTTACTTTTCTCAATGTGATTGCAGTCAGTAATTATTTGGAGATCTTATGTCAGCAGCATTTAGCCTATGACATGCTTGAAAATTGTGTTTAGAGAATTAATATTGCTGTTTGTAGTAGATCACCTTGGGATATGTTTCAGCTCTTCCCTTTCTTGATGATACACTTCATTATATTTAAGTACATTCCTGGAAGAGGCAGACTGAAGCAAAGGCAATTAAAGGAAGCCAGGTTAATAAATTAAAAAGTTAAGGGGTCTGGGTTTTTCTTTTGAAAAACTTTTTTTTTTTTCCTGAGAAACTCTAAGTATCTCTGGCCAGATAATTTGGATTAGGTTAAGAAAGCTACAATCTCTGATGGTCAGACTTCCTCTCATTGCAAGGATATGTGGCTGTATCACCTGGAATTCAGCCTGTCTCAAAGGTTTCTGGTTCAGCTGGTGTGGGGCTATGCTGGAGGTATCACAAGAATATTATCTCCTAGCTGAACCTTTGGAAGTGTGTTTCAGTGCAGATTTGCATGGTTCAGAGAGGGACTTTCTCTCTTGATACACCTTCCTTATTTCATTGGCAGATATCACCTGCACAGAAGTGACAGGAAACAGCAAGGGCAGAGGGATATGCAGGAAGAGGGAGGGAATTTCTTAAAACAGGTCGCCTCAAATCTTATTTAGATATTCAAAGACAAGATTCAAATTGTTATCAGCAGCTCATCAAGGTACTTCTGACTGGGAAGAAATGTGTAATAGCTGGGGAAGAAGTGTGTAATGAATAGACAGAAAGAAAGAGAAAACCCTAATGAAGACAGAGCAATACTCACCCCAGAGTGAAGAAGAAAGAATTTTTTGGGACATTTAACGATCTGTTTGATACAGAGTTTTCTATAATTATTCTATAAAGCAAAATGTTGCAGAAGTCTCATTATTGGAGATACTGAGTTGCTATATGGAGTGTTGAATTTGCATATGGAGACAGTAATGGTGGCAATTGGGACAGCAAGGAACTGGGTCATTCACAATCACAGAATCCTTTAGGTTGGAAAAGACCTCTAAGACCATGGAGCCAAACCATTAACTCATGGCTGCCAGATTCACCATTAAACCATGACCCCAAACACCATGCCTACCTCCAGGGATGCTGATTCCATCACTTCCCCAGACAGCATGTTCCAATGCCTGACCACCTTTTCAGTGAAGAAATTTTTCCTAATATCATGACTCACTTCCACTTGAAGTGTTACCTAGGGAAGAGAGAGGGAGTCAGGGAGGAGAGAGAAAAGAGCCTTCTGACAAACTTAATTGGAAAACCAGAAATCTATCACTTTTACCTGAAATGGATTTGGTATGGCATGAAACTGATTTCAGCTTAAAACCTAGAAGTCTATTTCTCAAACTTTTCTACAAATAAAATTTCACTCACATGAATACAAATATTTGTTAAGGGATAAACATAGAAGTCAATAAAACATGGCCAGCTGTTTCCCTTTCAAAATAATTCCAATTAGTTGTGTTTTATTTTTCCTATTATTTTGCTCAGCATTAAGTTGAACCTAAAGCCTAACTTCCACAGCCTTTAGGGGAAAATACAAAGATTTCTCTTCCAGGTAGGCTACAGCAATGTTCTGTAAAAAAGAAAAGGTTGTACCATTCAGTTTGTTGAGCTCCATAATCCTTAACTAGACTTCAAATATTGCACCTTCATTAAAAGACATAGCCTTTTAGAAGCCACCTTAATTTTGCCTCTAAATATTCAGCTGGCAGAGTGAACAAAAAGCTTTTGCTTTTTATGTATTTCACAGAACAGTACTTAAAATCTCCTATGCCAGGCTTAGGTAGTTCTCACAGTACTCTTTAATGTGAAAATTTGCCACTGGGTGCTGCCCTTAAAACCGTAGCTCCTAATGGTGGTGATTAAGTGAGGGAGAAAAGCCACTTCTACTTAGTCTTTAGTTTTCACAGGGTAATGGATACTGTGCAATCTTAGTGAAAACCAGAGATGCAAAGAGTGGTTTGATCCTGAAAGTCATTTCAGTGCTGGAAATGGATGCTTTTTGGAATAATGCCCGGTGAACTGCAACTTTCACAAAGTCAAGAGACTGTCCTATTAAATCTAAAAGGTTGGTTTGGCTGGTATACAATAGATACTAAACCCAAAGTACAGGAGTCAGATTGACTTACTTGAGACATTTATCTGCTGGAATGATAGCCCACCTTTCACTCTGCTCTGCTGAAATACCACACTCCTAATCAAATCTTTATGGCCACGGAGGTATATGAGTGACATAAGGCAAGTGTCAACCCAGGGAACCTAAGGCATATGGCAGAGCTATTATCACTTACTTTTCCCCATTTAGGAGCAAAAGGGGCATATAGTGTTTAAACACTTGTCAGGAATATCCTTTTCTTTCCAGGACTGATTTTTATGCTGTGTGACCCAATCCCTTCTCCGGGGTGAAGTTTCCTCCTCTGTTATCCATGGTGATTTATAGGGAAGAAGGCAGAACGTGATCCAGATTGTACCATAACCCAAGATATACTTCCACAAAGAGAGGAAAGGGGTTTCTGTGAAATGTGTTACCTATTTTTGAGCATTTCCACAGGATTGAGCCCATTAGCAGAAATGCCATCAAGAATGCTGTTTAACTGCATCCTAAGTCTAAAGCACTCCCCTCCCTAGCCCTCCTGTTTCTGCCAGAAGGAAATCTGGCACGAGGGACAAGAGCCACGTAACAGCTGAGCTGGTGACAGAAAGCTCAGGCTGCGCTGGGAGTACACTCAAAGATCATATGAAACAAAAATTATTTGGCTTGGTCATCTCCTCTCTTACATTGCAAAGTCATGTAATTCCTTCTCCCTGGCTCCCATCTCACAGAGATAATAGTTGCAGAGTCAGGCATTGCCCTTACTTGTAGTCAGCACAGAACGCTGTCATCCGATTTCACAGATATTGGAGGTGCCATTGGGCCATCCCCAGCCTCATTTTCCTTCAGGCTCAGATTGAAAATGAGAAGGAAACTGAAAGAGGAAATTAGCCCCTCGGTCACAAGTATGAACATGTGAATGGGATCAGAGCAAAAGGCTTATTTCTGCTCTTCCTTAAAACCAGAAAGAATAGTGTCAGATTCCTAAAGCTTGTTCTCAGTTTTAATGAGCACAAGGGAATAACACTGAGAAGACTTGTATGTTTCAAGCTGCAATACATCAGGCTGTCAAAAAACACTGGAATGCCACATATTCTAATCTTTTTTCACTCACCATTGCACAGTCAGTACAATTATCTTGTTGCAGCAAATTGGGGGAAAAGTATTAAGAAAAAATTAGTGTTTAAAAGCTATGAAATCTGCATTGCAGGTTGTACCATTTCCTAAATAGAGAAATATTATGAAAGCATTAAATAAAGATGTGAATTTTTAAGAAGCCTATTTCTTCTTTCCACAGCACTGCAAATACTTCTGGTGCACAGCCATGGCATAATCTGTAATAGTATTGGTGACAAGGAAAAAAATTAAAACTGGATGAGACCTGTAATTTTAGAACCAATACATAACAGCAAACAAATCTGATGGAAAATGCTGTGAATAGTAATTGCCTGTTTGCAAAAGATATGAAGGTCAGGGAAAACACTGGGTGAAGTTTAAAAGATGGGAATACATACTGGGAGAAAATAAAAAATTTCAATTCATGCAGATACCTTTCTCAGTCAGCAATAGATTTTCTTTGCATCTTTAAAATGCTAAGTGTACTCTACACTAAAAGTAATTAATGGTAAATAATTTGAAAAGCCTTTTCTCTTTTCAGGTCCCTGCTGTTTATGACACTTCAAAACTGCCAGGATGAATTCATCTACCTCTACCTGCTCAGAGAAGTTCAAGAGTCACATGCAGTGTTTGGATATTCCATCACCGATATTCCCATACCACATCAGATGTACAAATCTAAGGGGACATGGACAAACACAGATATAAATGAGTAAGGCCCTATTTGGTCTTGTCATTATTATCAAGAAGAGGAAACTAAGAAGAAGATATTAAAAAAGCAGGCTGAGACGACATATTTCAAAAATTTCCTAAAATTAGTCAAATGCGAAAAAATAAATAAGCTGTCTTCTGTCAATGATGAAACATTGTTTTGGAAATTGTGAGGTACGATTGTCGGTCTGAAGTCCTAAACATAATTAAGTTCACAGTTTCACAATTTGGCTCTTAGGGAGTGTTGCAATACATAAAGATTAGTATACTCTAAAATGGTAGTTCACTCATTTAATTACACATAAGTAATAGAAGAATAGAATAAATTCAGTTGTCCAGAGATTATATCTATGGTAAGTTTTGGATTTTGTTTTCATTTTGCTCCTGAAGGAGTGACAGTGAGCAATAGATGCTGATCTGCTAAAGATTCTCCATGGCTGGAGCCCGATGCAGCTGTGGAATAAATGAAACCTCTGCCATGATTCAGTTAATGCCTCCAAACACCTCAATCTTCACTGTTGCTTTGCTTTAGAGTCTGGCTCTACTTTTAGTCAGTCCAACAGACTGCCAGGGAACCAACACTAACTGATTCTATAGTAAAAACTCATCTTCTGATAGTGCTTTTTCATCTGCAAGACAGATGAAGGTTTTAAGAATCTCTTTTTATCTTGATTTCACTTGCTGTTTCCCAACTAGAGGGGCAAGTTTATGTGGATAAGTTATGCATAGAGAGGCATTTCTCCCTGGTGGTAATGGAAGCCATAAAAGACTTAAACCCATTTGCTTCTGTAATTAAATCATCCATCTCAGGAGAATCAAGAAAAAGCTGCAAATGGAGACTTTTCAAATTAAGAAAAATTAAGCAGTAAATAAATGTTTAAAACCCACCCAGGTTAAATGGGTTTTCCTTTAATAGACTGAATTTCTTGCTCTTAAAAAGAAAAAAAACAGCAACAACAACAAAAATCCAACCACCACAACAAACAACAAACTAAAACCTGAAGATACTCCCTTAGTAACGTTTATTCTGCCTGACTTGGAATATGAAGTTCAGATATTTAAAAACTGATTGGGATGGATTTTTTAAATTATTATTGATTGGTTGTCTCTCACCTTATGGAAGCTCACCAACAGATGAATGATAATTAGCCATTTTGTTGTTACAGAGGTTGGTGCATAATTCACATGGGTAGAAATTTGTTGTGTTTGTTGTTGTTCCTGTCCTTTTGAAGAAGCCTAAAAGGGCTTTTGTCAATTCACTCTTGTACCCTCGTATACTTGAAAATATATTTTCTATTTAGATAAAGCTTCTTTTTATATATATATATATATATATATATATGTGCAATCACACCACTGTGCAGATTTGGGAAGACCTGTGATTATATTGGTGAACCCTGCACAAGGGGCTGCTTCCAGCATCAATGTTTAATCGATTTTATAGACACAAACAACGAAGCCCTTGAAAACCAAATTCAAACTGAAGTGGCTGAGCCTTTTCTGTTCATCCCTCTAACTCCAGCATTCAATTCCAGCTAAGTAAGATCACATCCTTCAAGAAGTATTTTTTCCCCACACTTTTTTTTGGTGATTAGCTATAGAATTCAGTAAAGTGCCTGATGTACCACATTAAGAAGGATGCTAAGCGGTTTACAAATCTCAGTAATTAATGACTATTTTTATCACAGAGAATATAGGCGACTTTCTTATATCTATCTGAAACTCAATATAAGCCTCTATAAGCCTCCAGGCTGCATAATTGGTGCAATAGAGCTGAAAATGAGATGGAGGATATAATACAGCTGAAGTAATCCTGCCTTTAGCTGAAATGGAACAGTGGAGGCTCTGAGCATCCAGAATGTTGTTTCCACTAAGATTTAAAGCCAGCCAGCTGTCGGCTGCTGCAGTGAAAATTGTAGTGTTATTTACTTTCTTTAGTAGACTCCAAATACTTAAAGAGACACAACCATATTTATGGACATTTTTTTTTATCTTTAACAACTTAAGCAATGTATGTGATCACATTTTTTCTTGTTAGGGGCCAAATGGGTGCATATCCTTCACAAAAGTTTCAATTCAAGCACTCTGGAAATTACCTCAGGTCACAACATCCTGGAAACGATGCAATTGGTTTTACCTTCTCTATGCAGGAACTGTGAGAAATAAAATCTTTTTAAAATCATAATGGGTTTATAAAGGGTTCTGAGAACAGGAGGGAACATTGAAAAGGTTTATACGGTGGTGACATTTTAAGATTGAAAGAGAGTGCTTGCTATACAGAGACCTGATGAAATCTGTCAGGTTGGGATTTACTGTTTAGCACATTTACCTCAGATATAAAACCACAGAAAAGTTTTAAAAAAGTAAAATAAAAACCACATCAATCTCACCTTTACTTTACAGTTTGCACCGCAGAGAAGATTTGAAGGAACCGATGAAAATAATGATAAAACCTTTAGTATACTCCATTTTAATTTGTTATGTAACTTATAGTAAATGATAAACATGATATTGTATCTCATTTTTCTGTGAGAGCACAGTGTTCTGGCTGAAATACAGTCAGTCAAATTAGGGTTTGGGCTTTTCTTCTTCTCTCTAGGGAAATACTGGTTACTTTTGAGTTATAACAGTCTATAACCTATGGTTTGGGGTAAGGATTATGTCTGTTTTTAATTGTGTGCAAGGAGACAGTAGAGTAGAGCCTAGGGGCACTGCTGTTAAACAATCATTAAATAATATTAAGCCCATGTCAAGGGAGAAGGAATCAATGTAATCATTGTCCATCTTTCCCCCCAGATTCACCCTCAGCCTAGGGTCTAGTTCTAGGTCTGCTGGAAATGACATCATTGGATCATGGCAGAAAAATCACGTTAATGTTTCTGCCATTGCAACAGTCCTACTGTGTTTGTCCTGGCTACAGATTCATCACCCTGTTTTGCCTCATCATCTGCGTGGCTAACATGAGAGCAGCAATTTTCTGTCTCAGGGACACGCTGTGGGTTTTGACACTGCTGGACTGACAACCATGTGGAACCAGAGAACATTGTCATTACTGCTTATCAATGGTGAACAATACTCAGGAGCTTCTTGAGCCTCAAAAGTCCTGCTCAGAGAGTGCAGCCACCTCTCAGAAGGGGAGGTAATCTCTGTTTCATCTAGATAGGCTGTGTAAAGGACCTGTCCTGTGGGAACTGCTCTGGTGCTGCAAACCATCCTTCACGATCACTCACCCCACTGAATCTCTGTCCCTGGATAAACACCATGGGACTGTGACCAGAGACTGCAGGGAGGAGGAGCTTGAAGGGTTGGTGGTACCTGGTCAGCCTCTGTCACCTCCCTGCAAGAGAATGCACACATCTCTCAGTGCTTTTAACTCAAGCTGGATTGGATGGAGTAGTAAAAACCAATTAACCCCAGAGACCCTGAATTTCTGTGACTTTGGCCTAGGAAAAATGTTACTTATTAAGAGATAAGTACTCAGTTTCAAAAGTGCAAAGATGAGGCATCCTGACTTTTATGGATGGACAGAAGGCATCTAAATGTCCTTCCTCTCACAACACAATTTAGACCTCAGAAGGAAATCTATGCCCTGTATTCGTCTCTTCTGAGTACTGCAAATTTTATGTATTATTTTGCCTTTTTGGATTATGCAGCCAAAGTGTTGCTAGGTGTTATGCTAAGAGATAATAGAGAAGGTTATGCTAAAAACTGGTTTATCACACTTACATTAAGGCAGTGTTATCGAATATGTTTTGGTATTCACTGGGGAGAAACACTTCTCCTTTTTTATGTTAAATTTTAAAAGTTTTAACACCATCAGATTTGAACTGTTTCTTTCCACACCAGGGTGAGCTAGGACAGAGGGGGAAATACATTAAACTGGAGACATGAACCTCACATTATTTTCTTTGGTTTACAAAGCCCATTTGACCATATGAGCACTCACTCCAGGAATTTTAAGACCACTCTTTCTGAGAGGCAACTCTATTAGTAAGACACGGGCTAATGAGCCACAGAAGGTTTGGATGTTTCTGGAGTTATACATGACCAAGGCAACAGCAGTTTGGTTGAATAGAATGCAATATTGCCACAGAAAACCTTTAATTAAAAAAAAACAAGTGAGGAAAAAGGACTGAACATTCACTCTCTAATAGAAAAAGTAATAGGGCTGTCCTTATGAGGACCATGTTCTCTATTCATGTCTTGAAATAACTAATCAAAATTTTGGTTTTATTATTCAGATCTCCTGTATTTTATTCTGTAGGTCTTCATATGTTTCAAATTTGCATATTCAAATACTCTCCTTATCTTTCTACTATCATCTCTTTCTCTGGACCTCTCATCACCATTATCTTCTTGGTATCACATAATTCATTTTTCTATTTCCTTCTCAATATTTTCCCTTTAATTTCTCACCATATTGACCTATTTTCAGGAACAGTTTCTCGTATCATCAGAAGTTGAATCCAGCGTTAGAATTAGAATTAGGTTCTGAAAAGCAACCTACAGGGGAAAAAGACACAAACCCCTTTACCTGTCACACTCTCCATCCCCTGCAACAATACCCCAAGAGGCCAATATTGCTGTCTGGATAGGTACACACACAGCTACTTTTTGCCATGTCCTACACCTTTAATTGGAGTCCTGGATGGCACAGAGAGGGATTGCCCAAAGTTTATTAGACTTCTGTTGCAGGAAAAAATTCTGTTAACAACACTTTTAAAAGTATACTTTATAGAGTTTAGCCTGGCAGATAAATGCAGAATATTTCCTAAGCCTCAACAATGTATAATCATACACTAAGCCATCCATTCCTTAATGTTAGGGGAATATTAATGCTGGAAATTGTGGTAGCTGCCCACAAGATAACATGTACCTGCAAATTTTGAAGCAGATTGTATTTGACACATCAGAGTAGAGCTGGGAAGAAGACAAAAATAGTTCTCTGTAGTTGGGATAATTATGGGAGGACAGTTATGATATGTTATATAATATATCAATAAAGCCATAAAATTGTTATCTGCTGAGCCTGTGGGTGCATTAGATGCCATAGAAACTGTACAAGAGTGGAAGCCCAGGCAGAGTGTGAATAATCTGGCCAGGTAGGTGTGACAAGCTGATTCAAGAGGCTCAAAATGTGGGAGGATAGTTGAAACAACAAATTTGTTTTCCTGCAAGATTATCAGGCCCAGTTTGGTGCATTCAGTCTCCTGGGATCCCATAAATTCCCTCTGTCATGCCGAAGGACAGTGAGCTCTCACAGGCTCCATGCAGAAGTCTCAGAGGAGCATTTACATCTCATCAGCTTGAGCCTGCTACAGCAGGAAACCTGATCTGCAGGAATGGCAGCCTGGGTCTGCCCAACCTGGCCACCTCCTGCTGCCACCTGGACTGTTCTGTGGCAGCAAAGGCAGGGGTCTGACAGCTCTTCTGTCCCTCCCCAGGAGCCAGTGGTGCCACACATAGCAGGGACAACACAGAACCCGGCAGGGAGCTAACAAGCACTGCCAAGGAAGCAGGGAATCTGCTTCAGTGGGACTGCAGCCTCACAAGCCAAGGGATGGAAGAATGCTGAGATGTTTCTGCTGTTTCCTATGTCTGTTATTTATCTATTTTTGCAAGCCTAGCACCACATTTATGTGTACATATATAACAAAAGGGTGTGGGTGCATCTCCAGAGAGTGGATGTGAGCATTGCCAGAGATGGAAGAGCTAGGGCCAGCTCTCCATAGTGCAGGAACAGCCCTTTAAACTCAGGTCCTGCTGTTAAGGAAACTTCCCAGTGTGACCACTCTCAAGACTCTCTGGTAGCCACACTCCCAGTGTCACAGACTGCCACTGCTGGGACCAAGGCCCCTCCACAGGGGTGACCCCAGTGACCCAGTGGGTCCCTGCTGGACTCCCTGCACACCCACTCACAGTCACACCAGGTTTCCTCACCAGCTCAGTCCCAGGATTTCCATAGCAGAGTCAGATGTTTTATTCCATAAAGCCATTTATCCCCAGTGCAGTAACACAGAAACAGCCTGAGCTGGTGCCTCCAAGGAGGGACCCTGAGCAAAGGAACCCCTGGGCTTTTAACCCCTCACAGTCCAAGCACACCAAAGTCTCTCTCCTTCTCCCGAGCAATCAGGTCCTGCCATGTGTCTCAGTGTCCCTGACCTGGCTGTGCCACAGGTTTCTGTGCCCTTTGCTGTGCAAGGGGTGGCAGTTCACAGCCTCTTGTCTAAGGCTCCCACCCAGAGGTGAACCTGCAGCTCCATCTGCAGCTGCACCCCGAGCTCCCTGCACCCAATGTGTTCCTCAACACTGCCATCACATTGCCATGGCAATATCATGCCTGGGCCATCCCTACAGCCCACCACATTGCTCTGGAAGGATATCCCAGACATCTAGGCTGAGTTCTGATCCTGCTCAGTGCATCATATAGCAACAGCATTAGCCACAGCATTACAGGCATCCAGGTGCTACTTTGATTTTTGTTATTTTGCTCAAGATGAGCATTTCTGTGTAGCCTGGACATGGTCATAAGTACTTTGGAGTCTGGGGTTTTGGACAGAGGGAGACAGAGCTTTGATCAGGGAGGGATGAATGGGGAAGCAGGTAGTGAGTGATCCTGTCATGGAGGAAGCGCACTGAGCTCTCGTCTCCTCTCCCAGCAGGTGCCGTGAGGAATCTGGTCACACTCAGAGTGTGCTGAGCAGCAGGCCTAGATACTGTCTGCACACTGACAGAAAAAAAGTAAACTGAAAAAGTAAACAAGCAATATTTATTTGTGTAATTAAAGAAGACTAAAACATGATAGAAATATCTAATCACCACAAGAAATCCCGTAACCAATTTCCAACATGATTAAACTCGCATTGTTGCAAAATAAAGCAATCTAATCAACAGCCTGTGTTCTAATTACGTCTACCTGATCTCAAAATATTTCTGAGCTTGTTTATATCCCCAAGCCCTTTTATCTTGACGTACTGTAAAGTCATTTCCAAAATGAATCAGGTAATGTGTTTTTCTTTCCGCAGCAGGTACAGCGATGTGAGCACAGGGAGGTTCAGAGACCACTGCCACAAAGTGATGATTGAAAATCTCAGGCAAGTGGGGGCAGCAATGGCGAGGAAAATGAGAGTGCTCAAGGGGAAGAAATAGGTCTACTCCTGGAAAAGGAAGGAAAACACACCGTATAGAAATGAGGATATAACAGACCAAGACGGGGAGAAGAAAATATGCAGTGCAGAAAAAGAAGGTAGAGCAGAGAGATGAAGGCAGGGCAATCAGAGGCACCTAGAAGTAGGATGGAGGTAGTGAAGAGTATTCAAGACTCCCTTAAATTACCATTAATCAAGTTTCATAAATTCACATTTCTATCTCTCTCACATTGAACTCTTTCATTCATTTAAGCATTTCCTCAAACCTGATCTTTGCTCTCATAGCCATAGATTCCAAACACTTAAAGATGGTTGGTCAAGGAGGAAATGGGTGGATGAGAGGTGATATCTGCACATAGCTGAATGGTTAATGTTCTGAGTTACCTCCAAAAGAAGGACAGAGACTTTGGGGAGTGGAAAAACTGTGTCTTCCTGTTTCTCTATACAGGAAAGTGAATTACAAGGTTTACATCATAATCTTGGCTTCTGGATGCTACAGCAACATGTAGAATTAACAAACTGTGTGGCTGTAGGAAAGGCAATATGCTTCAAATTAGAAAGACTAGAAATTGGACCTTGAATACTTTTACCAGCAGACTAGGCACAGAAATGATGAAGAGGGGAAAAAAACCACCCCAGACTTTCAAGGTTTTCTTTTCTACTATAAATTCTTACATAACCCAAACTACTTAAAAAACTATTTTCCCCACAAACATACGTATTTTACTTCCACTGTTCTGATTTAAACCAAGTTTGCCTCCTGGAGTGCTGAGAATCAAAGGGACCTGTAGCACACAGGTAGAGCTCCAGTTAAAAAGACTCCAGACAAAACCTGCACAGTGTTGCCCCTCGTTTCTCAGACAACAGGAATTTGCCTCAAATAAGGTAAGGAAAAGGTTCAGTCCACTATTTTCAATCAGTGTGACAACAGCAAGACTATTTGGACAGTGGAAAAGACAGAAGAGAGAACTTTCAACTGAAAAAATGAGCAATATTCAGCACTTTTAGTGGAGGCAAACATCACTTTTTTTTTTTTTTTAACATTCATGAAGATTTCAGATCTCTGATGTGAAACCCTTGCTCCCCTGTTCTCTTGTTTCTTTATGCAACCAGAAGGATACAATAATTCAGAAGCATAATGCAGAAGATACAATAATTCCTTGTTTAACATCCATGGAATAAATTTAACTGCATGAAAGCTTTTTATTCATCATCTATTTCATTTTAGATCTCTGAGATGTAATGCTTTTCCCATTGTTAGTCACTATTAATGACAAAAACTCTCCTTTATTGAGATCAGTACCTGAGAGGGTGGTCTGTCCTCACTGAAAAGCAGCAGGGTTCTGAAATTTTGGCAGGCTTCCTCTGAAGCACATCCACAGGCCCTTCAGTGCAAATAGGTATTCAAAGAGGCAGCAGCTGGAAAACTAAAGAGAAAAAAAAAGTTATTTTGACAATGACCTCCACTCTTAAATTTAAAGAAAAGAAAAGAGGAAGAAAAAGAAACCCAACAACAGCTCTATGAGCTGTTACCAGGAAATGTCATGGATACAGCCTCAGAGCGAGAAGAACGAAAATCTTGGCTCAGATTTTCACATTTATTTTGTACAAGACAGGGCCATGCAGGAAGGTTAAACCAACTTTTTATGGACTAATTTGCTTTGTTTAGAACACACTGTCACACATACATGTCTCACAGGAGATTTTTTTCCCAAGGTCTAAAGGGCTTTGGGTGCCTGATCCAAGGGCAAAGCCAGGAAGGGCTTAGAGAACAATTTGTTGTGGGAGAATGCCAGCAGATCAGACTAAGATATAATCTTCAACAAGTGAGAGGCAGAGAGAAAATCAGAGCAAAACAAGAAATGTGGCCAAACAAGAAAAAAAAATTGCCTGGGTTAAAAAATAAACAAGCTATAGCTTTAGAAGAAGTCTAGCAATTCCCAGGAGTCCTTACAAAACCTGCAGCACTGGTTTGGTTTTCGGGCAAGTATACCAGTGGCTATATCATAATACAGAGATATTCAGATCAACTTTGTACTAGGGCAGGCCTGATGATAGGCAAAAACCTAATGTTGGCTGAATAGAGCTCAGCATCTAATCACTTGTCTTTTTTTTCCCTCACCTCTTCTCCTCTGGCTGCAGTGTTTATATTACTTGAAGTGCTCAAATCTCATTTGTTTGCGTATACTCCCTCTAAGAAGGTCTCTGAGCTTCTGAGGCTTTGCTGTTTCTCCTAACAGAGAGACAGAGAAACAGGACAATTATAAACTTCCAATTATGCAAAAAGTTGGTGTAGTTGCCGATGATTTATATGTTGTTTGATATTTTATAGGTCATCTTAAAAGTTAACATTTAAATTATTTGAGAAATTCTGACTCTTAAATTGGATGTTTCAATAACGTTATTGCTGCTGACTCCCTCGAGTGCTGGTGCTCTTAGTTTCCTGATTTTAATTATTAATCCACCACCGCATGTTGTGTTTCCCTGTAGCAGCAGAAAGGTTAATATTCATAACCAGTTTTTAGGTTATTTTTAAAGGTAGGTGAGGAACAGTGCAGGGGAAGATGGAGGAGGGGAATTGAGTTTTAATTACTTGTTAATATTGCTATCTAGGTTGTGGAGCTGATAGCAGCTCTGCTCCTTCCCAGGCTCTTTATGTGCACATCCACAGGAACAATTCCACCCAAGGCTGAACATCACTCCCTGTCTCTCCAAAATTACCTCTGTGCCAGCTGCTTTCAGCAGCCTCTGACCAGCGGCTTGTGCAATACTGATCTGCTGAAGTAATAATTGAAGGGAAATATTAAAGAATCGTCCATAAAAAAGAAAGCCTGTACACACAAGGAATCTCATCTAATCTTATGCTGCATTAAAATACAAATAAAACAGACTGGCTTCTTTCTTTGGTTGGGAAGGACCAAATCCAACTTCCATGCTGAGAAAACACAGAGCCTGCTGGAGACCTGAGCTTCTCTCTGCCTTATTCTTTATTGTCTCAGACTGATTTTTTTATCCTGACAAAAATCTGGACTTAAATAACCAGCACAATTTATTCCCTTCTGCCTGAGTTCTCCAGAAAGTGCAAAAGTTTTTTTGGTTTTTTTTTTTTTTTTTTTTCCTCTCTACAAAGCCACACTGAGAAATCTTCCTTTATAGCAGCAAGGATTTCCATCACAGACTCGAGTGTACATTTATTATCAGAATGTAATATTTGGTCCTTTCTCCATAATGGGTGCACTCAACTGCATCATTTATAGTGAAGCCAAAGTGAGAAAGAAAAGAGGAAATGAAGAAAATACTTTCATGGGCAATCTTCACTCCATTTTTTTTCCTCAGGAAAAGGTAAAATCAGCTCACAATTAGGTACATCTAAAACTTGAATCAAAGCACAGATTTGCCCAAGACAGATCTCTCTACATGTCCCTGCACAACCTCTCTGTATTCACATGGGGAGGTTCCTGCTGGGACTACTTGCTTTGATTTTACCCTAAAAAAAAAGTTGAAAGTGGACCAAATTGGTACCTTCCTGTCTTTAAAACATAAAAAGGAAATTGACACACACACATACACTTTTGTACCATTTTAAGTTCTCAGTCCATTCAAAATAAGACCAGAGGCCACTTGCTTCCATTTCCCAGTCTCTCTCCTCCTCTTGCCCTCAGAAATGAACCACCAGGAGCTACAGGGAATAAAGTCAAGTCTTGCCCAGAATATTGAGATGAAAATCCTGCAATCTGAAAGGTAACCCAGCAGGTATTTATGGAAGGCAGTATAGGATTCATACCACAGCATTAATTTTCCTCATCTTACCAAGAGGTTGAGAATCATCTTTGTAATAAGAAAACCCTGGACCACCAACATTACTCAATTCAAATTCAAAATTTAATGTTTGCTTGCACTCCTGCTGTATCTAATAACACAAAATGCACTCCAGAGCCCATTTCCCCAGGTTCTAAGGCACTGATATGACTACAGCCCTGTCACATAAATGAAACGCCAATTGCCATCCTGACAAGAAACCCACATATTTAACTGATGAACAATTGGTGGAAAGGAAAAAAATGGATGTGAATGCCTTTTTTTATTACCTTGTAGGATTGTTACAGAATCCCTTTCTACTGAATGAACCTCAAGGACACTATTATTACCACTCCATTTTCAATTTATTTTTTTTCTTTTTAAGCAAAATTTCTTTGCTTTCAGAATTATAAAGCTTTGTTTCACTGCCAGTTAAGACACAGGCAGCAGTAGAAAGAAAAAATATTCCTCATGTTTTCAACAGTTTCATTCACCTATATTCACAAGAGGCCATTACCTATTATTCTCTACTGTAAGGATGATGCAAATATTTATTATGCAATACCATTTGAAAAGCCTTTTTTATGTTCTACATCAAAAAGATGAAGTGAATGAAAACTGAAAGAAAGTCTTGCTGCATACACAGGACATAAAATCTCAAACCTGTAAACTGCACTCTGTTTTAAATTGCTTTTTTGAATCAGAAAATGATGAAACCAACTTCAGCTTATTCCCTGTCACCAGTCAAAATATGCATGCTTGCCCACGTCTTCATGCAGAAAGGTGAATTTTGACTAAGATTACATACAGCTAAGACAAAATACCTACAGAGATACTATGGTGATGCTTCTCTAAAAACATGAAATTGTTTTTTCTGTTCTGTCAAAGCCCTCTAGATGGCATTCTTTAGTAAACTTTGGTGATCGCACACATTTTGGCCTCAGTGCAGTTTACAGTGTTTTCACTAATGTTTTTAAATTAATCTACTGTAATGACTGTCAGTTTAATGAGTTATTAAAAGATATTCATGCTTTTGTAGTGCAAAGTGTAACAAAAATAGAATAAATAACATTTCGCTTATTCAAAAGTTCCTAGAGTAAAATATATTTCTCTGTCTGAAGTGCATTGCAGGCCTTAGAGAAAAAAACAACAGTATTTTCAAGCAATTTAATGTTTTCTGGGACAGGACACATGCCTGTAAAAATTATAGTAACCCATCTTCCTCCTGAAGTAAGGTCTTTATAAATGAGAACTTCACTAAGTTTGAATAGTTTCTCTGGTAGGGATTCTGTGAATGGTTTTGCAAGCAGAGCAACTTGTAAACAAAAGGAAAACCTGCTGCTAGGACCCCTGCTTAGCCTTACATCAGAATGCTGCATTAATTTGTACTAGGCCCACAAATGTCAGTCTCATTAGATGAGCAAACACAAATTCCTGTGTAACTCAGGCTCCCTGGTACTGCTCCATGGAGCCCAATAACTCTGCAGAAGTAGATCCCAGCAGTGAGGCAATGTGTCTGCAAAAAGGGCAAGTCAGAGAGATCCTGACTGTCACTGCCATCAAGTAAGGTGGCAATCTCCAAAATCAATACACACATAATGTATGGACTGGGACTCTTCCCTGCCAATTCAGCACGTGACCACTGGACCCAAACAAAGGGATTTCTGGGTTCCTGACCCACACAGAGCTGCCTGATAATAATCAGGGGCACGTCTCCCACCCTACATACTTTGCTAAAGAATGTAGGTGGTTGAAGCAGGCTTGAAAACCTAACCCCTGCACCCGAATCATTATTTAGTTTGTTTGATTCAATAAGTAAATAGGTGTTTCATTTAGTTTTTAAACCCCCAAATTAAGCTATGTATTCCCTCTTGTCTGTATTCTACCAGATGGATGCTACCTCTTGCCTTATGCAGAATACCACAGGAAAAAAAACCCCAAAAACCCAAAAAAAAGAACAAATGCTATATAAAAGAAGAACAAGCAAAAAATACCCCAGAGTTATTTCAAACTCCAGCAGTTTTTTGCAGGTGTTCTGGGCTTCAACAGCACAGTGAGACTTTTTCATTCATGTTCTGCCTGCTTCCTGGAAAACAACACTGATGTGAATATCCAAGCTAAAGAAAACAAAACCCAATGTATATTTCAAAAGAGAACTGGCTTTATATCCCATGGATTATTATGTAGCCGTGCTCACAAACTGTGCCTAGGCATCTGAGGCATGTTGAACTATTCAAGCATAAACAGAGCCAAGAATATTTATAGTTCTGTTCTGTCACAGTGGATGTTGCAATTGGACAAATAACAGGGCCCAAGGTGACATACTATAATATTAATAGAGGGGCAGAGTGAGAAATTACCAAACTGAAGGGCTTGGAAATCAACAACCTACAGCAAGAACACCCAATGTCATCAGAAAGTCATTCCAGAGTAAGAACACATGGATTCAGGTTCCTCTTAATCATTTTGTCTGGTTGTGTACTCTGTTTTATGATGGTTTAATTGTAGCTGCACTTCAAATGTGGTGCACTGATGGGGGACAGCAGGGGAGCATTAGGCGTAAAATTTAACTGCAAAGCTCAATGCAATCCTAATTATGGTGCTGCTATGACACCTCCATAATTACTCATTCTTATCCACTGGCTCTACGAAAATAATTCACAAGACAGAAAAGCAAGCTGAGAATGCCAGCATTGTCACTGCAGTCCAACCCTACACAGGACTAAAACCTGGTGATGCTTGGCTTTTCAACACCCACACCCTTCCACAAAAGTTGCAGGAACCCTATTTTAAGCTCTAGTTCCTATATAATTCAAAGATCATCTAAGCTAGCTAGAAGGAAATGTGGAAGAGAGAAGTGCTTAAAATTTCATCTTTCTCAGGTGTCTCTGTGTGATCTGTGCTAGCTGTTTTTATTCAGTCAGGATTCACAGTCCTGCAGGACTCAGGAACGTTTTTCACACAGGCAGGCAACTCACACTTTCCTTTTAAAAACCAGCTAGAAATAGAAGTGGAAGTTGTGCTGTTATTTTTCTTTTCCTAAGAACCTAGGAGCAGAGCACTTCATTCATGGACAAAATAAATAAGCATCCCCATGCCTTTGTCCCTCTCTAGACCAGGAATGCAGTGACAGGGCTGGCATTCTCAGCTTGCCTCTAGTCTTGTGACACACTGAGCAGAGACGGTGGACAGGGAAGAGTGATGATAAATGTGTCATAGCAGTGCAGTAATTAGGATTGCACTGGGTTTTGCACTTGATATGAGAAGCATGGATCAATCTTCAGTCCTCCCTTTGCCCGGGGAGTGCCCTTATCACGGGGCTGTGGAGACAATCCTGCACTTTTTTAAAAAAGACTTCCCAATCTAGCCTCCAGCTTTACAATTAGGGGACTTTCATGGGAAAGGACAAGCAAGGGTCTGCCTTCCTCAGGTAAGGAATCAGTTAAGACTTCAACCTTCACATACAGGGATATGTATCAGGTCTGGGGAACCTTCTCGGTGCTGAGTCTTCCTCCAGAAACCTTTATCATGTGATGGAAGCTAAATCAAGCCTGGAGAAATAAATATGAAGATAGAAGTCTTGGCTACACTATTGACAAAAAGAAAGACTTCTAGCCATCATGAATAGTCCACTAAAATAATATAGGTATGTATTCACAGCCCTTCCAGCACCAAGGCAGTTATTCTGTGCCTCATTTTACCTGGTTTATTGTTTTACAGTATATGTCTTGGAAGCTCATCAGAGCTGGAGGAGCTAAAAAACTCCTGATAACCTCTGGCACACACTCTGGGGTGTGAAAAAAGGCAGCAGCCTCTTCTATCACAGAACGGTTAAAGAGCACTTGTTTTGGCTGTGCAGAAAAGGTCAACGACAATTACCAAAACTCTCCTTGCTGTATTTCAGTCTTTTTGTCCTCCAATGTTAGAGCAACTTAGGTAGGGTACAAAATCATTTATTGCATCGTGACGCAAAAGATCTTTAAATTTTAACAACAGAGATACAGATTTCCTCTAGTATTGACAATTCCAAGTTATACAAAAAGTTCAAACACTTGGTTTGAAATAAAAAGCTTTAAGAACTTTTGAAACAGTGAAAGAAACCACACAATTTTGAGGGTTTTTTTTCTCTTTTTAAAAGAAAGGACTGTGGAATTAAAAAACCAAACCAACAAGCTTCCAAAATATACCTAAACCAGATTCTGCAACAACAACATACAACTGTGAATCTGAAATGAGACACCACTTACTGCAAGAAGTTCAAATAAACAGTAAGTTTGCAACACTGTGCCTGCTCAGCTCATTCATTTACTGAGTGCAAGGTTGGTTGATAGGTACTGACAGCAAAGGTTAGATCAACTTCCCAGTCTGCTGGAGGGTGCTTAAAGGATTAGTACCAAGGGACTTAATGATATTGAAAGTACCTGATTCTCTCTGCTACTCTAGGTTATTGCAGGGAGCTTCTTCCCTCTGCCTACACAACACTAAAATACCTAATCAAAGGTAAAATCAGGTACACTTTTCATTTCCTGATTAGTTGGAGGCTGATTTCTGAAAATTGAGACCCATTTCACGTAATCAAACTTTTAAACCAATCTGGACTCAGAATGCACAACCACAAATCCATATGTATCCAGCAAAACCAGTGTGCATGTTGACTGTAAAAATGGACTGTTTGTTTCACAGAAATCATATTTAAAGTAATCAAAAAAATTTCTTCTTAACCCAAATTTTTGCTTTAAAAACCCCTAGATCCACATTGTTGCTATATATGTGTTTATATACACACACATATACATGCATGTATATATTTATATACATATACACCATTAATATTCCCTGAAGAGCTTTCTAAATATGATTTAAAATTCAAAATTTTCTCTTCATGAACACTGACAAAGGAAAGCAAAGGAAGTCTCAGTGCTTCACTTCCCTGAAGTCAGTTCAGGAATCATCTGCCTGCCTACCAAACATACATCTATAATGGGCAGGGTATGTGAGAGCTGGTCAAATAGACTTTTATAACAGCACAGAAGTGGAGGTTTATTCAGTGTGCCTGATCTCAGCTGAATGTAGAGGTCTAAATCTGGTCTAAAAATCCAGTGGGAGAAATACTGCTCCAGCCCATTTGCTGATCCATCCCACAACATGAAAAATGACATCAGATTTCCATTAATTACAGAGAACAAGTGAAAAATCAAATGTCTGCAGAATGCAAACCTACAAAACATTCTGGGTTCAAATACGCCTTGATTTTTCTAAAGATCTAAAATCCAATTATTGCATCATCCATTAAATTGCATATTTACAGCTTTCCTGATTCAAAATATGTGGAGAAATCCAAAGCTAACCAAATTTCCTTTACTCTCCAAAGCACAATTTCTGGTCTGAAGCCAACCATGGAACACAGCAAAGCAAAAGGGATCTGGCTGAAGGAGCTGTGGAAAACTGACATGAGAACTGCTAATGAAACACAGCCCTAAACAGAGTCACTCTGCAGCAGTGCAACGTGAATATTTCAAAAGCAAAGATGCCACTAGGAAAGATTTTTTAAATATGTACTTAAAATGGAAAAATGCTTAAAAATGCGTATTATCCATCAATATTTTTCCCCCCTTTAACAGTCTGGAAATATCCATTTAGTGCCTGTTACCTCTTATCTAGTCCTTCTTGACAGGCTTAAAAGTGACCACTCCTGTAACAAAGGGAGAGGTTACAGATTCATGCCAACATCTTCAGGTAAACACAGCACAAAGAGAAGAGGAATTAAAAAGATGGGAAAAGTTTTGTATCTGCAAAATTCATGACATCCACATTTCATGTAAAGTTTTCTATTTCATTATTGTGGTTCAGAGATAAAAGGTAAAGTCACATATGAAAACTCTTAAACCTGAGGATCTTTGTCAATACAGAAGAGAAACCTGTCTAAATATATCATTCCTTAAGAGGAAAAAAGCTCCCTTCCTAGTGTCAAAATGTTCATCTGTATAGGAAAATGGGTAATCGTAGTTGTGTCCTCTGCTATTTGTTCAAGAAAGAAAATTAGGTGCACCATATGTAGGTAATTGTTGTCTCTTCTGTAGGAACAAATCATCCTTCTCACCCTTTAACAATCCATCACAACTTTTTTTACCATCAGCCCAAACCACCAGCTGAGGGGATTTTGCTAATTAACTACAAGTCTCAAGGCACAAAATCCAGCCATCAAGTTGTTTTTCCTTCTCCTAAATAATAGCATAATCGGAACATTAAAATGCTCCTGTTGGCTTTATCTTATATTCTTATGTAAAACCGAGATTTTTAAGAACTAAAGTAAATATTGAGAGTATTAACTAGTAAAAGCTAATGGATGATAGAGGCCCCATGAAGCTAAAAGAGAATGCCAAAATGCTCCAGCAAACGAGGCCATTAGATTTTCCACCCACTACGCTGCCAATAAGGCAAATACAATGATTTCATTTATCTAAATAACTGCTGCTAGTCACAGATAATGGCAGCTTAAGCTACTCAGTGTGCAGTAGGCCACTTGGAGAAACAAAACAAAAACAAAGCACACTGCAGAGGAATAAAACAATTGTGCAGTTGCGTGTCTGGGCTCTGACAGAGCATGCCCATTATTCCCAGTTACCAGAAGGAGCACACAGGTGAACAGATAACTGCCTGGATAAACAAATGTTCATAACACAACTCACACACTGAAAAACTGGCCCACAGACCAAACCTGCACGACCTTGAGCATAAGTAGGCTCTTTCTTCTTTTTCCTTTTTTCCTTTTTCATGCCTGCATGTACCAGATAAAGTCACAGGACTCCCAGCCAGCGACTAGAACAAATGAGCTGGTTCAAAGGGCTGTTGTGAGGCGCTCCCTCACCGTACACAAAGTGCCATTTTTCCTTTGCATGCTCAGTGCCATCTCTAATCCAAAGCAATTGCCCTAAGGTGCCAGACACATACAGAATGAGACAGCCAGCAGCAGCAAGTAGCATCAATCTGCCTCCTCCAGATACTAAATGCTGCTGGACAGAAAACTCACGCTATATTCCGCCTGTGTCCCACCAATTCCAGAAGAAAGCGTAATAATCTCAGCTGCTGCTCCTCAAATCACCACAGTAATTCTGTAATGAATGTGTCACTAAGGAGAGAAAAGTCATCTAGATTTACTCAGCAAAGAATATAAAAAGGGGGCTTAATTACAAACAAGATGCTTTATTTTCAGATGGTTCACAGTTAAATTTTTTCCCACTGCCACTGCAGCGAAGATGTTTTAGCTGATCAACAAGCAGACCTCGAACCACATAGTTTACAGTGCAGAACTTCAGTGCAAATGGAAGTAGTTGCTGATTTACACTCTGCAGCTGAGGGCAGTAACTTTCTCAGCCAAATTATGCAAGTCACCCTTGGGGATGGAGTGAAAAGAAGTGTGGAGAGGAATTATCAACAAGTGTTTCTAGCATTGTCTGCCAGAAGATGGTGGACTCTGTGTCATGCTCTAAAGTGAGCAAAATAATAGAAAAATCAGCAAATGGACCGGGTGCTGGTTTCTCAGGCTGCTTGTCAAAGGGCTCCGAAACCTCACTGATACTTCCCTGAGGTTAGAGAAATTTTAAAAAAAATATTGAAAAACATTCAAACATGTTACAGCAGAAAATATTGTGGGGAATAAAATTGCTCAGTTGGTAGCTCATCTTTGATAAGCAGGTACTCTGACCTCCAGAAGGTGGAAGGTGAACCTTGAAAACTCTCTCAAAGAGAGGTTGGGTTGGCTCTTTCCTTGTCTCTGCCCGGGGGGACTGACAGCTTTAGTGGTACAGCAAATGAAATTAACATTAAGAAGCTTGTGAAGAAAGATTAGCATCTAGAATATCAGAAGTCACATAAGATAAGGCTTAGAAGGACAAAGGTAAAATAAAATTATCAAACAACTGTTCTGTATCACTGAGGAAATACCATTTCACCAGAAGAAACTACCACACAGAAACAGTGAAGCATTTCCCACCCTCTGAAACAAGCTGGTTTTCTCCCAGCAGTAACAGCATGAAGATAACTTAGATTAATCTAACTGGAGAGCATTTTTTTAATACAAAAAACAATAAAGAAAGGACTGTCCATCTGCAGACTGAGGTGCAGCTGAACAGGAGCAAGCTGATGGAGGAAGGCCATCAGCAGAACCCACAGCCTGGGCTTCTGCCTCAGAGCAGGAAAAATATCTTTCACTCAACACACGATTTTAGGGCCCAAGTAACAGCTGGTGGAAAAAGGCATCAGTGCAGCTTTCACTGAGTGTTCTGAAGTTATCTCAGGAAAGGTGTTCTTCTCAAATATTTACTTTTGGAACCAGCAGAGGCTGTGACCAGACAAAGTGTTGACAAGCAGCTGGGCTCACATGTGCTTAACAAGGGAAGGAGCAGAAGTCAGCATCAGTGGATGAGAGGGAGCAAAACACAGCTCTTTTTTTTTTGTTCAGAAAAGTACCTGATTTCAGTCATGCATTTGCAGGGCTGCCATCAGCCCTGACCTTGAAAACGTCACTTCCTTGGTCTGCTCCTTTGCCTTTTCCACCTGTACAGCACCTGAAAATTATTCTTTTAACCTGTAATCTGTCCTGACTAAACTTGATAGATTCAATTTTGGTTTAAAACTCCCTATTTCATGTTTCCCACATGTTTCAGTAGAAGCATGGCTCTTATTTTTTAAAGGAACACTTGACTCCTTTGTTGTTAATTGCACAAGGTGTATTTTTTCCCCCATTAATATCTCTATAATGTAGAATTTAATTTACTTTCCACTATTTTACTTTTAATTATTACAAGACTCCTAAGCAATAAACAGAAGAAACATATTGATGGGACAAGCCTTTTAAATGATGGGACACAACAATTATTAATTACAACTTAAAAGTCCCTAGCAGCACTTTTTTGCTATAAATACTGGCTGACTTCAAAAGCTGGAAAAGACTATTATTGTGCAACAGTCAATTAATTAGATATACTGCAGATACCTTTCTTAATGAATTTGATTATTAATAGCACAACTCTTAGATTTAAATACTGACTCAAGTGTTAGCATCCATATATTTCTTTCAAGGATGAATATATTAGACTGCATGGGCCACCTAATTTAATTGCAAATTATTTTCTCTACTATCTTGTGGTCTATTGTGTGTTGAGTTCACCTTATTGGACTTGTTCAGGCAGCTGTTCTAGGTGGCAAAACTTTAAATCATCCGTAAAAGCAAACAATATTTTGCATTTCTTCTCTGTTCTCTGTTATTTTCTGTGGAACATGACAGAATTTTATTCTTAGCTTAAATAAAAGGATTGTAAAATAGTATGCCTGTCACAAGTAAATCTAGAGTGTCCTTTTTAAAGACATGAAAATGCTTAGCAAGTTTCTAGTTTAATCCCAATCATGTTTGGGAACTGGTAATTCCTCTTTAGAAGGAATGTCTCCACAGGTAGGGAAGTTGTTTTGTCAGTTCTGTGAAAGAGCTTTTAATTACCTGCATTTAATTGAGTCTTGCACATACACATTGGGAAACAATTTATGAGGTTTTCTGAGTCTACAACATAGTTCACACAATAAATCATTCTTTCTCTCTGTACTTAACTCACATGCTGTCTTTGAGCCAGGGTTTCTTGGTATTCTGTGTTGGTTTTTCTTTTCAAGGAATATGAGCACAGAGAAACAATCTTCTGGTACCAATAACGTGGCATGGAGCAGGGTTTGGGGTCAGAACAGGACAGCTCCATTTTCTTCTCAGCTGCACCAGTTAAATATTAAGAGACTGGACAAGCCAGATCACCCTCAGTTTGGCATTTGCATTGAGACAAGTATTTTCCATTTCTGTTGCAGTTTTCTGGGAACTGAAGAAACAAAACCTGCACAGGGGAACAAACTATCCTGTAACTGCTCTGCAGAAGTCCGAACACCAACTTAGGCTAAGATGAAAGTAAGCCTCCATTTTCCAGTTTGCTTCTATTTGCAAATTGGACTAACTTCAGCAAAACCCACTGATTTCCAATTGTGGTCACAACTTCCTGCAAAGATAATGAGAAGGGAAGACATGACTAAATGCCTGAGAAAAATTGTAAATATTCGGATGGCAGCAGAACCCAGAGGCCCAGGTAAATCCAGCAGAAAACTTCCTCTGTTCTGATGTGCTCCTCTCAGGGATAGGATGTGGGGAAAGGAGGAGCTCTAGTACTATTTAGCTAATTAGTGTCTTAGTTTAATTTTTGTTTTACACAAGACTTGAAAGATTTTCTGTGGATGAGTCAGTGCACAGAGTACACTGAGGAGAAAGTGCTAAACATCCTAAAGACCTGGCTGCACTGGCTGCTGCTGTGGGCTCCAGTATCTTCCTAAATTGATAAGTGATCCTGCAGTGAGGAAGACTTGTGCTGAGTTGTTACTTCACTCAGCATTTGCCAGGATAAATAAAATCCAGAAATATACTGCAGAATGGAGTGGAGATGTGAATTTCTGCAAGCAAAGTCACGGAAATCATTGACCACACAGCCTGGACAGATCCTTCCTCCCAATCCTTGGCTCTTGGCCCTGGGAAATTCTTCTACAAAGGAAGCTTAAACCAAGCATATATCACTAATGATAAAGCTGACACAAGGATGTGGTACTGAGTGTATCCTGGTCTCCTGAAGAATTGATTAAATTCCTTCTGAAAATTTTAAGGCATACTCCTTGGGAAAAAAAATAAATCCTATTGAAATAGATAGAGAGACTACTAATCACATTTCTTCTCAATTCTTCTCCCTGGCCCCAATTAGTAGAGAATATTTGCATTGAAACAATCTCTTTTTCTCCTTCATTCATTTGATCAACTCCTTATCCCTCACCTGGAGCCATAATCTCTTGTCTGTAACTTCTTAATCTTCTGCACTGCTAAAAGGATTAGGCATCCAGGTGAAGCACAAACAACAGGAACAGATGATCACACAGGAAACAAACACTATTCTGATTTTTCAGGCACCACTTTTCCCCACAGTAATTAGGTAAAAAGAAACTGTAACCACCACTGCCTCTTAGAAAGCAAAGAAGGAACCCTGTAAATATACAGAAGAAAAAAAACCCAACCCAACCCCCAAAAAACCCCACCAAACCCAACAACATAAACATTAAGACGTAGCTTTTTAAATAATTCTCCCCCAAAGTAAAACTGCATAAAACTACAAAATTAGTAATATTAAAAGATAATAAGAAGATTAAGGAAAAAAAGAGATTATTCTAATGCTTTAACAATTTGCTGCAATGTTTGCAATGCAAATATTTTCTATTCTGAAAACAGATGTCACTTTTTCTGAGTTTCTAAAAAAGTGGTGAAGCTGAACTGGGGATGGGAAGGTTACATTTTCTGTCTGTAGTTTTTACCCAGACAAGATTGACTCTGCCACTGTACAGCCCACACTCACATGCTCATTTCTTTTATAAATTTATAGGACATTTCTTGCATGTGACTTGCTTTAAAGCCAGGACATCTATTAAGGTTAAGCACTCTGACTGCATGTGACCATTAAAAATACATGAGGCGAACATTTGTAAAGTTCAATGTGGACTTAATTCAAAATTCAACATTTGTAAAACTCAACATTTCAAAACTCAAAACTGTAAGATCTAAATCCAGCCAGTTCATACCCTTTTGCCACACCTGATATTTGAGACTTTTCTTTTATTATTTACCATTTCACTCTTTTCCAACTAGACTTCTGACATTAGGGTCAAATGCAGCTCTCACTAACACACTGTACAACTGGAAAATTTTCAGCAATTGCTTTGGTCGCCTAAATTTGTGAGAAAAGAAAAAATTATTTTGAAATGCATTCTTCTCTTTCATTAAGTCTGGGTAATACAATAAGTTTTACAAAAAACAAACAATGGCAGATGAATATGACTTTTTTGGTTATTCAGTAGTGGGAATTGGGTGAAGTGACAGCATCACCTGGAAAATGAAGCCTCTAGAGAAGCAGAAAACAAAGTCAATCTGTTCAAAATCAGAGAATTCTTCATGCCTCCCCTCTTCATGTCAAGTTACAAGGTGCTCCTACTTACTAATCTACCAATATCTTCTTGTACCAATATTGTCTAATGTGTTGATGGTTCCTTCCCTGGAAGTTTAAAGAGCAATAGATCTGCTTGTCTCCATCTATGAAGATTTACAGGAAGGAAAGCAAGCAAGCCAAAACCAATTCCCAAGGAGTGCAGTGTCTCCTTCATCGATTGGGATAGATTTCAGTAAGTGAGTGGACATAATAGACTGCACGAGGTTGGAAAGGTTGTTAAAAGGTCTGCAAAAACTCCAGTCAAATGTGGATTGAGTTAACACAGTTTTACTGATGGAAGCAGACCCTTCTGTGCTCCTGCCAGCACACAGGGGCAGCTTCTACAGAGCTGTCAAAAGATTCTGTCCAAGCACACAAAACCCCAGCACCTGAGCCAGGGGAGCTGATATTTGCCTACACCTACATTTCTTCTGAAGGGTTATTTAAAACCTGACCACTAGGCAAAAGTCACTGAAAAGCAACAGCCAAATAGATTCAAACTTCACCTGGCAGTCCTGCCTACTACATTGCTTTGGACAACTACAAACCCTTGTTTTCAGTCAGAGACATCCACATCCATGGACGTGGGAGCAAAACTTCAGCAGGGGTTTAGGCCAGACAGATGTGTGCTGATGCCGTGGCAAGAACTGCCTCTGGTGGTGTTACATTGTAGAGGAGTTTCTTAGGGAGCAAGGGCACGATGTATTTTGGGATTGGGCCTGAGCTATCCCGAGCTGGGCTTCAGAGTTGGGCCTGAGTGGTAGTAGGTAAACCTGTGGCACAGCAAGAAATTAGATTAAGGTATGCTTAGTGCTAATTAGTGTAGTTATAGCAATTTCACGGTGGCGGCCTTAAAGTTGGGGTTGTTTGCATTCTTTTCTGTCTGAATACCAATTCGAGAGCACCTGTGACTGTAAACTATCTGAAACTGTATTTAACCCACCATCTTGAGACAATAAACCAGAATGCGTGCAATTAACCATATTGGCTGTATCGTGCATTGCTCTGTCCAGTCTCCCAAATAAATTCGGAACCCTGGCTTCATTACACACTTAGTGTTAAGCTGAATTTGAAAAAGCAACTCATTAACTTGAATTAGGAAAATAATTCAAAAGGGTACTCACTAAAGGATTTTTTTTCTTTTTTTTCCTCCTTTTGTTTTTCTGTGAAACAGTACCACTCTTCCAGGAGATGCACGCATTACCTGGAGGTTTCCAGGGAAAGTTACCCCACCTAAGGCATTTGTTGTGATCTGAAAACCCCTCTCAGCTCCAGCTGTGGCCAGAGGCAGAGGAACAGCAGCGAGCAGGGTTTGCCATGCAGGCAGGCACAGCGCTGGGCTCATTCCCCTCATTCCTCAGAGCAGCCTCGGGCCATTGACCTTCCAGAGTAAGCTGCAAAGCTCATCTCTTTCCTTCGTGGAAGGGGAAAAATGACTTAAAAGGCAAAAGCCGAGACTAAAAAAGCTATGATATGGAACAGCCTGCTTTTTTTTCCCTTCCTCCTTCACATTTGTATTCATTATTCCAATCACAGCATATACTAGAAGAGCCTAGAATCTAGGGCAGGTGCTTTAAATGTCATACATTACTCCAATCCACAAAATATCTCAAAATTGGAACATCATCGGTGATTGCTCAGTTACTAATTAACAATGAAGGACAAAAATCACTGCAAATGTGCTATTTGGCCAAGAATTGACTAAAGAGGTAAAGTGTGGAAAAGAAAGTATGTGTATGTTAATGGGATATGCAACACTTGAGGGCTGCAAGCACCTGGGGAGGGCAAAAAGTTATCCTGTCTTAGACAACCTTAAATAAGAATAAAAATCACACAGATTAGGGATAATTACTAAATAATAAAAAAATCACTATTTTTTGAGTTGCAAAGCTTTACAAAATATTTGTATGTAAACACCACAGAGTTATCAATTTCTTTAAAAAAAGTTGGGCTTTACATTAAATATTAGCCATTCAAAAACCAAATTCACCATCTATGGTCCCAAAGAAGAAAATGTTAAACATGGATATGTCATATATGTGAGCAGTTGACCAAGAACTTGTAAGTTGATGAAAATAAGAATCTTTTAAATGTTACAGCTTGAACACCTTTTTATACACAGTTTCAGAAGATACTACAGATTCAAAGATATTGGTTCAAAAATAAGTGAGAAAGAATTAGAATACACTAAAAAAATAAAATTATGGTATGCGAATGTGACTTTTATGTTCAACTCTTGCACAAGATAAATTTACTAAAATATATTAGATTTATGTTTCTAGAGAGGGGATATTCAGTACTGTTGTACATCAAGTACTATTTCTTAGTAAAGAAGAAAGAAACAGTGCTCCTATTGAATCTCAATTGATTTGTGCTCTGTTGCTGCCAACACAGACAAACACAGGAGATTAGTAAAGGGGGAAAATGCTTATTTTATATATAACTGGATAAAATGTGATCCATCATCCATGAAGGCACAGACTGTGCATCTCAGCTAAAACTGCAACTTGCAGCCATCTGGTCTAGACCATCACCTGGCCAGTCTGGGCAGTCTGGTGCCTGGGCAGGTGTTCTGATGCCTCTCAGGTGCTCTTTGGAAATCACCTCGTGTTGTTTTGGTGCACAATCAGGGAATAAGGTGGATGAAAACAACAGAAGAAAGAACAAAACAGGCACTGGGAGAAAGTAGCAGGAAGTTCTCCAGGGTACAGAGCTACGATTTTCCTTCTTTCAATAACTCCAGCTGATCTGCCAAAATCCATCTAACTCTTCTCCCTGTCCTAAGGTGCTTTGGTGTTTTGTTTTTCGGGTTTGTTTTTGGGTTGGTTGGTTGGTTGTTTTTATTTTCCTTTTTTTTTTTTTCCTTTCTTTTTTTGGTTGGTTGGTTTATTAGGGCAAGGAGAGATTGAGAGGGGGGTTTTTTTGTTTGTTTTTGGGTGGGGTTTTCTGTGTTTTTTTAGGGTGGTTTTTTTTTTTATTTTTTTTTATTTTGACAAAGGATATGATAGAAGATTTTTACCATTTGATTTAGGTAGTCACCTTTGGTCAACTAATTCAGAAAGTGTCCTCCTTTTCTTCTGATTCACTCACAGTCCTCAGTACAGTCCATTGTTTCATCAAAATTCTTGTTGTCCTGGTTAACTTCAATGTTTCCAATTACTCTACTTTTTTCTCATTTCATTTGCCTTTCTGTTTTTCCTTTCACTCTAATCTCTCTGTATTTGCTGTAAGTAGTCGCTTAGGTCCTTAAAATCATTGCAGTAGTGAAAGTAATTTCTGGAATCTATATTAAATAACATAGTTGCCCTACCAGGACTGTTAGATTCTCTCCAGCCTAGTTTGCTCTGAGAGCACACCAACAGGCTGCAAATGAGATAAAAACACGTGTGCTGTGACTGTTGAGATGTAATAATACTGATAGTGTTACACGGGCTAACATTTTAACGAGGATTCAGGGAGATGTACTGGGAACATTTGAGGAAAAAGCTACACAGCTGAGGGAAAACAAGGAAGAGGCCAAGCAGCTTTAGCTCATATCTACTCTAGATGGAGTAGGAGAACTAAATAATCAAATTCCAGCATCTTAAATCAAGGCACTGGAAAGCTGAATTTCTAGTTTATTACATGAAAGTTATATTGCTTGTTAGCTCAAGTGTTTAAGCCCTTTTCTTTTTTAGTTCAAAAATGTTAAATTTTGTAGTCCATCAATCCAATCATCTCAGAGCTGTTACTGTAAAAAACCTCAACAGGAAAAAAATTAAAAACAATTAATGTGAGAATGATGATAAATCAAGTAGTGAAGTCAAGAGTAAATTATCAAAAGATCTTTTATCAAAATGAATAATTTTTTTCTACTTCAAGAGTAACCCATTAATTTTATTCCCCCCACACTCCATTCCTTAGCATGATTGTAGTTCAAGCAGTATAATATAAAAATAGGCTTATTAAGATATGAAATGTGTTTAACTCTCATCATAAGCACCACAGTCCTTCAAAATTTAATTTAAAAATATATAAATCAGGAGAGCATAAAGCGTTTGCACTTTTCAATAATTAAGAGGAAAAACGCATTAATAATTAGCAAATGGTAAGCAAAAGGGAGCCAGGAAATAAATCGCCTGGGTTGGATTTGGCAACCCTGACAGCACTGTGACTGCTTTCATTGACCTTAAAAATGAGCTTTTGCAGCATTTCCTACAGAGTAATTCCAGGGATGTTTTTCAAAAGAGAAGATGCAGGAGGTCCAGTGTGATTTGAGATGAGTCAGGCAGAGTGATGCCTTGCATAACTGCACGTCATTCTTACATGAACCTGAGCACCCCAGTCCTGAAGGAAAAAGCAACACAAAATAAAAACCGTAAGATGTATATTCCTCTTTAAGGCTTTTATCTCACTGGCATCCCTCAACTAAGCAAATTCTTAAATTCCTGTCTGGAGTGGCCAAAGAGAAGGGGTGGGGCACAGCAGCACCTCCCTGACACGGGTGTAACATGTGAATCCTTTTGCAGTGGTTTTGTGAGTCCTTTTCCATGTGTAGACTTACTCATTTTGCTTATTCACTTCTGCACAATCCTGTGCATCCCTTTTCTCTCGTGGAGAAATCACAAGATGAGAAAACACCAAAGGGTCCTTAGGCCAAGGCTCCATGGTGCTAAAGGAACATCCAAGGCACTCCTGATCCTGAAAGCAAGAAGCTGAGTGACAAATTCTGACCCTGGGGAGTCAGCTGCAGAGGTTATCAAACATTATGAGATAACTGGCACAATGATTTCAGGGATTCTGGGAATTTGTTGAGAGGGCTTGTAATAAAATAACGAGGTAAATCACAGCAGAGCAGATTGGGGATGCAGCAAAAGTACTGATGGTGAAGGCAAAGTAATCAAAAAGATGAAATAGTTTGCCAATCATTATCAGCTCTTATTACATGATTATTACTTGGCTGAGATACCTATATCTCAGGAACTGTAGGAACCCGAATTCCATTTCATAATTCATAGGCAGCCTGAGAGGTAGGCAGAATTTTTGGGCAAATTTACAAAATTAAAACACTTCATCAAATTAAGTATACTGAGCCTTGAATCCTGCTTCCTACTTCATGTAATTCTGATGTTAAAGTATCAGGGTGCTGATAATTACATCTCTGTGTCACAAAGACAAAACCACAGCTTAAAGGAGGAAATATAATAGCTCCCACCAACCTAGAATTTGTGATTCCAGAACTTTCCTGATTCACTTCCTTAAGAGAACCCAGTTCAGTGAAAGATTCAATAAAATCTACTGAACAAACAAATAGCATTGAAACCACTTAAGCAAGAAAATTCAGGATTACACAGACTCTATGGATGTTTTAGTAAGTTGTCAGGGCGACAATTTCACTTAATATTTAAATAAATATACTTAATGTGAAAGAAATATAGAAGCATATTTGCTTGTCTGTATATTTTCCTTAATGAATGCAGAGCCTATAAAAAAAAGGCTCATTAGCAGAATTCCACAAGAGGAAGATCCATCTTTTCATCCTGTTCCTAAAAAAAAAAAAAAAAAAAATCTAAATCTCTGTAAATGAACAATCTGATAATGTGTCAAGTAAGATTTGACTGATTATTGGTTATGCATGTATGTCTAGGAATTTCCTAAGTAAACCAGAACTTTTGTGTTAGGTTTGTTCAAGCATACAAACAGGAGCTGATCCTACAAGAGATGGAATCTGGTAAGTATGGATGCAGTTTTGCACTCAATGAGAAGAATAAGAGATATATTTTGTGTGCACATCCATAGGGCACACACACATCCAGAAATGTACAGTTGCTTTCAATGGAGACAAAACAGCTTTAGAAAGGATGGACAGAACAGTCACAGTGGGCCAGGTATTCCCAAAAGCAAAAAACAGTGCTTTAATACCATTTCCACTTAAGATACAGAAGTGGCAAACATCTGGTCTGGCTTTTTCCCTATTTAGAATCAAAGAGCCCAGGTCCACCTTGTTCAGTTCCCCAAGCAAACTAAGACCAAGACATCCAAAAATGATGATTGGGCCAAATTAGGTGTTTCAAGCATTACAGAACATTGTTTTACCTTGACAGCAAAAAATAAGAACTTGATATGTTTATATGATTCTTAAATATTTGTATATTATCAGTGTGCTGAAAAAACCAAATAAATTCAGTTATTCACCCAGAAAGACACTGACGTCTGCTAAGGAGGAGAAATTAATTTAAAGTTATTGCTGTTTCTTTATGGAAACTGAGGAATGAATATTCCTGGAGGACTGGACTGAGAGTGACAGCTTCAATACGTTTGTTTAGACCTCTTAAAAGTGGGTTTGTTTTTTTTTTACACTTCAGTGGAACTTAAACTGTATTTTTAATAATTCTTGTTTTCTGTGATATCAAATGAAAACATAAGCAGGGATTATTCTATAAGCAACAAAGCTCTTTGAAGTCAATATTTTTTTTGTTGCCACCACAAGATGCCCAGGCAATGCCTGTCTCTGGTGACCAAGGGTGGGATGCACCTGGAGGTCTCCTTTACCTACTCCAGAAATAGAACTCTTGCCATTTACATCTTTTCATACCTTTTATATATCTTTATCATACAACATGACACCCTCCACAACTACTCCATTTGCTGCAGAATGCAACATTACAGCACAGTGACAAAATGCAGAATCACAACGAGCAACATCAAATATGTGAAGGGCATCAAGGGCGGGGAGAGCATCAAGGGTGGTGTTCATCCCAGCTCACAGGTGGGCTTTTTCATTAATGCAATTAAGGAATAATTTAGTAAGGGAAAGGCACTGCAAGCTCTGGAAGCAGTGAATGAACATCCTGAAATGTATCCCCCTTGTGACAGACCTGTCAAGTGGGCCTGGATCACTTTTACTTCGGAGCTTCTGTGGAAGATGCAAATCATCCCCCATGATCCCCTATGCAAACATAATGCAATCATAGAATGGTTTGGGTTGGAAGGGACATTAAAGATTATCTCACTCCAATCCCCCTGCCATGAACAGGGGACACCTTCCACTATCCCAGGTTGCTCAGAGCCCCATCCAACCCAGTCTTGGACACTTCCAGGTGTGGGGCAGCAGCCACGACCTCCCTGGGCAACCTGTGCCAGAGCACCTCGCCACTCTCACAGTAAAGAATTTTTTTTTCCTGATATCTAATCCAAATCTGCTTTCACTCTGAAGCCATTCCCCCTTGCCCTACATGCTTGTGTTAATAGTTCCTCTCCATCCTTCTTGTGGGTTCCCTTCAGGTTCTGTTTGTGGCACCAGGAAGAACCAAACTCAAAGACTGAGAACCAACTCCTGATTTGAAGCAGCCTAGGAATGAAATAGTGAGTCTCCAGGGGGTAGGGGGAGTTAAGTGTTTCACTATGTACTAGTATATAAATTAAAAACCTCCTCACATTAAAAAAAAACCAAAACCAAACAACAACATAAAACTTGTTAGCTTTTAAAAATCTTCTGGTGCACGAAGACAAATTAATCCCAGCTAAAAAAACCTCCCAAGCCAAATTAAAGTTGCCATCCAAACATCCTGTTGGTAATGATTTCGTTCACTGAAATGTTACATGCACTGCTTCAATTTATTAATCTGCATTTCAGATGAAAAAGTGCAAAATAAGGTCTAGTAAATTAGATATTAAAGATTTTGCTACTGACTGCAGTTTCTGTTACATTAGACAAGCACATTATTTGCCATAGCAGGCAGAACAACAATGACTAAAGGCTGTTATTATGCTGTAACAGCTACATTAAGATAACTGCAAAAATAATTGTAGATTCACAACATCAGCTCTCTGTAAACAGTTCCAGAAACATTTCTATAACTTTAATTTGGTTTGCAGTGTTACATAAAGAACAGGGTTTAAGCCAAGGAATAGGGATTGACAATAGTAAAATCTTGCAAATTTAGAAATAATAGTGCTGGCCCATTATGCTACATTTGTGTTAGCAAATATTTTAGGAACAGATCAAAGTGGCTGCTGAGCTCCTCACACTGCTATTCCATGTGGTTTGGGCAGTATGCTCTGGATTAGAGACAGTCTTACCTCCTATGCTGAAGCTTCCTGAGAGGAAGATTTATTAGATGCAGTGGGAAGTCCTTGTAGTGGAGGCTGTGCATGGAAATATTGGGAATCTAAGCAAAACACACCACGGGACATTCAGAGTGCTCCTGGAGAAGAGGCTCTTGCTCATTTCCCCCTCTAAAGAACCTACATTTTTCTGTCCCAAAATAGTTCTGGGAACTGAGTTAGCATGTGGTAAGTGGAGACCATCCAGGGACTCGCTTCAAAACTGCATATTACTGCTCTGATCTGAACCACTGCTGCAGACACAGACTTGCAGGACTACCAAACAATTTGCAGCACATTTATCTTTCTGAACTCAGCTACCACTTTCCTGTTATCGCTTTAAGAGGTTCAGGCCTTTTAGATAACACTTCTAGAAAAATGTCACATAGCATTATTACACATCACTTGGTTAATTAAGCAGCATAATTTGCAGAAATATTGTGCAACAGTAGGTTGCTGTTGCTAATGATGCGACTTAGAGATGCAGAAAAGGAGTGGGTACAAAATACTACAGAATGTGTACTTAAAAAATAAGGCCCAATTACTCATGTTTCTGTGACAGAGAGATACATTAACAGAAGATTTCAAAGCAGGAGAAACAGCTTCACTACAGATACCTACCAGAGATATCTGGATATCTGTGCTCCACATTGATTCCTCTATCATGTGTCCTCCATCCCCAAACAAACCTGCCTTCCCCAGAAAGAGGATTATCAGACAGGTACCTGCTGCTGGCTCCTTGTCTTTTGCCAGCAGCAGTCACTGTGAAAGATGAGGTGAGCAGCTGATCAATTCCAGCAAGAATTGGGAGTTAGAAACGCTAAACTCTGTATGTGCAGCGCACCTGAGGTTTCATATCCTTGTTCTCCTTGGTCATTCTGTCACCTGAGTTCCTGGCATTGCACCTGTAATCCCTGCAGCATAGGCAGTACCTGCATACTGCTATGGACATGTCTGGCTCCCCTAAAAGAGATGGGAAGAGGGTGAATTTGATTATACCAATCCAGCAGGTTGCAGCATCAACTCACTCTCACTCATACACTGGGCATCAGAGCAACCTCAGCAGGTGATGTGTCATCACAAATCCTTCTTCTCTTCATACTTTGCTTTGTTTCCCCCAATGCAGTAGGCTGTACCGGGTGAGTTTTGGAGTGATTCTCTCAAATTCTGGGCAAGTCATCTGCCACAAATCAGCTTTGCAAAATGATGATGTGTAGGACACAAAACTGACTTTGAGATATATGCAGAGACATGCTCAGACTTACCATTTGTCCTCATGGGGAAAAATCCCAAACTGCAGCATACAAGCATTGCTCAGCAGATGACATGGAGGAATTAATTTAGGAAGCTGAAGGTGGCCCATTCACACACCTCTGGCTGCAGATTACATCTCTGCTCTTCCAGTCATTGCTGTGAAGGCAAGAGTTGAAACACTGCTACTGATCCTTTCAGATCAGGTACAGCCCTAAAAAGGGGCCCCAGACCAGAGTAACAGAATCTGTAAAATCTGAGGAAGTTAGGAGGTAGAAACTGGACCTTTAAAGATGAAGTAAAACATGGGCCAACACATTAGTTTGTGCTGCAGTTCCGTTTCTCCAAGCTCTTGAGAGATTTGTCTTCCATAAATCTTCTGATGGACCCAAACCCTTGCAAATATCTGCACCTCAAGATCTCCACCTCCCTGGGAGTTGGGAGACAGAAAAATAGGAAGGGATAGGGACACGAGGGCTGCTCAGAAGATCCATGTGGCTCAGTGCAATAGAAAGAAAACAGCTAGAGGCACATAGGGCTGACCATGGCATAGTCCTGGGATGTGGCTGGACTCTGCAGGGAGCACAACCAAAGCAGACACCTGCTTACATTGTCCAGAATAAACAGGAAGATTGACAAGCTCTGTTCATGAAAAAGCAAAAGCAGACAAGACAGGTTGAAAGCTATGCCTCACATCAAAGCATACCATGGCTTGAAACACATCAAAGCCGTTAATACTAAAGGTCAGCGTATTTAATCAGTCACAGGAATGTCTACCTGTGAGCTACAGCCAGCGAGAAATCAGCAATTATCTTTCATGTTTAAACAACCTTGCACAGTGTTTTACATAACAAGGTGTGTATCACCACTCAGGCTTAAATGGGACTATTACAATCAGCCACTGTAACAAGCAGGCAGTGCAAGGCAAGTGTTTCCTGGCGAGAGCTTCTGTAGCGGCAGCAGATGCATAACTCCAGGATATTTGCTCCTTTCATGTTTTGTACCAGCTCTAGCCAGTTGGGCAAATCATGTTCAGCTTGTTTCTAAATACTTAGTCACATTACTGAATTTCTTGGGAATTTTGAAAATGGAGTTAATTGTCATAAAGAACTGTCCACTGAGTATGAGGAATTGCATTGCACTTTACTAAAAAGCCTGAGAAACAGGTAGATCCAGGTTATTGAAAAAACGGAAGAGTTAGTCCTGTGTAACAGCACAACTAGAGCAAACACAATACTGAATGCAGCTCTCACCCCCACTGACAGCTTGCAGGGAGACTGAGATGTCTATCAATCATAAAGAGTCATTTTTCCAGCTCAAGCTACAGATCCCGGCAGATTATGCCATTCCAGAGAGCAAGAGTTCCACAAAATCAGTTCCCCAGTCCACTTCATCACTTGGCAGCACCAGCATTTTGTGCAAGGATGACAACCACGACAGCCTGGCCCACCTGGGAAAGAAGATGCTGAGGGCAGCAGCTTGGCCAAAGCACTATCTGTCAAGCTTCCCAAAAGGCACCAAGCAGAAGCAGAACAGGTGATTGGAATTTTAGAAGTCCAAGGAGGCCTATGGAAAGCCAACCCAATAGCCCTATCACTTTACATAATTATTAAAAACTGTTGTTTTTTTTTTTCCCCCATAAAAATGGCACAGTAATTCAATTACACAATGGAGCTAATGAAAACCCCTATTAAGCAGCTGCATACACTAACAGAGTTAAAGCTGTGAGTGTCCACGCTTTGCACATAATGTTTGCATTGATTTTTGTTGCGTTCCCCCCTCCTGCTCTTTCCAGGCCCGGCCAGCAGCTGCAGGGGGCTGGGGACAACATTTCTCTGGGTCCTGGGGAGTAGGGCAGGTACAAAAGCCTTACTGGAGCTTCTTGGGGAGCCGTCTCTTGGTTGTGCCAGCTAATGGCAGCGTGCAGGCAGGCAAGACACCACACGGCTTCTGAGGGTGCTGATCATATGAGCTTTATTCGGGGTCCCACACCGGGGGGGTGGAGCATGGCTCCCACAGGAGAGGCAACAGGCAAGAGGGCCAAGGCCAGAGCCAGGCCCGAGCCAGAGCCAGAGAGAGCAAAACTCATGGTTCGGCCTAAGAGAGAGTTCCCGCCAGGGGGTGGATCCAAGGCTTGGACCAATGGGATACTCATAAGGGAAGAGAACACATGCAACTTAGGGAGGAGTTACAACTTGTACATTTTGGGGGTGAACAGAACAATCATTTAAGAAAAAATGAATCACCAGAGATTTTGAATAGTATTTTTATGGAACTGTTCTGGAAGGGTTTTTGACAATTCTCTTCCTATGAAAATGCTCACTTGTCATAATCTGATATTTTTCATGACCCCCCCCCCCCCCCCATATTTTAAATACTGGAATATTTTTTACTTGGGGATTTTTTTGTTATCCCCCCACAAAAACCTGTTCTTTATGTCATACAGCTCGTCTGCTCCATCTCATGAAGTGATCAATACTAGTCCCTTCAGATAAACAAACTTGGATAGAAAAAATCATTTCAGTTTTGGATATGATGTGCTTGCATGATTTGCTTTCTCATGCCAGGCTAAAGAAATGCTCTTCTTGGTGCTGTGTAGGGATAGCTGTTTTCTGACAAAGACACGCCACATGCAAAAATTTAAAATGATTAATGGAATTGCAAAGGCAGGAATTTAAATGGTATTTAACAAAACCAGGAAACATCTTCAGTCTTTCTTCTTATCCCCACCCTAGAAACTCACAAAGCAAGGCTAACCCCACCTTCTGACTGAAAACTGGGATTGCCTCAAACATTCATAAGTAATAGTGACACAGGTTACAGAATACAGAAAGGCTCAGACTGTTGCCTTTGGTCTAAAACCACTGTTACAAACAAAGAATACAACAAAACCCCAGAGGCAACAGTCAACAGCAGAAAGGAGCTTTGTGCAAAAGTAATGGTTAAATTTCATACATTTTAAAGATCAGGTTTTCATTAAAGTTAATTTTCCATATCTTTACTGAACCAGAAGGTAGTCTTTTGCTAGAAGCTTCTATTCCCGTCCTCCCCCTTAATAATGAATAAACTTTTTTATAAAAGTTTTTACATTAGAACTTCCATTTCGAAGTAAAAAAATATTTTTACACTTTTCTACAGGGGTAATCATATGCTACTACTGCAAAAGAATTGGTCCAAGAACCTTTAGCATGAAATGGAGTGAATATATAGACTATCTCTTCCTTCATTCAGGTGATACCTGTACAGCAGGACAATTAACCTACTCCAGGTGTTTCACTCTACAACCCAAGTAATCTCAACATACACACTCAGTATTTTGTGAAAGGCAACTAAGGAAAGTTGGGATTTATCTCCTCCCTTTTATTTCAAATGACTTTCAAATTACTTCAAGTGACTTCACTTACTTTCCTCCTGCCAGCCAATTTCCTTCTGAGGCAAACAGCTCACTCAGTTTTTGCTGGAGGTGGTGGGTTGATCCCAGCAAGCAGCCAAACACGCCCACAGGGTGCCCCCTCTCCTCCAGGATGGTGAGGGAATAGAAGGAAGGTGAGAATACTTCACAGGGAGAGCAAAGGTGCATGTGCAAGCAAAGCAGAAACAGGAATTCATTCACAACTTTCCATGAGCAGGAAGATGTCCAAGCACTCCCCAGCAAGGGGTGAGTGAGGACAGGGTAGGGAACAGAAGGCCTTCACACTGTGCAGGCACCATTCAGCAACAGCCAAAACTGTTTGTTTAATAAAATAGTACTGATTTATCAATACTATTTTAGCATCAACCTGCCCCACCAGATGCAGTACCCCAGGACAGCTGGGTGTGTGCCCCCAAGTCCTGCTGTGCTGGGTTTGCCTGGGCTAGAGCTAGATTTCTTCAGAGTGGCTGTATGGGGCTGTGTTTTTGATTTGGGCTGAACACAGGGTTGATAATAAAGAGATGGTTTTTGTCATTGCTGAGAGGGCTTACAAAGGGCCAAGGCTTTTTCTGTTTCTCATACAGCCAGGCTGGCAGGGAGGCTGGGGGTGCCTGGAATTTTGGGAGGAGACACAGCCAGGACAGGTGACCCAAACTGCCCAAAGGGGTATTCCAGACCACGTGACATCCCGCTCACTGTATAAACTGGGGGAAAGAAGGAAGAAGTGGGGGATGTTTGGAGTGGGTGGACGACAAATGGATGACATCTGTCTTCCCAAGTCACTGTTAAATGTGATGGTGCCCTGATCTCCTGGAGATGGCTGAACACCTGTCCAGCCATGGGAAGCAGGGATTGAATGCCTTGTTTTGCTCTGCTTGTGTGCATGGCTTTTCCTATTAAGATGTCTACATTTCAACCCGAGTTTTCCAGCTTTTACCCTTCTGATTCTCTCCCTGATCCCTCTGGTGGGCAGTGGGCAAATGGCAGCCTCAGGCTTGGCTGCTGCCTGGGGTTAAACCACAACACCCATTACAGCACTGGCAGCTTGGTTTCTTCAGTGTTAGCAGACACACCTCTCTTCCTAAATGCGCTCTATCTATTCTGTCATAAACCTCATACCACCAGCAAAGGCAGAATTATGTGAATCCAATGCATTGAATATTCAATGCATTGAATATTCAAGACTGTCCTTGGTCTATACATTTAAGTTGTCATCTCTGAGGCGCAGTCAGAAGAAACAAGCAAGCTGAGAAAGTCTGCTCCTAGCTTTTAACAATACTGAAAATTTGGAGTTAATTTGACGTGGAGTCAAATGGTAGGGATGATTAGAGCTGCATCAATTTAATACTCTCCTAATATTGAGAAACTATTGTCTTCATCTTAACTTTCTAAGACAGATTTCAAACCTAGTTCAATTAAACACTTAGATTTTTTTTTTCAGTGTTCAAAATAGCTTTGTAAATACGCAAAACCAGCAGCTAAGCTCAGACTGATTTCTCCAATACCTACAAATTCTTACATTTTGTCCTAATGTATTTTAGGATTTAATTTACCATGAATAGCCAAGACTTATTTATATTTACAGGGTACACATTGTACTCACAGGCATGAAAAATATAATTTGTCTCATCTAATGAGTCATCATTAGCTTTTGTTTCTACCTTTCCGTAAGCAGAATATTTTTAACGTATTCAACTGGAGTTATTTTTACTCAACAACTTATATAATTATTTTTAAAAAGAGCAGTCATGTGTCAGCCCATCCCTACTACTGCAGCTAATTTTCACATAAATCAAAAACTGAAAAAGTCTACTTAAAGGAAACATTCCATGAAGAAAAAAAAAATACTTTTCTCTCTATATAAAGGCAAACATGACCAGAACTTTTGGATTTCCTTTTTTTTTTTTCTTAAATGCTTGTGAAACTCTCAGCAAGATGCTGCTTCTCTCCTCAAGAATTTGAAACCAATTCTAGAAACTCTGTAAAACCAAACAGAATTAAAAAGTAAGATTGGCATAAGAAACAGCTCTCCATCACAGCACATTACACTCTCAACCCTTTTAAAACCCTTGCACCATAAACTCTGAGGTGTGAAAACACACACATGTGCAGAGTCTTCCTTGGCAAAACTCTTCCAATTAATTGTTACAAAGATGCCACTTACAGCTGATTCTTATGAAACTGGGATCCCAGCTAAGGTATGATATATGAAAATCTGTAAAACACTGCTTCATCCCTGTAGCAGTAGTTCAACAATGACAACATGCTTGCTTTGGAAACATCAGTCAATGATAAAATACTTACATGCAGAATACTTAAATTCCTAGAAAATTAAATCATGAAGCAGAAGACAGGCAAACCATTCATCTCAACGTATCCTGAAGAGAATTTATACATTTATTTAAGTTAAAGGAAACAACTTCTGCTGTTCATTCAGTTAACCTCCACTCTTTAGTACTTAACTACTGAGTTACTTTTAAGCTCTGAGAAATGAGACTTAAATAGACAGGAAGCTCTTCCTTTAACCATTAAAGGGCTGTTAAGAACCTGGAGTCATTAAAAAGATGGGGAAGCTAAAACTACTTCAAGATGCTTAAAACATCATTTGAAAGCAGAACTGTGACTGACAGATTAATACACAAAAATATCATCTTGCAGCATCTGCAAGTACCACACAATTGCTTATCTGGTATCTTACTGTTCACACAGCTGCTCTCCCTTTGGCAGAGTTTTACCTGCACCACATTCCTGTCTTTCAGAGCACATGGTTAAAAAAGTCTTTACTAAATTGAATAGAATGAGCAAGGAGAACTTAATAGGAGAAAGCTCAAAGAGTTTTTTCCAATTAAATTTGTTTTCCAGAAGTACTCACCAATTTTAAGTAACGACTCCACTCTTCATCTTCAAAATAAACCTCAGGACAGTAAAGTTTGAGTTGTGGGAGGAGGAGGAAACAGCAGGGAAATTAAAACTCATTGCTCATAGAACACACCAGTGCAGTGGATGCCTGCTTGGTATCACAATAACCACCCAGTCTGGAGAGTAACTTGGGTTATTAAGCACAAAGAACCCTTCACACACACAGTGCAAGACAGAAGGAAGGTCAGCCTGAATCTTTAGATAAACTGGCAGGTGAAGGTGAGCTTGAGTTGTCATGGTGTGTTAGAGAAACTGCAGAGCAGCAACTTCTGAGGCCAGGGACTGCAAAAATTCCCAGGCGACAAGGAACTCTACGTTTCCAAATGCTGAAATATAAATCCTTATCAGTCCTGTACACTAAGATGTTATCTTTAAAGAGAGTTCCTTCACTATGTCTGAATATCTGTGGAAAGCTTTGTGCCCTAGGATATATCACCATGGACCACTTTGCTTACTTCCCTGAAGGAGGTAAGGAGTGCTGATTTGAGGTGTGGCCAAGCAAAAAAGCTCTGGAGCTCATCTGCTTCTCAGAATGTGCCAGGCTTCAACCAGACATGGTGACAGCTTCAGTACATGACTGTAAGGAGAGGCTTTGGTTGCAGAGTGTCATTAGAAGGAAGGTGAAAGCTGAATTTCTCTTCATAATCCATCAATATTCAAAGAGCGGGAGGAAGAAATTTGCTTTCCATAGGTATTGAAAAAGAAAATTTTCCAATCTTGCAAAGCATACTCACCAGTAGCATACTCACCAGTAGCATACTCACCAGTAGCATACTCACCATTAAAATGCTGAGGTGGGCTCCAAAAAGCCCTAATTATTATGCTTTCTGTAGTCACATGTTCACCTTGCAAATATTTTTGTTCACTTTTATTAATCTATCATTATTTTAAAGAAAATATACATAGGTCAAATATTCTACCAATCTCATTATGAATGCTTCTGACCAAGACAAGTCTCTGATTTTGGGATGGTGCAAAATCTAATCTGTCTTTCAGTGTTAAGACTGCTGTAAAATCATTTTGCAATGCAAGGAATGAAACCATGTATGCATTTGTTTTCTCCTCCTCAGAGTTTATTTTGCATGTGATTTTACAGTTTATACTTCACATCATACATTTATTCCTTCTCTTGAAAAAAGGTTTGACACAGACGCTTGCCATTACATTTTGAAACCTGGAGCTGGTGCCAGTAAAAAAACCCAAAAAAACAACAAAAAAAAACCAAACCAAAAAAACCCCACCCTATAAAATATATTAGATCCATACAGTGTAAATATAACATGTATTAGAAGTTGCTCGTTATTTCACTAGAAGCAAAATAATCTGGGGAAAAAAAAATGATAATCAGTTCCAGTTGCTAAAACAGTTCAGTATATTTTATTTAAAGTCATAGCGTAACAGGAATGCTTTTATTAGCTCACAACCAAACAATGATCAAACTGGTGTAGAGGAAAATGAAGCATGATCCTATGGTACTCAACTGCAATATAACATTCTCTGCCACACAGAACATATCAGACTGGGGATGTTCACAAAATCCTTTCAGGGTGAACTCTGCAAAAGACTGTTTTCCATCATGCTGCATTATTCCATCCCTTATTTTGCTTAAGAAGTAAGCCACAAGTCAGCATTCCAAGAACTGTGAATAGATTGTCAGTGTTGGCACCAACTATTCAGTAGTTTACACAATGGTTCACAAAGGAAACTGGGTAAAATTATGACTTGGAAATGGTCACGGACATCTTCCTCTTTGGCTACTTTAAAAGTTAGAAAATTCAGATTGGTACAAAAGACATTCATTTCAGAACCAATTCAAATATGTTTTTAAATAAATGGAACAAAATAAAGCATGTCTCGTTAATTTGGTATTAATTTTCCAGAATACTCTGCAATACATTTTCAAATATACAAAATCTTACTCTTTACAAAAAAGTTGCAGCTCATGAAGGAACTCACTTGAATTATCTTAGCAGCACTCCAATAATTAACTATCTTAATTTTAATAAAATAAAAACAACAACCCTTAGTTTGATCACTGAATTTTGAGACTGCTTCTTCAAGAGAAGCAATGTTTCAAAAGTTATAAAAGTGCAAGAACATCATCATGTTCCAAGCTGAAAGGCAGCTTCTGGAAGTAGTGAAATCAGTATTGCAAGGTCCTGATGTTAGTGAAATAAATGCAGTAGGAAGAACTACACTTTAAGTACCTCTTCCAGTGCGGTATTGTTGCATTAAGACCAAACCATGCGTCTCACTGAACATTTTAGTGATCTAAATAAATAGTTGTGTCATTTTTGTCCAGCTGTAGCAAGTGAGATGCTCAGACTAGGTGATTTTGGTGGGAGCAGACAACCAGCACACACTATAGCATCAGCAGGCCCCCACTCAATCAGCCTGCTCCTTTTGCTGCCCAGCATTTTTGTGCATTCGTAATTAAATAAAAAATGGCAAAGTACAAGACTCTCAGAGGACCTTCTCATCCATTTGGATAAACATTTCTAATTCCATGTTAGACTTCATTGAAGAAGAGGAGCCTCAGATTAGGTCCCACAAACCGTTAAGGCTGCCTTTTAGCCAAAAACTTCTGTTTTATTTAAGCAAACTACTTACTTTTAGTAAGAAGCATTAATATATAATGAATATTTGAATTCACTATCAAAATGAGGATTATAAGAAATTACAAACTTTGGAGCAGGATCACTCTTATCATTCCTGATAAAATTCTGTAAACAACAATTTAATTGAGAATACCTGCTGCTTTGCAACACCTTAAGTGTAATTTTGTACTACTAGAACTACAAACCCAACGTTTTCCTTTCTGCCTCTTCATAAAGCTTCCTCAAAAGAGGATCTAGCAAGTCAAGAGCTCTGCAATTACCTGTGAATATTAATCTTACATTTTAAACACCTAATATTACTATACTCAGCCTCAGAAAGCCTCCTTAGAGCACGTTTTGTTATACTTAGTACTAGTACAGTGTATCAGCACTTCTTTGTGCCTTGCTTCTTCGGTGGTAGTTACAGGGAACTTCACTTTGGGATGTCTGTGTTGTGAAGCACAAGAGCCACTCTGCTTGGAATGTACACCTAGGAAAAACATGACAAGAACAAGGTGAAAAGCCCAGAAACCTTACAGGACACAACTTCTAAATAACAGCATGTGGAAAATAACCTGTATTTTAACTGTTAAAGATCTGCCATTTGGGCCATAAATATCATATTTAAAGAATGATTATTGACTGCTTAGTCCTTAGCACTGGAATTACAGAAGATAAAAATTTCAAAGACAGCCTGATTACAATCTCTTTTCTATTTCTTTTCCATTGTTCTTTTAATAGTTTATCTTGATATATTTTAGGTGGCTACCAGGAGAGGGCCTCGTATGACTTGCAATGACCAGTTTTAAAATCCTGAGAACATCGAGGTCAACAGACTGGTCAGTGATAAATGACAAAGTTTTGCAACTCTTTTTTGCTGTGAATTTAAGTTGTCCCAAGGCCTGTGATGCCATTTTATACAGGTAAATACCAGCAATATGACACAGCAGCATATTCTTACACTCTTGGCACCTACGGAATGTCAGCGTCTGAGCAATAAAACTCACTCCCAAGACTGGACAGAATCAAAATTAACCATTTAAATATTTGCCTTTTCCTTTATTTTTTGTCTCCTGAATACCATGAAAATACCCAAACACATATAATCAAAAGATTCCTCATAGATCACAAAAGAACTTGTGGCAATGTATTTTACATGACATTCCTTCCAAGCTGAGCAGAGTCACAATCAGAAAACAAGACCGATAGGTGCTATCTACCAATTACCTTGATACACGGCACTCCATCAATTGTCAGGTCTATGAATGTGTTTTCTGAACAAGTCAATAAAAATGCAATTATAAAAGGTAACACAAGATTGAAGATTATTGGCTTCATTCTGACAACGTCCTCTTTTAGCCTATCCTTCATCCCCGTGGAATGTCTAATATTCTGCAATTTCAGCTGCGTTATCTGCTAACGAGAGCCTGATGGCATGAAAGGCTTTCATTGTTTTCAAAACAGAATAAAGTAATAAAGCAAAGAGCTTTAGGAAAAGGAGAAAAAAGGAAAGAACAGCTGATCTTCATTGAATCAGACAGAGCAGTGTCCAATGCTTCTTGAAAGGCAGCGAACATAATGATTTCCCCTAAGGTTTCAGTGATAAATAGCTTCTATAAACCGGCGCAGGAGAGGAAATACTTAATGAAGTCAACTACCTCAAAACATATAGATGAAGGAGAGATTTGAAGTTGTGTACTGAGAAATTCAGTGCTCTGGGTTTGGATGATGAAGTGAGAAGGGAGAAGGAACAAACAGAAGTAAGTCTTCTAAGAAAGAATTTGTAAAATGTTGCTTCAGTTATGGGAAAAAAAAATTAACATTAATGCAGGACACAGCAATTCTCAATTATATGCTGGTCAATAATGTGTCAGATCCTAGGAGGAGTAAATTAGCCCAATTCCTTTAAAGTCAATTTGCATCAGCTGAGAACTTGAGAGCAGTGTGGATCATCCAACTCCAACGCCTTCACTTACAATCAGAATTTTAAAGCTGGTTCATGCACAGTTTCAGAACTTGTGCAGATGACTGAATTTAAACTAATGACAGATATGTTTTCCATTTGCCCTGAAGAGATATACCTGCCAGCTTATTACTTTAGTCACTTGTTTTTTCCTTACCTAGGGAAATTAAACACTTTTTAGCTTTTTAGAGTTTTTTATCTTGGTGGGCTTCTTGATAAATCATAAAAAAGCCACATATGGCACTATCTCCTAATCTTATTTCATTGGTCAGTGCAACCACCTCCAAGGGTATTTGCTACAAAAAACAACAATTAAGGCATGAACAGTGAAAAAATATCAATTATTGATTCAACGTATTAATAATTAATTATTATTATACTAAATAATATTAGTATAATATTATTATACTAAATAAAATACTAAAAAAATATTTCGTATTCATTCCACTGGTGTACAATTTTTTAAAAGGAAAAATACTACACAACTACTAGATAATACTCATGACAAATATATAGGTGTTATTTCTTTCCTCCAGCCCAACAATATTTCCAGAAATACTACATTCTATGTGCTCTGGCTTTATTACTTGTTTAAACAGACAGAACTCAGAACATTTCTGTGATGGACTGAGGAAGAAAAATGTGACCAATGAGGTTGGAAAGATCACCTGACTTTCCTGAGGTAAGATGAAAACTCAGGACTATCTGCCCAGGATCCCAGCAGGGTTTTCAGCCCAGATTTCTCACCTCCACTCTCCCTTCTGACAGCCTGAACCATGAAACCTCAGCCTTTTCACTCCAGTATGATTTCTTTTCTTTCAGCACCTCTCACCTGAATTAACACTCTTGCAGTAACATATCCCCCTTAACTTAAATTTATTTCCTCTATATTTTTCCTGAGTGTACTGACTGTTTCAAGCCATTGTACCAAGTCAACTGTGCTGCAAGCATACGCTTCAATCTGCCATTAAGTGACACTATTAAAAAAGTCAGGAATCCATTGCTGACAGGATAAGCTGAAATGTAAGCATTTTATTGTCTGGTTGAGTCCAGACACTTTCAAACATATAAATGTATGGATTATCCTTACCTCTGGAGGTGTCTGGATTGGACCTTGAACATTCAATTGATCAATGATTCACTCTACTTCAGTGTCATCTACAACTGTGCTCTGTCTCATCATGCTGGTCACTGCTCCAGACTCCCTCACAATTCCTAAGACTCTCCTTGATACCAGTCTATCAGAGCCTCTGATTGCTGAAATGGCAGTGGCCAGTTTTTAATCTTATCCACACCAGTAGTTCCTCAGCTCATAGGCAGGAATGCTGCAGGAGACACGACTGAAAATCTTACTGAACTGACTGGAGCAGCCTTGTGCACACAGCTTGAGTCATTTCATCAAGAAAGCAGTCAGGCTGACCATGCATGCTCTGACTTTGCTAAATCCAAGCTGGCTTTCTGACTGACCCATCTCATGTAACTCACTTGTCTGGACACAGATTGCAAGGGGGGCTGGTTCTTGTCTTCTGGAGGAACTGCCCTACAGACCCCTCAAGCCTTCGTTTTCAGCCTTGGTTTAGTTGTCAGAAATTTCCCCTCACCACTACGATTTTTCTCAGATAAGTCACCAGCCTTGCAATCACATCACTGAAATCATCCAAGCCTCTGGGTGTATCCCACTTATATACAGCCTCTTTAACCTATTGCTCTGCTACTTTATTTTCAGTGGTGCACCCTCGCACAAAAAGGGTCTGAAAGCAGGCTTTGTCCTTGGAGTTTGAGCCAAAAAAGAGACACTGAATACTCCTGTATTTGCCATATTGTCCATCAGAGTTTTGAGGAGAGATTTGTCAAGGGATTTGCATTTTTTTTTCTTATCAGCAGATTTGCAGAATCAACTTCTTGCCCTCCTTTAGTTTATATATATAATACACAGCCTGAGATCTATGTCTATCTATAAATAGACAAGTATACTAAAAGTACATAGAGGTTCCCTGATTAAAATTATTACAGGAAACCTAGCTATTCATCACCAAAAAAAACACTATCAGAGATATGTCATTTTTTACTTTTTCCATACCCTAGGAAGAGTGTCTCAGAAGTTTATTCTTTCATATACTGTTGCTGAATTATACACTTCCAATTACTGGCTTCAGTTCTATTGATCTCTGTTCTTCTAACCTGATCTGTGTTCTTCTGATTTTTCAGATCACAATTTTTATCCCATTCATGTCTCCATCACCATTTCCCAAGGCTCACTTGATGAATATAGACAGAAATGAAAACCCAAAGAACAGAACACTAAAGAGAATTCATTCAGAGATAACCCACACCCTGACTGTCATCAATCAAATCGCGCTCAGAGCTTCTCTTCTGTTTCAAGCTCTCTGCTCATCCTGAACATTTTTTCCAGCCACTTCCTCCCCTCCAGGCTCACCCATGTTTGGAAGAGGCCTCAGGAGACCCAAGCTCCCTGCTGAAGGTAGGGTGAGCTCTGAGCTCAGAGAAAGTTACTCAGGATCTCAGGGAATCATCCCTCTGCTCTCTGTATCAATTGTTAACTTACAAACTCGAGCCCTCTAAGGTTCACACAAACTCCACTATTTTAGGAAGCCAAGAAGACATCTGAAAACACACACAGAGGAAGGTTCATGAGGCTTTTTCTGGTGGGGGAGTGTAAAATGGGGATTGGAAAACATCAGATCTCTTTGAGACAGGATGACTCAGCTGCAAAGACAGTTTTTGACCAAGTCCACGTTCAAACATTCAGTCATAAAATATCACTGAAAGTCTTTTTATTCTCAGTTTGGCAGGAATGGAGTAACTGCTGTTACTTCACCTGCAGATGTGCTAACAGAGAGGATGGTGGGGGATAGGAATCTTGTTTATAAGTCAAATACAAAATGAGGGTTTGTTGGCACCTTTGACCTTTTTATACTGCACGTCCATAAGAGACAGCTGCACTGTCTGAAACTAGGCAAGTCCCACACAGTTCAAGGTTTCTGGCACTAAAACAGTATCTATAGTAAAGAGACCAAAAAAAAAAAATTATAATCAACCTATTTCCCACCAACTATCTATCAAGATCATAGTCTATTCATGCTGGCTATCTCACAAACAGGACAAAAACAACTGGTACTACTACTGGCCAAGAATGTAGAGATGTTTTCAGCTAAATTCTTATTCCTTATACTCTTTTTTTTTTTCTGTGAATATCCAGAAAACTTATAGGAAAAAAAGAGATTTAAGGGGTTAAGAAGAATACAGGAATACAAGAAGCACCTGTGAACAGCAGCAGCAATAGGCAGAAATATCACCTTACATATTTCAGGAGAGGACTAAAATACACAGCAATCTCCAAATGTACCTAAAAACTCACAAGCAAGAGGTTCTGCAAATGGCAACTGCTACTTTCAGATCTGTCAGACTAATTCAGTACCAGGTGCAAGCACAACCAAAATTGGCTGGAACTGCAATGAACTACTCTTCATCTGACTTTCAGGACTGGAAAACACCAAGCCCTAAAAATAATTTCAAGGTCATTTTGTAACAGATGGGAGAATTACTAGAACTCAGAGCTAGATCAGGCACTGCAGAAAAATACTCAGTAGCACATATTGCAGCTGGTAGATGCAGAAGGCAATGTCACAAGAGCCTGTGCCAACATTATCCCAAACTTTTAATTAAAATGAGGGCTTTAGACAATCTCCTGTCCCTATATCACCACTAATTGTCACACATGGACACTATTCTGAGAATATAATTAACCATCAAAGGATAAAATAGATGATAGCTCTTCCTTTCTGATTATAATTTATTATACAAAACCTCACACATTTTGGTTTTCATTTTGCTAGATATTGCACATGACAAAGAAGGTATGCTTAAAATAATGTGAAGTTCTGCCTTTCAATTTGCTTTTCAATTTACAGCTATATAGCATGAATATGCAGAAAATAATTTCTTAGACTGCCTTGCTTCATTTATGCAAAAGAAGTCCATATACTGGTATGTCTCAAAATTTCCTCTTGAGAAAAAGTACTTTAAAAAAGATAGCAAAATCCCCTGAAAAACAAGTACACCCAAGAAGATAGGATGAAACAAAATTACTAACAGAGTAACTTTACGTTACATTTCTGGTGGTTTTAAGAAGTCCAACGATCAAAAAAAAAAAATCAAAAAAGACCTTTGTGGCATTAAATACTAACTGATTCACCTAGTTTGAAGAGTTAAGTTTCTAACAACAAACATTCTTTCATTTCATCTGTATATCTGTGTATGTCAGGGGAAAAAACAGTTAAAGATTACATCAGTCCCTTAAAATTCAATACATAAATCCTTATCATGAAAGTTATTCAAATGAGTATTTTCAAAGCTAAGGTCACTAAAAGCTTTTAGATAATTTCAATCTACGGGAGTGTTTTAATTTGTCCACAGACTCAAGGAAGCAGGAAGTTGCACTTTGACATTGAATATTATACATTAAGGCCAAGGTTAAAAACTCAAGCCTGTAATAAGGATATTCTTAAAATAAACTATGTAATTTCACTTTCATTTAATGTGAAAAGATTATATCACTGAATGTCAAAAATAGAGAATCAGAAAAAGACAGCACTGGGGACAGGGGAAAAGGAATACTCTGACATCTATGTATTTTTTGAACTAATTGGAATGAACTACAGAAAAAGTAAATTCATAAAAGTCAAAATATGGTAAGCAATTATATTTCACAATAAATCATATGTTGCTTTTCCAATGACACAACATCCTCTGCAATATTCCACTTAGCCTTCCTATTACTCAGTGTCTGTTGGTGCACAAAGAAGGAAAGTATAACCCCTCCATTTTCATATAAATCCCGATCTTGGCGTGGTACCAAAAATTTACTAGGACACTTATTGATAGTTGGTTCTTTCCTACAGCAAAATTCAGTCAAGTTGAATACCTCAGAAAAGACTAACAATACATTTTGAGTGACGTATTATTAAAAAACCTATTTTTATTCCCCCTGCCCCAAATCTAAGTCTCACATCCAACCTCAAAAGCCAAGTCAGGTACCAACAAATGAATTCATCCATAAAAAGAGGAACTAAGATCTGACAGGGGTTGAAATGTGTGTGCAGCACTTAGCTTACACCTTGCAAAGAGATGATGAGACATAAGCCAGGCTAAAGGTTTTTTGCATTCAAGAAGCACACATCTTTTATAAAACATATTTCCAAAATCACTAGTATGAGAACACCAGAGTGAAGTTGTAAACAAAAATGAAGCTGTGGTAAAAAGAGTCTATTCTTATGGTGACAAAATGGTTCACAGCTTGTTTTTAGAAAGTTTGATTACATGGAATGTAATGTAAATATATTTCATGTATTTGTTAACAATCCATTGTTAACAAATGCATGTGAAAAAGCAGTGAAACAGAATAATTAGTACAATTATTTAAATAAATCATATTACCAAAGGGCATTTCTGTGCATTTTCTATGGAGTTTTCAAGGTGTGTCTGATGATTTTGAATTCTGGCCCTCTGATAGCTTTACTAAACAAGCCTGAAAATTGTACAGTGAAATGCTCAGCAATGCTTACAAAGCTTCATATTCTTCCAGGATTCTTTGCTCCAGGAACTTCATATCTCCCTTCCTCTCATTTTGATATGCCACCTTGAATATTTCTTTTATTAGGTGATTTTTTAGAATGAATCATGTCACATTTCATCTTCTATTTTTGTAACACATTTGTGTGCTGTTTAAGCTTGAGTTGAGCAGCAGAATTATTGCATGTGATTTCATTTTGTCACAACCTTCTCGGCATGTTTTGCTGACAATGTTTACTGACACACCTTAAGGGAGGTGCATCTCCCATTAAAAAATTACTTCTTCTAAGTTTGTAGTGCAGGAGAAACTGAAATTTTGGAAACAAGAAACTGAAGTCTCATGCAATATGAATTATTATTAAACAACAGGAATAATTATTAAACAACAGGAAAAGAACTTTCCTGAGTTTATTGGGGTGGTATTTGAAAAGAAATTTGGTGGGAAGACTTTTGAGTTGGATTTAAGAAACTGCAATTAAGACTAAAGAAACTGCTAAGAAGGACAAATTACCTGATAACTTGGATATAAATTGCTACATGAAATAAAACATCTTGGTTTTACTGCAAAATATCAGCTGGAGGCATTTACTGTAACTTATGTTCTTTCTTAAGTGAGGATCTGTTTGCTGAATTTAGGTTTTCCAGATTCTTTTTTCCTCAATTACTTTTCCTCGGTGTCCTTTCACTGGTACTTTACCTTTATTTGGTGCATGTGGCATCCTCTGGGGGGCTGGCTGGAGGTGCTCTGTGAATTGGGTGGCAGAAGGACATAAGAGAGAGTTGACCTGGGTTTCTTTCTGACCTAGAGGTGCCATTGCCATGCCACAGCTTATGCTGCAAAAGTGCATTTGCTGCTGTGTTTGCCACATGCCTTATCTTCCACATACTCCTAGCAAACCGCAGCTTCACATTCTGTCATGGTTTTTTTTTTTTTTTTTTTTTTGGCTTGGATGGCTTGCACTCACCATCTAATGGACTAAATGTGAAATATACACTCTGAATTACAGTTAATTGGCTTGCAAAAGTTAAGTTAGTAGTAGATAATTAAGATGCTCTCCAATCACCCAGGCAATGCATTTGAATTGGGCACACGAAGCAAGAAGTCTGGAAGCAATAATTTGCTACATAACCTTCAGGAATGAAATCTTAGACCTTTCATTTCAAATTAGCACAAATACTTACCCACACTATGAAGGCACTGTCACATGCAGATACTTAAAAAAAAAAACCCAAAGCCTATTCCTAAAATCCTTTACAACAAGCACAACAAAAGCACAAAAATCTTTCACGTAATGAAAATATTCTAAATCGTGCAAATGAAAGAAATGCCAATAGTCTGGATACAATGAGAGAATGAGAGAGGTTAGAAGTGACAATAATTCTCAGGAGTCTAGATCTCATGAGAAAAATTAAGATGTGACACTAGAAATTCATGTTCTGATCAGCCATGGAAAGGGAGTGGCCCACACAAATCAGTGCAGATGCTCCACTTTTGCAGGCTCTTAAGGCTACAAATATAATTTATTTGCAGATGTTCACGTGTACTAATATACCTGTGCATAGAGAAACACATCCTTCACCCACATAAACGTTTTAGGTATAAAATCTACTCAGCAATATAAGTGATTTCAGAATTTTCTTCAGTGAACCCTTGCCTTAATTCCCAGCTTTTCTGAATCTTATTTTCTTGTGCTTGTGAGGATATACACATACGTGAAGGCATATAGAAAGAATGGGGAACATGTGCATATATACATACATAAAGAATAGCGAAAATAACTTTTTAAAATTGCTAATTGTGATGATTCTGATTTCAAGAGCAATTAAGAAATGTAGAGTTCTATTAGTGACCACCTCAGCTAACAGAAATTGTAAGCAAGGATATGTCTCCCACTTCATTTCAGGTCATTTGTGGAAAACCCTTTATCCATTATTCATATCACTTTAGGACTGGAAACCCTTGATGTGAACAGAGAAATCTTGTTCCATTTTGCAAAGTTTTTCTGTAAACTGAGGAGGAAAAAGCCAACTGCCAAACACATGATTGGCCCTAATTCATGTTTTTAGAGTTAAGCACATGATTTTAAAACAGCAAAGGAAGTTTCTGCAGAGCTTTAAACAAAGCAAGCATGAAGATGCATGAAAATAAAGCAGATTATAATATTTAGGGATAGCAACTCAAAAGCGTATAAGTAAGTTTTCATGCATGTTGGCAATAAACACTGTGTGCCAGACACTGCAAAAGTGCATGGAAATATAAAAGTAAGGTTGAAAAAGAAAAATTAGTTAACATTATTGGTTATAGTCAAATCATAATGCTATTTATACTGTATTTAGATAAGGGTTAATTTCAGAAAATAAATTAAAAATACCCCCTTCCCCCAAATACTAGAAGAGACTCCATATTTGTCCAAAGAATTGCAAAACTTACACAGATGAAATTAAAATTAAAACAAACAACCCCCCAAACAATTTACTTACCATAATTGAATTAGGTCGATAATTGTGAGGATATTCTTCAGAGAAGTACTCTGTATTGTGGTCCAGCCTTTGATGGCCTCCATATTCCCCAGCATCAGAATCCAGAAGGATTTTATACTTAAAGGCAACTGTTAAGGAACTATGCCAATTACCTCTTAAACAGAAAAGGAATCAAAGCAAAAATCTAGAACTAATAATGGAAGTAATGCAATAATGGAAGCATGCTATATATAATGCAAAAATCATAATTAAATCTAAGAAGAGTGGAAAAATATACAGAACATACAGAAGTCATATGAAGTTTTGTCCTGAAAAATTAATTTTAGCAGAGTGACTCCTACTTAAGCAAGTATCTCCCAGTCTCTTCTGCAATCTGCCATGAATGATAAGTTTATAGCATTACAGCAGACATGCACAGCACTTTAGGTGCTACACTAAACTACACTAAAAATGTTCCACTAAACAAAACAATGTATTTGAACTGCATTTAAGAAGTAACGTAATTGTGACCATCAAAACCAATCAGTATTTAGCAATATTTTACCAGTCTGCCAGAATCTGAAAAAGTGTCAATGAGAAAAGCATGTAATTTTACAGAAGAGAACCCCACAACTCTTCTGAGAGTCTTCTGGAAAAGAGCTGGAATTATTACAGAACAGAGGAACAAAGAAAGACTATATTGTAAGAGAAGGCTTTTTAAGAGACAAATATTCTGACTGCAGTTGTTAAAATGGGGTGAATTATTTAATAAAGTGTAGCAATGGGTTGGAATACCTGTAGATACTTAAAAGGATTCAAACAGATTTAGCAAAAAATAAAAGATGAAATAAAGTTGAAACAATAATGTCAGAAAACATAAGGAAATAAAAGGGGAAATGAAGAGCTAGCTCATATTCAAAAGTCAATTTCTTCTTATTTGGGACAACCACAAGTAAAATATTTTAATTCTTTTATTATTTCAGTACCTTGTATTTTCTTGATTGGATCATTAAAGCATCATTTTTCCTCCTTAATTTCCAACAGAAAGCAATCTCCACTCCCCACCTTAGAATATTACTTTCCTAGAGCTTGTATTTAATAAGAATAGGGAGGAATGAAGCAATACTTCCAAAAAAGTCAGTGGCTCATAAACTGTTCTTAGGCTGCTGTGTTTGCTCAAGCTTTTGAAAACAGGCCTGCTCAAAACCTGAAGGACTGTGGTATAAATGGAATTGTTTTCAAGTCTCTTTACACAATTCCATCAGATGAGGTGGGAAATTTTCCAACCTCCTGCTTGATGGATTGAAACCTCTGGTGACAAGGAAGGCTGAAGCATGACATCACACAGAAGTAACCACAAATTTACTCTGAGACACTTCAGTCTAGAGGATTGCAATGAAGAAATGTAAATGAACATAAGGAAAACAGCAAAGCTGTCAGTTAGCTCCCAAATCACAAATGGTAACTAATCCCTTCCCCACAAGGGTTTGCAGCAAAATGAGAGAATGGTCCAGAACCAAGATAGTTGTTGAGTTCTACAGGGCAGGTGACCAAAGATCACTACATTCTCCAGCAAAATCTTCATGTTTATTATCTTCCTTCATTAAAAAAGGAAAAAAAAAAAAAAAAAAAAATTGTACTTTGCCAGCTTTAGTCCTCAAAGGTTTTCACGTGCACACCACACACACACCTCTGCCCTCTTTTCTTTTATAAACACAAATCAAATCACCATTCATTTGCTGTCATGTACAACATGCAAAGCCACAAACTGCAAGATGCAGTCACTCTCTTCAGTGTCTTTTCAGCAGCAGCAATGTCTGCTATTATTCCACTACATATTTTATTAACGTGACAGGAGAATGCCTCCATCAAGCATTTCACACCTTGCTTTGGTGATCTGCACTATACATTAAATTTAATAAGTGATCAATGCTGTTGAAAGCCCTGGCATGTTTAATGGTTCCCTCAAAACTATTCACAGCAAATGTCATTGTTATGGCTATGCTGTTTTAAAAGCAATTCATAAAATTATATCTGTATTGACAGAGAACACTGCTGAAATTAGTATCACCGTGTCTTCACAAATATATAGCATATTTGTGTAAATAATGTTAACCAGATCCCAAATAATGGAGTCACAAAAGAATTTAAGATCTTCACAGACCAGATATTTGTCTGGGAACAATAACTGGTTTGGTAAACATGTGCATTTACCTTCTAACTTATAGCCTCACAAAAAGTAATTTTTCACATTTCAGAATTTTACAAGCATCTAGTTTTCTGAAGATTACTTTCACAAAAACATTAAACAACAGATGTGCATTTTAATTAAGTACATCATAGAAGTATTTTTTTATGCAGTGAGGTCTGTTTTGTTTAAAAAAAAGGCAAAAAAAAAAAAAGCCAGACTTCTGTTGTTTGGTGCTCCAACTAAATTTCCCACCCAGGATGGGAGGGAGGAGAGCAGCAAAAGCAATGTACCCTTGTATAGACAGAGCTGAAAATGGAAAACCTGACACATTATCTACCACATTAATTACTGAATTTCTATGCTTTTATAATGTTTTTAAATACATATTTTAACACAGTTTTTAAACTTAATCTGTATGTTTAGTGACACATCTGCAAAGTAAATGCAAATCATAAAATAGGATAAATTGTATTTTGTTCCAGCACTTATTGTTTATGAAAGAAACCAAGTAGTGCTTGTGGGGGTGATAGAGTCTTAAGTGGTTAGGCCATTTTGCTTTTAATAATTCTTGAATTTCACTGAAAAAACTAGCATAACTAATTTCAAGATTAAGGATACTTCTGCTCCTCTCCACACACTGCTAATTTTGAAGACTAAGGATTCAACCTAGAAGTGACAAAAAGCCTACGGAGAGTATTTGGCTGAATTTTGTAACAAAGTTAAACATCTTGGCATGATAAAATTCAGCTCAGGATATTTCAGTGGCAGTTGAAGCCATTTAGGAACTCAGCACATGCACAAGTACTGAGAGGGAAGGGGTACTGTCCCTTTTTGCTTCTGCCAAATACGATTTTTGTTTAAACCACATGGAAATTTAAAGGTCTGTCAATTCATGTCGGTTGGTGATTACAGATTTACTTTTGAGCCAAGATAACAAATCTTGTTGAAAAAAAGGGGGGCGATATATACATATATCTTAATTTTAATGAGACTTCCAAGAGAGATGAAAATTTATTTAACAAAATCAAGTGTGGAGTCTCAACGAAGGAAAAGGAGTAATTTCTGAAATCTTTAAGCCTGTTCTTTTGCCATCCTTTCAGCCACGTTCCTTTTGAATAGAGAAAAGGTTTCCATATTGAATTTTCACTGGCCTTGGCATCCAAGCACCATCCCACAGAAAGGCCTAGGCAGTATTCAAAAGATAAAATTGGAAACTTACAAATGGTTTCCCCATTACCATTCCAAGTTTTATCTACAATCAGAAAACTAGAGACAGCTGACCTAGATGTTGATTGTTCATCTACCTTCAAAGCTGAAGCAAATTAGGCAGAAATAATTTGTTAGTTCAAGCTGCCTTTCTCATGAAAAGGCTTCTGAAAGAGCATGATTTATGAAGTAAAATTCCAGTGTAAGCACAGAAATGTTTTTCTTTTTCCTTCACATAATGACTCAAAAATTGGGCAATAGGATATGCCACTCTGATACTTGCACAGACTCACAGTGCTGCAAACCTCCATCTTCTGCCATTGCAGATCAAAGAGGCATTCCCACATTAGTATGCTGTACTTCTTATTCACACCTATTAACCTTAAGTACCAACCACCTTGATGGGATTTAGCATTTGACTGATCCTAAATTAAGTCCTTTGTCTCAGCGTGCCAGAATTCTACCAGGCAGGGACAGTTACACAAGCGCACTTCAAAGCGGCGTCTTTGCCTTCAGCCATCGCACACCAGCGCCTCATTTAAATGACCTTCCTTGCTCGTTAGAAGCTCTAGGTGCACGTTGTAAATGTCAGGGAGCCTGAATTAATGTGGAGATTTAGAAAAAAATAAAGCATGTTTTTGCAGCATTTTGGTGACAATATTTGTGATTCCTCAGGTCGGATCTAACTATTTGCTTATGGACAACTCTGGCTTCAAATCATAGAATATCCTGAGTTGGAAAAGAGCCACTAGGATCCAAGTCCAGCTCCTGGTCCAGCACAGGACAGCCCCAAGCATCACATGAGCCTGAATGCACTGTCCAAATGCTCCAGATCTCTGTCACGTTTGGTGCTGTCACCACTGCCCTGGGGAGCCTGTTCCAATGTCCAACCACCCTGCGGGTGAAGAACCTCCTCCTAATATCCAACCTAAACCTGACACAGCTTCATACCATCCCCTCAGGTCCTGTCACTGGTAACCAGAGAGAAAAGATGAGTACCTGAATGTCCTCATAAGCCCTAAATCCATGCCACTCTGGTATTCATTTACTCTGGGACTACAATACTTTGATACAATATGTAAAACAAAGAAAACACTTTCCCATGACTTTTTTTTTTCTTCTTGAGCAGTATAGGACAACATGAAGTGTCAAAATACAGAAATAAGCTAGCAGCAACTCATACTGCTCAACATTCTTGGACTCCCATGTTCACATATAAAATTAAGGTTTCATTCCTTGAATACCTCACACCAAGGCACAGCATCTTAGGAGAACAAATCATAGAACAGAGCAACCCAATGTCAAGGAAAATAAGTCAAGAGAGAAGACTGAAGAATAAGGAGGAAGGAAAAACTGACCACAAACTGACTGTGACTTTTCATATAGACATTGACTAGCTGAATGTCCACAGAAAGATTTTCCAAACTAGGGTGTGACCAGCAGAATTGTAATGTTTACTGACTACAATTTCTCACCCAAAATTAGAATTAGGGTTGTTATGCCAACAGCCTACAAATACAGAACAGTTGAAAGAAGATTGACATTTTCAGTGAGTTCAGAATGGAGGACTGCCTACAAAAATGCAGGCCAGGCAGGAAACTCCACCTTTCAACATACCTGGTAACATATCTGAGAAGCTGTATATAAAAACAGTTTAGAGATATATATCACTACAATATATGGATAGACCAAAGCCATTCACTTAATAAAGGCCAATTTAATGACAAGTGTTAGATGCACTCATTTGTCTAGTTCAATCCACAAAACAAACTTAAATCTAAGTATTGAAAGGATCATCCCATTTCCCACAATTCCCAATATAATTCAGAAAAATGTTTAATTAAAAACCATTTGATCAATATATTATAGCAATTTGTCTCTTCTGGCTTATAACAGCAAAGGGTATCAAATTAAAAATCCACTAATTTCTTCAAAGAAACAAACAGACTAACAACAAACTTTTGCTTTTAGGTACTTCCCCTTCACATCTAAATTTCAAAGGGATCATAAATAATTCCTTTACAAGTGAAGAACTTGTTCTGAGGATTTAATATCATGTTACCATATATCCTCATAATAGGGCATCCTTTATTGAGGTCTAAGGTTAAAAGGTTCAATTAAAAAACTACACTTAAAATTCATGGTTCTAATTGCAGGAGAACTGTTAGAAAAACACCTTAGTCAACATTAAAACACCCCAAAGTATTTAAAGAAAATAGATAAGGAGATTCCTCTAGATATTAAATAGCTCCTCTGCTCTTCTTTAGGTGAGCTCCTCCTCCCACAGAGCACAGTGTGCAGCTCTGGGATCCTCAGGACAGGAAATTCCATGATTGAACTAAAGCAACTGAAACACAGAATTACCCTGAATAGCTGATCAATAAAGAGTAGGCTAAAACTAGAACTGCATGCTCTAAACTGACACAGCAAGAGTCACTAGGCTGTGTTTGTCAAAGGACTTGAAAGAAACTTAAATTTGGGCAACTAAAATTCCTCCAGAAAATCAGCATTAATTTTGGAGTTGCTAAGAATTTGGACACAAATGCAAAACCAGTCAATTACTCGAGTAATCATTTACTGCTCAGCTGATCTAAGAGCATATTCTCAGTCCACCCAGTTTTAAAGTAGAAATGTACAAATACAAACTTCCTGATGAAGGTTTGCACTAAGGCACTTTCCTGTGTGACTCCATGCAGCATCATCCCACTGTGGTGGCTCTCTGTCGTGTATTTCAGAAGTGGGACTTACTTGCTTTCTCATTCCTCAACAGAGTTCCAAAAAATAGCTTCACAAGTCTTTAAATTGCATTTCTTTTTACGTTTGCTTTCTACAAAATTATCTCTTATGAAGAAGACGAATTTATAGATTTTTTTTTTTTTGCTGTATACAAAAAATTAAAGCAATATTAGGTGACAAATAAGTGATTGCTTACCTTTTTGCTACTAGTTGAATTCATATTAGGAAAAAAAAGACACAAAACCAGCTATTAATTTCTAAAACTGTTCCTCACAAACAGAACAGTAAAGAAAAGGATATTTTCCTGGAGTTTCAATACCCACTCTGTAGTCCACATAACTTTGGTATGGATGGAAGTTAAAAATAAAAATAAGACCTGCTCTCTCAAATGCTATGACCTTATTGGATTCATGCTTTTCACTCACATAGGCCTAGGGGGAAAAGAAAAAAATCAACACTTTAAAAATATTTAATTTCTAACTGAATTAACAAAAGCAAGAAAAGCCACACTGCTTCTGTTCCTCATTTCAAGTAATACAGGTAAATATCCAAGCAACAGAAAAAAAAAGCATTAACATGCAAACTGAAATTTTATCTATGAAACATCATATAAAAATATTGATTACTAAACTGTAGCTAACTTTTTACAAGGCAATGTAAAATTACAGAGATAGAAGCCTGTTCAGCATACAGCACTTGAAAAATTCTTGCTCAAAGATTGGTAACATGGTATTTTCATCACATTTTCCTTTAGTAAAAAATGGATTCCTTTTGTCAAATGCAATCTTCAGCCTATTTGTTATGGGGATCTGCATCACATTTATTAATTCAGAAAATGAAGCACTCAATCTGGGGGTTTTTTGTATGTTTTTTAGAAATCTATATGAGAAACAGCTTCAATAAGCCAAAATAAATGGCTGCACATACCACCTTTGTTTTATTTGCCAACACTATTAATAAATAACTAGACATCAATTTAAAAAAAATTCTTTGAAGTGGATTATTCTTTAAAGTGAATTAGTATGAAATAATTAAACACTAAGAAATGAGAACTGATCTTCTTTCATAAGAATTACAGTGTGATACTAGTGTAAAAAATGCAAATACAGAAGCAGCAGGTAGAGGACTAGGAGACTATAACTTACATTAGACTCTGCTGAAAGTTTTTCCTCAGAAATGGAGTAATTATTTTTATAAAGTGTAATGTCAGAACAACTTATACTTTTTCAAAGCAATCCTTGGATTGGATTATGGACAATTTTATAGTCTGCTTTATCCAATCCACAGTTACTAAATAAAAATAGGAAAAAATAATTGGAAAAGACCATGTTATGAAGCTAAAAAGAGACTGTTTCAGGTTTCTATTATCTGTGGCAGATATTTCAGTGCCATGTTTTGACAACTTGAAATATATGGTGAGGCATTACACAGCACATAATAAAGTACTGTTTGAAATTTCAGCATGCAAATTTGGAAATGTTGTTACTCTACACATACATCCAGCCGGTGACTAAAAATTACCATTTTGTATATACAGCTTACCTGGGGAGATGCAAGCCAGCCAAATCTTTCCTCCAATTTATTCATATCTCTATCAAAGGCATTTAGGAATTTATAGCGAAGAAGATCATCCTCAGTAAGATTAAACTGTCTTCTGGCATAGTGGTAGCTCTCATTATTCCCTATTCTGGGGAAGTCAAGCCATTCTGGATGTCCAAATTCATTACCTGCATTTAAAAATATTAAGGATCTATGAAATCACATGCAAAGAATACAGTAAGCCTGCAAAAGCAAAATATATTAATGTGTATTTCCTTTCTACAAGTTTTAAATTCCAAAGAATCCATTTCCATATATAAACCAGTCATTTTTTTATTATGTCACTTGTTTCTTAATATGTCTCTCAGAACTTCCATTTGTGTTAGCAGGCTTGTTTGGCCATTAAAACTACAAAAGCAAAATATTCATGGACTCCAGGGCAAGTATGAAGGGATGAATTATGAACTCCATGTTACCATGCCATGCTTAAAAATTCCCCAAAATTTTTGTGTGTGTCTAAGTGCCATTATATCTCAGTTTGGTTTTCTATAACAGTATCTTCACAAGTCTTCCAGTCTCACCCAGATTATCTATCCCAAAAAACTACTGAGCTGACCTCTCTTGAAGACAAAGACTAGGGTTATTTGAAAATGGATCACATTCAAAAAGAATAAAAAAAGGTTGACATTTAGTTAAGAAAAAGTTTAACTTCTCTTATGTAGAATCTCCAAAGCAAATCTCAGCTGTCAAAACTAAAGATTCAAAGCAAGACCTCATTTGGGATTCAATATTTTGAATGACTCTAATGTATCAAAATTTTCCTGGGTTATATATTTTCATTATTACAGTTTGAGCCATCTGCAAATGCACTTAATAATTCTAACTCATGCTATGGCTTGTTGTCCTGCAGACTCTGTCATTTTAGACTATTCATTTGACACAGGATTAAAGGGTTGCAAGTTAAACCCTCGTTTCAAAGGCCAAGACAGTTGATTCATGACAAACATTTGAGAGACTACACAGCACCCACTCACCATAAAACAGAGACAAAAACATGTACCTGGAAATATGTATGGAAAGTAATAGATGAAAATAAAAGGTTTTCTATGAAAACAGACAAACAAACAAGAATAGTGAAAGGACCCTCACATTTCCACAAGCTGGTACTCAAGTTTTGTCAAAGAACTGGAGCTTTGTGGGCTGGCAAAGGGCAGGGATGCCAAGAGAAGGCAAGAGATTCCTGGCTGGATACCCAGCATGTGCATCCACCTCCCATCTGCTGTCCCACCCAGCCTGCACTGCCTTGAAGGCCTGGAGGATACAGGCAGCAGAGGTAACTACAAACTTCGATTTGTGAAATGATTTCTGTAATTCCCTGCTTCACGGGAACGAAGAAATGAACAGAGGACAAAAGAGAAAAGCCTCATATATATTTAGGAGACTCCTTCAGAGTGATATCCGCTTCGTAAACAAACTGACAAGTTGTAAATTAAACTTCCTATTCAAAAGATAAACTACTAAATTTCATATTCAGCTCAAAACTGGAGACAAATATAAAAGAATCAGAATCACAGCAGGACTTGCAAAATGACCTTGGAATAATGCCGGACTGAGCTCTTAAACTGTGCTAACAATACGGTTTGGGAAATGAGGAAAGATATTGCTACAAAACAGACACTGTATCTAACCAAATTCAATATTCTCTGAAGAGCTAGGCAAGGTATTACCTTCTTCCGTGATCTGCACACTATTGAAGAGATGAACTACATGGGATAGCTCAGCTAAAGACAGCAAAAAACATCAGAAAGTCAGAGATGACACATATCTTGAATTGATAGGCAAGGAAATCATACCTATTCTTCAAGAAAGAAACAAAAATGGGGGAAATAAGCAATAGAAGACAGCAAATAAATTAGACTGAACTAGCCCATCATTTCCATAGATTATTTTACTGTAAGTAGAGCAGACTTCCTTCAGGTTTATAATGTATAATGACTCCCTCACCTCTACTTGCTTTGCCTATTTCCCTACCACAGTAACTAGTGTGGTTCCAATGCTGCTTTATTGTCTTGGCATTTTTAAAGGAACAATGTAAGTGCACCAAAATACTAAAAGCAGTCTTAATTTCCTAACTATTACTAATGGCTATTAAGAAAAAAAAAAAAAGGGAATTTGGCACAGTGTAGCAATTTTACAAAACACTAAGATACTTTCTGTTGCCAAAAACACAAGCCAAGGTCTAAACTCCGCATGTACTTTGTCAGTCTGTGACTATGAGCATCTTCTGGAGAATATGCTCCTGAGCCTTTTTGTACGAGTTGCTTGAGTGTAAAAGGGTCACTTGATTTCTCTTTATAGGAAGGAAAATAGTTCATAAATTGTAACAGAATCAATTCAAGCAGTTTTGGTTATGTTTTTAAACTGTGGTATAGGGAAAAGAAAGTAACTTTTAGGATGCATCTGCATCTTGCGATGCATTAAGGCCACGCATCCTATAAAAAACCCCACATCTAACACTACTTTTTTAATTGCTATTTTTTCATAGTTTAACTTAATAACAAATGACAGGAGGAATAAGAAAGGAAAGGCACAGGTAAAGTGACCAACACCTACTTCCAGAGATAACTATTGGTTCACTAAGCGTGAAGCATGACCTGCCTCCCTCCCCATGTCACACTTCTCATCTCTGACAAGAAATCAGCAACATTCACGTCTATGCTCAGAGGCTTCTACAATTATCAAGGAGTGCAACTGGGATTTCTTTTCCTCTAATTAATTTACTGTTTGATGTAAAGATACGGATTGATAAGAAGCTGGCTGCCACAAATGATGCAAATCAAGACAATGGAACTATTGTGGGGGAGGCAGAGAACAAAGCTGAAATTAACTGAAGTTTTGATTAGAGAAACAAAATAAACTCAAATCCTTGAAGTGCATGCTAATTTTATCTAGGAATTAATTGAAGTTTGCAATTTCCTGCATACTGTGCACACTGGACAACTTTATTATGTACAGGATTTCAAGATCACAATTCCAACAAATAAATTAACTTTCTACTACCATAATGAAAATTTATGTCACCCTTGTTTATGAGGCTAGAAATGCATTTACACCACAAAGAAGTTAGGCTGCTATGGATTCTTTAAAGCTGAACTACACAAGTCATTAAAGTTTTCTTGATCTCTCTTCTTTAGACATGTTTAGTGTAATTCTCTCTCAAAGAATAGGCCTAAGCAGAACTGAAGGGATATTTAAAAGATGGAGCAGGCAGTTTCAAGAGATGTTATTAGGAGTTGTTTGCATTTTGAATTAAGAATGACACTAAATACTTTAGTTGTTTCTTTTATACAATAAAGTAAGAGTTTAAGTAGGTGTATAAGGCTAAGCAAGGTTTTAAATTATATAAAACACTACAAAAAGATCCTATTTAAAGCTGATGAACCAGAGACTGGACACATTGGGACAAAATTCCAACAGTTCCACCTTAAAGTTCCAACAGTTCCATACATCCATTAAAGTATGTGGAGTTACACCAATTTACAGAAGCCAGATAATAAAGTCATCCAGGAGTTGTAACTGCTTTGAATTTGACTTCACTACCTTTGTGAAGAATGATGACAGTGCAACAATCTGCAGGCTATAAATAGAATCAATGTGAATCAGATCTAGAGAGCATATGGTATTTACCATTGTTTCAAACTTCAAACAATGAATCCTCATTTTCCCTAGTTGTAAAGCTCTTGGGTGTTAAGTAATTCTGATACTCTGTATTTACTCATATTTGTACCAAATCTTCTTCTTAACGTTCATTACTACCAAAAAATAAACACTACTGCCTCTGAGTGAGAGAATGAGCTTTACTGCAAGCATTCCCATAGTCTTGAAATCCATGCAAAAATAAAATAAAGTGAAATTCCAAATGGACTCCTGAAACGCCTGGGTTAGATGACATGAAGACCTTCATATTTTTTTAATTCTCTAGCATTGCTATTCGATGACATATTGGATCAGAAAAGACTAACAAAATCAATTCAGGCAAACAATTATATTTTAACTTCTGCATAAAACACAGGCTAGAGGAAATCTCTAGTATGAGATAATGGTAGAGAGGGCAATAGGTAAAGACAGTTCTGTGAAAAAATGTATTTTCCTCCCATTTTCTGTGAATACCAGATATTGTCTCCTCCTAAGTTATGAAAGATGAAAGTCAGGATAAACACCATATTTGCTTTGCAGCTTGGATCTTCCATGTCTCCTAGGGGAGAAGGGAGGGAACATTTAACATTCCCTGTATTAAAAGATCAAAGAATGCGTCTCCTCTGGGATGATACTGAAACCAGGAAACACAAGGATGCCTCCAGTGTATCCAAGACATGGGGAAGGATTGAGTCCTTAAAATGCTTGCCCTAAATCACACAGGGACACAGTACAGGGATACAGTTCCTGTTGTTTCTCTCCCATTCCTACTTCCCATCAAGGCTTGCTCTGTCTCCCCTCATTTCTTACTGATGTTTAAAAGTTGGGAGCTATTGCACAACACAATTTTATAACACTGATAAAACAGTTCCACGTTCTTAAAGGAGATAATATTCCAACTATTTCAACAAATAAATGGCACTTTTCAGTTCTCATCTTTCAAACCCAGATCTCTCTTTTGCCAAATAAATTACAGAAAAAACCCCACCAAACCAAATAACAAGAAATAAAGAATTCTCCTCAGAAGCACCAACTCTGCACCTCTGTTAGGAAGGGCTGGATGGCTGAGAAGATTTCTTATACAGAAGAACAACCAGGTACAGGCATAGGAATCAGGCCATAGCATTGCTTACTATGATTTACTTTATTTTTCAACAGAAGTAGATCATATGATGGTTATGTCCACATGCTGGTAGTTAGCAGAACTGTATTTACACAGGAAAAAAAATCCCCAAAACATTTATCAAGAATAAATTATTCTTTCATCTACTTATTTGTTGTGTTCTATCAAAGGAGTGTTCAACAAAATATCAGTGGCCTCACTGAAAACAGTATTCAGTTCCTAAGAGCAGATGGGAGTTCTCTCTTGAATATTTACTAAGCACAGCAAGATTTTCTGCAGTTCACAATAAAAGAAAAAAAATAATAAAAAAGTATCATGAGAAATTACTTAGGCTAAAAGGGATTTTGAGAGGATAATTATTTTATTAATTATTTCATTAATTTAAGGCCTGAAAGTTTACATTTCAGCCCTCCTTTCCCAGTGTAGAATAATAAATTTCTGACTTGCAACTTACTCAATACCCTCATTCAGTATTTAAAACAATAAAGTAGCAATTAAACTCTTTGTGGTGCTTTTACACTGAGGCAGTTCCCATTTTGCTGTTTCTTATTAGCTGCATCCTGGTAAAAACAAGAGTCTGGCTTTGATACTGTGACATTTCCACCAGGCTCTCCATGAACACAGCACAGTATACATTATTTAGTCAACCACTTCCAAGAGCTCACTAAAATATTTAAGAACAGAAATATGTGTTGCAGAACACATTGCAAAGGTTAAAAAAAAAAAAAAAACAAACCACAACAAAACAGACAAAACCTCCTCAAATCTGACAAAAAATACAAATCTATATCAAGTTTTTTTTTTTAACAGAAGATGCAGTCAGAGAAATCCTAGCTAGAGCTTTCAGTCTGGTGCACTGCCCGTTATTAACTGGTACCACAACTGACACGTTAATGGGCTTAAAAAGTGAACTTAGGACAAGGCTGAAACAGAAAGAGGTCCAAGAAAGGCATCAATACATTTGCCCTGGGATATCCAACAAATAGCAGTTTACTTGCTGGTGTCAGTAAAAATTTCATTCTCTAATTTTGAAAGAGCATATAAAGAATTTATAAAAGAAAAAGTAAACATAAGAAAAAGTCCACTTACACAGTGTTTGATGCATAGGAAAGTTAAAGTAAATGAAAAAAAAATAAAGTTCAGTATTACCCTGTTCTTGTTACAGGAACAAATCTAATTACTTAAATAATTATGCATGAGAAAATTTGAAATTAAAATTTGGAATAAGCTTTTAACAAAGTGGGGGGGGGAAGGCATTCTAAAATAGATGACAGTAATCAAAACAGAAGGTACATTGTGAGAAATCCTGGGGTTTTTTGAGACAGTAGAAATCAGCCATCAGAGTATACTTCTGGTTGCACCTCTAAACCTCTTATTACCTAATGTCCTCAAAGGAGTACATTCCCAAGATTCTTCCTAGGCTCACATATCACTGCTTTGACATTAAAGCTTCTTTCTGCCAGCTGCCTCCTGCCCTCCACCTGAGGCTGGTTCAACCCTGCCATGCCTAGAATGTATTTATAAACTTCCTAAAAACATCTGCTTTAGAAAAAACCTTCTCAAGATCTTCAAATCTGAAACATCTCTTGTCTGTCATTGTTCCCAGTGAACCTGGACACTTATTAAGCTTTTTTCAAAAACAGAATTATGAAATTATTGTTAAAGTCTTTGAAAAGGCACAGCATCATTTTGTTACACTGCTTTTTCCTCAATGAAATGGAAAACTCCAAACAGCACCCGAAGTGGTACCTGGGCAGTACTGCACAATTCTTGAAGAGTGCACAGACCCTTGATGTGCTCAGTCTCAAGGCTGTGGCTGCCAATGTTAAGACTCCTGTGATGCAGAAAACCAATCAATGGTATTTCTAAGTTCTCATAACAGTTATGCTTCAATTCAGATTAGGAAATGGAATTATTTGTTTTCTGAATGTTACATAAGTGATTTGGGAATTTGGAAGGTACAATCCAAAGTTTTGTTTGCAAGACTAGGCATTATTTCAAAACAACCTATTACTGTAATTTCTCCTGCTATGAACTTGTATATACCCAAATATAAATAAACATAATTAAAAAAAAACCAAAACAAAACAATAAATTGGTGTATTTGTTTCTATGCACAATTCTACACAACAGCTGAAATCTTAGCTGGAACTAACACCTAACTGAAGCCATACTTTAGATATATAAAGATATTTGCTTAAGAATTAATTGTCCTTGGACAAAATAAAAAGATATTCAGTAACCATCATAGAGAGTAAAATTCAATATCCTACTCTCAAAATAAATGCTTATAGAAAGAAAGGAGTGCAAATTTTGATATCAACTAATAGAATTCTCATGCTGAAAATCTTGAATGTTAGCAGAGAATTTTACCACACTGAAAAGTGAAAAAAATAGCAAAATGATTCTGAAATTAGCCACACATCATATAAGCTAAGAAACTTTTAACAGTGAAATCCCTTTAGGCTCCCAATTCAGCAAACATCACGGCAACATGTATCAAAGATGTTTTTGTATCTTCCAAATAAATACTGTTCAGAAAATAAAGATTGGGAACATACAGATGTATTTTCCAATTGTTCAATTATTATGAAGTTTGACAACACCACTCCAGTATAATGTGTGTAGTGCTTGGTCAGAAACCCAAACCCATCATTAAGGAGAAAGGCAAATACCGGTATCCAGAATTTTATATTAGTCATGTCTCACAACACAAAACATCTCCCAAAATGAGTAGAGCTGCAAGCATTTTAAAGTCAGGTTTCTCTTACAGTGTCCTCAAATAATTTGTTTCAAGAAACAGACTCACATTAGTGAGCTAATAAAAAAGCATAGCCCTGGCAAAATCCAGCCTTCCTACTGCTCAGCAGTGCATTTTCTTTCTACAATTACTTCAATTTCACTACTTAGCAGGAAGGAATTCAAATTTTTATTGTACTTCTACCTCGCAGCAGAAGAATGCATGAGACTGATGCTAAATAATCATGCACTGTGGATTCAAGGTCATATCAGGTCAGGGTTTTAGGTTTTTCTTGTTTGCAGTTTGGTTTTGTGTGGATTTTCAGTGTTGGTTTGGGTATCTTTACACAACAGATGAAAATAAATGCCAAAGACTGACACTGAAAAAGATTGGCCAAGTACTCCTTTGGCTCCAGGGCTCCTGCTGAGGGATGAATGAAATATGAGCCATCTGTAAAACTCAAACACGCTGGGGAAAATATAATTACAAAATCCACATTTCGAGAGTCACTTCGTTAATAGTTTAAAATAGTTGTGAGAGAAGACATATCAGCTAAATAATCAGTTTTTCTATAGTTATTAAAGTAAATGTTATAAGGAGATTCACAAAAGTAATGGAATGTTAGACAAAGAACTCTGAGTGCAGATAACAAGTGAAACCAATCTCATCCTGCTACTTTCAAATGCTCCTACTAAACCCTTTTGTGAAATCAGTACACGGCAGGAGCTGTAAGAGTAGCTCTGCACAAGATATTATCTTGGGAAAGAGTGATGATAGCCACGTCCAGCAGCCAATACAAATGTTGGTTTGGTGTTTCCTAGCTCTATTTAAAGATGTGCCAAAACCACCAACCCCCATGTGGAACACAACACAACACAGCATTATACGTTGCTTTTTGGCATATCCACTCAAACCAACACAATATGACTGCTGGGTTTTGGAAGGAATTTTTAGCTAATAACTCAAGGTAAAACATGGGGCTGCTCAAATAAACATCTAACAGGAGTTCAGACAGATTAAAGAAGAATCGTTAGAGAAGAATGACATTACCTGCAGTGAAAACTAACTGACTTAAATTAATTTTGTTAAGCCAAGGAATTACAAGTCTGTCAAATACCTCCTTGTGAAAGTTTGAATATTTTGAGCAACACAAGTGGAAAAGATGAAGCCTCATGAGTTACAAATTCTCATTAGGCCTATGCCAAATTAAACAGTACATTTATATTATGATTCATTTGCCTTTTGCTTACTGGTAAATAAATAGATTATTCAAGTATCAAAGCCAGTTTAAACTCTATCAAGTGGAAAAAATTTCCTGGTTTTTCCTCTCACAATAATTTGATTCTTTATCTGGGAAGAAAATTAGCTTTGAAATACACTGATATTCCAGAGAACAAAACTGCTGCTTTGCTGTGTGTTTCAAAAGCAGTATCCTCAGTGGGTGGTAAATATTTATGTTGGTATAAACATAATTTACGTGTACATCAGAAGAACGTCCCACATCAATATATTGACTTTTTGTGTCCATTTTTTTTAGGGTCTTTTGCTCTCCCCCTTCAACTTGTTCATTGTTAGCTTCACAGTTTGGGTCTTTGATTGTTTGTTTTTGTTTTGTGGGAGATTTTTTTTTTTGAAGATACTTTTACATTTAAAAAAAAAAAAAAAAGAGAGAAGTAGTTTATGTAATACCCTAACCAGACATTTGGAAGCAATTTTTCTAAGTCACGTTTATTGGTTTTAGCATATTTCAAAAATCCTAGCATAATATTCTTATGGTGACAGCATAATCTGTTGCAAGATCTCTGCTCATTAGAATCAATCATAATGAGGATGTCTAAGGCAAGATTATTTGTATTGTTGATGGGGTTTTTGTTTGTTTGTTGATTTGGATTTCTTCTTTGTGGAAATGGGTAGAGAAATTTTCAAGTTTGGGGTTTTTTTTCCTAAAGAACAGTTGGAGATCAGGAGTCGGGGGCTCTGCTACTTCGTCATGCTAAAAAAAGGGCAGGTTTTAAAAAGTCTCATTTGCCTGATAATCAGCTAAACTACTTCTGACTATTGGCCTGTATATTAAAGTCAACTGTTCTTGAACAGAAAATGCATGGATTAAATTGAAATGCCTTGTCTGTAAATGAGATCTATTTAGGGGCACAGAAGGGGTGTATTAATGAGAGAAACCTCTGCTGATGTAATTCTGACCTGTTCCAGGCAGTAATTGCCCTCAGTCTTTTTTTCTCTCCCTCTTACTAGACTAGGGACCAAACCTCATACAGTTTTCAAAGAGATCCTCTGAACTTTTTGCAAGATACAATGCATCTATCAGACTTACCTGAAGAATGTTAAAAATCAGAATTCATTTAGAATCACTGAGATGTGCTGCTTCCACAAAAATACTTAGTCTTGGAATGCTCACTGCATCAGATTTTAAAATGTAGCATAGATTTGCAACTGCTTCATGTGGACGTTATGCACATACACCTTACATGAAAGGAAGTGTCACAAAATTTGTTTTTTAAGCATCTTAAACCTGATCCTTGAGCCATCTTTAGTCACATCTCACAGTATAAAAACAAAAAAGGAAATTTAAAATATCATAGCAATATAATGCTTGTATAGAACTAAAATTCTTTTACAACTGTTTACAACACCAGAAAAGGATAAAGAAAGGCTGTAATTAAGAACCAGCCTCTGAAGAGCATCACCTTCTAATACTAATCTACAATTAGTAATACCAGAATAATTGCTGGTCTTCCAGTATGAGTGGGCATGTGGAGACTGTGACTACAGTGCAGGCTGGGACAGACCTTTGCAAGCATCCTGATGGCCAAATGGGCTGGATTCACAATGTAAAGATAATCTTGACTCACCTGTACCTTAACCAGTGTCAGCACAACTGAGAAGCAGGAAAAAAAGGGAAAAAAGGGAAAAGAAAATAAAGTAAAAAAAAAAAAAATAGATAGCAGGCCACACTTTTGAAAGCTGAAGCAAAAGTGTCACTCAGTTAAAAAATGAACTTTAAGGAATTGGTACTGATGGCACCTTTGCTGCAAGCAGCAGGTGAATTATATAACAGCCACCAAAATCTACAGGAACTGCACAGAGTTATCCAGAAAGGTGTTCATAGCTTTTTTTTTTTTGTTTCTTTTTCGTCGTTTTTGTTCTGTAAGGAGACAGGAAAAAATAAATTTCATGATATTGAGAGAACAGTTGTTTGTTGAAATTTCAAATATAATACTGAAAGAAACTAGACTGTAACTGAATGTTACCCCAACCTTTTGAAAAGCAGTTGTGGCCAAAATAGCCCCTTCTGCATGTTTAGTTACTCCTTCACATTCTCCCTCCCTTGTACCTCTGATATGCCTTAAAAATCAGCTTTAAGAGACATCAGAAGAGCCCTGATTTAGGCATGATTCCACTCCTCTTCCTTCAGATAATAATTCTCATCTCAGTCAGAAAGACTAGAGAAAAGATTATGGACATTTGCTCCCTAATGACAGGTCATTTGATAAAGAGATTTTAAGAGGTACTCAGTATCATCAGGCAGAGCTCCTGCCAATTTTTGATTTGGACTTCCAATTTTCAGAGTTTTAGTACAAAAAATTTTTCAAATAGCTGGGAAATCCAGGACCCACTAACACACTCCATTTCCTGATGATGGGCACATTACATAGGAAACTCCAGGCACATATCAACCCATACATTCAGAGCTCTAGTATGGGGCATATCGCTGCAAAGTGATCCAGTGGCTTTCCTGAATGTCCCTGTGGTGCAGGTGGGAGGAGAAGCTGAATTTTGGATGGTGTGTTCTGATGGCAACTGAGGAAAGGATGACTCTGAATAAATGTCTTCATAGACAGGAATGCTAACTTTTGGCCAGAGTAATTCCCATGAGAAAGGAAGGTATGATGAAGTCAGATTGGTTATCTGTCTTCACACGTGATTTTTTTTTTTTAAATAACTTTGTTCAAAAGAGGTTAAGAAACAAGTAAACAATTGTAAAAGTGGTCTAGAACTGTGAACCTTTGAGATTTAACTTCTAAGAAAAAGAGGTTCGGCATGAGCAGTTCCCCCTGTTCATTCCATTATCTCATGCCTTTTTCTTTGCAGAGGACAGTTAACCCTTCTGGCTTTGAAATACAACAATTTCCTATATACACAGAGGCAAACACGACAATATTCATCTTATGCTCACAATATATTTAAATTAGTGCCAAGATCTAAATCAGCTGAAGCCATAACAAAGCTGTGAGCCTTTCAAGACATAACCAGCTAATAATTTTATATTTTTCTCGTGGCACCAAGTTAATGGACAGAAAACAAATTGATACTGATAAATGAGAATCAGAGCAGAAATTGTTCCCAGATGACATTAAAGATGGGTGCTTAAATTGTGATAAAATTTGAATATGTTTTTCAGTTTTGAAATAAATACCTCTGAACTAGTGTATAAAGTAATAAAAGAAATCTCATTTAGGTAGACACCTCTAACTTCTTTCCTTGATCCAACTTTTTACTAAAAACATATGTTCATATGAATTGCTCCTTTCTCTACCCCAAAGTTTCACATAACTGCTGGAATTAATTCTGTATGCACACATTTTTTAAAAAATTTTTTTCCAAAAAACAGTGTGTTTCAATTCACTGAAATATGAATGCACTTAAAGTACTACACTTCATGCTGTCATTGCACTGTACACAAAGAAGAGATACAGCTTTTGTAGGGGCCAAGATGAAAATATACTGCACATAATGCTTTTTTTGCCTTTAAGACAAAACGTCTTTGTCAAGGGAAAAAGTAAACTTTGATCTCAGAAAAAATCCCCAAACCTGCTTCCATGTCTGAAAAGTGTTGTTACAATTGTTTGAGGAAAGCCAAATACGTACAAACACTAAGATGATTTCTCCTCTCCCCCTCCAGCAATGCTGTATGGAAATTCAAAATGACAAAAGCAAAACACAAAACTGAGACAAGAAACCATTAGAGATTACTTGCACAAAGACATTTTAAATTGGACATATGAAATTCCTCAGTAATGATTTTTCATTCCTTTGTGGGTTTTTTCTTTAAAAAAAAAATAAACTTGCTCAAGTGATAAATGCTTTACATGGATCATCTATAAAAAAAAAGGGGAGAAGAATCCTCTGAAACAAGTAAAATTACACCTTTATCTGCAAAAAAGTATTTGCCAACGTCATTACTCATTTTGTTTTGTTCCATTTCATTCCTTTACACAGCCACATTATGGTGGTAGCTTATTTCAATACTTGTTTTCTTATTTAGATCTTAATGGGAACATTTTATTGTCAGAAAACAACATATCCTTTGAAAGCCTGATACGTCATGGTAACAGCAGGAGGGAAGAAAAGAGACAAGGTCCTAACAGGAGCCTGGTAAAAGCTTCTCATGTCCCTGAGCCCAGCCTCACAGTATCTCAGACATGGATAACATCATCCCTTTAGGAACTGGGAAATGAAAAAAACACAAATCAAAAACTTACTGAGAAAATATGACGTGTACACAGCACCTTTATTAGGATAAATTTTATTAATTTCTACAAGCCTCTTCCTGTATTTCAGTTTCCAGAGGCAAGCAATGGATTTAGTTCTGTGTTCTTATGTGCAGTGTACAAACAGAGCAATAGCCTTCCATGTAGGAAATAAACTAAAACCACAGTCTTTCTGGCCTACAAATGTGAAAGCAATAAGAAAATACAAAAAAAGGGACTTTGACAATTTCTCTGAAAACTTCAATTATGTCTAGGCTGAACTCTGCAAAATGAAAACTATTTTAAATGAAGATACTCCCTGCTTCATATTTAATTAGGACACACCTTTCCAACCCATAAGCAGGAAAATAGGATATTAATAAATACTTACCATATTTCTAAGACTAGTCACAGACAGAACTGTAGCAAGCTTAGTTCAATATTGATTTTTCTTTCAGTTTTCCTTTTTTTCCTCTCTCCCAACAGAACAATAAATTTCACATACTAAGGAAATTTGTAGAAATAAGGCAAGTTTTCTTTACAGATATTAAAATTAATATGTCAATACTCTGGCATGCTTATCAGCCTGGGAGCTTTGAATAGTCATAGAATCATTATGGTTGCCTGCAAAGTCCAGCACTAAACCACATCCCCAACATCTGATAAACACCTCCAGGGATGGTGACTGCACCACTTCACTGGGTAGCCTGTTCCAGGGTCTGACCACCCTTTCAGTAAGGAAATTTCTTAATACTCAATCTGAATTTTCCCTTGAATAATTTGACAGCATTTCTTCTCACCCTATCACTTGTTACTTGGCAGAAGAGGCCAACCCCCACCTGGCTACAACCTGCTCTCAGGTGGTTATAGAGAGTGATAAGGTCACCTCTAAGCCTCCTTTTCTCCAGAATAAACAAAATGTATTTAAAAAAATTTTTTTTAAAGAATTAACTATTTACATATTCAAGAAGAAATACATAAAAGCTGTTTAAGTACAGCGAAATAGTACAAAAGGAGGAAAAAACCACAGTAACACAAGTGAAGACTTATGGAAAATAGAATATACATTCACATAGTATTTTGGCATCTATAAATAACTAGCACTTGGACTATGTTAGCTTAGATGAAAGAAAAATGTGAATTATGGAAGTCCACCCATGTTCAGACTTCTGCATTTTTCCCTTCAAGCAATATTATGCACAACTCATGACTTGCTAAAATGGTGGCAGCCACTAGGAATTACAATAAATAACCAATCATGAAAACAAACAAGAACAGCTCAGCTTGAGCCAAGTTTTTTGTTTGTTTTTAGGAGCTCAAGATAAATCGTGGAGAAGCATGCTGCCCATCCAACAGTGTATGTTAACACAGGTTAATGTTTTCCATCAGACAGCCCTTTTTTCCCCATTAATATTTTGAAATAAGACCATACATTTCTCCATTATGAAAATAAAAGTTGTGAGCTTAAGCTCCCCAAAGAGCTGACCTATAATACAATCACCCAGATGATCCAGGCTTTCTTGCAGTATTTTGTATTAACAGTTAGCTGGATTAAAAAAAAAAAAAAATTAGAGGATTGTTTCATAGTCTACAGATTGACTCTTAAATCAAAAGTGAGCGGATTACTAGATTGCCTTTAAATAATCTCTCTAAAACTCCCTGTTGAGAAGATATTCTATGAAAATACTTTGCTTGCAGGACTTGCTCTGAATTTCAGAAAAAGATCTGAATACTCATCCCAGCTGAGTAAAAGTTCTAAGCTTCTGGCTGTAAAAAGACTGCACTAGTATTTCTGTCTTTGTGAATAACCCTGTTCTCCTTGAGACATTAGTCACTTGTCCTGTTACTCCTTCTGTCCTGTACTTTTATGTGGTACATTCAGACAGAAGTAGTGGTTTATACTCAACAAGGCATCTCAACTCAAGAGGTACTTGTACTATTTTGAAAAGAAAAAAAAAATCTAACAAAACCCCCAAAACAATCCCCCTCCAACAAATTCATTTTCTTTTCAGCCAAAAGTAATTTACTGTGTTGATAAACTCCCTTTGTAATTTACTCCACTATAAATTCCACCAGTATTTAGATCAGACATTCGTATGCAATTTTTTTTGTTGTGAGGGTGGTGAGACAATGGAGAAGTTGCCCAGAGAAGTTGTGGCTGCTCCACCCCTGGAATTGTCCAAGGCCAGGTTGGATGGGGCTCTGACCAGCCTGGTCTAGTGGAAAGAGTCCTAGCCCACAGCAGGATGGTTGGGACTAGATGGCATTTAAGATATTCTTTTGGTTGTTTCCCTTCCAACCTAAAACATTCCACAATTCTATGGAAATTCAAATTGAAGATCTCAAAAGACACCCAAGCAAGAGCAGGTCAACATTTATAAAATATGTTCTTGTGCTAATATACTTTGCTCTGCAGACTTTACCACTTCTCAGGAAAAATAGAGAATATCTTGTCTCTTGAAAATCAATGCAAATTTAACTACAATGTTGTTTAAACTCTTATTCTAGCAAATTCCTCTGTGTGTGTTGGATTGATGGCCTCAAAAAATTAGGACAATGAGAAGATTCTAAGCTAATAACATCTTGTGAAAATAAGCTCTTGAACACATAAAGACATCTCTTTTTTTTATTCCAATGTCATCACAAAATGTTATCTCAGCTTAAGCTACATTGATTTGGGGAATTAATGACACTACTGAGATGAACTCATTTCAAATTACCTCAACTGCATGCATTAAAATCCAAATTGGAATATATGCCTAAGGATCTCTTATTCAGACTTTACAAATACCAAATGTCACCTGCTCAGTCATGTCTCAAACCAACAATTCCTTATTGAGTAACACATGGGATTTAATTCTGTTTGGCTCTGCATTGCCTAGAGAATCCAGTCTGAGAAAGAACAAAGTGTCACCAAATTACCAGACCCCTCTGCATGCTCCTACACCAGCTCACTGGTGTAACAACAGCCTGATGTTGTTAAATTACTTGATTTGGATCACCTTTCTCTACCTCTTTAAAAGCCAACCTACAAAGTATAATCAAGAAGAAATTTTTTGCTCTTTGGTAGATGGCTTTGGAGAAAATAATTTCATTTTTCTCTCAGTCCTTTCAGGACCAGTGAGTACAGAGTGCAAAAAGTAGAACCAAAACACAGCTGGGTGTGGTAAGAGGCTGCTGCTGCCTCTTTTCAGCATTGGGGGTTTCAGAAATAAGGAACTTAAAACAAGTACTGATAAAACATCAGCATCAAAATTGCATGTAACAGAGTGAGCAGTAGGGAGAAAAGACAAAAGCTTTAACATCCACATCATATTTACTCCTGCTTGAAGGGGCATGCTTACCCTTTGTTCCTGCTCTTAGAACACAAAGTTCTTGCACAGATTTAGTTTTTATCAGGCAGACCACTTCTCTAGACACCTGGCATCCAGGAAATGAGTGGCCTCCTGCAGTAAGCATTTCATTAGGGACACTGTTAAACTCAGAAATCAACTTTATTTGTCTGCTCTGTGACATAGCAGAGGTCAAGCTCTGCATGAAAACTATATATTATCACATGAACTTATTGAAGAAGGTGCAACAGAGAGAAACTCCCCCAAAAAAGTCTACTCTCTCTCAAAAGGTAAGTTATAATAGAGACCTGCATGCTGGACTTCACTTTTATCTATAGATCAACTTAAATAGTTACTTGAAAATCCGAAAATATTTTTTAATTTCCTTTCAGCTTTGCATTGTCTTTCAGCCAGGGACACAGAGAACTAGAAGAAGTAGTCTCAGCAAAATAATCTCAAAAAAGCATTTTATGTACCTTACAATGTGAAGGCTCTTCTGAAGCACTAATGATTAACAAATTGTTCATAGATTGAACCAAGCTTTATGAAGTTTTTTAAGTCACTGTAATATGTAACAGTTTAAAGCACTTCAAGTGTATATAAACAGAAGATATTCGAAGCATTTTGTTTGAATCAAAGTTAGCCACAGCAAAGGAAGTGTAAGATGCCTATCTTTAATTGCTTGAACAATGAATCATATGCAAAGAAAGGTTTATGCACACGTAGACAGAAAAATTTGCATATGTAGATATAAAAATGTTTCTATACATTATCAAATATAAAAAACTAAGCATAGGTTCATACTATCAGGCAAAAATATTCTGTATTTTACTCAAATCTTAATTATGGATAATGTCTTATGTTTAATCAATAGAGATTCCTATGTGTTTATATGCACAACTTCTAAGAAATTTAAGAAGTGTTTTTAAGACAGAGCTTTTACTATGGTGCTTATATTCTGAATAAAGAAAGCAATAAAATCTAAAAGTGAGATAAATACGTTGTTTTTAAACTTATTTGAACTTAAGGTCAAGAGAATGAAAACAAAATATAATTTAGTCATTGGATCTATCTTTAGTTATTTTTTTCCATAAAAGACAGCTAAGCAAAACTAATCAATGCCATGTGCAAATAGTTTAACCATAATTTACTGTAAAGAAATTCTGAATCTTATAGCTGTGGAGAGAAAAATAACGAACAACAACTATGACAGAAGAGAATAACAGTCATATCCTGTACAGTCAGAAATCCAGGTGTGAAAAAAGCTTTTCATAATGATATGAGTTTGACATAATTTCTGTAATAAATTAAATTTTTTAACAACTGAAAAGAAAAATTCCTCTAAAAACCTGTGCTCAAAGTTATAGTCCATAGTACAGTTATAATATATAGTGTAGACTTATATAAAATTATAATATATAGAGGCCTATTTCTGTGTTCTTCAGAACAACAAATAAAACAACTATAAAGCAAAAATGAAGGCTGTCATACAAACAGAAACAGAACTCTTGTAACTCTAATAATTTAAAGATTTATTTTACAACTTTATTCATTATTCTTTAGCAAGCCCTCACAGCACATGAAGTATTATATTAGCAGACAAGGCTGCATGCACTCACACACTGATAGTGGAGATGTCTGAACTGTGAGCTGTACAAATCATACAATATGCAAGGCAACAGATGGATCCCTAGGAACAAAGCTTGAGACACTAGCAGAAGTTTCAACAACAGTATTCCAGGGGTAAATGATGCCACTTGGCACAATGATAAATAAAATAAATAATAAAAAATAGCAATCCCATCCTTAAAAAAACCCCAACTGATGTGCAATGTCAGAATGCCTCAATTTACCATAAGTCTTCTCCACTGGTAATGCAGTCATAGCCAATACCCAACAGATGTGGGTACAAACTAAGGAACCATCAGCATTTCTCAGAGAGATAAAGAAAGGGCCACTTGTGCCAGCTACCTCAATTAAGACTTTTCCCCCTCTACAGACCTGGAAAACCCTACCTGGAATTTAACATCATGAACACAGCTGCAGCAACTGCTGGTTCTCAAGCAGTTCTGAGGATGCTGCTGACTATGACCTCTAAAGGTTTCTGGAAACATAGTGCGGACATGGACGCACCACCACAGAGATTGCTGTCACTAACAATTTCATTTACGTATGTAAATAACATACACACACGTGCTTTATTCCCTACACTCTTCAAGGAGGATGGACAACCAACTCCCACAACAGATTCCTAATACTTGGACAGACTTAATTTGTGAAGAGAGGTGGGATAAGACAGGTCTGTTTGTGATTTCGTTCTAAATTATGAGCCAGTCTCTCTCTTTAATTGTTTTTCTCCCAGTCACTCTAATGGGTTTTGAGCAAGTGTAGAAATGAAGCTTGCTTCAATCAACTCTAAATGAATAAATATTAACAGTTTGCACCTCTAGACCTTGCAGAAGAGACTGTCAGAGTGATTTATGAAGCCTAATATATGAAATTGGATTCTTCCCACTGCCACTGCCCAGCCCAAGCTGTGAGTGGGGTTGCATATGGGGTATTATGCAACAAAGTTGTTCGTGGTCTATCACCAAGTCTCTGAGAAACTGTAGGTGAGATTTCAGATTACACCCTTGTTTTTTATTTTTAAGTAAACATAATTGTTTTCTGTCAGGCTGCCATGGAATTAAAGCACCTGCTGGAGCTGGCAGCACATTTGTCACCTATCCTAGGCAAGCTTTTTTATCCTAGGCATCCTATTAAGAAGGATGACTTCAAACTACCTCTCCTAAAGCTGCAGTCTGTACCAAGTGAGCACTTCAAGGTTGCTTATCAAGAGGAGTTGACTGAAGTGAGCAAGTTTGAAGAGCACATGCTGTCCCAAGGCCACTCTTTAGATGATGGGCAAAAAAGGCACCCTGTAACCAGTGCTCAGATGTAACAAGCATAAGAAAGTGAACAGAAAAAGTGTAAAAATGTAAAATGCCAAAGAGAACCAAACACCCGCAGGTTTAAGCTAAGTATCCTTGTTCTTGATACAATTCATTTTTCATCTAGAATAGGTAGCAATAAAAATAGCAGTTCAGATTCTGTTTAAAGTAACATTCCTATTTACAGTCAGTTATGCTGCACCACTTTTATTTCAGGTTTTAAATTAAAAATATTATTAAAGAAAATGGTACACACCTTTCTCACACTGATATTGGTGCTACTGATGCAGCTTTTGTACCATTCCTTCTCTTGTTCATCAATGTTGTTTCAAGAGCCTGCTGCTATGAAATTCCTTAGTTTAAAAGTAAATAACTGAAAAAATATCTAAGTTTCTCTCTCTAAAATACTCTGAGGAATAAATGATATGTAGCATTTTACTTTTAAGGGCAAAGCCAGAATAAGGTCTTATCACAAGAAAACTCTTTTGGTGCATGCAAAAAAACCCCAAGACAAAAGAAGGTGAATAAAACTGCTGTGTAAATGAACTAACAAGTGGGAAGGAGGAAATTTAACAGACAGATAGCAGTGATATCTGTCAGGTAAATCTATATAAAATAATATAAATAAAACAGGTAAAATGTCAACCCAAACAGTAACATCATCAGTCAATGCTCACGATTGCAAAAAAATGCTCTAGTTACTTCAAATAACTTCCTAAATATATATATATTTAGTCTCAAAAGTTGTTTTTCAGGAAGTGAAACTCGGTCTCTGGAGTCTTAATTAAGAGATGTTTTACTATGGGAGAGTCATGAAAAATTGAGCTAGAGGTTCATGTAGGAACTAATCTCCATTTAAATCAATAAATTTGAGCTTAAGCCAATTTCAAAAAAAAAAAAAGGAACCAAAGAAATGATTGTTATCAAGATGAAAAGCAAGATCCTACAGTGGCATAAACCAGTAAGTACTTGTGTTAGAAAGGATCTCAAGGAGCTAAAATGTATTTAAGGCCCTTTGGGTATGTATATTCAGGGCAATAAAACAACTGCCCTTGCTTGTCTAAATTTAGACTCACAGATGTATCTTGCAAGATAAGGAGAGACCATGGAAACAAGTCCACTGAAAAACTGGCACAGCTTTTTTTACAAGTCCTGCAGAGTTTCCAGAAGTGCAGGGCACATGCAATGAACAAGAAATACAAAAGGAATATTTAAAGAACAACAATTGCTGCTGTCTATGGCTTGTCTTCAGGGGGAGAATGAAAAATGAAGCAAAAAGAAAATGCAAGGATGTAGATACAGAACAGTTTTGTAGTGGTAAGTTCAAGTATTATTTCCAGGAAATATGTGTGAATCTTTACACTGAAGTTAAACACTGCTGGGTAACAACAGTGGGATCTTTATTCTCAAGCTGAGATCTGAAGATTCCTGTAATACTCTACAAGTTTTCTAACAACTTCTATTAGTCCTTGCTTAGTGCTTGAGGAATTATGCTCAATCTCAAGCTGTTTTGCTATTTTGTAGGGGACTAAAATTGACAATTAAGAATTTTAGTCAGATACAACTTTATTTTGGATTTGTTTTCAAATCCTGATATTAGGGAGGACAGAGATCCATGGCCCTAAATATTTTTGCATATACTTTTCTGGTTTTAAGTTAATTAGATGTGCATAGTATTTCAATATCACTATAATTACAAACAATAATACTTGAGTAGGAAGAGAGTTTTTTCTTACTATTTACAATTAAAAAGACTACTTTCACTATTTAATATGCACACATTGTAACTGCTTGAGCCTATAAGTGTCCCTAAAGTTCAGACATTCAAATGTGCATTGTCTATGTCAAGGATTTCATAGAAAATTAGTAAAGACAAATTCCTTAATAATCACATGTGCTCCTAACTAACATTGTTCAGAAGAACTTGCAGAGGAATTTTTGTGACTTCCTAAAATTCTGTGACAACTTCTGACTCATAACTGGCCTGGCTCAGTATTAAGATCTGTGTAAAACAGGAGCTGAGTTGCACAAACTTCAGCTACATTGGCATTGTTGCTCTCTACCTGCTCTGAAAGAAGGTAGTTTCAGAAACTTTTGCCACAGCAAAAGTTTCAAAATTGCTACTATTTTACTATTACTATGAAACAAACTGGCCTTCCAGAGAGTGCATTCACTGCTGCAGGACACTTATCATTGTTATTCTCATTTTCAGCCAAGTATATAGAGTTTTTCCCTTCCTAGGTTAAGCCTTCCATGTCAGATGCACAGATGAAGCCCAAGAGATCATCTGGAAAGCTGTACACAAAACTAAAACACAGACTGGAGGAAAGAATGCACCCAAAGGTTTTTGTTACAAGGGAACCAATTTACTGAAATGACAGAACTTTTCTATTCTCATTAAACTTTGCATACAATACAATTGCCAATACTGGGATATCAGCAAGTGGGAAGAAAATTAAAAGCCTCCAATGAAAATTAAACATCCAGAAACATGAAAAGTAAGAATAATAACTTTCAGGATTTTTGCAGTGGTTTCTTAGAGATACGTGTAAGAAGGACAGAGAACCATCCAGTGTGGAAAGTGTGAAAGATGAGAGAAAGCAACAATCAGTGTTTGCAACTTCTGTCAGCAGGAATCTGCTTGCACATTTAGGACCCAAACGATGCTCCAACATGTGTTGTAATCAAATATGATTCCAGATCTTCAAAGAGAAATTACAGGATATATTTCAGAATACAGATTTCCACTCCTGAGACAACATTTTTTAGATTTCCTTAAGGTGAGCAAAGCATTCAGAAAGCAGGGTGTTTCTTTGCTGGGTTTTCAGAGGCAGAAAGTACAAGATTCTTAATGGAAGGACCTAGGGAAGCACAGAGGCACCTGGAATGCCTTCTCCATGTGCTGTAAAACGAAGATTTCCACTCCTCCCCCCACCCTACAGGAGGCTTCTCCTTCTTACCTTTGGCATTCACACAAACCTGCAAGTTAAAGAACTCATTTGTCACTGTATTTACTTAATTAGATAGCATGCTGCAACATGCATTTTAAGTCCATAGGACTGCCAGCATTCTGAATTTATATGTTTTCTCCTCCAACAGTCATTGCAATATTTTCACCTTTTACACATACCAAACTCTAATGTAGTTACTGAACCATCTGCAGTACTCAGAGATACCCAATATTAATTGCTCAATCAGCCAGCATTGACACACTGGATTTAACATGCCACATTGCATTACTGATTATATTTCTAATCTTACTAAGTCAATCTGGAGCACAGACACCTGCAGTTTAGCTGGAGCATTTAGTAAACACCTGTTTCCTAAATACCTGTTACTATTGTAGTATCACTAGTTTGAATGGAAGCACACACCTCATACCTTGAACATTTTGGTGCCTGATTGCACACTTCGTAAATTTTTATTTCATTAAGTCTTCTTCACTCTCAAGGAAAAAAAAAAAAACAAAAACACACAAAACACCTTCATTTTATTGGAAATAATAGTTTGACTAGTATTTCATATAGTGAATTAGTTTGTTCTGTACTGAAATTGCTTCAGGTCTCTAAAAGAAATTCAACACAGTATTTTCTGAGTTTTCTCCTAATATAAAGAAAGACAATATGTATCAGTACAGGCAAATTTAAATCCAGTGTCACCATTGTCTTATGTTCGCCAGGTTTTTAATCAGAAAATATGATGTTAAACACACCATTATGGAAGAAGGGCAATATACATCCAACAGCCCCCCTAAACTTTATAAAATAAAACATCTAACCACAAAAGTAGAAGACAATACTAACCTAAATTTTTTATAATTTTTAAGTGTTACATTATGAGAAAACTGAGATGGTGATTTTGTAGAAGGCTTTCAGCTGTTTTGCTCCACATGAGACTATCACAAACGCTGTAAGAACCTGTCAGACCACATCACAATTTTTACTGTAAAGTAAGAACTATTTTGCAAAGAAATTAAATGAATCAATGTGGCAAAGAAAAAACAGCATAAATAGCTTTGGAATTTTGGATAAAGCTAAGAACATTCAACTTTTAAGATGACTATTTGAAACTGTAACTTGCTGATTAAATTAGACTAACAATTGAACTTTCTTGTAGTAACTGTGTTTAGGAAGTAACACAACAGTTTTATTTGACAGTTTATGGACCGTAAGAAAGTACCACTAACTCCTACAATTTCTGTGATTTCATAGCAGAATGCATGTCCTGTGTCTGTGATTTGTCCTTGCCCACCTCATTAATAGGTCAACCTATTCCAGATTACTTCCTGACAATTAATAACTGAAATAAGCACAGAGCTATCTTTAGTAAATTCATTGTTACCCTAAAAAATTTAAGAGTAAAAGAATAGAGATGAAATACAACCCAGCTGCGTGAGCCACAATTCATCATCTGACAAACTTGCAGAACAACAATTAAAATACTAGTCTGATTTGCAGAAGTTATTTCTCTTACAGTTACAAACCATCTTGATTTTATTTTCCTGTCTTATCATACATCTCACAGACAGAAAAACAATGCATATTACCTTTTGCAATAAATCTATAAAAGCATTTATGCTCCAAATTTCAGCACTGCGATAAATACTGTGGATATAAGATGATGCCAGACCACTTTATTTCCCTGCCACGCATTCTGCAGATGAGAAAACAAGAGACTTTTTCCTGCCATTACTTACCCATGAAGTTGAGATAGCTCTCTCCTCCGAGTGCGTGAGTAATGAGACGAATCATTTTATGAAGCTGTATCCCACGGTCAATAACCGGCGTCAGAGGCATGAGCACACTCATGTTTGTGTACATCTCTGCATCCATCAGGCGAAAGGCCAGCGTCTTATCACCAACCAGGGCCTGGAACAGGTCAAAAAGACACTGAAGGAAACCCTTGGGTGTAAGAGAAGTCTTTCTAGGTTTTGTTTTTAAAAAAAAAAAATAAATTATTACTTGCAAGATCGCTGAGGAGCCAAGGACATGGCTCAGTGTGGATGATCCAGCCCCTGTTCCTGAAGGAAACATCCTGCCACTGCCAATGATCATCAGGCCATGGTGACCCTACATTCTGATCACTGCGTCTGTGCATTGTGTGATGTGCAGTACAGATCTGGTCTGCTGCCAAAAACTGAGGCAGGGATATCCATGAGCTGAGCCTGGACTGCATGTCAGTCCCAGTCAGCCCCAGCTCCTGGACTGATGGGACTGAGTGTATATGATAACAGAATAACAGCTCTCTAACCCCTGGTCTGACATTTCACCTAATGGGATCAAACTGCATAACTGCTTCTAAGAACTGTTTCACCTACAGATATCAAACGTGAAATATCAGCATCAACCCAGTAAGTCACAACTGACCTACAATTTGGGAATTTTTATAGGAAACACAGAAAATCAGAAAGCAAGCATCTAAAGTAAAAGTTCCTGGAACATAAAAATAAAAAAACCCATCTGATTCAGACATGCAGCCTGAGTATGAAGCATTCACTTACATGCAATCAAGAATGTGATTGGTTTTCTGTAATTTCACACAAAAGAAAAAACTGAACTACTAACTTCTACTTCTACTACTTACTCACTGCTACTTGAGAAAGGCCACAAAATGCTATTCAATATATTAGCAGGAAGGTAGTAGAAAATATTTTGGAGTATTTATATTTAAATAGCTGATTTTTGTTCATTTAGCCCAATTCTTGGTTTACACTCTGGAATGAAAACTAACTAAATTCCAGAGATACAGATGAATTGTAAACAGGTCTAGCTGAAAAGCACCATTTCATTTTCCAGCTGACAATATAAGAGCATATATAGATTATTCCCTTAAGTAAAAAATACTCTATTTAAAGGGAAAAAAAAATCCTACGTGACAATGACAAGACTGAAGACTGCAATGAACAACAACTTTCTGGACTCAGAATGTGGCATTTGTTAGTGCCATTTAAAATCCCCTAATCTTTCCATTGGAAGAGCAGCTAAGTGTTTCCCTATTCATGCTTTCTGTGGCAGCTGTGATTTTATAAATGGATATATTTCCACCTTCAATGATCTCTTTGCTACTCCAAAGAATCTTATTCTGTTTAAGTTTTTTTCATATGAAAATCAATCCTGCTATTCCTCTCCACATCATTTTTTCCAGTTGTGCTATATATCCTTTCAGATACAGGACCAAACCTGTCTCCAGCACTGAAGATGCACACAAACCAGGAAAGACTGCAGTGGCAATATGATTGTGCACTTTGCTCTATTCCACTAATAATAATTCCAGGACTGCATCTGCTTTTTTGACAGCTTTGGAGTTACTATTTTCATACTCCTTTTATAACCATGAGGCCTTGTATTCTGACTGGCAACAGTCAGCTCATAGCCCATTACAACATATAAGAAACCAGGATTGCACCCTCATGCATCACTTCAGGCATCTTCAGACTGAATTATATCTACACTTTTTGTTCTCTATCCTACTTTTCACATATCAGCCTGATGCATGTCTAATCATTGTTTCATTTTAATTAAAAATAATGAGATTTTTTTCCCCTAAGTATGACATTCTAAACTGAAAATGCAAAGTGATATGGAAAACAACTCAATTGCTAAAAATCAACATGAAAGAAAAGAACAGCAACAGTAATGTTATATGTTGTGCTTCAGGGTGAAGAATCAGCTTATCATAGAATAATATACATTTCCAAGTAATTTCTGAAGTTCTTTATCAGGATCATGCATTAAATGAACACTGTAACAGACTCTGAGATTAGAATGGTAATAGGTACACAAAATGGATATAATGAATGGTAAACCCAGAATGCCATTTTTAAAATATACAACTTGTTTTGGACATTTGTGTTGACATTTATTATAGAAAGTACAGGAAATGGAATATCAACCTCTATTATATTAAGGAAAGATTGGTTACTTAAATAAAACATCAATTTTTTTAATAAAAGGTTTAATTCTCAAATTATTTGTTTTCTGACTATTCGGAAACAAGGGTTTAAAAGATTGTGGAAGATGAGTTTTATCTAAACTCATCATTACTTTTTCATTTTTCCATACACTGAACTATTACAATTGCTGTGCTTTGAACCCAACTGCTACAGAATACTTAATTTAGGTCTCAAAAGAGGATGTTGTCAATTCTTCCTGAAAGACTGTCATGAAGGGAAAAGAAGTCACAAACAAATTTCTTGAATTGGCATATTGTTTATGCTTATCAGAAACAGTGTTCCAGTTTATTTAATGAAAACAAGATTTTCAAAAGTATGGATTATAAACCTTCCTATGTTCTATGGCAGGCAAAACAAGAAGCTACGACTCATTTTTTAAAAACAAAACAAAACTCTAAAATGAAGGATCATACAATAAAAACACACCAAAACAAAAAAAAAAGAAAAAACCCTCAAAAAATCCAAACAAAACAAACAAAAAATGTACAAAAAAAAAGAGCACTAGTCTGAATCTACCTGAAATTCTTGCCATCCTCCTCAACTGCTTTCTCATTTAAAAAAAACCAAAACAACAAAAACAAAAAACCCAAATAAAACACTAAACTTCTGAACAAGATCTTTGACTTGGTTATGAACAAACAAACAGCTGGAAATACCTGGTCATGACTCTCTGCATAAGCAATGTATTTTTCTTCATGCCGTCTGTTTGTTAATGTATGCACAATATTGCCCATATTCCAGTCTTCATCTTTCAGCTCCTTAATTATCTACAAAAATAAAAGAAAGATCACTGAGAAGCTGTTTTAACTAAAAACATGTAACATTATCTTGGCACAGAAATTTCCAATGGATTGGGAACTGTATCCTCACGCTCCCAAGTTTTGAAGTGATGAGCTTTCTCTGATAATCCAAAGAGTTGTTTTTTTCTTTTCAATTTTACCACATAAATATAATACCTAGAATTCTTTGTTTCTCCTCTACCTCCCTGGGGAAGCATGGACAACAGGTTTTGCCATTTACTATGTGAATCCTCTGATAGAGTGGATAATGTGATTGACAGGACCTGCAAGAAAGCACTGCACCAAAATCAAGGGAGAAATATGTGGGCACAGCCCTACCTGGTTCATAGCATCAGGAAATGAAACCCTGGCAGGTGGGAGCTTCCAAATAAAGCTTAACCACTGGGCAGTGTGGTGCTACCTCCTGATTTTTAGCAATTTAAATTGAATCCCATTAATAGGAATTTTCTGCCTCATATCACATTATTTCCTTCCTCTGCTAAATCTAGCTCAATCTCAGCGTTAGTTTGTTCCTTTTTTTCTACAACACTTTGTAGACCTCCATTGATCACTACAATTAAATGCATATGTGCAAATATATAGAAATAAAAATAGAAATGATAAAAAGGCAATAGCACCAAGATGGCCAATATCATGCTATAAAATTTAACATTATAATTGTAACTGCCCATATACTCCTAAACAGCCTTTTTTTTTTTCCCTCCCTTTTTTTGTTGGTTTTTTTTTAAGCCCATAAATTCTGTCTCTAAACACATCAAGGTCCCTATGTAGCATCATATTACATACTACATCTAACTTGAATCTGAATTGGTACAACCACTGCTGTGACAAACAGTTTATCTTTCTTCCTTTCACAGATTCCTCAGAATTAGTTGATGGAATCTCTTGGAGATTCTTCAATTTTCAAATTAACTTTAGCAAGTTGCCTAGAAAATTTCATATTAACAGGTATGCAACAGGTATTAAAAAACTGGAGAGAAACGAGAGGAAGCAGTCTAAGAGAGTTTGATAACAGCTGATAAACTGTTTATCTAAAACTTCTCCCCTCCAATCATCTCAGCTTTATTTTTCCCTTCAAGAAATGTGGTAACAAACTCTGGCATGGCCTCTTCCCCTAACTCCACATCTCTACTGAAGTCACTTATTTGCAGTTTCTTTGGCAAGAAGCTTCCTGCCTGCATCCTGCTAAATTCTTGTACAATCCCAATCGTAACTGATTTGCACACAACATCCCATCAGTGTCCCATGTTGTGCCATGTCAAGTACACATTTAAGCTGGAAAAACTGACATTTTCTGCAGTTAAAGAACAGAATTTACTGCAGCACAGTGATGTTTCCTATCCAAGTATTGCGAATTGAATGAAGCAGACCATATCAGAGATTGCTAAATTGGATGGTAGATTTTTTGCACTTGTAAAGTTCTACAGTCTGAGGGTTTTTTTTTTTCCCATGTAACATGAACTTGGCCATTTGCATTTTGCTTACCTAGGAAATTGCTCATCTTGCCTGCCCTAAAGTGTGGTAAGGAACAAAACAAAAAACAAACTAACAAAACTGCAAGAAATCCACAAAACATCACAGTTAGGTATTTGTTATTAAAAAAATGACCCCTTAATGCATTCCAGGACCTAAATGTCTAAATTACACATTCTAAATTTTAATGATGGTGTCTTTGTTGGAAAAGCTGTCAAGTTTATCTTCTGAAAAGAGGCTTGAAATCTGTTTTTCAACTGGCCCTCTACCTCCTAGTTACAAAACTGAAAGATAATGAAGGTAAGCTAATTTTATAAATTATTATTATTCTTAGCTACACGCTATATTTATTGAAGCATTAATGTCATACGAAACATTTATTGTTTTCAGATCATCATGACAGCCCAAAGGATTTGGGTATAATCATCTATCTAACTGAAAAATGTTCTCTAAAACATCAGTAGAAGCTTTTTTAGATCTTTTAGTGTTTTATGCCTTTTCTTGTCATTCTCTATAATAAGGAAAAGGTGATACAAATCCTTATTGTAGTCAAAATTTATTAATATTTACAGATTTATATTATTCCTTTTTGTAACCCCCCTGTACCAATTGCAGGTGTTTGTGTAATTCACCTAGGTTTACTTTGCTTAAACTTTCAGGTCTATTTGTTATATTCAATGCCAATTTCTATGCCCAGTGTCAGGAGGGGTTATTGCATGTTTTTAAAGTGATTTTTTATTGGTTTTTTTTTTTAACATTTATATGCATATGGTTAACTTTTTACCTACCTGTTCATATTCAATTCAGATTACACATTCTAGACAAGATCACACATCTTGCTGTTGCAACATACGGGTCATTTCAAAGAAATTGAGCTTATGTGTATTGTATGAAGAAAACAATTATCAGCTGGAATGCAAATCCCAGCTCCTGAACTTCCTCACCTGAAAGCTACATAACATCTGACAGCTCTCATTTCAGCCTCTAATACCTGTGCTCAAAACTGTCGGAATTTATTTCAACAGCACGTGAAGACAAGAGAAAGCAAAACTTGTCAGTAGGATTCAGAAGTGTTCATGTGTATGCACTGGCAGAGAGCTATCCCATTTTGAAGGGTAGAAGGTATTTTTTTAAGAAGTTCTCACCTGTATCCACTTATCTGGAATGGCCATGGCAAGTCGATAATCAAAGCCCCCTCCTCCCTCTGCAACAGGCCGGCAGAGAGCCGGCATTCCAGAAACATCCTGGAACACACAAAACATCCCACAACGTAATCTCCACAGCACTGCAAACATTACTGCACATTTTCCACCATACAGTAATACTGATACACAAACACTCCATAAACAGCTTCACAGATTGACCTGGTTAAGGGAGAAAAGAATAAATTTAAATCAGCTATTACTATGCCCAGATGTGCTGTTTGAATGCAAAAGCTACAAAGAAAAGCATTATGATTTTTCTCATCAAATACTCTACCTCAGAATATTTTAATAGAGTAGATATTTGAATGGGAAGAGACCTCAGTGGATGCAGAGTTTGAAATAATTAGCTCTCTTGAGCTCCAAGTAATCAATAGAAAGTACAAAGTAGTCAACAAAAGACAAATTAAACCTTCATTTTGTTTATTGATATTTTGCATAAAGAATGGCATTAAAAAAAAGTTAAATATAAAGCACTCTAAGAAAGAAAAAGACAATCTCCATTCTTTTCCCCAAACCAAACCTATTGATTAGGCTAGTCCTGGAAAGTGATATACCCTTACTGCATAATTTTCCAGTTTCATATTGATGGAACCTGACTATTAATAAATTTGTAATTCCAAACTCTCAAAATATTTTTTTCACCATGTTTTTAGGCAATTTTATCACGCAGCATTCTTTTCTAAAGTTATCTGGACAAAAAATGCAAGTCTCCAATAATTGCAAAATATCCATCAGTACTAAATTTTATTAACTTTTGTGTGGGAATGGCTTCTCACTGACAGCAGTTATGGATTAACAAACACCTCTTGCATCTACACAAGAGAATTTATGGAATTAATACTGACTAGAACCAGGGCTTAATTAGGAAGCTCATTCTGATTTGTTGGATTCCATCCAGTTTTCAATCCAATTGCTGCACTGGAATAGTGAAAAAGATATTTACACTTCAAGTCATACATACAGGCATACACAGACACTGCCATAAGGGAGGAGATCAACCAGATCACCAGAAAGCTCATGGATGGCATCCCAGGGGTGGAAGGCAGGGCTGCCATCCAGAGGGACTCAGTGGGCAGAAATGTCACACAGAATGTCACCAAGTTAATCCCCACCCTGGGATGGGCCAGCCAGGCTGGGCAGCAGGGCCTGGGGCTGTGGGCCAGCAGCAAGCTGAGCTGAAGGCAGCAGCCTGGCCTGGCAGCAGGGATGGCCAGCACAGCTCAGGCTGTGGGAACAGCAAAGCCAGCAGATCGAAGGAGGGCATTATCCCCCTTCAGTCAGCAGCCATTGGAGCACACAGAAAACTGCACCACAGAAAACAAACAGTGAAGTGGAAATTCTTTATGAACTTCTAGATGTGATAAAAAAATCCAACAACTCTCCTAAATCCATCAGAAAGATAGACGGACTCCTGGTCTCTAGATTATACAGGACATGATGATGTGAAACAAAAGCCTTTTTCTGTGATGCCATGATGCCTGCCTGGAGGAGGTCAAAATTTGAGATTTAAGCAGCTCCCATCTACTTCAGTCACAATATTGAAAGCCAGATTTTTGGGAAGTAAAATTCCAAATTTAACAGTATTTATATCTATATCTGCAAAATTTAATTGGACACACAGAAAAATAAAATCATAAATAGTTTGTTTAGTAGATCTTGCATCAAATATACTTCTACAAGGAAACTTCCTAGCCTGGTACAGCCCTCAGACTACAACCCATTACACAGGGGGCAATAAAGTGGCAACACGTTATCCAAGGGGGATTAAAAAGAACTTCAGGGCTTCAGGACAATTGGTAAGGGAAGCTGAGGCAGAAGCCCTATTCTCCTCTATAACTCTTGTTGAAGGCAGCAACACTGAAAGAAGTGGATGGACTGAGTCTATTCATACATTGCTCCATGGCTGGTGTCACTGACAAAGTGTTGGGGATTTTGACAGTGGAAAGGCCAGGTATTGCTGGCTTCAGACAGGAATGCCACTTCTCAGTGATGTCTATATTGGAACCAGTTTAAGTGGGCCCATGGGAGTTTCACGAGGTTCACAAGTGCAAGGGGCTGCACCTGCGTTGGGGCAGCCCCTGTTATCAATCCAGGCTGGCTGTGAACAGATCCAGAGCAGCCACAGAGAAAGATTTGGGGGTGCTGGTGGGTGGGAGGCTGGATGTGACTTGTCAGTGTGCTCATGCAGCCCAGAAATCCAAATCTGTCCTGGGCTGTATCCAACATGGGCAGCAGGGCAGGGAGGGGATTCTGCCCCTCTGCCCCGCTCTGCTGAGACCCCACCTGCAGGGCTGCATCCAGCTCTGGGCTCCCAGCACAGCAAGGACAGGGAGCTGCTGGAGCCAGGCCAGAGGAGGGTCATGAAGATAATCAGGGATGGAGCCACTCTGCTATGAGGAAAGGCTGAGAGAATTGGGATTCTTCAGCCTGAGGGAAAAAAAGCCTTAGTGGTGACCTAACTGTGGCCTTCCAGTAGCTGAAAGGAGCCCAAAAGAATGGCAGAGAGCACTTTTTGCTAGGATATGTGTTGATAGGACAAGGGGGAATGGCTTCAAATAGGAAGAGAGTAGGTTTAGATTAAATATTAGGAAGAAAGTCTTTACAGTGAGGGTGGTAGGGCCCTGGCACAGGTTGCCCAGAGAAGCTGTGGATGGCCCATCCCTATTCATGGTTTGATGGGACTCTGAGCAACCTGGTCCAGTGGAAGGTGTCCCTGCCCATGGCAGGGGGTTGGAACCTCTTTAAGATCCCTTCCAACCCAGGCCATTCTATTATGCTCTGATTAAACAGCTAATTTCAAAACATTTCTTCAGACCAAGTTTGAAAAGAGCATACAAAAAGAGAAGCCACAGCATACTGTTTCTTTGCCTGTTCGTGTTTATAATACTTCAGGCATGGCAGAATTTCACTTAACACTTTTTCTTCCCATTATAAAGAACTTTAATCACCACTTTATTTAGAAGACCAAAATGAAAAATAAGCGTATACTCAGAAACACCTAAAAAATTAGCAATTACTAAGACAGTGAATACACAGAATATTTAAAAGCTGTAAAATCATCAATTAATTACATTAATTAGGGAATAGATTATAATTAGTTATGGCCAGAGAAAAACATTTTTCTCACATGGCACTGCTTCTATAGGCAAGCAGACATTCTTCATTGCCTTTTGTAATTTTCAATTATGTCAATAGTTTCTCCTTCTGAAATTCTCCGTTGCACATTGATCAATTCTATGATTCATGTAGCGACTTCCCGAGGCAGAAAATTATGTATTGAAAAAGAAGCAGCTCTCAACTTAAGCAAGAGAAACCGAAGACACATCTTATTTAAAAAAAAAAAAAAAAACACCTCTTGGGCCAGAAAATGCAAGACAACTGAACTCAGAATTTCTTTGGAAGTGCTTATAATCTAGGACTACCCAGCAAATTAACTGCTTTAATTTCAAATAAGCCTACAGCTCAATGAAACCACCTCAAGTTTGCTACTGATTGCTCCCCAGATGCTGTTATGGTAGAAAACTTTCTTACTTTACCGTAAGAAATGAAGTTAAGTAGTATTTTGCTTCCTAAATATAGAGAACTCTTAAGCATCAAAAACCCTTTTATTAGAAATCCATATAGTCCCTAATGCTATCAGATAGATCCCACTTTTTCTTTTAAACAAAAGGAATTATTTAAACATAATAACAGAAAATAATCCTCAATGTTTAAATGATTTTTTGTCTGGATAAAGACAAAATATCAATGAAAATATTCATAGAATTTTGAATGCTCTGCTGTTTCATATTCTAAGAAGCTTCACGTGCCAGCAACATTTTTCAGTCAAAAAATTTGATCTCTAACAACTCCAGTAATATAGTCTATTTGCGCCTTTAGAAACCTGAAGGAACTTAATAATAAGTTTAAATAAGCCTATATATTCAACATTTATAGGTTTATTGCATTTAATTTGAAGAGTAATTGTCAGATATACCAGTATAATTCAAAATATGCAAAACATCATTAGGGCTGTTAATCTTTAGCCCCACAGAGCACTACTGACAAATGGCTATCGTGCACAAGTAATAAACTAATAAAAACAATTCTCATTACAAATTCAGGGTGATGAAGGAAAAAAAAGAAAAAGAAATCACCACATTAATTAATAATCTATTAATGCAGAGAGAATTCCCAGAGTGCATATTCAGATTGTTTTTCCCCACCAGGCAAAGTCTGTCCACTAATTAATATTTTTCTGCTCATGTCACTGCTTGAGTACCCAAAGTGTGACTTGATAATTAACAGGAAATTCACATCCTAAAGCAAACTGATCATTATTAATGTCACTGAGGCTGGCAAAATGATCTTACCTCTGCTATGGTTATGCATTCTGGGTGCAAGGTATTAATCATGTGATTGGCCAGCATCAGGTAACACAAAGCATCTTCATCCACATGTAGGCCAAAATATTCATTGTAATCTCCACTGAACCCTGTGCCTAAAAAGACAAGAAGTTTCAAAAGCCACGGTTTAGTTTTATTTAGAATACACAGGCATTTCACACAATATTTCATTTTATAAGCACAAAATGTGTTAATGATTTTCCATCTATCCTCATAGCAACAAAGCAAGAAAATTAACAAATCTGGAATTTTTTGATAATTCACAGAAAGCTGGAAGAGACCCACCAGGATCACTGAGTCCAACTCTTGGCCTTGCACAGGCCCATCCCCCAGAATCACACCCTGTATCATCCAGGTGTTTTAGGAACATTCTGAACCTGTTTGTGCCACCTGTGTTGTGCTCCCATCCAACCACCCACTGTGGCACTCCAGCCACAGGACTTATCCCACCAGTTTTGCTTACGCAAGTGATATCAAATCCTTGGGACTGGGCTAAAGCTTCAAGCTCCTCTTGCTTGTTCCTCATGCTGCATGTGTTTACACTTCCAGTGTGGTTTGCTGTAGCTGACACCTTGTGGAGCAGATTGAGGGATCTTCCTAGTGCTTCTGCCCTCAACTTTTGGGTGTGCCATCCCATTGCTCATCACTAGCAAGCCTGGTTTTGTCCCTTTCTGCTTCCCATCTAGCTTCAAGCTCTACCAATAGAAGGCCCTCCAGCTCCTGTGCTAAACCCCATTTCCCCCCAGAGAAACTGAACTTTACAGCAGCAGAGGTGCAACAGGAGTGCTGAGATCAGAGCTGATAAATGGCTCACCAATGCCGTGGTGGTGATACAACATAGACGTAACGCCGTCAAACCGGAATCCATCGAAGCGATAGTCCTCAATCCACATCCTCAAGTTAGACAGGAGGAATCTCAGGACTTCCCAGCTAAAATAACATCAGCATAGTTTTATTAAGCTTTAAAAACCTTGGGCTCAACTAGAGCTCCTTATACCATGTTCTCCACTTGCATATGTGGTACTTGTACTGCACATTTTACGATTTTAATGACTTCCCCGTTCTTCATTAATCTTTCCCTATAAAATTTGTCTTTCAGTTTTTGCCTTTTTACTGCACAAAATCTTAAGAATGGAGGAGAAGTAAAAGGAAGTTAGTAAAAACTGTCAACTATCTACATAGCCATCTAACAGGGTAGTGTCTGAATGCATATACTATATTTTACTACCCATACTTGCCGGTGTAATTTTCCTTTCCCTTTCTAAAGATGGTTACATTCTGTGGGAAAAGATGTTATAGAAAAGGAAATAAAATTTTAATAGGCAAGATCTTCTCCCCAAGACTTCATGGATTTATAGCAAATTTTAGGCATAATTGCTGTTGAAAAACTGCCTTTCCCAATTAATGACAAATCACATGTCACCAGTAGAATACCAAATCACCTATGTTATAAATTTACACATTTGAAAAGTAAACCAAAGGGAAGTTGAAGAGGTATATTTTGAAATTCAGAACAACGGGAATGGGGTATAACACAAACACATACAGAAAGCATGGAGATGAAATCAAAATATAAAAGATGATCCAAAATTAATAAGCATGTGGAAACATTCATGAACAGAACTTGATATTAGGGAATAGAATTGTTTTATGAACAATTTTCCTAATATTAATCACTTCCTCTCCCTGGGCATTGGTCTCTGTAGCTTCAAAAGATCCCCACACCTTGTTTCTCCTGTTCACCCTTCATGGTACAGCCCTCTCTGACTCCCTCATGTCCATCTCATGCAAGCCACAGCTCTAAAGAGCTCACCATTTCAATCAACCAACACATGATGTAATGAAACTGGTTTTGCCCGTATCTTCCACATCTGCCAGTCTTAAAATTTCTCTCTAACCAATCTTCCAAGACAGCATAGCTACAACTCCACTTCCTACCATGTTTCTGCTCAGAGAAGAGCCCAGGAGCAGGCAGGGTCTCTCCAGCCACCCTCTGCTGGGTGAGAAAGAAGGAGTAACATTGCACAAATCACACCACAATTTACCTATGCACACAGTGGGCATAGCATAGTGAAGGGGACCCTTCCTACATTTCATTTAACAGACATCAGAAACAGTAACTTCAGGAAGAAATTATGACACAAGGAATAAACTCCGTTTTGACAAAACAAATGTCACCACTTTCCCTCCTCCAAAAAACTTCTTCATATGAAGGATGCTTTAAGTCTTGAGTAAGTGGTATTACAAGATGGGAGGCTACAGACACACTCTAAAGTCAAATCCTGATCTCACTAAACAGCCAATTCTTATTAACTTCCACAGAACTATTTTTCATTCTTTTTGCATGCACTGCATAGAGATACACACTTGAGCATATAAAGGCAGAAATATTACCAAATCAAAATGTCCAAATTTAGGAAATGTGTATCAGCTCACTGTGAATTCCCTCAGTTCAACACTGTTCTTAAGTATGCATTACATGACAAGATTTTTTTTCATTGTTGTTCCATTGGTACACTCCCCTGCTTCAAATCATCCAATTCACAAGTTAACACGACACTAGGAAGAGCTCTTTCTTGCCTGAAGAACCTTCCATATATTTATTATTTCCCAGGTGAGATGGTTTGCAGTGAATGAACAAGATTGAGATTGCTCCGATATTGAAAGGGATAGAAAAGGATCAAAAGTCCTACAAACTGGCAAACGGGTCAAAAAAACGCAATTTTGTGCAAACGTTTGCTGTATCTTTTTTCTGATTCAGCATGAAATTAATAGAAAGCTATTTCCTGCAAGCCAAATGCTGTGAGAAAAGAGCACAGTATTTTAGCAAATAAAAATAGTAACTCACACAGAATTAAGATAATACATGCACAAAGAGCACGTTAATTACTACAAGCACCATCCAGACTTAAGTTATTTCTTCTCATTACAAACTGCTTGACTTTATAACCTTAAAGCCCTTAAGATGGTGAAGAGGATTTGTACATTTGTGAAACATACACAGAAGTCTCAAAATGGATAACAAATGTAATTTTTACCACCATTGTTGGTACTGAAGATTGATCTTTGGGAAAAGATGGAGAACCAGTATGAACATAAATTGTAATGACTTTTAGATGAAAAAGCAATAACAATAAAAACAAAAAAGATGAATTTATTGCACCAAAGTATTAGTTAGAAAACTGATGAGATCAAAAACCTGAGTAGGAGCAGCAGATGTTTTCCAAGCATCTGATTGCACATGGGAGAGAAGATAAATAAATAAATAAATAATCATATTAGCTCTGATTTTAGTCTAAACTTGGGAAGAATCAGCTTTAGAATAATTTTTAAGAAGTATATCAAGCACTAGCAACCCTATTGACTTTTAAAGAGATAACTACACAGCTCCAAAACATGAGCCAGAATAACAGATTTTTTTTGAGACATGCAAATCACAAAAACCATACAGAGGTTCATTTTTTCATCCAAGTCAATTTGCTCATGGGAGCAGCAATATTAGACATAGAAGTTGACAGAACAAATAACTTTGCAGAAATCCAGCAGAAGCCAAAATTGAAGAGGTATAATTAAGATACATCCACCAGAGAAGCAGTAATTCAGGAGCATTTCTAAAACAGTATATTCTTGTATTTTACAGATAGATATGGAAACAGGACAGCATTCATTAGGAATGAAATTTCTTCTGGAAAAAAGCCGTATCTTAAGTTACATCCTAAAAATCTCACATTTTTGCATACTACAAAACTGAGAAAGTTCTTTCATTACATGCATGATCAAAGACAGGAAGGTTATGCTGTATCATCATTAAGGAAAAGAATGATTTACAACGTAAGAAATCTAATTCAGAATTCACTCAGATATTCAAAACAAAGAAGGTCTTTGCAGAGAAGTATTGCTGGATTTTTTTCCCCCTCACCCTTGGAGCCCATAGCTCATTTATTAAAAACAGATTTCTTGTTTGAAAAAGTGAAATGAGCATATCTACCTAGATGACCTGGTTTCATGAGGTGATGAGAAATTTAACAACTTTCCTGTACTAGGTCAGCAGAAAACCTGTGAAACTGCTTACAAGACACACTCGTTATTTACTTTTTTTCCCTCTATACTAATAAAAAAAGCAAAATAATGATTCACCATAAGCATTTTAAATTCCAGTCCATGATGAACATGAAATATTTAGATGCAAGCAATGCATTTAAACCAGTTAATTTTGTCACTATGGACAAAAAAATAATACTGGCTGTGTCTAATTCAGTTTGAAGATGTAATTCTTGAACCATATTATTGTTGACCTTCAGGAATTGCATTTATTACTATGTATTGGAGAACTGCTGACCTTATAAGAATCTAGACTTTTATGATGATATACCTGTTTCAGTTCTTAGTGCTTAATTAACTTAAGACATAGCAGCACTGAATTGCTAAAGCATCATTTCTCAAACTACCCCCAAACATTTCAACAGCTGACTGGCTTAAATTCAATCAAAAGATTGCTAAACAAAGAAATTGGCATTCAGTCTAATGAATACATTGCTAACTATAATGCTAACTTCCAGTGAATCTGGTACAAGTTGTTTTATGGCCTAAACATCTAGATCTAACAGAGAAATATTTGGGATTTCTACCATTGCTTTTGAGCATAGAAGCATGAGTAGCAGTTTCCCAGCTACTTAGAGGCACTTTGTTTGATTGAAGTTATATAAAAGTGTAATCAGTCTAATTTCCTGTTTGGAAAACAACAGCAGCAACAATAAACCCCCTTGTATTTTAACCTCCTCGATTTATCACAAGTAATTCCCCTCTGTCACCTACAAAATCTCACTGCCAAGACCCCAAGTCCTCTTTAGCCACGAGGGGTTGAGGAACTGAAGCAGTGTGGCAGTGCCTGTTCAAACCAAGGGACAATCCTGACTCACAGCACTACACTGCCCTCAACACTCCAATTATTCTAAATCCATGAAGAATGTTTTATTCTTAGCCACAGAAATTGAGGATTTATTGATGCCAGCATAATTACAAAGCCGATAATATTACATGATTTCAGACTATATTAAATAAATTACTGAAAGATTTAAAGTTTTCTCTAACAGTTAAAAATAAAAATAACTTTTATCAATAGTTGTGGTAGAAGACATCTTTGCTTGAGCCTTAACATCCCATTCCCTGCATTAAAATGAAAAAGCTCAAAAGTATTTGAGAATTTTAAGGCCAGCCTTCAGGAAAAAAAAAATCCTTAACTACTTAAACAGCACTATGAAAATCCAATGAGAAATCAAAGTGAAAGGACTGTTTTCAAATTTCGAATCATTTGTTCAGTAAAGATTCAGTGAAGTCCTTTCACAAACTAAATCATACTGATTTCTTTTAGGCAAAAGTTAATAGTGGTAAACTAACTGGATGCAGAGTTGCACAATTACTTCTGTGCCTTTTCGTGGGCAAAACTCCAATTCCTCATAAACCACAGACAAATATACATATTATATGTACAATATATAGAATCATAGAATGGTTTAGGTTGAACAAGATCATTGAGCACAACTATTAACAGCACCGTATTCACTACTAAACCACGTCCCTGTGTGTGCCACATCCACACATTTTTTGTCACACATGTTCACCCTTCCAGTGAAGTTTTTCCTGACATATAATCTAAACTTCCCCTGGTGCAACTTGGGGCCATGTCCTCTTGTCCTGCCACTTGCTGCCTGCAAGAAGAGACCCACCCCACCACAATACACCCTCCTGTGAGGAAGTTGTAGAGACAAATAAGGTCTCCCCTGAACCTTCTTTTCTCCAAACTAAGTAGTCTGAATTCCCTCAGCTATTTCTCATAGGAGAAGCAGTTTTGGCTTTATATATATATACACACATATATATGTGTGTGTGTGCATACATGTATATATATGTGTGTGTGTATGTATAATAACAATACTAATATTATACATAATGCACGTTATCTTTTATATTTTTACACTCTTCTATTTAACAATTCTAGTAAGCAGAGCACTGGTTATTATGTAATTTTTTTGGTTCGGTTTGTTTTGTTAGCAAATGAGCAGCAGCTTTGAAGATGCAGAGGATTTTCCATTTTAGTTAAAATTGGAATTCTGGAGTGACACACCAGACAACAGCCCTTCTAGAACTGTTAATCCTGATCCCCATAAGTCCACTGCTATGTAGGGAGAAAGCACCTTTTTTTTTTTTCAATATGCTGTAAACAATATTACTGCACTATGCATTTATTAGACTTACAGACTCATATTCAGTAATTACCTTGGGAAAATGATTTCTTATAAATGGGCACATTGCTTATTCATATAGAACCAGTAGTTCTGAAGTGTTCATGAAAGTATTTTAACTTTTTTCCCTCAAAATTCTACTTCCTCTGTTGGTACAAAGCAGTGCCATACAGCAAGGTGAAACAAGAACTTCCTAATTTTCGATTGCTTAGACACTTGATGGATGCTTTGGAAAGACACCTCATTTTAATTGTGCAGGTTAATTCTGCACCAACTCTCTCTCATATTTTGCCAATGAATTAAACATGTTTATGAATATATTCACATGACTTTCTTGAAATGCCATTTGCACAAAAAGAAATTTTCTCCTCAAAGGAACTATGGACTATATAAGGGTTTAAAATAACCTGCAAGTAAGCAGCACTGTTCCAGGCTTACATATTTCTGGCTAGTCCTATCCACACCTGGTAAGAGTAAACTAATATCAAATAAAGCATTCAGGTATTTGCCCTATAAAATGGAAGCAATAATTCAAATACTACTCAGCAAAGGTTATGTCCTGCAAAACATGAATATAAGAACAGCCTTGGAGGCAAAGCAGGTAGGTACTTATTGTAATGAAATTTAATATTCTTGATGCTTTTTGCTCAGTAGGCTTCCTGAGGTAAATAGAAAAGGAAAAAAAAAAAAGGTAAGTACTGAAGACAGTTACCTGCAGTTTTAACAGAGCCTGCAGGGCATACAGATTTTAAAATAGAGAAAGTATCAAAAATAATATTACAAAACTCTTTTAAGTGCTGATAAAGTCTACATGAATTTCAGCTCCAATTTGGATAAATTAACATTTGTCCCACTTATATTCTACCCAAGTAAATTATACACTAATAAAATAAAAATCTTTGAGATTATTTAAAATTCTGTTCTCCCAAAATAAACTTCTTAGACAATAATAAATTTCTTTGGTCATGTAATCGACTCTGCAAATTAACAAACAAAATTTGCCGTTCAACAAAACTCAACTAAATCAGAACTTTAAAGACGTACTACCAGAATTTGCATACAATTTAATGCAATTCATGATTTCCATAATTAAACTGTTTACTGTTCAACATTGAGTTTGCTTTCAAACAAGTCTCAATGTAGTGAACAAATAGCTACAAACTATTACAGATCAGTTGCCTTTTGATTTTAAACAGACCATTATCCTGAACTTTGCCCAGAAAACAGCACCAGAGTTGACATGGGGACTGGTAAAAAAATCAAGTGTCAAGGGAGATTAAACTATTTTGTTGTGGGGTGCCTTTTCTCCCCTGAAATAGTATGCTATTATATATGTATAAGAACAGAAGACAATTATCCTCAACTTCCTTTATTCCCTACATAGGAAAACAAAATTACACTCAAAATCAATTCATTCCATTAGCAGTGACAAAAATATTAACTACCTGGCCAATCGTTAACATTTTTAAGCTCTACTTTCTCAAAACCATCTTATTAAAATCCTGAAACAGCATTTTCTATAAACCTAATTTAATTTCTTACTTTAAAATACATAAATGAAGCATAAATTATGGTTCCCTGATTTATGCTCACACAAGTGACTTCAAAGGGACACTGAGAAGGTGTCTGGTTCAGACACAAAAATATTTAAGGCATTTGTATTATGCCTGTACCTTCAAAATGCAAATACAAACTGGTTTAATTTGAATTCAGGGGCATGTTTTTTTTTCTAATGCTAATGAACAGCAAGAAGTATTTAAGCAGCCAAGAAGCAGAATTTTTCACAAAAGAACATTTTGAAAAATCCCAAATAAAAGCCCTAGAGAAGTGAAGCAAGACCAGACCTCTGCCCTTGAGAAAATTCCACATTAGTACAAACACATCATCAGATATCTTTTTTCTATAAGTTAGACAGCACTGGTGCTTGCAAAGTCTCTTCTGTGTACAGATGATGGCAAATCATAGCTGCTGCAGTGGTGTGAGGCTAAAGTTCACCTATACCATTATACCTAGAACAATACCTTATCAATCTACCACTCAGTATCCACATACTACTACAAATTATTTTTCTTTAAGTAATTACCTTGAAATTCCCAAATCAGAACTTAAACCCTCAAGCAACAAAGCATGTCAGCTGCCTTTTATGCTATCATGGCAAAAGCAACCTCATAAGGAACAGTTATTACCACATAGAGAAGACTGAAAAAGGGGCAAACTTTTGCATTTTACCAACGTAGGGTAACACCTTAGAAGATACTATCTGAATATCCTTTTACTTTAGACCCTCAGAGACCAGCACACTGAATCCCTGAGGACTTAGTTGCCTGTCTATACTTTATTGACCAAAAGTCTGTCCTTCCCTTCATCCCAACTAGGTGGTTGGTAGCAATGCCAAATCTACAGAAGGAGAAGAAAATTTTAAAATGAGTGAAGGTGTTCATTATCAGTCATCATCCAGTAGAGACAACACAGGAAGCTTCTGAGACTCCATGTCTTGATTTCTAACCCTGGGGAAGCAGGGGCTAAGGGAAGTTCACTCTTTACACTAGTATTAGCTAATACAAGACTTAGATTACTTCTTCTCATGCTTCCAGATTTTATCCTCAGTATCAGCTATTGCTCTGGATACAGTCCAAAATGTTCCTTTCAGCACTGTGAGATAAGACTGGTCAGTTATATTACACACTTTGGCGTGGAGCACAGGAAAGTTTGTACAATGAATTATTACTTTCACAGAAGAACATTTCCAGTGGAAAGCTCAAAGAGTCTGAGGACTGTCTAAGATCCTCTCCAGCCCAAGATTCAGGGAAATCTGCAAGGGGAAGCAGCTGCAAGGGGAAGCAGCCACATGGCAGAGCTGTGTCTGCAGGCATGCAGCAGTCCCCATTCTCTTTGAGTACGCCCAGACTGCAAAGCTGTTGCATTTGCACAAACCAGCACAGGAGATTTAAAGTACAGGTTCATATTAAATAGGAATCTATCCTTAAGCACAACAGAGTACTTCTCTCTTTGCTGCACTTTTTGAAGTTACATCCTTCAGAAATGTCATTAAAGAAAGATATTAGCTCAGATTGGGCTGTGACAATAGAGTTGTGAACTTGCAAACACACTGTCTGTATGTCTCAAAAATACTTTTTTTCATCTAAGAGACCTGAAAAACAGGTTTGTATTCAAAGACACCTAGTTTTTAATCTCAATTTCTTACTAGATGCTGCCGTTTCAACTATATAATTTGTACTTCATGAAGATAAATATGAGAACAATAAACATATATGATAGATTGTTACAGCAGCTTTGCTTAGTAAAATACATAGCAAAATTATTATTTGAATTGTCTCTGGAAAAAATACCTACAATGTAATTCTTGAATTGATTCACAGCTATGCTTTGTTTTATCCATTATTCTATTTTTCAAGCATTAAGCACCTATTTTAAAACCTCTTGTGACCTGAACACGTTTTAACATACCCACTATCTTTCTGTAACCATCAAATTTGTAAGCTCCACAAAAGACAGGTGGGAAAGACACTGTGCCAAAATGTATTCAGTTGTATCCCCGCTAATTCACTGAAATTAAATTGTGACAATGGAAACCTTAGATAGTATCTTGAAAATATTGAGAGAATGATTACTGTCCTTAGATAAAAATTACAAAACCTGTATTTGACTGCCTACAGCTTACTTAGAAAGTTGTTTAAAAAGAACACATTCCTCCACATTTGAAAAAGCTTTGAGTACTGTACTTATGTTTTTAAGTCAACAGTGGAATGGCAACTCACACAACAAGGCAATAGAACCCTTTCACAGTTTTAAACCAACTTCTATTCTAAGATAACTGCTTAGTGCACAAGAACTTGTCCAAAATCACAGAATGGTCTGTGTCTGAAGGGACCTTAGGGATTCTCTAGTCACAGTCCCCCTGCCAGGGGCAGAGACATTGTCAGCTTGGAGTGCAACCTGAACTTAAACATTTCTGGGGACGGGGCATCCACAGCCTCTCTGGACAACCTCCTTGGTGTCTCAGCACTCTCACCATGAGAAGTTTTGTTCTTATGTCCTTCCTTACGATCTAAATCTTCCCCTCCAGTTTGAAACCATTTTTCCATGTCCTGCCACCTGTGTCCTGTCCTGCATCCCTTCCTTCAGGCCAATCAACGGCACCACACAGTTTGGTGCCATCCACAAAGTTCAATCCCAATAAGTTCCTTAGGGACACCACTTGTTACTGATCTCCATTTGGAAATCATCTACCAATATATTTCATGCAATATGTTGGAAATATGTGTTTATCTTTTACTGAAAATGCCATGACTTCTAACTGGAATGAAATCAACTATTCCTACTACAGATATCCTCTATTTTAGATCCTATTTCAGTGCAACTATAACTGATCCTGGTTTATGCGGTAGCAGAATGATATCAACTTTTAATTAAATTATATATCTGAAGTGGAAACTTCATAATATTATAGTAAACAAGTTTTGTTGTCTAGATCAGGACAGAATACAAAAGACCCTAAAGCTAAGATTCTCTGAAATAGTTTAAACAAGTTTTCCCTTGCATATATTGACAGCCTAGCATTGCTGGAAAATGAGTTGCTCAAGCCTCGGACTCTAATCAAACGTTTCTGGTTTTCCAAGTTTGGGTGAGGATGGTTCTGTGCTAAGAGCAACTGTTGATGAAACCTACAAAACACTCCCTTTCCAGTACACAATTAATGAGTTTATAAGAATGTTATTTTGCACTACTTTCTGTAAGTCACTACATTTTTTAGCCAATTTGTTAGCTGGATAAGGATTAGAAAGAACATCCAGCTGAAAGCTGTTTCCCATTTCCTGACAGGCTTTCAGTTTCCTCCCCAGTTAACCCAATGACAAAATAATTACCTTGAAATTTCTTATAACAAAGTCAAAGTAGATTTTCATCTTTTTCAATGCCCTTATCCAAGAAGGTGGTGGCAAAGGAAGCCTGAAAGCACTGATAATGTAAATTTTAGTGTTTTGTAGTTGACTTTTTTCCTCTCCAAAAAGCATTCCCTTTGTGAATCACCTAAGGGGACTTCCACCCTAGAATGGTTATAAACCCCTAATTAATTTTTAGGAAGAAAAATACAGTATTTTAGATTTCAGGGTAGTGAATAGTCTAAAAGTCCAGGATAATAAACACTAAACACTCAGATCAGAAAATGGGGAGAAACAGCAGTGGAAACCTTCTGGGATACCTTTTTCTCCAGTCTTTGGCTGAATAATTAATCCAATTCATTGGTTCTTTGAACATAGAAACTATCTATGAAATCTTAAAGGCAAGAGTTGAATTTCAACAAGAAAAAGTGAATTTCACCAAGTCATTATCCCTAAAACCAACTGTATATATAGCATTTTGAAAGATTATGCTATTTGTTTTCTTAAACACCAACTTTTAGAACTTGTTTCTGAATGTGCAAGCTTAGTCCATTTACAACTAAACAAATTAAAAGAAATCTGTTATATTTAAATGACATAATCCAGAATAAGAAATGTTTTTGGCTCAGAGCTGTGGCTACATTCACAGCCACAAAATGTCATTCATACAAGCTTGACACTTGAAGCCGTTGAAGTATATGTATTTCCTTTGTGTGAAAAAAAATAAAATTATTATTGCTATTATTTATTATTCTAATTATTTACCAGCTTGATTAGCTTGTTGTCATAAGTGAAACAACTTAAATGGGGTTTTCCACTTTTTTTTGTGTTGTTGGGTTTTTTTTTTGTTTGGTTTGGTTTTTTGGAGGATTTTTGTTTGTTTGTTTTTTCCTTTGGGAGAGAAAGGAAGGGAGGGAAGACAAGGGGGAATTTAGTCTGTCTCCATCTGCTTGCAAAAGCTCAGGTATGAAAATGTAACACTGTACTTATAGGGGTGATTTCACTTCCAGTTGTGGTTTAATAACAAATTGATTCTTTCCTCAAAAGACACCAATTTCTCTATTACTCTACTGAAGAAATGTCTCAGAAAAGTTAGATATACCACTAATAATAAGCCTGTGTTAAAATGTGTTCTAAAATATGCCCTGCTCAAAGGTGTTCTACGTTGCAATCAAAATGTTGCTAAATACAAAAAGTAAGAAGGGAAGAAGCTGATCACTCTAAAGCACCAAAGAAAAATGTAAAGGACAGCGCCAATTTCTCTGAAGCTTTGTGGGTTAAAAACACAGGCTGTAGAGTGTAACTTTTTTTTTTTGACAGGGAGGATGGAAAATGGCTTCACTCCACATAATAAAATGACAAATTCTGTGGTGTTTACATAAATCCCTGCAGCCAAGAAGAGGCAATCTTATGTGTTTATTTAATCAGGAAAGTGACAACAGTCATTACTTTACTTTCTTCACATATCTTAAAGGAATAAAAAAATAAAGACCTCAAAGAGCATTCTTCTCTTCATTGTGAAGCCTTTTGATAAATACATTTAGTTAAAGACTCCGTGCAATGACTAAATATATTACAGATACAAAAAAATCCATACTTTTACTTAATTCTTCAGAGAAATTCATACTCAGCTCTTTGTTGGAACAAATTAAGTCATCTCCTACAGAAAAAAATTACTAGAGCGCATAGCAGTGACTATGGATGTGCTTTTTCATTCTTGTTTTTGTTCACATGTATTTATCCTTAAAACTACACTTGACAGGACTTAATTATTGTGCAGTAACACTAAATAAATCAAGGGGTAAAATCTACAAAGTATTCCTTGTACACTTACTGTCCTGTGCCTGAAATAATCCCATTAATTGTAGTAGAATAACTTATAAAAACTTGTGCCAACTATCTTAACTATTTATTAATAATTAGGGCAATTAATTTTTTTTTCCAAATAACTTTATACCAATTTTCAGGAGCTGACAAGGAATTGCAATATAGAAACATACAAATATTGGGTGAAGAGTTAGCCCCCTTATCAAAGAGGAGACACAAGGATGAACCAGGACAAAGAGATGTTTGACTGCAGTTCTCATGGCAAACTAGAAAGAATTCCATAAAGATACCTTTTTTTCATGAGGAACTGCCCAAAGCAAATCCATGGGGAAAATAGCCAAGGAAATATAGTATGCTTTTGAAAAATCCCAAAAAACCACAAACCACTCTTTTTCCTGACCTGGTATAGAACAATTTCCTTTGTTCCCAGGGATAAAGCTTTTAATACAGTATCTTCCTTATTCATTAAGACACTTCTGACATGATACACTATTTCAGTTCTTCTGATTTGTCCTGTAATTACATCAGCCAGAACAGAGCCAAAAGCTGCTCTCTGTCCATCCATTACTATTATAATGGGAACAATAGAACCATTTTTAAAAATCTTCTTTACAATTTCACCAATAATTTCTTAAGTATCAGCTCTAAAAAAATTACTTTCAATAACATCGGTTCCAAAGTCATTCTGGCTTTTAAATAACCCCTACAGGAAATATTTTATACAACTGTGTCCTTACAAATATTCCCTAAATTTTAGCATGCTATCACCAGTACAATCCCAGCCCAAGCTGAACCTCAGTCAGTGGCTTCAGGTGGGAAGCAATTTATTTAGACAGAGACAGCTCCTCCCTGAAGCAGCAGGCTGCCCAGCTCTGTTGTACTGTATTGCTCTCCATCTCCACTTCCAATCACCTTCTAGAGACAGGAACTTTTGTCTGTATGCCATTCTCAAGAAAACATTGCATCCCTTTCAAGACTCTAAGTAATATATCACATCAACATAATTATTTGCAGATTATTTCCAATCTGTTAGCCATACATACTGACTTCTGAAAATGCTACAGCATTTTGATTGTTTTCTACTTTGTAGGCATAGCCATTAACTGATTTGTTCCCTGTTATTTATTTTATGCTTTCTCCAGTGAGCTTTCAAAAAATGGATTTCAAGTGGATCTGTGCATTATACAACATGTACACAATAGAATCAAAAAAACCCAAACAATTGTCCTGATGTCTCCATCTTCTTTCCCTGCTACGAGTTGTACCGTGCCTAATTTTCCTCCAACCTTGAATTCCTTTGGATAAAACCCTTTTAGAAGAAAGTCAACACCCCTCATTTCATTTGTGGATTCTTCTCAAATCTATACAATCATCAGCTTTTTCTCCAGCACAATCTTCTATTCACAAGAGATGCTGCTCATGTAAACTGCTGCAGCAATCACTTAAGAACACTGTGGAAGTTGCCAATTCAAGTGGATTACCAAATGCAAGATCATTATTGCATTTAGACTGATGCAAAATGATTCTCTGTAATGTGTTGCATCTTAGCTAATTTTAGATATTTATTGAAATACCATAATCAACTTCAGGTACAAGTGACTGCATTTATTCAGGATATGATTGAATTTAATTGGCTACAAGTGGTCACCTCTGTATTTCAAAATGTGCTATCTGAATGAAATTTAGAACAATTGACTACAACTTTTCAGTGTGCCTTTCTTTCCATCTCAATATCTTGCTTTATTGCTGTACCACTTTCTGTGCAGCTGCATTTTAGAAACTTCACACAAAGCTGTGAACGCTATATTGGAGGTTAATTTGGGAAACTGGACACTTCAAAGAAAGCTACATGGATTCTTATGTGAAGCTCCGAGTTTCAGAGCACCTGTGGATTTAAAGCTTCACAGTCTGTTATTCCAAAGTACAGTATAGTAAAACGATTAAGCTTGTTTAATTAAAAACTTTAAAAATTAAAAAAAGCAATTATACAGCAGCTCTCAACTGCATATACTATAAATCACATGATCACGGATGAAACTTTTTTTTGCATTATTATTTCAATTTGTCTGATTACATTGCAGTAAGTATCACTCCTTCTGTCAGTGCTTTCAGAAATCATTCCCTTCAAAAAAGACAATTTATAAACTGCAACGTCCCCATACCTGAAAGTGTTTGCTTATTAGCATTTACAATGATGACTAAAAAGAAGGGAAAACAAGAAGAAACAAAGATTTTTAGGCATGGAAGGTTGAAATAACAAAGCACACCGCAACCTAAGGTCTTGAAATTTAAGGTTCAAATTTTAAAAAGTATTTTTATACTGTCACAGTCACCATCAAAGCCCAGTCTATTAGAAGCAGAGTACTAAGGAACATAGGCAGTGTTTTTAAATACAATCTTTAATCAAAATAATTACATTTATGAGGGGTGGGGGGAAGAATAAAAATCTCACTATTATGCTGCAAGCAGTGCTTCCTTAAAATAGTCATTAAGAAATAATCTTCACCAGCCAAACAAAATTCCAATGCATATTTTGCAGATCTTTAAACACAGAGCTTTCCTAAACTAATTTGGTAGAGGAAGACTGGCAGGAAATGAATTAAAATCAGCACAGCCTTATGTTTTACATAATGAAACACAACTTACATCCCTGTTCTATTGTAATTACCCTAGAATCAACAATACACCAAGAAGACACCACATGACTGAGAATCTCTCTCATTGTCAACTCTCACTGCATTACCTTTAGTCTAGCTGGAATTATGGCCAAAGATTCTCCCCCAATGAAAACATATTTGTGACAACCATGGCATGGCACTGGATGTCCTTACTACTGCCTAAATGCAGCTGGGAGAATGCCACCTGCATCTTGCTAAATCCTCAGAAGCTGCAGAAGAAAACACTTCAGTTCCTACACTCTTGGAAGTCAGCTGAATATGATTCACTAATTATGTGCAAGCCACCCTGCTTGCTTTTCCCTCTCCTCTTCCTGTGTCCCAAACTGTGTCCCAAAACCTGCACAGCTGAACCTTCTAAGAAAATTCCTTAGCTGAGAGAAAACTGCAAAGTCATTAGATTAGAACTAGACAAGGCAAAGTATCAGGCTGACAGGTTTGTTAGGATTCACAAAGAAGAACATGGAAAGGCACAAAACACTGAAGAGCACAATCCAGTACCATCAAGGGTCTGTGACAAGTATTGGCAGTGTCCTTTTTCCCACCTGACTGACACCTGCCTGACCAGCAGAGTCTGTTCAGGTGTCATCTCAGAAGCAATGAGTGTCCTAGCAGCCTTTAAATCCTACCTATCCTTTGTGTGCAGTAAGTTTGCAGTCCAATCTTTGCACTCTAACATGTGTGTCAATAAAGAGCCCCTGAGTGGATGGCAAGAACACACACAATGTGTTATCTCCAGTCTGTATTTCTTGCTTTATGAGCCAATTTTCCTTAAGAGCATTAGGCAAGGAACCAGAATCTTTAATACCATGGTACTCCACAGAGCAACAACTTAAATCTATTTAAAATGTTAATGGTGTAAGCAATAAAGAGGAGCAGTGAATCCATTTCATCCTGAAAACTGTTACAAACCATGAGGATGCTCCCAAAGAAGGCAACAAGTCTTTACCTCCACTGATATTTAGAATTCGTCACTGAAGGAAAACAAAACCAAAAATATTCTGAACAGCTTTGTTTAGAGAATTATGAGCCCAGACAAGTACCCCTACTAACCAAACACTAAACTCTGAAAGATTTATGTTGCAATTCATTCCACCTATTATCATCACCTCAGTGGCAGATAAAAAGTGGCAAAATAGGCAATCAAAAGAAAGAAAAACAATTTGGGTGAAGAACAGCTGTTCAAGGAAGAACTAAACACCGAGCTTAACAGAGGCTGCTGATGCTAAAAGATAAACATGTCTTTAAAGAGTCACATCAAGTCAAGCAAAATCAGTGGACCTTTTTGTCCCCAGAAAATACAGCATAAGGTTTATGCAGGATTTAAACACTGGGTGGCAGACAAGGCCACTGTCTCAGCATCCAGACATACATAGGTGGATGCATGAGGATAGGTTTTAGATGCAGGAGATCACCCCAGATACCTGCCCGAGGCTGCACCACAGGACAAGGGAAAAAAAGCTTCAGGTGACCCACCCCACTCTGGAGGGGCAAGCTGGGGAAGAGGCCACCTACACCAGAACAAAGACACAAGCTCCAGCACCTGACAGCTGCCCTGTTTCTGCAGCACTGACAGCAAGGTTAAAAGCAGTCTCTGAGCTATGGCAGTTTATAACACACTTCAAGAAAAATTGAATTTTAAAAAAAAAAAAGAGTACTGAGCTGTAATCAGCTGTTCCACCACCAGCAGTTCAGAAGACTGAGCCGGAAAGAACATCTGGACTGGCAGCAGGAGACTAGCAAGTCATCTGTTGCCCTGATGTAAAACCTGTGGCTCAAGGGACAAAGTGTTTATATACACTAAACCCTACCTGTAGCATTTCAAAGCACATTTAGCATGCATGTCTCTTGAAACTTCATAAAACGGATGAAGCAAAAACTTAATAAGAGATTTCTCCCATTACATGGCTTAGTCATGATTTTTAACCCCAAAAATATGGACACAACATCCAGTCTTAAAAAAGCCTTCAAAATGGGCACCAAAAAAGCCCCAAATGAGATGTTGGGACATCTGCTGGCCCCAAATCATTGTAACCAGTATTATCCCTCACTGATCCATACTGATCCATAGATTCATGTCCTAGACTGTGAAATAACTTAAATTTTTGCCTAAGTGCTCAGGTAAAAAGGATCATAGTATTAAAAAAACCAAACCAAACCAAACTAGACCCCCCAAAAAAACTCCAAACAAACAACAAACTGAAAAAAAATTAAGGCATCACATGATTTCTGAATTTTAGTTCTACCATTATTCCTAAAAGCTCACAGAAATATACCAATATCCCTATTGACATTCAGAATTAGATTAAGACAGAATAGAATCTAACAAAACCTAATGAAAAAACAGGAAAAGCTTGAAAAGTCAGAACAATACTTCTCAGACCTCAACAAGTCTAGAAGGGCAACATCATTTACACATTCTATTTATGTAGTGCTGTGGGAAAAATCTTTACTAGGTAATATCTCGTTCTCAATTATTTTCAAATTGTTTTGCCTGATTAGTATTTTAGACACATTTGCTATTTGGAGAAATGAATTTAAATTAAAACACAATCAACCACTCTAGTTGTGATCCCACCTGGTCTCCAGGGTCTACAACATCACTTCTAATGAACCTGGCAGCTGAATAACCTTTGAATATGATTTTAGGAGGAAAAAAATTTTATACTTTGCTTGTGCAAGATTAATTACAAGTAGAATCCTTACTTAAGATGGAAGGGTGTTTACATGTGTTTCAAGAGAGCTCCTTTTACAAGAACACAACAGAGACCATTAATTTCCTCCAGAATTAACTGTACAATGCCAAGTAGAGTACCAGTCCAGAGCTTCTAGCACCCCTTTTACACTAAAGCCTTTCCCATCATGAATTCAGGGCTAGAAAAGACACAATATTAAGCAGGAGACAAAGCAAATTATATAAAAGTTTGTTTTCCAACAGAAAATATTAAAATCAGCTGCAATTCTCACTGAAGCTTTGTGATTCTGGTTTTTGGGTTGGTTGCTGAGGAAAATGGGATGGACACAGATATAGCCAGACAGGATGAAGACGATGGAGAGGAAGAGTCACCAAGGTAGCATATTTGAGGAAAAAAATGCCCAGGATCTAGATTCTAGAAAACTCACAAGAATGTGCAAGAGCTACGAAAATTATTACAGTCAAAGCTTACTCTTGGTTGAATTTTAAATTACAGTTTATATGCTTTTATTGAAAAAAGTTAAGCAAAAGGTATTCCATTGGCCAGTTATCTTACCTGCAAGTTCTCATTTCAATGAAACTGAGTTTTTATTCTCCAGTGATAACATCATGAACAGCATAACTTTAAAATGCTGTTCACAATTTTTAGACTAGCTCCCTCTTCATACAACTCTTGTATAAATATGGATTAAAAATTAAAAACATGCCTTTACCTTTTTAAGTAGCACTGTGGTGCAAAGATGCAATACCCAGGTCTGTTGAAGAGGTTTATTATTGCTTTTCTTGGAGCTAAACTCTCTATTTACATGAATTTTACTAAAAAATAATACTTAAGTACACAAGGGATATATTATTTTTTTTTTCAGCATGGGTATAGCTTTTTTGCCACATTCTATTACAGCAAGTATTCACAGTCCCCTTCACAGACAACTGAATAATCTTGCAAATGCTGTGAGATAAACTTACTTACATCTTGGCTTTCAAAGAAAATGTAGACAGACTAAACTGATAAAGCAAGTGCTCCTTAATCTCTTTCATGGTAGAGAATTAGTTTCTCTCAATTCCAAAGTGAATTGAGCACTCTTTGCATTTGATGTTTAAGTACCTGTAGATTTAACAGTTCTTCCCACTACAGAAGGAAAGGGATTTAGTACAAGCTCTGTGCAGGATAGAAAGCTGTGCTAGCTGAAGAAAGTTCACTCAGCAATCAAGCTTTTCTGTAGACCATTCAACAGACTGTGTTTGCTGCCATTTATTTTGAGCAAACTTTCAACATCTGCCAGCAACTTGGAGTCTCTGTCACAGATTTTTATACTCGCCTCATCCAGACTAGAGCTGCTCATCCACTGGTACAGAAATTAGCAGAATGCCAATACAGACTAAATGGGGAAATAGAAAACCCCAAACTCAACATTTTAAGTGAAATGAAATCAGTTTGACTCTTTCACAGTCTTGCTTGGAACCTGCACACACAAAGAATAGGGGAAAAAATGCAAGCTATTTTTTAATCAGTTCTGTAAAACTTAAAATGACCATGAGGGTTGTATCTTTCCAGCCTTAAAACTTGACTATAAACACATAGAGGATATTTACTGTCTCAGGTGTTAGGATGAAAGAATCCCTTAATGACTAGAAAAAGTTCACAGCTTTCTATACTTGAAGGGAAAGAAAGGGTTTCCACAACTTTTTGAAAAGAGAACTCCAGATTCTTGGTTGCATATCATGAGAGGGCAGGGGATGGGAAATGACCCTCAAAGGACCCTCTGTCATCCAGTGCAGAGCTGCAGTTTCTCTGCTCTTTACTATTCTCTAATCTCATCTCTCCCCCTCCCTCAAAGTTCTTTCCACTTCCCCCTTCCAGCACTCAGTCTGGCACCTATTCCAGTGCCATAGCATGAAAAGGAATCCCACAGTACAGGTACATATCACTGACCAAGTGAGCCATGGAGGCAGTTCTTCAGTTGTGAAGAAATATTTAACATTTCTAAATGCAACCTACAAAGGAACTAGTTGTTTCTCTCATTGATAAATACCCCAAACACTCAATACCAGCACCACTTACTTTCCCAGCAGGAAGAATTTGTGTCTGCTTGGAACAGAGGAACAGTTCCATAACTGCATTCTATTGCCTCACTAGAGACATTGGTACCACACACTTGTTGGTTACACATAAGCATCAAATGAAATAAAATGTCTAATATTATCATATTGATACTAAAGCTTTAAGATTATTGGAAATATAATTTATTTGAGTATGAATTTAAAGCTTAATAGGAAGGACAAAAATGTATTTCTTATAATAATTAAATCACAATTCAAAAGCTCCCCCTGAAATAACCCCTTTAAATAGTCCCAAATAACAAGTAAATAAAGAACAGCTCAGTCTACTAAGTATTGAAGTGCACAAGTCAGTTTTCACATTGGTCCCTTGGTTTATTTGACACCGTGAGTTCCATTAAACAGTTGGCCTATGCTACATAACATGACTTGTGTAATAGTGCAACATAATCATATCCATCCAGTCCATGGCAATGCAATGCAAGCAAGGGAGAAAAATGAGAAAAACAGGAAATTGAACCTGCAGCACACAAAACCTAACAACTAAGAGGTTAATAGGAGACCAGAACACTACAGTTGCTCTGTGATGAGCCGCCACAGCAACATCCAAATGTAACCTTGAATGGGTTTAAACAGAACTTTGTAATTGATAAGAAGGTCACACAAGACTATGCATCTCAAGGGGGAAAATAAAATAATTCATTCTGGAATAAGTGATCAATTCTATATGGAAATTTATTAAGATATCTTTTAAAGAGATTGTGATGTTATATGAAACTTATTGTGGAATGTTCAGGGAAGGAAACGAAAGGGAAGGATCAAGATGGTTCAGGGATGAACAAACAGGAAAAAAAGTGAGAAGGAGACTGAATTAAGCTGGCTGCTTGTGGCTGTTTCTCCATTTAAACCACTGAAACATTCAGTGTACAAGATCAATCTCCTTGCCCCCAATACCTCAGAGAACACAGAGTAAATAACATTAAATACTAATAATCATCTGGCATTAATACATGTTTCAACACACACTAAATTTATACTGGTTAATTAAGCTTGCCCAAATTGGGTCTCTAGAACTGTCTACTGAAAATGACCCCTGCTCTGTATTAACTCTTGATTGACCTCCAGAAGCTCTTTGAAATGGAGTTAGCTGTCCTGGGGGAAAACTTTTCCTACATTTCAACAACCTGACAGTTTGTCAATAAATTTATAGAGCTTACAAGTTTTCAACAGCTTTTCTTATTATTTTATTTTTATATATAAACATAATCTATTATATATATGCAATACAGCATATATAGCAGGAAAATATGAATATATTCTATAATGCATAAAATACACAATTATATATTCCCATATAACAGATATTTAAATTGATATTTATATAGAAACATATATTTAAATAAAAATAACTACACCATTATATAATACATACAATGCACATGGTATATATAACATGCACATAGGTAGTCAGAGATGACAGGAAAATAACAAAATTGAAATACTACCATTTAGTGTTAGCTTTTAAGCATTTAGGCAAGTAGAAGAATTTAACTCCACATACTGCAACTGTTAAACAATCCAAATGACTTTACCAGTTTGGTGAGGAGTGTAGTTTTAACAGAATTGCTACGAAATAATAACTACTAGCACGACTGAAGTGATGTTTTATACTCACTTTGCATAGTCAAAGAGCCTGCTGTCCCAGAGCTGGTGGTTGCCTCTGTACCCAGAGTGGAAGAAACACGAATCTGTACCATCAAACTGGTTGAGGCCATCTTCTGAGTTTTTTGAGGCGTGGCTGTGCACCACATCAAGCAGGACCGTGATGCCCATGGAGTGAGCAACGTCAATCATCTCCTTCAGGTCGTCGGGAGTCCCGTACCGGCTGTGGAAACGCAACGCGGTACAATCAGCACTTATGCTGGCAGCACTGAACATTCATCATGGAAATTCCATCAAAGTCAGCAGGTTTCTCCTTCACCTACTCTACAGATGTGTACAGGTTATTTTTTTAGCCTCTTAAGCAGTACCTATTGGTTACAAACTACCACTTGAGACCATTTTTTCATTATAAGAATTCCATCATCCACATAATGTTTTGCAGAAAAAGATTCAGTTTTATTCTTCCCTTTTTAATAATACTTCAAATTCAGTATAAAAGATAACAGATACAACTTAAAGCTGCTATTTAATACTGAACACTTTCTTAGCTCGTAAGGGACAAGAATATATTCATATTGCTGGAATAAAGTAACAATGATTAAAACAGTAAACGTACATCCACAAAGTCCATCTGCAAAATACACCATCTGCTGCTTTCCTGCTTAGTTATTTGGTTTAGATACGACACCATTTTCTTATTTTTAAGAAGAGATTTTTGTCTCCTGTGCCCAACACACCTTTTTTCAACTAATTAAGCCAGTTAAAAACTGCCTAAATTTAGCCTAGTTGCCACTTGAGCTGCTCTAAGATTAAATAACAAACAAACCAAAATTAAAAAAAAAAAGACTTCCACATTTATCATAATTTTCCTAACAACTACCTAAATTCCTTTTTCATTTAATTTTATCCTATGCCGCAAATCTAAGTAGTCTGTCACAAGCCTGTAAGGGAAAGGGTTCCAACAGAACACACAGAGCCATGACTTTAATCAAGTTCATTATGAACAGTGTATAGTTCTGTTTGTCTAAAGACAAAGCACTACATATCCTGTTTGTTACTGCCAAGTATTCCACAACCCCAAATCCATGCATAAAGGCTGCTGAAGGTGGATTACCCAGAATATGCTAAGGCAGCTGAAGTTACTCAAACTTTTTGTCTGTGTCCTATCTGAAGTGTTTCACAGAGCAGCTGTGATTTGATCAATTTGAATTGCCAAATTGATTTCGGATTTAAGAGTAAGGTAGAGCAAATACCTAAGCCACTGCTTCCCATTATACACTTTCTTGCAAACACACACCTGCACACAATACTGATTTCAATGGATGGGAAGGAAGGGAAAAGAACAGAGAAGATGCTGGAGCACTTACACCTACCTTGATGCTGCAAAGAAACTTGTGATCTGATAACCAAAACTGGCATAGTATGCATGTTCCATAATAGCCATCAGCTGGACACAGTTATAGCCTATAGTAAAAAAAAAAAAAAAGCCTTAAGGATAAATAAAAGAGTATTCAATACCTGTATCCATTCCAGTCTTCTCTTATTTTTGCTGCCTCTGACCCTAATGGTTAACACCTAAAGACTCAGTAACTGTCATGAAGCAATTCTACCTAATAGTTTATACTGTCATGATCTCCATTACAAATGAAACAGTCAATTTGTCAAATGATCTACACATATTGAATCTCCCAGATATAGACAGAAATAAGTGTAATCCTTATTTAACTTCAGAATATTAGTTAAGCCAATCTGCATGTCCTGAACTACTTCAACTTTTGACACTTGCAGTCAGGGCGTCTAGGGTTAGTCACTGGCTACACATACTAAGACAAAATCACAGGATGGTTTGGGTTGGAAGGGAACTTAACAGCTCCTCTAGTTCCCACTCCTCTGCCATGACAGGAACTCCTTCCAATAGACCAGATTGCTCAACACCCCTTCCATGAATGGGTCATCCATAACTTCTCCGAGTAACCTGTTCCAGTGTCTCACCATCCTTACGGTAAAGAATTTGTTCCTAATGTCCAACCTAAATAAACCCTCCTTCAATTTGAGGCCACCCCATCCCTGGTGTCCATTTGGACATCAAGCCATTCATTGAAACTCTGAATGTGACCATCCTGCTAATTCCTTATCCACCAAGCGGCCCATCTGTCAGACCCACATCTCTCTAGCTTTGAGACAATACTACAACTTCATGACATATGAAATCTCTTTTTTATCCCATCAAAATAACCTTTTTCCAACTGTAATAGTTATTTCTTCCCTCTACAAGAGTCTTCCACAAAAGGAGAAAACACAAGTGTAATGTGCTTTAATTCCAAGTTCACCCAAGAACCAAAGCAGTCCAGGAGGGCTGGGGGACACACAGGTTGTGCCACCTAAGATGGTTCAGTGCATTCTTAAGGGAGAGAACTCTAAAAATCAGGTTTTATCAACAGGCTAGTAAGACTCATACCACCACCACTTCTGTTTGAAGAAAATCTTCATTTCTTAGTTTCAACAAGATGCTGTGAGATTTTTTTTTATTCTTCCACGGTTTTTTATAGCTGTGACATTTAAAACCAGAGCTATTCTTAGAAGACAGTTGGTATGAGCTCAGCAATTTGTCAGATTCATTGCTGGTTTATAATTCAGGCTCGTTGTACTTATTTTTATTTACGGCATTTTTATAAATAAACAGCAACATTGCATCAAATTAATCTCATTCAATTTGCTTGCTACTTATTTCTCTATTTGTCATGCACATATTTCTACAAACTAGTCATATATTAGAGTGCTCATACAGTGATGTCTTTAAGCTTGTCCTAAAAAGTAAGACATTCTAAAACTGAGCCTCACAGACCTTACAATTATTTTTTAAAAATACTTAATTACCACATTTTTTACTTAATGTAAACGAGAAGGAACATTAGTTACAACTTCCGTATGCCCTAAATTTGATACTGCTTTTATTATTTGCTGTATCAGCCTTTTCATGACATTTCTCCACAAAGAAAAAAAAAAATGTAGGCAAAGCAGAATGCTTCCCCTAACTCTGTAAATCCTCTTAACTTCTTGGGACAAGTGAAATTCCTTGGCAGTAAGGAGTCACATATATAATGTAAAATTCAAAATTGCTTTTTATTAAGGGATTCCAGATGTACAAACTCCCTCATCTCACCTGCAAGCTCAACTTTACTGAAAGGCAAAAGCCACAAAACACTGACTTAACAAGTAAAGCTACAAGAAAATGTCTTCTACAGGCGCTCTGGTAAATAAATTTAAAAAAAAATCAAACACAGCCACCATACACTGAGGTTTCAGCTACAGATGTCATGATTATTTTACAGCAGTGTAAAATACATATTTCATCACAAGGCAGTAAGTTCTAACATTGTCCATTACAGAAACAGTGCAAAGACACCATGGGAGAAAATAATTGAAGCAAAATTGAGGTGAACGGTTTTGCTGTGTTTCCTGAGATAATGGTATCAGCTCTTTCACACATCCTCTCCAATATACTAGAAGTTCTTTTCCTGAAGAGGATCTTTCATATTTAAAGTTTCCTTGTTCTGATACTTCAGAGCAAATGTTCAGGGATAAAAGAAGTCTAGCATGCTTATTCTGGCAAAACAAAGAAGAAATATCCAGGTATTTCTTTTGTCTTTCCTTAGAACTAAGCTTTACACTAGTAGAACCAATTAAGAATAAAGTATTTTCTGAAGACTGTCACAAAACCAGGTCCTTTTTCAAGCTGAAAGCAAACCATGCCAAAAGCAAATGACTTTGCAATACTTATCTGGGCTTTGACATATTTTACTTAAAAATCTGGAATGGACTTTGATTCACATATTCTATTTCAGTCTTCGTTTGTTCTCCATAGATTTCACTTGTTTATAACTTCTGCTCACCTAAGAATCTATTTTTATAGTATTTGTAATTGGGAAATACAAAAAAACCTCTAGATATTTGATAATTTTTATGTACCTGCGCTCATTCGAAAAGATAACTATCTCTGCAAGCATTACTGGTATTACTTACCAAGATCCTTTATTCTAGGTAGTACATTGTATGTGAAATTTTTGTAAGAAGCTACTTTCCCTTCTGGGGAAGCAATTCCCACATGAGATTCATAAATTCTTAGGCTTTTTAATCTCTTGGGAGAAGGATTCTTATGCTATAAGGAAAAAAACAGAGTTGTCATTAGGAACAGCTTAGGAGTGTTGTCATAATCACATGATTTGCACAAGATGAAAAGCAATTTAAGGTTTACTTTGTTATTCCTCTCAGAGCATTCTAAACATTTCAGAAGCAATTGACCATTTTAAAGTGTTAAAGCAAATGTCTGTTTGAAATTAACATCCTTAATGAATAAGAAACTGGACATTCATGATTCAACACTTTTCTTATACTCTTTTTAAATTACACTTCAGCGTTCATACTTATAGTAGCCACTTCACTTGATGTCCTTTTGAATCACTATGAATCTTGTTTGAAAATAGAGAGAGAAAACAGCAAGATAGGTTTTTATTTTTTAAGCATACCTACTTTTTGCAGGTACATGAAATCACTGCCTTCTCTTAACTGAAATTTATAAATATTTTATTCCTAAAGAACACAGTTCCACAGCACAGAACATCTATAGTCTACTTACTTAGGACTAAAATATAATTTAAAAATCCCATGTCTGGAGACAAGTACACAGAATTTCTGGATGGGTGAAAATATTTTAAGAATACATAGGCCATTGAAGTTAATATCCTCTTTGTTAGTTTATTATTCAGGTGAAATTTTGAAAAGGTAAAAAAAAATAGTTGAGTACACACATATGAACAGAAATTAAAGGAACAAGGTGAAGACCAAAACTTCTGGTTGAGGCTTGATACCTGTGATTGATTTATTTCCATTGGACACCTCTACTATTCATAAAAGGACTTTTTTTTTTCCCCAGTAAGGCCTTACCTGTACCCAAATGTTCTGGTCTCTTTTTCACTCTAGGTCATTCCAATCACTGCATTTCCAAATACCTACTCATTCCTTTTCTGGATGACATTGAGATGTCACATGGCAACACACATAGAGTAGGCCACTAAATTGATAAAGGCTATACTTTAATAGGAATTAATGTATATTATGTTTTTTATTTTTAAAGAAAATATTTTCATGCCAGTAACCTTTTCTCTCTCAAGCAGTTGCTTCATAATTTGAGGTAGATGAGAAAATTTAACTCAAAATAGAGATTACAGCATCTCTAATATAAACCACTGCATACCATTTTTCAGGGAAAACATGGAAAAGTTTAATATGAAACAACATCACTCAGACAATCTGAAGTTTCCAAATGTTCTCCTAGGGTATTTTTCATACATCATGCAAAGAGTTCTCTCCCTTACAGAAGGGCATGAGAAGAAACAGGGCTTTAAATTCAATAATGGGATTTTCCTGATACAAAGAAACCAGGATTTCACTGGAGCATGGGCACCTTATTTTGGAAGATTTTTCCTGACTTCGTGGAATATAAACCTGGTGTTGAGTACTGAACTTTGCATTTGCAGATAATCAATCCTTAAATGCAGTAGTGATAATTCCCTGCTCTCCTCCCTACCAGGAACAGAATTCTTGCCCCAGAATATCTGTCAAACAGGTGGCAAACCAAGTTTTAAACACCACGTTAATTATTTTTTATATATTCTACAGGAGGCTGAAAAAGTAGCTCAAAAACATTCATCATTAATGTCATTTACCTCTCTCAAAGCCATGAATTAAAGCCCTTCATCTCTCAGCTGTTTTAACTAGTTGGCTACCTCCTTTTATTTTCCTCCAAACAGGGATACAAAGACAACATGATAGACCTCTTGAAAATAATACTGAAGCCTTACTATGTATGACTGTGGTGGATTCCAGTGAACCCAATCATAATTCACTTTGTCTTCATCACGGACCACATATCTTGCCCAGGGTGAAATACGATAGAGGAGGGCGCCGTTCTGAGCACGAATCACCACCTATAAAATAACACAACATATGCAGGCAGTCACTTATAACTCACAGAACGCCTTCTATGCAAGGCACAGCATAGAATGAAATAGTAGCCTACACCAAAATTTAATATAAAGAACACACAAGCACACAATGCAAGTCAAGAGAAGGAAGAACGACCCTGCTCGCAGGGATGATTTGCAAAGGGACAGTAAACCAGACGTGTCAGGCAGGAATGATGTTCGCCAGCAAGAGCTGAAAGGTGAGCATATATATAAGCTTTACATAAGTAATGGGAGCAGAAGCCTTCCCAAATGGATTTCTGTTAGGTTCCCTAATTACCCCTGTCACTGCTATTTCCTTTCCATGTTCTTATAAATTTAAATAGACATGCAGTATAATGTCATTAGGATGAGAACTGTGATTTGTTTAACTTGGCAAAAAATCTAGCAAGGCTATTTTAATATCTTAATTCCATCTTCTTTTCCATGCTCTGTGAGTCCTTAACAATGTCACATAGCCCGGAACCACAGATAACACAAGAAGCCACAGGACAGTTTTGGGGTCAAGGCAAAGAAAAAGTTCCACCTCTCTCACACCCTCCCACCCCATCCCACCTCCCCTCTCCTCAGCACAGAAGGAACAGCACCACCCTGGTTTTGCTTGGTATCTTGGCTGCCACTAAAACAGTGACACAGATGGTTTGCAAATTTAAAACCTAGAAATGTACAAGCAAGTGAAGGCACAGAGTTCTTAATTCTGCTTTCTTTAAGAAAGTGATGACTGAGACTTTTTAGTTTGGTTGTTGGTTTTACGGAGCTTTTTTTTTTTTTTTGGGTAAGAAAAACTATGCAATCATAAGAAACCTCAAATGAAAAGGGAAAAGGGTTGAGTTTTTTTCTACTTTTTTCTCCTTTTTTTTGTTAAAAAATGTGACTTGTCTTTGCTCTCAATTCGTAACAGGGAATCTGCAAGAAGAAATTATCAAAGAATTGCCTTTTCACCTCTGGCAAGTGCCTTTCATTGTTTTGATAGATTATCTGTACCCTTAACCCAACCATGGAAGAAGGCAGGATCACAGAATCATGCTTAGTTGAAAGGAACCTTTTAAAGTTCATCTAGACCAACAAAGAGGAAAATATGTATATGCAGACACTTAATGGAAGTTGACAGAATAAGGCAAGGAAGTGTGATTGCTGTGACTCAGTGCATAGTATTACAACTCAAACAACTCAAAATAGGTTTTATAAGATAGAATAATTGATACCAAAAAGCTTACCAAAAAAGCTTAGAGAGTTATTGCAAACACTAAAACTGCATGGAAAATTTCTTCTGTTAGCTGCACTAGCAAAGCTGACCCAAAGAGTATTTCTGCAAATGATATCAACACTCTGAAGATTCTCCTTTCTGATAGCATTGACAATTTGCAAATTACACTTAAAATAATAAAACTTATCTCCTCTCTCTAATATCACACTTCTGATGGTGCTATTGCTTCTTTTATTATTTTGTCCCAATTTACCCATCACAGAAATAAGATGATTACTGCATATAATAACCTACGCATCTTGGCATTCCTTTTTTCTAAAATTTTAGCATAATTCATACTAGACAGGCTTATGAAGGGTGGGCACATTTAAGAAATGTGAAGTAATTAATCTACATTCAGAACATTAATTAGCTGTAGTACCGGTTTAATCCAAAAATTGTACTGGAGGGGGGAAAGTAAATTTCTTTATTATGATATATTAATCCAGTCACGCACTGTCTTTAATTAAAATCATTAAGCAACGAGAAAGTTAGAAAAGATATTAGAAAACCATTTAAATGACCAACCAGTTATTTTAAACTTATATTTCTACAGTTATACTGCACAACCAATCTCTGTATCCCATCCTTCTGAACAAATTTTAAGAATTTCTGTTGTTCTCTAGTCACTTCAATTGACCATATTTTCCCTCCTTTGTGAGACACCAGTGCATTTGATTTACCACTTATTCAGAAGTCATTTTGTTCAAGTGCTAGTTTTGTATGTATTTGAAACACCCACAAAGCCAAATTTAAGGGTTACACTTTTCAGGAACTGAGAGACTTACAGGAAGTCATACAACTTTCTAGCAACTTTCACAGACAAAATTTTAATTGATAAAAATAAAACTTCCTAGAAATACACACATTTGTCATATATTATGATAGTAATAATGTAGAGCCATAAACAAGTGGTGGAAATTTACAATTCTAAGGGTTGGGTTTATACACTTGAACAGTCTTAAACTTTAGAGTCTTCTCTATTTTAAGGCTCACAATCTAAATTTTTGGGTTAATTAATTTTAAAACTTTGCTTTCAGTTCTATTATGCAAACATATAAGAAAACTCCCATGCTCAAAAGAAAAGGATATCACAGAATCCCTAGGTTAGAAGAGACCTTTAAGATCATTAAAGGAAGAGACCTTTAGAGTCCAACCCAAGATACATTTATCTAACAATAGAATTGATGAGATTTAACCATGCAAATATCAGAAAAATCTCCAAAAAAGTTGGGGAGCACTTATTTTAAACATGTAATCATAAAATTTATTTGTTGCTTTCTTTACAGTATAGGTAGTCTTAAATAATTTTCAAATATATCTAGTCATGGGTATAGACTAACCTTACCCCTACAGCAGAAATCTTAAGTTTGTTCATTTGTTGCTGTAATTTTTGGGTATCATGGGCTGTGCACAGAGAAAGCAAAGTCAAAATAAACAATTACTACAATACCAGAGCTGGTAAAGTTGAAGCCTTTCCTTCTCTGATTTGTAGAAGCATATTCAATATCGTGTCCTTATGGATCTATCAACTGATCCCTGGCAATTCCAGTTCTCAGTTGCTTAATACTTTTCTTAATTTTATGTGAATACCATTCACAGAGTTTCTCCTAGGCTTAATTATCAGGCTCTGTACTCAACCATCTTATTCCTCTCTCCTGATATTATATAAAGTTTATTAATAAAGTGAGAAATAAAAAGACTGCAAAAAATGTTTTCTGAAGTTTCTTGACACACAACTCTCATATCACCATGCTTAGCTGAAGCATCAGCAAAGGAACTGGAAAAAACTGAAAGGCACCACAAAAAAAATAGCAATTCAGCCCAAGACAGACAAAAATATCTCTAATGCTAACAGTCTGACAGCTTTAATTCCCATGTTTGCTTTGCTATTTCTTGAAACAATTACATATAAGTAGAAGTTGTAATAAAAGGAGTAAAAATACAAAGCACACATAAAACAAAGACAGGTGAAAACTCTTGCTCCACTCACCCCATATTATGACTTGTGGTCCCTTCTCTGCAGTGTCCAGATATAAAAATTAGCTGCTGTGTATACTCTAAATGTGCTGTTACAGATTTTACATGCATAAGGAATACTGAATATAGTCATTACATGTGCTTTTGAGAGTACCTATAAATCAGTTTAACAGATACTGTACTTTTCCTCCAAATTAGTTTGAAATGAGTAAAAACACAAATTCATAAAAGTTGCAGCCTAACTAGCTACTACTTAGTTCATCAAAACTTTACAAATGACTTTACATTTTCTAATTAAGTCAAAAAATTGTTCTCTAAAGAACATATATAAAACATGACATACATTAGGCTTTTTCAAACTGGCCTTAGGATTTACCTACTTCATTTTCACAAGGCATGTCCCTGATCATTCCTCAATGTATATGAGGAGACACATCCCACCATTTGATATAAAAAATACAGCCCCCATTAAATAAAGCTTTTAAAATGCATACTGCTATAGCATGAAACACCTGTCAAGTGAACCAAGCAAACTGGCAAAAGCTTAGCACCTCATCACAAGTAACCTGTTCTACAGTTATTTAGACTTAAGTTAAAGAAAATCCTAGGTAAAAATAATCCCTGTATTTCTGATCCTATTATTACAGAAAACACTCCAACAAGAGGACAAGTGCAGGGGAAAAAAGGGAAATCCAAGTTTCTGACACAAACTAATACATCCTCCCCAATTTGTTGAAAAACAGCAAAAACGTTTTAAGAAGAAAGAAATTGGTATCTCAAAAGAGTTACATTTACGCTGCCCAAATTCAGACAGAATGAAATAAAGACAAAATAACAGACATAAAGAACTTGCCACCATCTACATTAGCCACCTCTTTGTGTGAAACATGAGATAAAGTAATATGTTGTCAAACTGTACATGGACAACATCGTGATTTTTTTTGTTTGTGTCTGTGTGCCAAGAGGGAAGTGTCTTAAAAACAGCAAGCCTGTTTAGAACTCTATAAAAAGAGGCTCTTTCCCCCTGTTTCAGAGTCTCTATGATGGCTTTTCCATTGGAAACAGAATTCTAACACGATAATGTAGGAAATTCAAAGTAAGTAACGCTGTATTTGCCTACATCAACTTAAGAAATAGCTCACCTAAATAGTTTAGGGTTTTTCCCCACCTCCCCTAGCGGTAAACACTCAAAATCCTTGATGAGACCTTTGACTGTCACATGATTCTGGCTTCCAAGTGAGATATAAATACATGTAAATAAATGATCTCACAGAAAGAAGTGTCAGGGAGACAGAATGAAAACGTCCTTCAAAACCTGACATTAAAAAGTCAATTTGCTCTAAAAATGGAGATGACATAGACACGCAATTTATGTAAGTACAACTGCAAAATATCAGAAGTGAAGACCTTAACCTATGCTGCACATCTTTGTATGCAAAGGTTAAAAAATTATGTTTGGTATTCATTTTCCATTATAGGGATGCTGGGTGTATTTTCAAAGTTTCTGTCTGAAGTGTTCAGCATCTTGAAGTTTAGCATCCCAAACCACTGTAATGAGTGCTGTGGATTTCACAGATGAATACACCTAACACAGAAAAAAGCATGACCTTAAACCTGAGTTTTAAAGCATCAGTGCTACTAAGTGATTAATTCTGAAGAACTTTCAGATCTGAATAAAAACCACTAGAAAAGCAAATGTAAGGATGTAGTCAGAGAAAACATAACCAACAAAGGCTGGCTTTGAAGGTATGTAAAAACTGGTGTGCAAAAGTTCATTCCAATTTTACAAATGCTGGACTGCTGGAAGACAAAGCAGGACCTAAATCTCACCATAACATCAGTACCAAGGTGACAACATGTTCCACGTCCGCCCAACAGAGGATAGGAAATTCATGGAATGGGGAGTAAGTTGTAGGATAAAACTAAATATAGGGGTTATGAGTCTGTTTGATGATGTTTAAAATCCTCAAAAGCAGTTTATAACAGTTAAGGGGAAACCATCACTCTGAGGTCAGTGCAGTACCATAAAGAAAATGCAATAACACATTGGAGCAATTCAGAAGCTGAAATAGGTCTCATTTAATGTAATGATGCTGCCAATGCAGGACAAGTGAGATTGAGAGGCCTTGATTTTTCAGGCATTTGAGACTCTTGGGTATCCCATTATTCTGCCTTTCCAAAATAACACAGGCCTTTTATATCACCCACAGTACATCCAGCAACTCCTTCTGGATGTCTTGGGGCATTTAAAGAAAAACTCTGTGCTACATTCAGGCAATTTTCAACCTACTGTGACTCAGGGAAATCTGCTAGTTTTTTATGAACTGACACCACACATTTTTTCTTAGACAATCTATAATGATAAAAAGTATGAAAGGTTCAAAACAAAATTAAAAGCTTTGTCACAAATACAAATTCAGATAAAACATAAATCCATGTATAAAAATGGAGCTTAATGTGGCTGTGCTATTGTTATGACAGATGAAACTGCAGTAACAGGCCACAAACTACCACATTTAAAATTCATCTATGTTTATGATAATCCCTTTTTTCTTTGTGTTTGGCTACCTTCATCTTCTCTTCACAACAGCTCCATTTGGCTAACCCAACTCTCAGTGTACACACACGAAGATCTTCAGAACAGTGTGAGAGAATAATTCAAGGGACAGTTGCACAAGATCAGACAACTCTGCTCAGCAACCATTCCTTTAGCTTTTAGTTCCTGCATCTAAAGCAGACTTCAAATCCATACATGAGCATTTCATTTAATTATGATGTGCTCCCATAAGGTGTCTGCCTCTGTTTCCACTAATTAGGAGAGAGGCTCAAACATTAGAAATAAAAAGGCATGCTGTCATTCCTTATTTTTCAAATATTTATTTTGATTTAAAAGTATAATCTTCTGGACTAGTTCTTTAAAATATATATCTATAAAGAATTTAGACATATTTCTGATTTTTGAGATTTTTTTATATAATGGTTTATCATTTATACTTGAGTTGGGGAAAGGAAAATGACAAAATGATAACTAAATAACTGATGAATATATGCAAGCCAATAAATTGCTCTGAAACACTGTATTATTATTTCATTACTTTAATAGCTTGAAAACACTTAGAATGATTCTTGGTATATGTGGCTTTCAATACAATGATGACATTAAATTGGCCATCAAACCAACAATAGCTAATAAAATGAGAGAGTGGACTAGCTTTAATATAAATATGGAAATGCCAGCAACTTGTTATATAAGGGCAATAAGCTATTATTTCAGTATTTTACAATCTACAGTATTTCATTAGCTTCAGATCTATTCATTTCTGGCACAAAATTATCCAATTATAAAAGCCACAGGAATACAGGTGGAAACATCATCTCATCTCAATAACATGCATATGACTTAAAAGCAAGTTCAACTCAAAACAAAGCATGGGCAGGATAAGATCTTAAGGACTCCCTAGAAAGTTTATATTAGATACTCTAATAACATAACAAGGTTTTTCTACTACATGAAATTTATTAGAAATTTAGCATCAAGTTATTTTCCCTCCTTCAGTTGTTCTAAAAGTACATGAAAATGGAAAAAACTGCTTGAATACCAGGACTTTTTTAGTATAATGGGCACTGTAGAAAATAAGTTTACATTTTTACTTCTGCTATAGACAAATAGGGTAACCAAGAAAAATCACTACGAATTTACAAGAATACAAAAGAATTTGACCCAATATACTTTGGACACATTGCTGCTGTAAGAAAACCTAGTCTTAGATTTTATTTCACGAATGCTGTTCAGTTTCAAAGACAGGTCAAGAAGACATTTCAAAGATATTCAAGACACCAATACAATCCTGCTATTCTCTTTTTCCTTAAATTGTACATCTTTTTCTCAACACTCTCAAGTTGCTCCAGGAACAGAATCATATAGTTATTTAGACTGGAAAAGACCATGGAGTCCCACAGCTAGCTCAGCACTGTGCTCACCACTAAGCCATGTTCCAAGTGTCATATCCATGTGTTGTCAAGAAAACTTCTGAAGATGCCAACTCCATGACTTCCCTGTTCCAATGCATGACCACTCTTTCTTAATAACCAATTTACACCTCTTCCAGCACAACTGGAGGAAATTTCCTCTTTATCCTGTCACTGGTTACCTCTCCCACCGTGCTACAATCTATCAGCTGAAAGTCCCTGGACACCACTGCCTGCCCTATTCATCCACAAAAACAATCAGTCCTGACTTCAGCACCCAGGATAGAACACACAACTCTGATGATCTTTTGCCAGTGGACAAAACTGTAAACTGAGGCCATTTACAACAGCAAATAAAATCACATCATCCCCTCACGAACACAGAGGAGACCAGAGAGCAACTCCTCTCTTTCCACTGGTTTGTGAGAGAAGCACTGGAACTTAGAGGCAGTATTTCAGTATATTTAGTTTTTAATGCATAGGACCGCAGCAGAACACTTTCACCTGCTGCAGAGCCCAGGACTGGAATCAAGAGTTTCTTGCCTGAAAGTTCACTTTAAAGCAGTTTTAGATAAAAATACAAAAGCCTGATAAAAATTTGGGATCAAACAGCATGGTAAAGAGCATTATTCTGTAATTTTCTCACTTTACCTGATAGATTTTTAGAACCAGATAATTTTTTCTCTTTAATAGCCTCAGAAGGCAAGAAATAAAGAAGCAAACACAACTTCACTCTTCTTGCTCCTGCACAGCCCTGTAACAAAGCTCAGGAGAGGCAGCAAGGAAGTAAAGGAATCCAAAGCTCTTCAACACTTCAGCTCCCCCAGGTCAGGAGTACCTTCCTGTTGAAACCCTGAAAACCTTCCTCCTTCCCAAATGAACCTTCACCCAAACTGGTGGGGCGGGGCAAGAAGCATGGAAAATGGGAGATCTTTCCAGAACTCAACTTCAACTGAAAAACTTTACCATACTCTATTCATACTGCTCCAAATAACCAAGAAATTGAGTATATCTGTCAAGGTGCTTGTAGACTGAAGTTATTTCCTTACAGTGAATTGATTATAAACCTTGAAATGAAATTTTGGAAAGAATGGACAGCATGTTGCTTCTTCCAGGCTGTTCTCCTTCCTAAATTCCAAACTGGTTACACGGGAAAGAAAATGTAATAGAACACTAGTCACATTATTCCTTCCCCCAGCTTTATTTTCCTGATCAATTTACGGTTACTCTCAAAACTAAGTCAGCTGATACAAACTGGTCTGGTTTGCTCTTTTTCTTCCTAACCATTTTCTGAAAAAGAAATCTGCTGAAGGGATAAGCATTTTTATCAAATATTGAAAAAATATTCCTTAGTTATCAGACCTAATAGTGCATTTTAGGTGGTTTGCATGCTTAACAAAGTTCTGCAGACAAAACTGCAGAAATTAAGAAATCATTGGAGAGAGATTTATTGGCTCTGTAAATGTATCATGACATCAGCTATTACAATCTAAACTTATGGATATTAAATATTTGTTCACAATTTCCCCTTCTTTCTTCTTCCCTTCTCCCTCAGGGAAAGAAAATAAATTAAGACTAAAATACAATCAAGATATGAAAGAGGCAAAAGCCTATCTTCTAAGCCAAGTCATGCCTTGATTTTCCAAAAGAGGGAGATGCAGCTCCATTTGTGATTTAAGTATTTCAATTGCATTGCAGGACTTCTGAACATCTTTAACTAGTTTACTAGATCAGGTTAAAAAGGAAAGTTTTTGTTCCTTTTTCCATTTTTGTGCTTCTCTTAGGAAGCTGAGAGAAACCAGTATTATATATATATAAAAGAAAACATTGTATTATCTATTTGAATAAACAAGTAATTCAAAAGATAGAGCCAGTAGCCCAGTATAAAATATCTATGCAGATAAAAAATACCATAGGAGCATCAAACTGTCAAAATCCAGGAAATCACAGAACAGTTGTTAAAAATGAAAGCAACATGACACAGAAACATTCCCAGTTGATTTTAACAATCAGGTGTGTAGACTAGTTCACTTAATCATCCAAGTACATGGCTTTGTAACTGTTACCTACAAAAGGGTGGCATTATTAGGTATGAGGGACAGCCAGTTTATTTTCACAAAGGGAAAACACACATCTGTGCTGAGGGAAAGCATTCAAAATTTTCTTTCAGTCTAGAATTATGATTTTGAAAACCTTTTTTCCAAAAAAAAAAAATTAAAGGAAAACTGAAATCTCTAAAATACACAGTTGAAAAAACATTTTCTCTCCCTATGACTTAACCAGAGGAAAAAAGTAAACAAGTTACTTTAAGAACAGTAATGAAGCTTAAAGACTATAAAAATTTGTAGGCTTGATATAGAAGCATTCCTGTATATATTTTATAGTTAAGAGGCTTGGAGTGCATGGTTTGAAAAGCAACCATAAAAATAAAGCACATTACACATACAATAAGTGTAACTTATTAGAGTTGTTTCAAGCTATGTCGAGTAGAAAAGAAACTGATGAAGTATGTAATATGGGCACTCAAGCATTAAGTATTACTTATCCTCAACTATAAAGCATTTATATCAAGGACAACTGCTGCAGAATGCACCTTGCAATTGGGTGGCTGTGCTACACTCCAGAGAATGTCAGGAGCTTTCCACAGAAAGTGATCCTATCCTCCAAACAAAAACAATTCCATGAGAATCACAGCCATGTTTATACATTCTTAATATGGACTCTCAAATTCTGTTTCAAGACCTCTTCTTCTTCAAGATGTCTCCCTCTTTTCCTCAAGAAAAACAAAAAATAAAACACATTTTGCCTAAATGTACATCTAATAGTAATTGAAACAATTAGTCTTCTGTACGGATAAACTAAAATATCCTGAAGTATTTTTAAATAGCAAAACCTCCTACCAGAGAATTGTGCAAACTTCAGGCATCCCAAAATAACTGAACAAGAATATTCTAAAGTACTGAACTCAGTCAGCAACAGAGGCTCCATAGAACAAGAGTCCACTACACTACAATGGTGCATTGGTGCTACAACCTCTCCTATGAGTCCACAAGGAGTTGCACATTGTTTACTACATCCTAACAGGAAACATCAAGAGACCATTGACCTCCCAATGAGATAACTCTTCCTGCTGGCAAACCTCATCTGTAACCCAAAGAAGTCCACAATAACTTGCTGAAGGGTCATGGCTCATGATCACATGGTGAAACATTAAGGGTGCTGCCACAGAATTAATGTTCTACTTCCCACCAGTAGGACTTATATCCAGAAATGTATATGGTACATGATTTAAGTCCTGTTTAGTAACTTCAAAGTCCCAGGAATACATGTCCGTTCCTGCTTGCACACAGGGTATGTACCATGACACTGCTGAACACTTGTTTCATTCACTGTTTAAATTTGCAAACCTGGTGATTGTTTTTTGGATTGGGGTTTTTTTGCATCCTACAGGGCATTTAAGACATACATTTAAGTGATACAGAACTTAGCAGACTGAGCAAGGATATTCCCTCTTCCCCCTAAGCTAAGGTAAAAACCAGGATAATTAGAAGTGTTTCTATGCGCACATGTAAGGAAACAGCAAACATTTCCTCAGGAAGGTTTCCACTGAAATCAAGTTTAGAACCTCTGCTCAGGGAACCCAGACTCCCTTTGTAACAGCCATCTGACTGCACATAACCTACCTCATAATGATATGACAATCTCCCCAGGAAAGTGTTGGATTTCCCACTTAGGATCCAGCTGGACAGGGTGCTGGGCCATCATAACCACACCATGCTTTTGTCAAGAATAGTTGAACCAGAGGATCCTTGAGGTTCCTTCCAACCAGATATTCTGTGTTTCTATCCACATCTTACAACCCTGAAAGTCCACCACATCTTTAACACTTCTGTCCCCAGAATCCTAGCCACCAGCCTGCCATTATTAATAGATTTCCTGGGTTTTCACATTCTCATTATAAACACTTTCTTGACTGCAGACTGAAGTGCATGAGACCTGAGCTCCACACCAGACTGGTACTATGCTGCTGCACCTCTGATCAGTAGGGTCAGCTGCAACACCATCTATTTCATCGGTGACAGTAATTACACTTGATGAATTTTACTAGCAGTGGCTCCCTGACACAGATTAACCTACCTGCTCACCTGCTTCCTTTTCAAGGTTTACAAGTTTAACACAGAGCATGCAGATCTAATATGAAGTATAGGACAGAGTGGTAAAAATTGTAAGGATTAAGTTTTAAAACTATTCCTCACAACTAGCCTTCCTCTACCCAGCACCTCATGAATACAAGTGTACTTTTAGGTACTTTCAGTTATGATTAATAAACTGTTAATATTCTGACTCAATATAGTTCTTCCTTCGCA